>CM051456.1:48089190-48139895 GCA_028274465.1 Plantago ovata | reverse complement strand
GGGTTCCTAAGAAATCAGGAGTCACTGGGGAGAGAATGAGAAGGGAGAATGGGTACCGTTTAGGAAGACACTGGGTGGCGGATGTGCATTGACTACAGAAGATTAAATGCCGCCACTTAAAAAGACCACTTCCCTTTACCATTTATAGATGACATGCGAACAACCAACCGCCTTGGCGGGGCGGAAGTTTTATTGTTTTCTTGATGGTTTATCAGGTTTCTATCAGATTCCTCCGATGGCACTGGAGGATCAGGAGAAGACGACATTCACTTGCCCATTCGAACATTTTGCCTATAGGAGGATGCCATTTGGACTATGCAATTGCTCCCGCCACTTTTCAAAGGTGCATGCTTTCTGTTTTCTCTGACATGGTAACTAAATTTGGTGAAGTTTTCATGGATGACTTCCCCTTTTTGATGATTATTGATGAATGTTTGCAAAGATGAGATCTAGTTTTTGAAAAGGTGCATTGAATGCAAACTTAACCTTAAGCTGGGAGAAGAGTCATTATATGGTTAGAGAAGGTATTGTTCTAGGACATGTAGTTTCTAAAAGAGGAATTGAGGTAGACAAGGCTAAGATAGAAATCATTGGAAAACTTCCCCCGCCTACTTGCGTGAAAGAACTGCAATCTTTTCTTGGCCATGTAGGATTTCATAGGAGGTTTATTAAAGATTTTTCGAAAATTGCTAAACCTTTAAGTAGCTTGCTTGCTAAAGATGTGGTTTTCCATTTCTCTAATGAATGCCGAGTTGCTTTTAATACCCTTAAGGAAAAGCTTGTTTCTGCCCCATTGTGTGCCGCCTGACTGGAATCTTCCTTTCGAAATTATGTGTGATGCTTCGAATTTTGCTATGGGTGATAAGCAGTATCGTGTGATTTATTATGTTAGTAAGACTCTAGAATCCGCGCAGGTTAATTATACAACAACTGAAAAGGAATTTTTAGTTGTTGTCTTTGCTTTACAAAAGTTTAGGTCTTATTTAATTGGACACCCTGTGAATGTC
The DNA here is from genome assembly GCA_028274465.1 of Plantago ovata. Lineage (NCBI taxonomy): Eukaryota > Viridiplantae > Streptophyta > Magnoliopsida > Lamiales > Plantaginaceae > Plantago > Plantago ovata. The sequence goes on along the minus strand of CM051456.1, from coordinate 48,138,888 downwards.
CATACTGATCATGCTGCTTTGAGACATTTGATAGCTAAGCAAGATTCTAAGCCTAGATTAATCCGTTGGGTCCTTTTGCTGCAAGACTTTGATTTGACCATAGTAGATAGAGCTGGTAGGGAGAATTTAGTAGCAGATCATTTATCTAGAATACCTAATATCCCTGTTGATCCAATACCCATTAATGAATACCTCCCCGATGAGCATCTAATGAAGGCTAATGAGGAGCCATGGTATGCGGATATTGTAAACTATTTGGCTATGAATATTTGCCCCACTAACTTTACAGCTTCAGACAAGAGAGCTCTTGCCAAGCAATGCAGGACTTACATATGGGATGATCCACATCTATTCAAGGAAGGAGCTGATGGGATTCTAAGGAGATGCGTGCCACAAGAAGAGCAGCAAAGTGTACTGAGCCATTGCCATGAGCTTAACTGTGGAGGGCACTACAGTGGATTGAAGACAGCGCGCAAGGTACTGCAGGCAGGATTTTTCTGGCCAACAATATACAAAGACGCTCGAAGTTTTGTGAAGAATTGTGACCCATGTCAACGAGGTGGGGGTATTGGCAAGAAAGATGAAATGCCCCTTCAAGGGAATCTAGTGGTAGAACCTTTCGATGTATGGGGCATTGATTTTATGGGACCATTTCCAAACAGCGGAGGATATGAATACATCTTGTTGCAGTGGACAATGTGACTAAGTGGGTAGAGGAAATTCCTACAAAACAAATGACAGTGCAGTGGTTATGAAGTTCTTGAAGGAAGTAATATTCTCGAGATTTGGGTGCCCTAGAACAATCATCAGCGATGGAGGGTCACACTTCGTCAATAGGACGTTTGCTTCCCTTCTTAAGAGATACAATGTCCACCATAGTGTTGCTACACCTTATCACCCGCAAACATCGGGGCAAGTCGAAGTCAGCAACCGTCAAATCAAGAAGATCCTGGAGCGAGTAGTAAAGCCTAGTAGAAAGGATTGGGCAGGAAAATTGAATGATGCACTTTGGGCATATAGGACTAGCTACAAGACGGTGATCGGACCACTCCGTACAGACTTGTGTATGGAAAAGCATGTCATCTTCCCGTAGAACTAGAACACAAGGCATATTGGGCCATTAAAACACTCAATCTTGATATGGGAAAGGCTGGCGAGGAACGATTGTTGCAACTAGATGAGCTTGATGAATTACGACTAGGTGCTTATGAGAATACCAAGATCTACAAGGAACGTACTAAGAAGTATCATGATCGTGGTATAGTACGTAAGGAATTGATTCCTGGACAAAAAGCTTTGGTGTTTAATTCTCGCCTTCGACTATTTCCTGGAAAGCTCCGTACTCGTTGGGATGGACCGTATGAAATTCTCGAAGTTGCTCCCCATGGAGCTGTTAAACTCTTCGATCCTAAGACGGGCAATACCTTCAAGGTGAATGGCCAGCGAGTGAAGCCGTACTTCGAGATATCTAGTGATCAAAGGGAGGTTGATCACCTTGAGCTTACCCTTCCCGCCTCCACTAAAGGTTAGTGTGTTTTGTTTTGTTTTCTCACGAGTTTGATTGAGTATTATAGGTAACTCATACAAGCATTAGTCTCACCTTGGATCCACTTTCGGCGTTCGGGACGAGCGACGACGTTCAGGTTTGGGGAGGAGGTTATCGCTGGTTATCTCTATACTTATCTTGCTTATGAAAACCCCGTGAATTTTTGCATTTGCACGTTTACTGCTTCCTAGGATAGTTTTTCATGTTTTATATGGAGTTTATTGCCGAATTTTTTGAACTTTTTTATTGGGTAGATCAACTAGCTATGCCATTAATCGTATGCTTCATCTCTATGAATTTGTTTGAGGTTTTTCTCGCTTGGCTTGTCACATTTATGTATTGCACTTAGTTAAGCATGGTAGTCTCGACATCACTTAGTGGTGTTTTCTATACTGCGGTTCACAAAGGCCTTTATAATAGGATGATGCATGTTAGGGTCTTATGGTGGTTTTCCCGAGTAATTATGTACGTAAGAGGCAACAAGTCTTCACCATGCTTGAGATTGCTAAATGCCTAGGAAGGAGGTAGTGTGAGGTTGTGTGATCCTTTGTTTATAACCTATTCTTCCGAATAGGTTTGGGGAGGGGGTTACACCATCATTAGACTTGTTTCTGTTTTTCATTCTTCGTATCGTGAGTTTATTTTTCCTTTTCCGTAAATTTTGTACTCCAACCTATTCTTTCTAATAGGTTTGGGGAAGTCATGTGAGTCATTATGTTTCTCTCTTTGTTATGCTACTGCTGGCTAAAAAAATCGAAAAAAAAGGAAGAAAAAATTCCAGAAAAAAGAGAAAAAGAAAATGAAAAAAGAATCTGGAAAAAAGAAAAGAAAAGAAGACCCCAAAAATGCAAAGAAGGGTCCAAAAAAGAAAGCCAAAAGCAGTTTAGCAAAGTTTTGAGTCTTCTCCATTTTTCGTATTGTTCGTAATCGTGCTTTTCTATTTTTTATCTTTTTTGTCTTCAGTGTCATCTGTTCTAGACCACCCTCGTCCTGCCATTCAGGAAGTGGTGAATAGCTTAAGACTTTACTTGAGAGATGGGTAGAATAGGGGAGTGTTATCTTTTATAGGGAACCCTCCTTCGTTTGATGAGAGCCAGTACTGGTTCGACCTCTTTTGAGGAAAAGTCTTAACATGGTGGAACAGCAGTAAGTCCTCAGTTTCATAGGCACGGGACAACCATTCGTATCTTAGCATGCATCATTACGTCGTCACTGACTAGGTCCAGGTAGGGAATGTTACGAGAGACTATCTTGTCTTGACATAAGTGCTTATGTGGATGTGTATAAGTCAATCGAGGTATTCTTCAACCTATATTCATGCTTTGATTTATATGGTTTTTGTTCATATGTTATTTGGTAGATTCAGTAGATTAGTTCATTTTATTTGGCATGAAACTCCGTTTTGAGTCTTGCATGTTTTTTGTATTAGAGTCTAGCTTAGTTGCTTGAGGACAAGCAAAGGTTCGGTTTGGGGAGTTTGATGAATGTGTATTTTACACTTTCATTCGAGTCTTTTTCACCTATTTTAGCTATCCTCTATGTTAATTTAGCTATATTTTCATACATTTTATTAGAATAGTGTCACATTTCCCTTTAAATTTTATTTTACTGGTTTTGGTTGAAATTCGGAGATTTCTGGGCAATTATATTGAAGTTGACAAGGAATTGGTGTTCCAGAAGCCTATTTGGAGTATCTGAAGGTTCCGGATAGGATTTGAAGTCTAGGGGCCGAATCTGGAGGTTAGAAGGCTACTAGAAGTCAGAAACCGAGTCCGAAAACGTGAAGAAATCCAAAAACGCGTCGAAACGCGGAAATTCCGCGAAAAACCTCTGGGGCGAACCGCCGCACTGTGGGGCGAACCGCCCGGTGATAATTCGAGGCCTATATATAGAGCTCAGTTTTTCTCCGAAAATCATATCTTTCCAAGCCTACTTTCTCACCTCTCTCTATAGTTTTAGGTAGGAACTTCCCGGGGCCTGTCCTGGGAGTTCCATAGCTTAGGGATACTTTTCATAGCAGATTGGAGTGCGTAGGATCGCAATCATCCGGAGATTGACAACCTTCGGTAACTTTGTATCTTACAGTTTTTATCTACTTACTTTATCTTCTTTCAATATGTTTTCTTCTATGATTTCTATTGATTGCATGCCTATTATGAGTAGCTAAACTTATCGTTGGTGGTAGTATGTGAATTCTTAGCGAGGGAAGATAATCATGCTAATGGCTATATCGCGCATTATACTCCGTGTCATTGCTTTATTTCGTTGATCAGTTGTAACCAAAATTCTCGTATGTTGTATTGATCATTATGCACAATTGGACACTAGTCGACCATCAGACCAATTATCTTCGTAGTGTTGAATAATTACGGAACACATTAGGACAATCGTGATTGACTAGTCAGACCAAATTATCTTCGTATTGCTTAATACTTGCAACAGGACACTAGATTGATTCAAAGATCTCTATGCAAGACCGAGGAATTTATGCATGATTATCGACCCATTATGTTAAAAAGGACCATACTATCACCAATCTCCATTATCTGCTTGAAACCACCTTTTGCTTTCTATCTGCTGTTTTATATTCTTAATTAGATTTGATAAAGCTAGTATAGTCCTGAGAGAACGACACTCGAGTCATTCTACTACTACACTACGGTTTTCGTTGTAGTTGTGGATTGCCTTTGGCTAATTACAAATTTATTTGACTGAATCTGAGACGTTCATCACCATGCGAGGGCAAAAAGATTGAGTTTGAAGACAAAAATCTGCCCAGGAGCCAAGCTAAGCGCCTGGAATAGTGAAGCGCTCCGCTTCAATTTCCAGGAGCTTTGGCACAGAAGCCAAGCGAAGCGCTTGGAGTGCCCAAAGCGCTTCGCTTGCCAAGCGCTCCGCTTGGCAGCGGTTACGTTTTCGGATTTTCCTTCTTAGATCTGATCTTTGGTCATTTTTTGAATATCTTTTGAACTGTAACTTCGTTTTGGAGAGCTCCTAAGCCCCAAAACTCAGAGAAAACTCAGATTACATTGTATTTTAGCTTGGGATTCAAGGTTTTGATTGGGATTCATCCTTTGTAATCGTCTACGGAGAGGTTTTCTTTGCTTTCCACCGATTAGTGACAGCTTCGGTGGTAACTTGTATCACTCTCTTGTCTTGTAGTTTGATATGATGTATTCTGATTATTATTCATATGAATTGATGTCTATGTTGATGAATATGAGTAGCTAAATCTTTTGTGTTGGTGGTAGAATGTAGAATATGCATGCTATGGGTTATGTTTATGCTTACATGAGATTGTGATTCAATCTTGCTGCAAATCCCTTCATATGATTCTTAGTTGCCTATAAAATATATTCGAATTGAGTATAGTGACAAACTCTTGGTCAATGAAAGCTATAGGATTGTATGTTAGAGATTTGCAGCATGCTAGATAAATGGTGTTGGTGACAAGCACCTCTAAAGTATTGATAGTGATCTTTTATGATGTGTGTCTTAAAGTTGCCTAGACGAGTTGCTTAGCAGACTTGATCGAAGGTTTTACGCACTGAACTTGTGAGCATATTCGTAACCCATGCATGTGTATTTGATTTCTACCACCAACCGTTTTCCAAACTTGTTTACAACAATCTGATTTCTCGTAGCTTTGTTCAAAGGAAACCATTCTACAAACATTTGAACTCGTTGACTGAAATTACTAGCAAAAACCTCAAACAAAGCCACGTTAGGTCCCGAGAGAACGACACTCGGGGACAACTTGCCATTGCACTCTAGTTTGTGTAGTGATAAGTGTTCTTAGGCTTTTAAACAAATTTAATTGGTGAAAAACGACATCATCAATGGGTTCAACCCACCAAGAACCGTATGAGGGGACCGGCGATTGTTCTTTCGTCTGCAACCCGAGATCTGGAAATCAAGAACCACGCATTCCAACAACTTCCGAGGTTCTATGGCTTATCAAGGGAAGATGTGATGGGGTACTTGCACGATATCGATGATTTCGTCAACCAACTCCCACGACCCGGAGCTGAAATAACAACGGATGAGTTGAGGATGAAAGTTTTTGCTATGGGACTTGGCGACAGAGCCAAGTCATGGTTGAGTTCTCTACCAGCAGGCTCGCTGGACACTTGGGAAAAGGTTTTTTCAGCTTTCATGGAGAAATACTTCCCTCACACCTTGACTACCGCGCTTAAGGCGCAAATCAATGGATTCAAGCAGGACTATGATGAGACCATCTACACCGCGTTCGAGAGGTTCCAAGATCTCACGAACAAGTGCCCTCACCATGGTTTTGAACTTTCTGACCTAGTCCAACACTTCTACAATGGACTAACCTTCGAGAACCAACAAGTGGTGGATTTCCAATGCCGAGGCAATATTTGGGAGGAAACCGCAGAAGCTGTCTGGGCAGTTTTCGGAAGGCTTGCTAAGGGTTCGCAGTTCAAGGACCCAAGAGCAATGGTTAGAAGACGTGGACCTGAAGCTCCACCGACTCAAGAAGCCCCTATGTATAGGGGGAATGGGGATCAATTCGAGTGCTTTACCAACGAATTGAAGCAAGTCCTCAAGAGCGCCACCGGAACAACTGTTTCGAACGAAGTATGCCGAATATGCAAGAACTATGGGCATGGGGCTAATATGTGTAGATCGAAGCTGGCATACGATGATGGAAACAGGGCTCGAGGAGGCGAAGAAGAAGCCTTTGCTATGGAGTTTGGTACTCAAGAAGTTAGCTACAGACAAGACGGTAGGAATCCTCGAGGTGGATTTGGGAGAAGAGGATTCCGAAACAATCAAGGATATGCACCGGCTAACCAAACTTATGGACCTAACCAAGACCGTAGTAGGCTGAACTATGGTAATGATCACTGCGAAAATCCCGCTCCGAAAGAGCCACCGAAGTCGAAGTCGGCTCAACTGATGGAGAACTTGCTAAAGATGGTTGATCACACACAAAGTTTTCTCAAACGTTATGAAGAAGATTCCGAGAAGACTAGGGCAAGGCTCGATAGGTTGGAAGAGAGCACTAGGCTTGCCCATCAAAAGATGCAAGAGTTGATCGACCGAGGAGCAAGTAGGGAACAAGGCAAACTGCCTAGCAACACTGTGAAGTCGAATGCCATTACATTGGCTGGTGATCTACCTGACGAAATCACCATCAAGAAGGTTGTTAAGTGCGAGTGTTGCAAGAAGGAAGAACTTCTACAGGCTAAGGAAGAAGAGAAGGACATTGGTTCTGACGTAAGTGATGAGGAGCAAGAGGATCCCGAACCACTCCCTAAAAGTTTCGATGTTAAGGTAGGGATTGGTGAGCTTGAAGATGTTCGTGCCACACTAGACACGGGATCCTACTCAATCATAATTCCTTTGAACGTGTTTGAAAAGAGTAACCTTGGAAAACTATCTGAGCAAAGGGCTATTGTGCAACTGGCGGATGGATCACTTATGAGACCCGAAGGAGTTGTGAAAAATGTGTTGGTCAAGATTGGTGAAGCATCTGTATACACCAATTTTGTAGTTATGCCGGCATCTGCAACTGGAACGGGGGATGTCATACTCTTAGGGCGAACGTTCTTGACTAAACTACGCTCCGTGATGGACATCTACCAAAGAACTTGCACTATTGAAATGGATGGCAAGCAACACGTATTGCACGCCATATCTGATCCACCTGATCCGCCAGATATTTCTTTCACTACTCACTACTGTGGTCTTGCAGCCTATATTCTTTCTTATTCACAGGTTCGTGGCATGGAGAGGAGATCAATGAAGGGGAAGCCTAGTACCCGCAAAAAGAAGAGATAGGCGGAGTCAGGAGTCGAGTCAAAGACTTTAAACAATGGCGCTATCCGGGAGGCAACCCGGAAATTTTATCGCTTTCTTTACCGCTTTAGATTTTATCTCACGAGTTTGATTGAGTATTATAGGTAACTTATACAAGCATTAGCTCTCACCTTGGATCCACTTTCGACGTTCGGGACGAGCGACGACGTTCAGGTTTGGCGAGGAGGTTATGGCTGGTTATCTCTATACTTATCTTGCTTATGATAACTCGTGAATTTTTTTTGCATTTGCACGTTTACTGCTTTCCTAGGATAGTCTTGCATGTTTTATATGGAGTTTATTGCCGAATTTTTGAACTTTTTTATTGGGTAGATCAGCCAACTATGCCATTAATCGTATGCTTCATCTCTATGAATTTGTTTGAGGTTTTTCTCGCTTGGCTTGTCACATTTATGTATTGTACTTAGTTAAGATTGGTAGTCTCGACATCACTTAGTGGTGTTTTCTCTACTGCGGTTCACGAAGGCCTTTATAATAGGATGATGCATGTTAGGGTCTTATGGTTGTTTTCCCGAGTAATTATGTACCTAAGAGGCAACAAGTCTTCACCATGATTTGAGATTGCTAAATGCCTAGGAAGGAGGTAGTGTGAGGTTGTGTGATCCTTTGTTTATAACCTATTCTTCCGAATAGGTTTGGGGAGGGGGTTACACCATCATTAGACTTGTTTGTGTTTTTCATTTTCGTATCGTGAGTTTATTTTTCCTGTTCCGTGAATTTCGTACTCCAACCTATTCTTTCTAAAAGGTTTGGGGAAGTCGTGTGAGTCATTTTGTTTCTCTTTTTGTTATGCTACTGCTGGCTAAAAAAATCGAAAAAAAAAGAAACAAAAAATTCCAAGAAAAAAGAAAAAAAGGATATGGAAAGAAAAAAAAGAAAAAAAGTGAAGACCCCAAAAAAGCAAAGATGGGTCCAAAAAAGAAAGCCAAATAGCAGTTTAGCAAAGTGCTGTGTCTTTTCAAATTCTTGTAATGTTCGTAATCGTGTTGTAATTTTCTATTTTTTATTTTTTATCTTTTTTGTCTTGAGTGTCATCTGCTCTAGACCACCCTCGTCCTGCCATTCAGGAAGTGGTGAATAGCTTAAGACTTTACTTGAGAGATGGGTAGAATAGGGGAGTGTTTATCTTTTATAGGGGACCCTCCTTCGTTTGATGAGAGCCAGTACTAGTTCGACCTCTTTTGAGGAAAAGTCTTAACATGGTGGAACAGCAGTAAGTCCTCAGTTTCATAGGCACGGGGCAACCATTCGTATCTTAGCATGCTTCGTTACGTCGTCATTGACTAGGTCCAGGTAGAGAATGTTACGAGAGACTATCTTGTCTTGACATAAGTGCTTATATGGATGTGTATAAGTCAATCGAGGTATTCTTCAACCTATATTCATGATTTGATTTATATGGTTTTTGTTCATATTTTTTTTGGTAGATTCAGTAGATTAGTTCGTTTTATTTGGCATGAGACTCCATTTTGTGTCTTGCATGTTTTTTGTATTAGAGTCTAGCTTAGTTGCTTGAGGACAAGCAAAGGTTCGGTTTGGGGAGTTTGATGAATGTGTATTTTACACTTTCATTCGAGTCTTTTTCACCTATTTTAGCTATCATCTATGTTAATTTAGCTATATTTTAGTGCATTTTATTAGAATAGTGTCACGTTTTCCTTTAGATTTTATTTTATAGGTTTTTGTAGAAATTCGAGGATTTCCGGGCAATTATATTGAAGTTGACAAGGAATTGGTGTTCCAGAAGCCTATTTGGAGTATCTGAAGGTTTCCGGATAGGATTTGGAGTCTAGGGGTCGAATCTGGAGGTTAGAAGGCCACTAGAAGACAGAAACCGAGTCCAAAAGGGGAAGAAATCCAAAAACGCGTCGAAAATGCGGAATTCCGCGAGAAATTCTCTGGGGCGAACCGCCCCACAGTAATTCGAAGCCTATATATAGTTGCTCAGTTTTCTCCGAAAATCATACTTTTCCAGACCTACTTTCTCACCTCTCTCTGTAGTTTTAGGTAGGGACTTCCCAGAGCCTGTTCTGGGGGTCCATAGCTTAGGGGACTCTTTTTCATAGCAGTTTGGAGCTCGTAGGATCGCAATTCTCCGGAGATTGACAACCTTCGGTAACTTTGTATCTTACAGTTTATTCTACTTATTTTTATATTCTTTCAACATGTTTTCCTCTATGATTTATGTTGATTGCATGCCTATTATGAGTAGCTAAACTTATCGTTGGTGGTAGTATGTGAATTCTTAGCCAAGGGAAGATAATCATGCTAATGGCTATATCGCGCATTATACTCCGTGTTATTGCTTTATTTCGTTGATCAGGCACAACCTAAATTCTCGTATGTTGTATTAATTATTATGCACAATTGGACCCTCGTCGACCTGTACGTGAGCTTATCTTCGTAGTGTTGAATAATTACGGAACACAATAGGACAATAGTGCTTGACTTGTCAGACCCATTATCTTCGTAGTGCTTAATAATTGCAACAGGACACTAGATTGATTCAAAGATCTCCATGCAAGACCGAGGAATTTATGCATGATTATCGACCCGTTATGCTTTGAAGGATCATACTATCACCAATCTCCATTATCTGTTAGAAAAACCCTTTGCCATCTGTCTGCTGTTTTTATATTCCAAATTAGATTTGATAAAGCTAGTTATAGTCCTGAGAGAACAACACTCGAGTCATTCTACTACTACACTAAGGTTTTCGTTGTAGTTGTGGATTGCCTTTGGCTAAATAACAAATATTATTTGACTGAACCGGAACCGACAAATCCGCGTTCATCACGTATCTGACCGAGTTTTACACCCGGGCGAATCGCCCGGGATGTGGGGCGAATCGCCCCACACCAAGCGAATCGCCCGGTGTGTGCGGCCCTTCGCCCCACACAATTCGTAGCCTATATATAGTTGCTCAGTTTTTCTCCGTTTTTCATACTTTGCCAGACCTTTTCTCTCACCTTTCTTTGTAGTTTTAGGTAGGAACTTCCCAGAGCCTGTTCTGGGGGTTCTTAGCTTAGGAGATACTTTTTCATAGCAGTTTGGAGCTTGTAAGATCGCGATTCTTCGTAGATTGACAACCTTTGGTAACATTGTATCTTACAGTTTTTCTACTTACTTTTATATATCTTTCAACATGTTTTCTTCTATGATATCTGTTGATTGTATGAATCCTATGAGTAGTTAAACTTCTCGTTGGTGATAGTATGTGAGTTCTCAGCGAAGGGTTAATAATTATGCTAATGGCTATATCGCGCATTATACTCTGAGTTATTGCTTTATTTCTTTGATCTATCTAAATCTCTATCTTCATATTGTTGATTAATTATTGCACACAACTGGACAATTCATTGGTCTTTGACCTATCTAAATCTATATCTTCGTAGTGTTTGATAATTACAACTGGACAATTCATTGATCAAAGATCTCCATGCAAAACCGAGGAATTTATGCATGATTATTAACCCGTTATGCTTTGAAGGACCATACTATCACAAATCTCCATTATCTGTTAAGAAAAACCTTTGCTAAATCGCCTGCTGTTTTATATTCTAAATTAGATTAGATAAAGCTAGTTATAGTCCTTAGAGATCGACACTCGAGGTTATTCTACTGCTACACTACGGTTTTCGTTGTAGTTGTGAATTGCCTTTGGCTAAATAAAAAATTTATTTGATACGTTGGACCCGATATCCAACCAGTTCATCAAATTGGCGCCGTTGCCGGGGACTATACTTCTTTTTTCTGTTTAATTTGTTTATATTTTCAGCATTCAATTCCTAGTTCTAGTAGTTTTTAGTTTTCCTATTTATTCTCTCTCTGATACTGCTTTCCTAGTTTGTTACAGATAGTGTATGCCACATACACGATCTAGAGGAACACCACTTGCTGATTCAATTGCTGAGATCGACAGAGTCTACCACCAAAGAAGGCGACTACTTCAAAGGCGTGAACTAGCGGAAATAGAGGATACCGATTTCTCTGAATCTCTACACAGTCTTTTCAAGGAAATCGACGGAATGGCAGAAGCTAGACCACTGAAAGCATGGGTTCAACCCTCCAAGGATCGTATGAGGGTACCGGCGATTGTTCTTTCATCTGCAACTCGAGATCTGGAAATCAAGAACCACGCATTCCAACAACTTCCGAGGTTCTATGGCTTAGCAAGGGAAGATGTGATGGGGTACTTGCACGATATCGATGATTTCGTCAACCAACTCCCACGACCCGGAGCTGAAATAACAACGGATGAGTTGAGGATGAAGGTTTTTGCTATGGGGCTTGGCGACAAAGCCAAGTCATGGTTGAGTTCTCTACTAGCAGGCTCGCTGGACACTTGGGAGAAGGTTTTTTCAGCTTTCATGGAAAAATACTTCCCCCACACCATGACTACCGCGCTCAAGGCGCAAATCACCGGATTCAAACAGGACTATGATGAGACCATCTACACCGCATCTGAGAGGTTCCAAAACCTCACGAACAAGTGCCCTCACCATGTTTTTGAGCTTTCTGACCTAGTCCAACACTTCTACAATGGACTAACCTTCGAGAACCAACAAGTGGTGGATTTCCAATGCCGTCGCAATCTTTGGGAGGAAACCGCAGAAGCCGTCTGGGAAGTTTTCAAAAGGCTTGCTAAGGGTTCGCAGTTCAAGGACCCAAGGGCAATGGTTAGGAGACGTGGACCTGATGCTCCACCGACTCAAGAAGCCCCAATGTATAGGGGTAATGGGGATCAATTCGAGTGCTTTACCAACGAATTGAAGCAAGTCCTCAAGAGCGCCACTGGAACAACTGTTTCAAACGAAGTCTGCCGAATATGCAAGAACTATGGGCATGGGGCTCATATGTATAGATCGGAGCTTGCGTATGATGATGGCAACTGGGTTTTCAAGGAGGCGAAGAGGAAGCCTTTGCTACGGAGTTTGGTACTCAAGAAGCTAGCTACGGACAAGATGGTAGGAATCCTCGAGGTGAATTTTGGAGAAGAGGGTTCCGAAACAATCAAGGATATGCACTGGCTAGCCAAACTTATGGCCCTAACCAAGACCGTAGTAGGCTTAACTATGGTAATTATCACTGTGAAAACCCCGCTCCAAAAGAGCAACCGAAGTCGAAGTCAGCTCAACTGATGGAGAACTTGCAAAAGATGGTTGATCACACCCAAAGTTTTCTCAAACGTTATGAAGAAGATTCTGAGAAGACTAGGGCAAGGCTTGATAGGTTGGAAGAGAGCACTAGGCTTGCCCATCAAAAGATGCAAGAGTTGATCGACCGAGGAGCAAGTAGGGAGCAAGGCAAGTTACATAGAAACACTGAGAAGTCGATGTCTATTACCTTGGTGGGTGATCTACCTGTCGAAATCACCATCAAGAAGGTTGCTAAGTGCGAGTGTTGCAAGGGGGAAGTGCCCCCACAGGCTAAGGAAGAAGAGAAGGACCTTGGTTCTGACGAGAGTGAAGAGGAGCAAGACGATCCCGAGCCACTCCCTCAAAGTTTCGATGTTAAGGTCGGGATTGGTGAGCTTGAAGATGTCCGTGCCACACTAGAGACGGGATCCTACTCTAATGTGCTCCCTATGAATGTGTTTGAGAAGAGTAGCCTTGGAAAACTATCTGAGCATATAGGCTATTGTACAATTGGCGGATGGATCTTTTGTGAGACCCGAAGGCGTTGTGAAGAATGTATTGGTCAAGATTGGTGAAGCTTCTGTATACACCAATTTTGTAGTTATGCCGGCGTCTACACCTGGGACGGGGGATGTCGTTCTCTTGGGGCGAACATTCTTGACTAAGCTACGCTCCGTGATGGACATCTACCGAAGGACTTGCACTATTGAGGTGGATGGCAAGCGATATGTGTTGCGAGCCATATCTGATCCACCTGATACTTCTCACACTATTAACTACTGTGGTCTTGCTGCCTATGTTCATTCTTATTCACAGGTTCGTGTCATGAGGAGGAGATCCATGAAGGGGAAGTCTAGTACCCTCAAGAAGAAGAGCTAGGCGCAAACAGGAGTCGAGTCAAAGACTTTAAACAATGGCGCTATCCGGGAGGCAACCTGGAGGTTTTATCGCTTTCTTTACCGCTTTATTGCATGCATTCATACTTGAACAATTTGCTTTTCATATGTGAATTTGTTCGTCTCTGTGTCGTATGTGCTTATGTTATGTTTGAGTGAGATTTTTCGAGTGGTTTTATGAGAAAAAGTGGTTTCGTGGATTAAAAACCGTGTTTTTGTCGAAATGATCGTCTCCCCGCATCAGGAGTGGGGGGCGAATCGCCCTCCATGGGGGGCGAATCGTCCCGTATGGGGCGAGTCGCCCCGCACCGGGGGCGACTCGCCCCACGGTCTCTGCTGGTCAAAAACGCGAGAAATCCCCTTTCACCTCATTTCTTCATCTCTTCACCCTTCTTACTTCCCAAAAAAACCGAAACTCGCAAAAATAACTTCAAATCTCCATAAAACCTTCATTTCTCCACCAAATTTAGTGTTCTATAGCTTCAATCGAAGCCCATTACGTGCTCTTTCATTTCATCCGAACAGATTTCACCCTAGTGCATTCATTTTTCAGATCTGAGGTATCTTCTTATGAACCCTAATTTTTCAAATTTGGGGGTTTTATAATTTGAGCTTCAATTAGGCTTATATGATGCATGGGTAGGTTGTTTGTGTGATTAGAAGCGTTATTTACTATCAATTGCATGCTCAATTATGCTTGGATTGTTGATTTGGGAATTTTGCTACTAGATGATATATCTTGTTATGCAATATATCTTTATCTTTGATTCCATACATATGATTGTGCTTATTGATGTAATGATGATGGATTTGATGGTAGAATGCATAATTGTTGAGTATGAGGATTTGTGATGCTAGAATTTTTCGCTTCTATGGTATGAATTGAGCCTTGTTATTTAGGTTATTTGTTGTCTAGCAAGAGCAGAATGTGATGTATTGCATGTAGTAGTTACATTGGTATGTTGCATGTTGAAGAAGCTAGGCTAGACATAAAGGATTTGGGGAGTTCGATTGTTGATTTTATCACTTGTGTGTTTCGTTCTTACACTAGCATATGCATGAGTCAGTATTGTGTCATGCGAGGTACTAACTGTTGTTTGTAGGAACCATGCCAAGGGAGAGGAGCAATCCCGTATGATTACCATGAAGTATTGGAGGGGGATCGATTACAACCATGTCAAGGAGAGTGATCTCGTTAGAGGTGCGTTCGAGCCACGGGCTCTTGCAACAACGTCGTGGATTATCCAAGAGGAGGAGCTAGAGTACACCTGGAGTAAGGACTCCTATGCCTATTCATGCACCACCGAAGGGACAAAAACATTTATTACGTCAGCAATCCATCACAAGAAATACAATGTTCGAGTGAATAGGAAGGCACCGGGACGATCAGGCCGCGACGGATTCAATCTTGAGTTGACAGTGGCTAGAAGGTTCCGAAGCGCTAGCTTGGTTCCAAAACATAATGACATGGGTGCCCAGTCCCTCTTAGGGGTGCCCCTTGACTGCCTCTAAACGGAGCATCATATAGACATCGGGGGCATCAACCATAGAGAATGTGGTCGACATTGGAAAAAATTGTAGAAGACTTCTGAGTATCCGAGCAGCTTACTGTAACCTCCTCGGGCTGTAAAACGTTGGAGAGGGAGGCTCTGATACCACTGCTCTTTCCCCTTCAACAATTCACAGCCTATTGGAGGGCTACAGGATGGAGGGTTCCATAACAGCGGCGGCTAATCTTGAGGATTCTATTCGACAATGCAACTCTACTGGTGATGATGATGGTGACAGTAGTGACAATGAAGGCCATACGGACAATGATGATACAGATGGAGGAGTTGTTCCTATCCGGCCTATAAATGGAACTACCGCACCTACCAGAAGACCTGATGATCACCTATAAGGCTGCCAGAGCAGTCCCAATAACTCACAAACAGCATACTCAGCCGACCGAGGCCAAACCATGCGGTAACATCTAGTATCACATCTTATTTCCTCATTTTCTTACTGCTAGGGACTAGCGTTAATTTCATGAGGGGGGATGGGATTTAAGTGATCTAGCGTTTTTAGTTTGGAGCTTGCCATTGATGGTTTAGACCTTGACATTGGTAGGCTGAGTATAGTACCTTGCATATTTTATCTGTTTGCATTAGCATTTGCACGTTTACTACTTTCTTAGTTTTTTAGGTTGCATTCACTGCATTCATCCTAGGATAGTCTTGCATGTTTTATATGGAGTTTATTGCCAAATTTTTTGAACTTTTTTATTGGGTAGATCAACTAACTATGCCATTAATCATATGCTTCTTCTCCATGAATTTGTTTGAGGTTTTTCTCGCTTGGCTTGTCAAATTTATGTATTGCACTTAGTTAAGCTTGGTAGTCTCGACATCACTTAGTGGTGTTTTCTCTACTGCGGTTCACGAAGGCCTTTATAATAGGATGATGCATGTTAGGGTCTTATGGTTGTTTTCCCGAGTAATTATGTACCTAAGAGGCAACAAGTCTTCACCATGCTTTGAGATTTCTAAATGCCTAGGAAGGAGGTAGTGTGAGGTTGTGTGATCCTTTGTTTATAACCTATTCTTCCGAATAGGTTTGGGGAGGGGGTTACACCATCATTAGACTTGTTTTTCGTTTTTCATTTCTGTGTTGTGAGTTTATGTTTCCTTTCTCGTAAATTTTGTACTCCAACCTATTCTTTCGAATAGGTTTGGGGAAGTCGTTTGTGAGTCATTTTGTTTCTTTTTCGTTGTGCTACTACTGGCTAAAAAAAAAGAGAAAAAAAAGAGAAAAATTCCAGGAAAAAAGAAAAAAAAGAAAAAAGAAACTGGAAAGAAAAAAAAAGAAAAAAAGAGAAAAGACCCCAAAAGAGCAAAGAAGGGTCCAAAAAAAGAAAAAAGCCAAATAGCAGTTTAGCAAAGTGTTGTGTCTCATTTTCCAATTCTTGTAATGTTCGTAATCGTGTTGTAATTTTCTATCTTTTCTTTTGTTTTTGAGTGTCATCTGTTCTAGACCACCCTCGTCCTGCCATTCAGGAAGTGGTGAAAATCTTAAGGCTTTGCTTGAGAGATGGGTAGAATAGGGGAGTGTTATCTTTTATAGGGAACCCTCCTTCGTTTGATGAGAGCCAGTATTGGTTCGACCTCTTTGAGGAAAAGTCTTAACTTGGGGAGTTTGATGAATGTGTATTTTACACTTTCATTTAAGTCTTTTTCACCTATTTTAGCTATCCTCTATGTTAATTTAGCTATATTTTAGTGCATTTTATTAGAATAGTGTCACGTTTCCTTTAGTTTTTATTTTACAGATTTTGGTTGAAAAACGAAGTTTTCCGGGCAATTATATTGAAATAGACAAGGAATTGGTGTTCCAGAAGCCTAATTGGAGTATCTGAAGGTTTCCGGATAGGATATGAAGTCTAGGGGTCGAATGTGGAGGTTAGAAGGCCACTACAAGTCCGAAACCGAGTCCGAAAAAGGGAAGAAATCCAAAAACGCGTCGAAAATGCGTATCTGGCCGAGTTTTACTCCCGGGCGAATCGCCCGGGATGTGGGGCGAATCGCCCCACACCAGGCGAATCGCCCGGTGTGTGGGGCCATTCGCCCCACACAATTCGTAGCCTATAGATAGTTGCTCAGTTTTTCTCCGTTTTTCATACTTTGCCAGACCTTTTCTCTCACCTTTCTCTGTAGTTTTAGGTAGGAACTTCCCAGAGCCTGTTCTGGGGGTTCTTAGCTTAGGCAATACTTTTTCATAGCAGTTTGGAGCTTGTAAGATCGCGATTCTTCGGAGATTGACAACCTTCGGTAACATTGTTGAAAGTATATATGTCCTAGAGACAACCAACATTAAGGACGATATGTAATTTACCGCATTCAGCTTATTGGTATTTATTTATGTTACATTTATTTAAGCATACATAAATACAATTGGCATTACATTTACTGGATAGATTATTTGGTTGTTTCAATTATTCTGTAAGATGTTCCCAAGGACTAAAGATAATCACCAAGTTAGTGGGAGCTTGTGTGTCAGAACTTAAGTCCTAAAATTAGCCACTAGTTGATGGTCATTGAGATATGGGATATCAATGATGCGATAGAGACTAGCATGTGTTGCATCAGATCCTTCGAGGATGTAGTAGTTCTCACTGCTGCGAATAGCTTGGTTATTCATGATGAACACATGGACACTTTGGAGAGTGTTGGCATACCCAGCCGAGAAATAATTTGGTAAATTCTATTTAAGTGTATATGGGAGTATCGGATTGTAGGGTGATGTAATAGTCCTCAGACTTGAGGTCAATACTACATCATATGTGGAATAATATACTTTGACCATGCGCAACGCTTGCACTCTTAAAGTAGGGTAGATACGGCATGCGTTGGGTATATTAGAAAGCATATGGTGTGAGTGATTGGAGGAGAGAATAGATTCAAGGAGAGAATACTCTACATCTCATATTTAGTGCGATCATTAGTCAGTGCCCACTGCAAAGATATATGTCAAAATGGTGTTTGGACATAATCATCTAGATCGACTGAGAAGATTGAGAGACAATGGATGAGTTATTGGAATAGACACTAATCCATATTCTAGACTCATTTGAGTATTCGAGAATGAAAGGACCGTATCATCAATGTACTCTACATCACAGGTAGTTTGTATCTCCTCAACAAACGTTTCTTACATATTAGTATTGTCTAGTGACGATTGTTTAGGAATATTCACTGAGACCTTGATTTGATCATTGCCTAATATGTGAGGGCCTATGGGTCATATACAACTAGGTGACGATTCTCCCGATTAAGCATTAAGGTAAATTAAATGTCAATTGGATTGATAAGATTTGATTTACTATTGTCAATGACATTTAATTTGATGGAAATCATTAACTAAGTTAAAATTGGATTTATGACTTAATTACTATATTAAATAAAATATCAATTGGATTGATAAATATTTAATTTAACATTGTTGAGAATGTTCTATTTGATAGAACTAATTAATTAAGTTGAATTGAATTCAATGTACTTAATTAATTTATACTTTTAGAAAGTAAATTAATTAAATTAGATTTAATTAATAAAAGAAGAAAAGAATAATTAGATTAAATTGAATTTAATTAATTAAAGTTAGAATGTGCATTTGAACAAATTTAGAATGAGGTTCAAGTGTTAAAAGCACAAAAGAAAAGGATTGATAGTAGTGGGTTTCGAACCCAAGACCTCCAGCTCATTAACTAGTATACCGGCCAACTGGGCTAGGCCCATGTAAATTAGGTTTTGCGTTTTATATAGATATATCCATCAGTCGGCGGCTGAGATCAGCAAGTAAGAGTTTTTACGTGTTGTTGTTGTGTGTGGCTTAGAGCTTTCCTTCTCTTTTGGGTTTCTTCTACACGGTTGTATTCGTTCTAACTCTTTTCTTTTCTTCTTTGATTAATTCTCATTTTATTATGATCTTTGAGATTTCTTGTTTTGCTTAATGTAGATTATGAATATGGATTTCCTAGCATCCATGGAGAATTCATCAACGAAGAATTGAACTACGTTTGACTTGATCCTGAGGGTATGTAGGCAGCTTAAAATTGTTCTGAGTTCAGTCAGAATCTTTAGAAGATCATCAATTGTTCTTTGAAGAACAAATTCATGATTAGATCATTCATTAATGGAAGCTGGATAACGGGTAAGTCATTTATATGAAGCATGTTAAATGATCATTCAATCAACGATCCATGTAGGAAAATTTTGAATTCCGCTGCATTAACCTTAGAGGTAATTTCCTACAATTACTAACAGTGGTATCAGAGCTAGGCTGATTGAATGATTTATTTGCATGTTATTTTATTTTTATTGTGAGTTTATGTTTGAAGGAATTTTGTTTCTGCTAATTATTATATTAGCAAACTGGGTTCAAATCGTTTTTGTTATCGATTGAATAATGAATCGAACTTGGTTTGATTTAATGAACATAGTTTATTAATCTAATAATTAATCTAATAATTAAGCCGAAGAACAATATGAACAAAAAGGGAACAGAAAGATGATTTGGAATCTCCTGGCCACCGAAAATTGAATTACTGAACTGGGTTAATCTTTTGGGTTCGACCCATCATCTTCCATTGCTGCCGGAGCGCAGCTCCTTTCGCTGCCATACTAACGAGCAACAGAGCTCAATCGATTCGTCAAACTAGGTTCGGATCGATCGAGCTGGCTTGCTCCATTTCGTGCGCATTTCGCACAACCCCTTAGAATCGAATTCTCACCGGAAACCCATGGAATTGCACGACTCGCGATCTGTCAAGATCGATTCGATCGATCAGATAAAAAAATGATTTGGGGGTTTTCAGATTCTTGATGACTCGTGTGGAGGGGTGATGTTTAATTGATTGACTGATTGTTTAAAACACTGGATTGGATGGGAAATCGAATTGGATTTGAAATCACCATTGTTGGACATGGGTGCAAGCTTTTGGAAAGAACATGGACCTGAATGCAAGTTCACAGAAGATTAGGGATTGAATTGAGTTTTATAAAAATATTGGGGATGTTTTGTAAGGATGTAGAAGATAAGGGACTTCTGTTACAATTTGATAGATTCTTCTGTCTTATTGTAGCTGAGGCCCCTGTACTATTGAGACTAATAATTTAAGTCCCCGATAATTTAAAACTTCAATTTAGTCCAATTAAATTAGATTTTGTACTTCTGGAAATTGTGCATTATCCCTTTAATACTTGGCATGTTCAATTTAACCCTGATAAGTTTTAGAAACTTCGTATAAGTCTTCTGGAAATTTAAAATGGACCCCTAGAGTTTTAGAAACTCAATATTTGATTTATAAATAGTTTATAAATTATATTTGTGTCTTAATATAACTTTTGAAGGCTTATATTAATGTTTGGTGGCATACTTGATGTTTATAATATTTAGAAACTTGATGATTTGTTTATAAATAGTTTATAAACTATGTTTAAATATTAATATATTCTTTAGAAGACTATATTATTAAAGAAATCTTGTTTTTAAATATTTATAAATTTCTGGATAATTCATAAATGAGATTTATGACTTATAAATTATTATAAATTGGATTTATAATTTATTCTTTTTTTGAATGAATAAAGCATATATTGAAAAAAGTTGAAAAGTACAAAACGTTTCTGTAGTAGCAATAACAAAAAGCCACACACGGCTTAAGTGAAAAAGATGACAAAGCAAAACTAAAACCCAGGGAAAGTGATCCCTGGTTGCAGCCGCGGGCCTCGTTAAAACCCACCTATAGTAAAACCCTGTGGGAAAAACCTACAGGTGGGAAAAAGAGTGCCTGAGCGTTAAAGCTTCGTGATCCTATAGTAAGGCTGCCCGGACATATCTCTGGCAACCTGAGGAGCAATAACATCGAGCTGGTGGAGCCATATACCATGCGAGTGATAGTTAGAAAGAGTGTCCGCCACCCCATTCCCTTCACGGTAGATGTGTGAGACTTTGAACTCCAAAGTAAGAAGGAGATCCAGAACTCGTAGCCATCGATTCCTAAACTTCCAAGGAACAGTTGTGGAACGAGACTGAAAAAGGCCCTCCACGTAGGTAGAATCCGTCTCAAGCCAAAGACGATACCAACCCTGTTGGCAAGCCAACTCCACGCCAGTCATGGCTGCCACAAACTCAGCCTCATAGGCAAAGGCGCAACCTATATGTGTGACAAAACAGCAAAGGACATGCCCAAAATGATTACGAAAAACTCCCGCGGCTTTAGCATCACCCGGGGACCCCATAGCACTGCCGTCTGTATTGCATTTAATCCAACCCCACATCGGGGAATGCCATTGAACCTCCACTATAGTGGTGCTGCCCCTAGCACGCCCACGTATACCCAATGAATGAAGAGTAAAAAGGTCCTCTTGAGTATTGAACATAGAACCTTTCAAAGAATGATGTTGCTCCCGTATCAAGGACTTCAGAGAGAGAATAATGGAGTGTCGTGAGAAAGGAACATTATCAAAAATCCTCCTGTTCCGGGTAGACCATATTAGCCAAATCAAGGTGACAAAAGCAAGACGCCAAATGGAGCCAACCTGGGAGCTAAATGTCCGAGACATGGCAAAAAGCACCAGTTCATTCAAGCTATAGATAGAGGGCATCTGGAGATGAAAGATATCCAAAATACGGTGCCAAATATCCTGAATGAAGCAACAATGCACAAAGATATGATCAATATCCTCACCTGAAGACCGACAGAACACGCAAAAAGACGGTCCCATGAAGCCATTGTGACGTAAGTGATCCAGTGTAGGCAATTTACCATGAATAGCCCGCCAAAGTGTGACAGAGCGACGAGGTGGTATGTAAGGTGCCCAAATCCAATCGCCCCAAGTGACCACAGGAAACTCCGGACGAAAGTGCTGATAGAAAATAGAACTAGAAGCACAAATTATAAATATTTTATTTTGAAATACATTTATAAATACTTTAGAAGTATAAAGATGAGACAAATTATATTTTCTTGCAAACTTTAAACTCACAAGTACTTGCTCACATATGTTTGATTGTCTATGTGATTTACATTAAATTATTATAGCACTTTATGTCCGCTATGTATGGGTAGGCGGCACCCACTAGTTTCCGGACCGCATCTGTCATATGCATGGGTAGGCGGCACCCATTACTTGCTTGTCCGCATATTGTATGCATGAGTAGGCGGCACTCATTATTTGTTTGCCCGCGTATTGTATGTGTGAGTAGGCGGCGCCCTATGTTTAGTAGTTATCTAAGATCTTGTTTAAGCGATTAAATACCCCGACATAAATGTTCCCCATCGAAAATTTAAGTCTCGATTTGATCGCACGACGTCACCCATCATAATTGAATGATGAATGAAACCATCTAATCTCATGAGTAATATGCACCATAGTGCTTACTCTGTTTTCCGGTGGAAAATCTCTTTCATAGGTCCATAGTTGGTACTGTGTGATGGTTGTGACTTACTTGGGCTATGTCGAGTCGCCATAGCGTCAGGCATAGCCTATAGGACGTCGATCAAAGTAGCTTTGGTCAACCAAGAGTTGTATTGTACAATTGGTTTAGATACCTACCTTATTTGGCTATTACAGTGATCAGCCATAGCAGGGGTTGTAGTAGTGCAGATTTGGATCTTGGCCATTAAGATTCATATTAGAAACGAATCCGTATTCTTCCAATGGGGTCGGTGAATATGATAAAATTAATGGAACTAAATAAGTCAAACTGCCGTGATTATTTAGTCGGTGAATGAGGATATTGTGAATTGTTATTTAATTAGAGTTAAATTTAATTCACGCTTTATTTACATTTTGTTTTATAAGGTTGTTGTAGAATTGCATTTGATGAATACTATTAGTTTGATTCATTTACCAATGACATTTTGACTGTACTGTTATTTGCGTTTGATTTAATTGAGTTTGTCTTGGACAAGCACGTACCCAAGATTGTCTTGTGTTTAAATTTGAGTGTTTCGAGTTGGACAAGAATACTTATATTAAATACAAGGACAACTAGGTAACATATTTGACTTAGGCGTGTATGGTACACAAGTAGCTTACACAACATGAGAATCTGAAGACATTATAGAAGATACCTCTTAGAACATGTATGATGAACAATGACTTTGGTCAACCTCTATTATAGAGTTTGGCTAACTCAGTGGGAGTACAAGTTCTTATGATAGTCAATGTGTATTGTCTTTAAATGTTGAAATTTGATTTCTCCTCACAAGCTCTCATATTATTTGGAATAAGAAAGTCAATTGAGGATGTTGAAATTCTTAGAGAATATTGCTTAACATTTCTTCAATTAATTTGTTATTAAGTCACTTCATGATTTGTATTAATTTTCATAGTGAATATTAAATACAATAGAAGTGAGATTGACTAAAGCTGCTTACTACTCATAGTCTTTTGCAAGAACATCATCCATGGGTAATGGTGCTCATAGTGAGCGGTTCTATTAAACCAATCCGCAAGGAATGGAAAGTAGAATAAATATACTAAGAGCTGCTCTAAGTATATTTCCATTTATCTTAAAATGACCTTGGAAGAAAGAGTAAATGTATAACGAATAATACACTTTATTGCAATTATAGTAATTCAATGAGAGTATGGGTAGCAAAGTTTGATTCCTTGAAATTAAAGCAATTATTGCATAAAGATTCAAGCACATTATTGCGTATTAAAAGTTGGTTATGTCTATGAAGTAATTTTAGTGTTGGATACTAATCACAAATGAAATTATTTGACTATTAATTTCATATGTTAAGAACATTGTTCCCATACTTGTTAAGACGATAATGGATTTACCTACTATTTAGTTACACCAATAGTATAGAGGTAGACGTCTTCAAGAACATGGATCAAAAGTTCTTAACCATAAGACATGACTTTGTCAATACACGATAAGAAGACCAACATAACAAACCAATTTCCCAAAATTATGTTATTTGTCAACTTGGTTGAACTTGTGAGATAAGAATGACAAGTGTTAAGTAAGTTAGACTACTTAACACCATTTGTTTTGAAACATATGGATTGTAGTTTTATCTTATAATTAATTGGTATTCACTAGATCTTTTTGGAAAAGGATGAATACCAAATAACAATTTGAGAAGACACACATTGCAAGGCATGTGTGAGCATTTAAATTGGGAATTGCCCTAATTCACCATGTGATTTATATTTCCCTTGGTCTAAACACTTGCGCTTACGAAGATGCGAGTTCACTGCACTTGAGAAGTACAAGGTCACAATGCAGAATAGATTAAACATGTTATACGAAGTGTTTTATTATTTGATTGGGTCAATAGAATAATACTTAGAACATGGTTATGGATTGTTATGAAAGGCCATGGGTTCTAATAGAGTGGAATTATTTAAACCTTGTTAGACATGGTTAATCTCCCATGATGGGTTCCATTGAAACAGAAATGCTATGTTCGACATATTAACCCATATAGTTTGTTACACGTGCAATTGAAGCTCAATATGTGTCCTAATTATATCCTTACTAAATCAGTCTTAGAGACACATAATAGTTATGTTGTAAGATTCTTTATTACATAGTTCAATATGGGGTTGTCCCATATATTTATTAAAGTTCTTCATGATTAATAGGATTTTAGAATGTGTTAATTTGTGAAACTTTATCTCTACCTTTAGAAGGATCACGATTATTTACTGTCATACTCGCAGGGATGAGTTTATAACCTATAGCTAACAAAATGATATTTGATATCGATTTTGAGAGGTGGTTTAAAGCCATAGGATCTTAAGAAATGGACTAGAGATTACTTAAGTTTAGAACTCAAGTAAATTGATATTTTATTATTACATAGTAGTAGTTCTTTTCAGGAAAGTATTATATCAACAACGGAGTCTATGCCTACATAGTGTAGGACAATCATAATTATATAGTTGAGTCTGAGAGACATACTATATATTATCTATTGGTTGGATTATAGACCAGTCCTATAAGTTTTTACTTGCATGAGCATCTAATAATTGCATGATATATTCGATAACAAGCCTATACCACTTTCTGAGGAGAAACTTTATTGTAAAGTGTGTTTGACAGAGTTATAGGCCTTAGTGTCGAATTCAAATCATGTATGGATATGCAAAATCAAATAGGACCATTGTGGACTTATGCAAGCCTCTAGGAGTTTGATCATTTACATTTGAAATAAGTAAATTAGTTTAACTTATTTCAAAAGTAGATAAATCATATTTACATCTTTAGAAGTGTTTGTGAGAAGCTCTTATAATCTATATGATTAAAAAAAAAATAATAATGTTTGACACCAACATCATATGAGATGGCTTTCACATTAACAGTCAAGGTATTGGTCATCCAAGAATTTCATTGTGAGAGGCTTGAATGAAAGTATTTAGAATATTCTCATATTGAAACCTTGTTGTATAGGTTTGAGAGAATATTAAAACTCTATACATTGTTCGCTATTTTGAATAAATAATGTGTTGGTGAACAATAATCGAATTCTAGGAGAATTTATTATTGTTATTATTATCACATGGTTATACTGTCAATATTAAATTGCCCTATTGAAGTATGAACTTCGTACATATACATGATGTTGTATGGTACAACTGTCGCCTAAAATGTACAGATGTGATCCATGAAACAGTCAAGGTGACTGATGATTATGAACGGATCTCGTGGAAAATGGGAGCTTAGCTTAGATATATATTAGATATATGAATAGTAAGCTTCATTATAAATATGATGATTGGACTCATCACAATTATAATTTTGTATTCATCTTAGTAATAGTATCATATTAGATTAGATCTAATGATGTATAGATTCAACAACCTATGTACTGTATGATTATGCTAGAAGGTTCTTAGAAGAACAAGGGGTAGTTCCAAGTGTTAGTAATCGAATTGTGAACTTGCGATTATACTAATGCGACTGCACATGCAAAGGAACCAAGATCTTATGATACTAGCATGATCTACTGAGACACTATCATTGGTTTGGAAACCACTGATAGATTGCAACATAAACAAATAAAGTAATTTCTCCGTGAGGACACTACGCTGTTTCTTTCACAAAACCTTGTCTTTGGAGAGACAAGTTAGCCATTCCAGGAATCTAAATGTTGGACACACATGAGTGATTGACTCTAGGCCAAGTGGGAGATTGAAAGTATATATGTCCTATAGACAACCAATATTAAGGACGATATGTACTTTACCGTATTCAGCTTATTGGTATTTATTTATGTTACATTTATTTAAGCATACATAAATACAATTGGCATTACATTTACTGGATAGATTATTTGGTTGTTTGAATTATTCTGTAAGATGTTCCCAAGGACTAAAGATAATCACCAAGTTAGTGGGAGCTTGCGTGTCAGAACTTAAGTCCTAAAATTAGCCACTAGTTGATGGTCATTGAGATATGGGATATCAATGATGCGATAGAGACTAGCATGTGTTGCATCAGATCCTTCGAGGATGTAGTAGTTCTCACTGCTGCGAATAGCTTGGTTATTCATGAAGAACACATGGACACCATTTGGTAATTCTATTTAAGTGTCTATGGGAGTATCGGATTGTAGGGTGATGTAATAGTCCTCAGACTTGAGGTCAATACTACATCATATGTGGAATAATATACTTTGACCATGCGCAACGCTTGCACTCCTAAAGTAGGATAGATACGGCATGCGTTGGGTATATTAGGAAGCATATGGTGTGAGTGATTGGACCAAGATCCGGATTCATTCCTCCGAATAGATTCAAGGAGAGAATACTCTACATCTCATATTTAGTGCGATCATTAGTCAGTGGCCACTGCAAAGATATATGTCAAAATGGTGTTTGGACATAATCATCTAGATCGACTGAGAAGACTGAGAGACAATGGATGAGTTATTGGAATAGACACTAATCCATATTCTAGACTCATTCGAGTATTCGAGAATGAAAGGACCGTATCATCAAAGTACTCTACATCACAGGCAGTTTGTATCTCCTCAACAAACGTTTCTTACATATTAGTATTGTCTAGTGACGATTGCCTAGGAATATTCACTGAGACCTTGATTTGATCATTGTCTAATATGTGAGGGCCTATGGGTCATATACAACTAGGTGACGATTCTCCCGATTAAGCATTAAGGTAAATTAAATGTCAATTGGACTGATAAGATTTGATTTACTATTGTCAATGACATTTAATTTGATGGAAATCATTAATTAAGTTAAAATTGGATTTATGACTTAATTACTATATTAAATAAAATATCAATTGGATTGATAAATATTTAATTTAATATTGTTGAGAATGTTCTATTTGATAGAATTAATTAATTAAGTTGAATTGAATTCAATGTACTTAATTAATTTATACTTTTAGAAAGTAAATTAATTAAATTAGATTTAATTAATAAAAGAAGAAAAGAATAATTAGATTAAATTGGATTTAATTAATTAAAGTTAGAATGTGCATTTGAACCAATTTAGAATGAGGTTCAAGTGTTAAAATTCCAAAAGAAAAGGATTGATAGTAGTGGGTTTCGAACCCAATACCTCCAGCTCATTAACTAGTATACCAGCCGACTGGGCTAGGCCCATGTAAACTAGGTTATGTGTTTTATACAGATATATCCATCAGTCGGCGGCTGAGATCAGCAAGTAAGAGTTTTTACGTGTTGTTGCTGTGTGTGGCTTAGAGCTTTCCTTCTCTTTTGGGTTTCTTCTACACGGTTGTATTCGTTCTAACTCTTTTCTTTTCTTCTTTGATTCATTCTCATTTTATTATGATCTTTGAGATTTCTTGTTTTGCTTAATGTAGATTATGCATATGGATTTCCTAGCATCCATGGAGAATTCATCAACGAAGAATTGAACTACGTTTGACTTGATGCTGAGGGTACGTAGGCAGCTTAAAATTGTTCTGAGTTCAGTCAGAATCTTTAGAAGATCATCAATTGTTCTTTGAAGAACAACTTCATGATTAGATCATTCATTAATGGAAGCTGGATAACGGGTAAGTCATTTATATGAAGCATGTTAAATGATCATTCAATCAACGATCCATGTAGGAAAATTTTGAATTCCGCTGCATTAACCTTAGAGGTAATTTCCTACAATTACTAACAATTGTATCTTATAGTTTTTCTACTTATTTTTATATATCTTTCAACATGTTTTCTTCTATGATGTCTGTTGATTGCATGACAACTATGAGTAGCTAAACTTCTCGTTGGTGATAATATGTGAATTCTTAGCGAAGGGTTAATAATTATGCTAATGACTATATCGCGCATTATACTCTGAGTTATTGCTTTATTTCTTTGATCTATCTAAATCTCTATCTTCGTATTGTTGATTAATTATTGCACACAACTGGACAATTCATTGGTCTTTGACCTATCTAAATCTATATCTTCGTAGTGTTTGATTATTACAACTGGACAATTCATTGATCAAAGATCTCCATGCAAAACCGAGGAATTTATGCATGATTATTAACCCGTTATGCTTTGAAGGACCATACTATCACCAATCTCCATTATCTGTTAAGAAAAACCTTTGCTAAATCGTCTGCTGTTTTATATTCTAAATTAGATTAGATAAAGCTAGTTATAGTCCTTAGAGATCGACACTCGAGGTTATTCTACTGCTACACTACGGTTTCCGTTGTAGTTGTGAATTGCCTTTGGCTAAATAACAAATTTATTTGATAAGTTGGACCCGACATCCAACCAGTTCATCAAACGGGTATTCAGGCAATCAAGGATACTGAAACAGGTATTCAAGTATCAAAAGATAAATCTGAGACAGGAACTCAGCGAAGAGCAAGAGTGCTTCTCACCAAAAGAGAATTTACCAAAAAATATCTCAATATAAAAAGGATTGTTCGAAAGGAAGAACACTTAACTAATTTATTAGCCGTGAATGTTCTACTTCTTCACAAGTAGCTTTTGTTTCAAGCTTAAGTCTTGGAACAGATCAATAGGCAGTAAAGAGTATAGAAGGTTTTGAGAAATTAGTTAAGTGTTCTTTCTTTGGAACAAGAACAAGTCTTGAGACCAGAAACAACAAACTTGCTTACTGCAAAGTATTACAAGTTGTGTTTCTTTAGATAACTTGTTATAGCTGAAAAGTTATACTCAAGTCATCTCATCCCAAACCTTTGTAACTGATAAACACCCTTTACAAGCGTAAAATTCAGGGGGAATTAATCAAGCATAGTGTTGCTGATTATAGTCACAAGTTTGGTGGAGAACAAGTTTACAGTTCTCTAGTTTAGGTTGGAAACAAGGCAAGTGTGCTTTGGTTTCTGAGAATCTTTAGTGATAGGATTTGTAAGGAACCTCATACCTTATCATAGTGGATTCAGTCCTAGAAAGTAAAAAGTGGATTAGTTGAGAGATTACGCCACTCTCAGATACCGCTATAAAAGTGTTTGTGTGATTTACATTACCGCACTTAGTTTTCAGCAAGTTATATTTATCGTACACTGTCACTCTGCTCACTTGCTGAAACTAGTTCTCTGATAAAAGCACTTATTGTAAAAGTCTTCTGCACTTTGTTTTTAAGTATCAGCGAACTCATTACTGAAAAGTAATAAGCACTTGCTGAGAAAGTTAAGTACCAGCAAACTCATTACTGAAAAGTAATAAGTACTTGCTGAGAAAGTTAAGTACTAGCAAACTCATTACTGAAAAGTAATAAGCACTTGCTGAGAAAGTTTCAAACCACGAAATGGTTGAAAAGACTATTCACCTCCCCTCTAGTCTTTTCTTGTTGTTTAAAGGGACCAACTGATGAAAGTGTATTTTACACTTTCATTTGAGTCTTTTTCACCTATTTTAGCTATCCTCTATGTTAATTTAGCTATATTTTAGTGCATTTTATTAGAATAGTGTCACGTTTCCATTTAGTTTGTATTTTTACAGGTTTTGATTGAAAAACGAGGTTTTTCGGGCAATTATATTGAAGTAGACAAGGAATTGGTGTTCCGAAGGCCTATTTGGAGTATCCAGAAGATTCCGGATAGGATTTGAAGTCTAGGGGTCGAGTCTGAAGGCTAAAAGGTCACTAGAAGGCAAAAACCGAGTCCGAAAAGGAGAAAAAATCCAAAAACGCGTCGAAAACGCGTAAAAGGCCGAACAAACCTCCCGGGCGAGTCACACAGGTGGTGGGGCGAATCGCCCCACACCAGGCGAATCGCCCGGTGTGTGGGGCGAATCGCCCCACACCTGCCGAATGCCTATATATAGTTGCTCAGTTTTCTCCGTTTTTCATACTTTTCCAGACCTTTTCTCTCACCTTTCTCAGTAGTTTTAGGTAGGAATTCTCCAGAGTCTGTTCTGGGGGTTCTTAGCTTAGGAGATACTTTTTCTTAGCGTTTTGGAGCTCGTAAGATCGCGATTCTTCGGAGATTGACAACATTCGGTAACATTGTATCTTACAGTTTTTCTATTTATATTTATATATCTTTCAACATGTTTTCATTCATTCGTGCTATGATTTCTGTTGATTGCATGACATCTATGAGTAGCTAAACTTCTCGTTGGTGATAGTATGTGATTTCTTAGCGAGGGGTTAATAATTATGCTAATGGTTATATCGCGCATTATACTTTGAGTTATTGCTTTATTTCTTTGATCTATCTAAAACCTCTATCTTCGTAGTGTTGAATAATTACGGAACACAATTGGACAATTCATTGATCAAAGATCTCTATGCAAAACCGGGGACTTCATGCATGATTATTAACCTACTATGCTTTGAATGACCATACTATCACCAATCTCCATTATCTGTTAAGAAAAACCTTTGCTAAGTCGTCTGTTGATTTTATATTCTTAAGTTAAATTAAGATAAAGCTAGTTATAGTCATTAGAGATCGACACTCGAGGTTATTCTACTGCTACACTACGGTTTTCGTTGTAGTTGTGAATTGCCTTTGGCTAAATACAAATTTATTTGATTAATTAGAATCTGACAAATTCGCAGTTCATCAAATTGGCGCCGTTGCCGGGACTATACTCCTTTTTTCTATTTAGCTTTTTTATATTTTCAGCATTCAATTCCTAGTTCTAGTAGTTTTTATATTTCCTATTTAATCTCTCTTTTATACTCCTTTCCTAGTTTGTTACAGATAGTGTATGCCACATACACAATCTAGAGGAACACCGCTTGCTGATTCAATTGCTGAGATCGGCAGAGTCTACCACCAAAGAAGGCGACTACTTCAAAGGCGTGAACTAGAGGAAATAGAGGATACCGATTTCTCTGAATCTCTACACAGTCTTTCCAAGGAAATCGACGGAATGGCCGAAGCTAGACCACTGAAAGCATGGGTTCAACCCTCCAAGGATCGTATGAGGGGACCGGCGATTGTTCTTTCGTCTGCAACTCGAGATCTGGAAATCAAGAACCACGCGTTCCAACAACTTCCGAGGTTCTATGGCTTAGCAAGGGAAGATGTGATGGGGTACTTGCACGATATCGATGATTTCGTCAACCAACTACCACGACCCGGAGCTGAAATAACAACGGATGAGTTGAGGATGAAGGTTTTTGCTATGGGGCTTGGCGACAGAGCCAAGTCATGGTTGAGTTCTCTACCGGCGGGCTCGCTGGACACTTGGGAGAAGGTGTTTCAGCTTCCATGGAAAAATACTTCCCTCACACCTTGACTACCGCGCTTAAGGCGCAAATCACTTGATTCAAACAAGACTATGATGAGACCATCTACACCACGTTTGAGAGGTTCCAAGACCTCATGAAAAAGTGCCCTCACCATGGTTTTGAGCTTTCTGATCTAGTCCAACACTTCTACAATGGACTAACCTTCGAGAACCAACAAGTGGTGGACTTCCAATGCCGTGGCAATATTTGGGAGGAAACCGCGGAAGCCGTCTGTGCAGTTTTCGAAAAGCTTGCTAAGGGTTCGCAGTTCAAGGACCCAAGGGCAATGGTTAGGAGACGTGGAACTGAAGCTCCACCTACTCAAGAAGCCCCTATGTATAGGGGGAATGGGGATCAATTCGAGTGCTTTACCAACGAATTGAAACAAGTCCTCAAGAGCGCAACTGGAACATCTGTGTCGAACGAAGTTTGCCGAATATGCAAGAACTATGGACATGGGGCTCATATGTGTAGATCGGAGCTTGCATATGATGATGGAAACTGGGTTCAAGGAGGCGAAGAGGAAGACTTTGCTACGGAATTTGGTACTCAAGAAGCTAGCTACGGACAAGACGGTAGGAATCCTCGAGGGGGGTTTTGGAGAAGAGGGTTCCGGAACAATCAAGGATATGCACCGGCTAGCCAAACTTATGGCCCTAACCAAGACCGTAGTAGGCTTAACTATGGTAATGATCACTGCGAAAATCCCGCTCCGAAAGAGCAACCGAAGTCGAAGTCGGCTCAACTGATGGAGAACTTGCAAAAGATGGCTGATCACACCCAAAGTTTTCTCAAACGTTATGAAGAAGATTCTGAGAAGACTAGGGCGAGGCTTGATCGATTGGAATAGAGCACTAGGCTTGCCCATCAAAAGATGCAAGAATTGATTGACCGATGAGCAAGTAGGGAGCAAGGCAAGCTGCCTAGCAACACTGAGAAGTCGATGTCCATTACCTTGGTGGGTGATCTACCTGTCGAAATCACCATCAAGAAGGTTGCTAAGTGCGAGTGTTGCAAGAATAAAGAACCTCCACTAGCCAAGGAAGAAGAGAAGGACCTTAGTACTGATGAGAGTAAAGAGGAGCAAGAGGATCCCGAGCAACTCCCTCAAAGTTTCGATGTTAAGGTCGGGATTGGTGAACTTGAAGATGTCCGTGCCACACTAGACACGGGATCCTACTCTAATGTGCTCCCAATGAATGTGTTCGAGAAGATTAGCCTTAGAAAACTATCTGAGCATAAGGCTATTGTGCAATTGGCGGATGGATCCTTTGTGAGACCCGAAGGCGTTGTGAAGAACGTATTGGTTAAGATTGGTGAAGCTTCAATATACACCAATTTTGTAGTTATGCCGGCGTCTACACCTGGGATGGGGGATGTCGTTCTCTTGGGGCGAATGTTCTTGACTAAACTACGCTCCGTGATAGACATCTACCGAAGGACTTGCACCATTGAGGTGGATGGCAAGCGACATGTGTTGCGAGCCATATCAGATCCACCTGATCACTTCAATGCTTCTCACACTGTTAACTACTGTGGTCTTGCTGTCTATGTTCATTCTTATTCATAGGTTCGTGGAATGAGGAGAAGATCCATGAAGGGGAAGTCTACTACCCTCAAAAAGAAGAGCTAGGCGCAAGAAGGAGTCGAGTCAAAGACTATAAACGATGGCGCTATCCGGGAGGCAACCCGGAGTTTTTTATCGCTTTTTTACTGCTTTTTGCATGCATTCATACTTGAACAATTTGCTTTTCATATGTGAATTTGTTCGTCTCTGTGTCGTATGTGCTTATGTTTGTGTTTGAGTGAACTTTTTCGAGTGGTTTTATGAGTAAAATGGTTTTCGGGGATCAAAAACTGAGTTTTTTCGGAACGTTTTGTCTCCCCACCTCAGGAGGTGGGGGCGAATCACCCCACATACGGGGCGATTCGCCCCGCACGGGGAGACTCGCCTCACACCAGGGGCGACTCGCCCCACGAGTTCTGCAGCTTAAAAACGCGAGAAACTCCCCTTTCTCCTCATTTTCTTCATCTTCTCCCCTCCTTACTCCCCAAAATCCGAAAAAAACAAAAATACTTCAATCCTTCATAAAATCTTCAATCTTCCATCAAATTTTGTGTTCGTTAGCTTCAATCGAAGCCCATTAAGTGCTCTTTCTTTTCATCCGAACAACTTTCACTCTAGTGCATTCGTTTTCCAGATCTGAGGTATCTTCACATGAACCCTAATTTTTCAAATTTGGGGGTTTTCTGTTTTGAGCTTCAATTAGGCTTATATGATGTATGGGTAGGTTGTATGTGTGATTAGAAACGTTATTTACTATCAATTGCATGCTCAATTATGCTTGGATTGTTGATTTGGGAATTTTGCTACTAGATGTTTTTATCTTGTTATGCAATGTATCCTTTTCTTCGATTCCATACATATGATTGTGTTTACTGATGTAATGATGATGGATATGATGGTAGAATTCATAATTGTTGGGTATGAGGATTTATGATGCTAGAATTTTTCGGTATGAATTAAGCCTTACTATTTAGGTTATTGGTTGTCTAGCACGAGCGTAATGCGTTATGTACATGTCGAAATTATTTTGGTGTGTTGCATATTAGTAGCTAGATTAGATATGAAGGATTTGCGGAGTTCGATTGTTGATTTTATCACTCGTATGTTTCGCTCTTACATTAGCATATGCATGAGTCAGTTTTGGGTCAAACGAGGTACTAACTGCTGTTTGTAGGAACCATGCCACAAAGGGAGAGAAGCACTTCCGTTTGGCTACTATGAAGTATTGGAGGGGGATCAATTACAACCATGTCAAGGAGAGTGATTTCGTTAGAGGTGCGTTCGAGCCACGGGCTCTTGCAACAACGTCGCGGTTTATCCAAGAGGAGGAGCGAGAATCCATCTGGAGTAAGGACTCCTATGCCTATTCATGCACCACCGAAGGGATAGAAACAATTATTACGTCAGCAATCTATCACAAGGACTG
The DNA here is from genome assembly GCA_028274465.1 of Plantago ovata. Lineage (NCBI taxonomy): Eukaryota > Viridiplantae > Streptophyta > Magnoliopsida > Lamiales > Plantaginaceae > Plantago > Plantago ovata. The sequence continues at coordinate 48,104,262 of CM051456.1, read as the reverse complement.
CAAGGTTCGTGTGAATAGGATGGCACCGGGACGACCTCACCACAACGGATTCAGTCTTGAGTCGACAGTGGTGAGAAAGTTCTGAATCGCTAGCTTGGTTCCAAAACATAATGACATGGACACCCAACCCCTCTTAGGGGTGCCCCTTGACTGCCTCTAAAGGGAGCGCCATATAGACATCGGGGGCATCAACCGTAGAGAATGTGGTCGACATTGGAAAAAATGGAAGAAGACCTCTGAGTATCCGAGCAGCTTACTATAACTTCCTCGGGGTGTAAAACGTTGGAGAGGGAGGCTCTGATACCACTGCTCTTTCCCCTTCAACAGTTCACAACCTATTGGAGGGCTACAGGATGGACGATTCCATAACTGCGGCGGCTAATCTTGAGGATTCTCTTCGACAATGCAACTCTACTGGTGACGATGGTGATGACAGTAGTGACAATGAAGACCATAGGGACAATAAGGATGCCATGAGTACTGATGGAGGAGTTGGCCCTATCCATGGAACTACCACCACCACCACAAGCTCCGATGATCACCTATAAGGCCCCTCGAGCAGTCTCAATACCTTACATCCAGCATACTCAGCCGACCGAGGCCAAACCACGCGGTAACATCTAGTATCACATCTTATTTCCTCATTTTCTTACTGCTAGGGACTAGCTTTAAATTCATGAGGGGGGATGGGATTTAAGTGAACTAGTGTTGTTAGTATGGAGCTTGCCATTGATGGTTTAGAACTTGGGATTGGTAGGTTGAGTATAGCACCTTGCATGTTTATCCGTCAGCATTTGCATTTGCACGTTTACTGCTTTCTTAGTTTTTAGGTTGCATACACTACATTCATCTTAGGATAGTCTTGCATGTTTTATGTGGAGTTTATTGCCAAATTTTTTGAACTTTTTTATTGGGTAGATTAACTAATTATGCCATTAATCATATGCTTCATCTCTATGAATTTTTTGTTTGAGGTTTTTCTCGCTTGACTTGTCACATTTATGTATTGCACTTAGTTAAGCTTGGTAGTCTCGACATCACTTAGTGGTGTTTTCTCTACTGCGGTTCACGAAGGCCTTTATAATAGGATGATGCATGTTAGGGTCTTATGATTGTTTTCCCGAGTAATTATGTACCTAAGAGGCAACAAGTCTTCACCTTGCTTTGAGATTGCTAAATGCCTAGGAAGGAGGTAGTGTGAGATTGTGTGATCCTTGTTTGCCACCTATTCTTTCGAATAGGTTTGGGGAGGGGGTTACACTTTCATTAGACTTGTTTTTCATTTTTATTTTGTGTTGTGAGTTTATTTTTCCTTTTTCGTAAATTTTGTACTCCAACCTATTCTTTCGAATAGGTTTGGGGAGGTCGTTTGTGTGTCATTTTTATTTCTTTTTCATTGTGCTACTGCTGGCTAAAAAAAATCGAGAAAAAAAAGAGAAAAAGGAAAATTCCAGGAAAAAGAAAAAAAAGAAAACTGGAAAAGAAAAAAAAAAGCAAAAAAAGAAAAGACCCCAAAAAAGCAAAGAAGGGTAAAAAAAAAGAGAAAGCCAAAAAGCAGTTTAGCAAAGTGTTGTGTCTCATTTTTCAATTCATGTAATGTTCGTAATCGTGTTGTAATTTTTTCTCTTTTATTTTTTGAGTGTCATCTGTTCTAGACCACCCTCGTCCTGCCATTCAGGAAGTGGTGAATAGCTTAAGGCTTTGCTTGAGAGATGGGTAGAATAGGGGAGTGTTATCTTTTTAGGAAACCCTCATTCGTTTGATGAGAGCCAGTATTGGTTCGACCTCTTTGAGGAAAAGTCTTAACTTGGTGAACAGCAGTAAGTCCTCAGTTTTATAGGCACGGGACAACCATTCGTATTCTAACAGGTTTCATTACGTCGTCACTGACTAGGTCCAGGTAGAGAATGTTACGAGAGACTATCTTGTCTTGACATAAGTGCTTATGTGAATGCGTATGAGTCAATCGAGGCATTCTTCAACCTATATTCATGTTATGATCTGTATGGTTTCTGTTCATATGTTTTTTGATAGGTTCAATAGATTAGTTTATTTCAATTGGCATGCGACTCCATTTTTTGTGTTGCACTGTTTTTTGCATTAGAGTCTAGCTTAGTTGCTTGAGGACAAGCAAAGGTTCGGTTTGGGGAGTTTGATGAACGTGTATTTTACACTTTCATTTGAGTCTTTTTCACCTATTTTAGCTATCCTCTATGTTAATTTAGCTATATTTTAGTGCATTTTATTATAATAGTGTCACGTTTCCCTTTAGTTTGTATTTTACAGATTTTGAGTGAAAAACGAGGTTTTCCGGGCAATTATATTGAAGTAGACAACGAATTGGTGTTCCGAAGGCCTATTTGGAGTATCCAGAAGATTCCGGATAGGATTTGAATTTTAGGGGTCGAGTCTGAAGGCTAAAAGGTCACTAGACGGTAAAAACCGAGTCCGAAAAGGAGAAGAAATCCAAAAACGCGTAAAAGGCCGAAAAAACCTCCCGGGCGAGTCGCCCCGGACGTGGGGCGAATCGCCCCACACCTGCCGAATGCCTATATATAGCTGCTCAGTTTTCTCCATTTTTCATACTTTTCCAGACCTTTTCTTTCACCTTTCTCAGTAGTTTTAGGTAGGAATTCTCCAGAGCCTGTTCTGGGGGTTCTTAGCTTAGGAGATACTTTTTCTTAGCATTTTGGTGCTTGTAAGATCGCGATTCTTCGGAGATTGACAACCTTCGGTAACATTGTATCTTACAGTTTTTCTATTTATATTTATATATCTTTCTCAACATGTTTTCATTCATTCGTGCTATGATTTCTGTTGATTGCATGACATCTATGAGTAGCTAAACTTCTCGTTGGTGATAGTATGTGATTTCTTAGCGAAGGGTTAATAATTATGCTAATGGCTATATCGCGCATTATACTTTGAGTTATTGCTTTATTTCTTTGATCTATCTAAAACCTCTACCTTCGTAGTGTTGAATAATTACGGAACACAATTGGACAATTCATTGATCAAAGATCTCTATGCAAAACCGGGGACTTCATGCATGATTTTTAACCTACTATGCTTTGAATGACCATACTATCACCAATCTCCATTATCTGTTAAGAAAAACCTTTGCTAAGTTGTCTGTTGATTTTATATTCTTAAGTTAAATTAAGATAAAGCTAGTTATAGTCCTTAGAGATCGACACTCGAGGTTATTCTACTACTACACTACGGTTTTCGTTGTAGTTGTGAATTGCCTTTGGCTAATTACAAATTTATTTGATTAATTAGAATCTGAAAAATTCGCAGTTCATCACCAACAAAAACAACTTTAATTTTGATTCTAACGACATAAAAATTTGGCGCCGCTGCCGGGGACTTAACTCCTTTGGTTGGTGTTTTTGTTTTGGTTTTTCGGACAATTCGACTCTCTTATCTCATTTCTTTCTTACTATTTGAAATATGTTTCTGAGTGTGATTATCGATTTTTGCACTAACGGAAACTAATAGCTGCTTTGAGTGTTGGAATTGTTTGCAAGGTTGTAGTAATGGAAAGAGTTTACTTGAATGATTTGTTCAAGGTGACCTATCAGGCAATCCAAAAAGAACCGGCTATTTTTCTTGAACCGGAGGCTAGATTCTATGAAGTCACCGACGAGATACTCTATAGCCTACCTACTTTCCGGGATTTGCCTTGCGAGAATGCATTGAGATTTGTGTTGGAATTTCAGCTTGATTTACAGTTGTTGCCAGCAAGGGAGTTGAGTGATGATCAGTTGTTGCGGAGATTGTTTCCGCGTGCTCTAGGAGGGACTCCGAAAGAGTGGTTGAGACTACTACCGGGAGGTTCACTGAAGAACTGGCAAGATATTGTAGAAGTTTTCTTGGATAGGTTCCTCTCCTATAGAGAAAATGAGGAACTGAAGAGAAGGATAGTCGAGTTCGCCCAGCGAGGAGGAGAAAGAGTTTGTGATGCTCTCGAGAGATTCGAACTTTACAAGAGAGAGTGCCCACACCATCGACTTAGCGAGCATGAGCTTGTCATTTATTTCTTCAATGGTTTGGATGAAGATTTGCAAGCTATGATCGACGAGGCATGTGGATGATTAGAGAACAGAACTGTAGCCGAAGCAAGGGAAGTTTTCAAAAAAATTCTTATTGCTACACATAATAGAGCTCGTGATCCACCTTTCGATTATTCCGTGATGTACAATGCTCCAACACCTATTGCCATTAGCTCCAATGATGACGATTTCGACCACAAGGTGAAGACTTGTTCGGGAAAGAATATCCCTTACTATGTTTATGAAGTCGAAGAAGTAGTCCCTCACAAAGTTTCAGTCGAAGAGTCTTCCGATGAGGATGAGGAAGCCGTTGCAACCTTAATGAAAAGCTGGGGAGATCTCTTCGAAGTGGCGAACACTAATCAAGAGGTTTTTTATGCAAGAATAGAGTGTGTATATCAAGTCTTGGGAGAATTGGAGTTGATGTTTGAAGTTTTGGAAGAAAATACAGCAGAAAATGATAATTTTGCTGATCTCCAGTCAGGGGAGTCGCCCCGGGAAGGGGGGAGTTGCCCAGCAGAAGCTCAGTCTCTGAAACTAAGCAGTTTCTGCGGGGGAGTCGCCCAGCAGGCCCAGGCGACTCCCCCCGTTGCTCTGCGGGCGAGTCCCCCCGTTGTTCTGTAGCAGAAACTAATTCCGAAAACTTCCCGGGACTGTTGGATGGATTGGAAATCGAGCTAGAAAGCGAGGAAGAGCTTGATGAGGCAATGGAAGAGGCAAATATAATTGATGACAGTGTTTTTTACACTTTCATTTGGTTCTTTTTCACCTATTTAGCTATCCTCTTGCATGCATTTTTAGTGCATTTTGTTAGAATAGTGTCACGTTTCCATTTTCTTTCTTATTTGCAGGATTTAGGTGAAAATCACACTTTTGGATCTAAATTATGGCAAAACATTGAAGTTTTGGTGCAACGAGATCACCCATGGTGTGTCAAGGAGTACCGGGACGTGTTTCCAGGCCAAAAGGCCAAGTTTTGGAGCTTAAAGTCGTGCCCAAAGCCAAAACGTTGAAGACTTGGTAGAGAAAAGCACGGACAATTCTCTGCCCGTGCTAGGCGCACCGCCTGGCCCCCGAGGCGGTCAGCCTGGTGTCAGGCGCACCGCCTGGTGCAAGGCGGTTAGCCTGGTGTGTTCCGGAGCCCAGCGATATTATTTATATACAAGTCGAATATTCATCTTTTCATTCATACTTTTTGCAGACCTAAACCCTAGAACTTCTTCTAGGTTTTCTTTGACTTAGATTTACTTTTCCATAGCGATTTGAAGCATCAAGGTAGTGATTTGGACATCTTTTGATCTCACCTTGCTAGAAACTTGTGAGTTTAGCAATTCACCGGAGATTGACAACCCTCGGTGGTAACTTTGTATTTCACTGTTTTTCGTACTCTATTTATTGATTCTACAATGTTTTCACCTATGATTGCTATTGTTGATTATGTTATTGCTATGAGTAGCTAAATATCTAGTTGGTGATAGTATGTAAATTCGTAGCTAGGCTTCACATTGTGCATGATTGAGTTTCTGAGTCTTTTGCTTGTAGATTTGTAATATATGAATTGTTGATCCGACTAAGCCATCTATCTTCGTAATAAAGTGTTAGAAACACTAGGACAATTCAAGATCATCACTTTCAATATTTACAATTATCAAGTACTGCTTGCACTAAGCCTGACAACCTTAGCAAAGTATTAGTATAGATAAGAGGCTTCAAAAATACATGTCAAAACCTGTCTTTTGGTGTTTGTTCTGATCGAGCGTTTGGGTGGAAACCTTGCGACAGTATCCTCTCCGAATGGAGAGTTGTCTGATATGGTGAAAACAATTCCCACAGCAAGATCAGTTCGAATTACTTTTAAAGCAGTACGTGTTGCACTTTCATGCATAATTAGAACCCGATGCTTAGAATGAGCATTACTATCACCAACTCTCGTCGCATATTGTTAAGTTAAGTTTGTTTAATGAATTATATAATAGTTATTGTAGTTAAAGCTAGTTAAGTCCCTAGAGATCGACACTCGAGGTCATCTTACCTCTGCACTACGTGTTTTGTGTAGTTGTGAGTTGCCCTTTGGCTAAAACAAATTCATTTGATTGTTCGAGTCTGACAATCTCGTTCATCAAATTGGCGTCGTTGCCGGGGAGTTTTACTCCTTTTTACTCTTTAGCTTATTTGTATTTTCAACTCCTAGGATAAGTGATCTTTGTTTGTCTAGTTTAGTGATTGATTTCCAGATCTTGGTGGGTTCTAACAGGACTGATTTTTGGTTGAGAGTTACTCCTATCACAGATATCCAGGTTTTGTGATGGCTCGCCCACTTTTGAATTCATGGGTTCAACCCAACCGGGAATGGATGAGAGGTCCAGCTATTGTCCTTTCTGCTGCTACGCGTGATTTGGAGATTAAAAATCACATGTTCCAGCAGCTTCCGAAATTCTACGGGATGGCTAAGGAGGATGTTATGGGATTCTTGAACGACATTGAGAATTTCATTAACAATCTTCCTATGCCTGGAGCAGGAATTACGGATGATGAGTTGCGAATGAAGGTTTTTGCTATGGGAGTCGGTGATAGAGCAAAAGCATGGTTGGGCACTCTGGAGGCCAGATCACTCGACACATGGGGGAAGGTGTTTTTGTAAGAAAATACGGTCAGAGTTACCCCTAGGGTACGCAGCGGAATTTCAAAAATTTTCTTAACATGCAGGTTAATTGATTATGTATATGTCGTATATATTTAAACACGTCAATTAGAAGACTAACCTTACTTCCAAAGCAAGCACAACTTCCAAGTCTTCATAATAATCCGGTGTATCTTCTCCTTCGTCGAAGTCGAAGATATCTGCAATACTCTGATTATCTGCAAGACAATAAGAGTTCTTTCCAGCTCCTAGAACCTCAACCTGGGTATCCACGGATGAACAGCATATCGGAAGAATGCTAGGATATTCTTTGTGTGACGAAGAAGATGGGGCGGCGATTTTCCTCCGGCAAGAGGGGTGGCGCGCGCGGCTTATAGAGGAGAGGGGGAAAGCTTTTATTTTCTCTAAGAAAGGTAGAATAATTCTCTAAGAATTTGATACTGAAAAAACTCTCTAATGACTTACTTATATAGTAGTCAATAGAAGTCTAAAGCATAAGCAATTAGACTTCATAAAGGAATAAGAATCTAATTCTTATCACACTAGGAAACCAATTTCAAGTCTAGATTCATTCCCAATTAAATTAAAACTCAATCAGGAAAATCTAATTTATCCCTTGGACTTCTAATAGAGGAAGGAGTTGAACTCCTTCCCCTACTCAGCTCGCGCGCGCGCGTGTCCTACGGGAGATAGGTGGGTCCCGATTTTGGGACCCACTTATCGTTCTAAGGCAATTCAAACTCCAAGTAGATTTTGTCCATGTGCATATGTTAATTTTAAATTAACATATACTTTCATATCAAACCTCTATTATATTTCTAAAATATAATCTTTAATTGTATTTACATAAAATACAATTAATTAGCCAATTCAATTAATAATTCCAAATCATTAATTGAGCCACTAAATATTATAATTAATTCCAAATCAATTATAATCCATCAATCACAATTAATTCCAAATCAATTGCAACTCCATCTTCAAGGATATTCTGATAAGCTGAATCACCACATAGTGTGACCCATAGGGCCTCATTGTATTAAGCAAGTCCTAGACTAGGCAAAATGGAATTCCTAGACGGTTCCATTTGCAATATTAATACATGAGGACGTTTGAGAGGTTTCTCAAAGCAAACCTTTCGTTGCGAAGCCTGTTGCGCTCCACGCGACTATGGTAACGTCCCTTCATCTGACTGACTCGAATGCATCTAGGATCGATGATGTGTCTATTCCAATAATACATCCACGGGCGTCTCAGGGAGTTGCTTGGTTACGAAGATATACTTATGACTATCATAATATATCGATGCACTGGCCAGTGACTTTACCAACACAACTATGAAGACTATGAGCAGTACTCTCCTGTGCTACACATGAGAGATGAATCCTTCACAGAAACACTTATCATCCCCATTTGTATGTAGCCATATTCCTGGATCGTGTCTTAGGTCAACTGCTTATTCAGAGCTGACATCGACGGGTGCACCAAGGATATGGGGCAACAAATGTGATGATAAAGTCATGTAAGTCCAAAGGACGACTGACATCACTTCGACAACTTACCGGTTCCCATAGACACTTTGGTGTAGAGTATACATCGATGGGAGTGTCCGGTGGGTACTTCCATTGTTCGGTGATCATCCTTCGAACAACTATGCGCAGTTATGGGAACGTTTCTTGATTGTCCAACAATCCGTTCCGTGGCCGTGGGATCGGCTCACACTTGCTCCAACAAGTATAACCTCCACGCATACTAGTCTCGGCTGGTTCATTCAGACCCCTACATCCGAGATGAACCTCGACTAGGGAGAGTTTGGGATAGATGATAACTCACATAGCTCCCACTATCTGTGTGATCGGTCATCTATCCGAGGGGACATGTTTAATATCATTACAGACAGAAATAGAGATATGACATTGCATGCCTGGTGTAATGTAAATATGAAAGCGATACTCAATAGTCAAACAACAAACATTTATTATATTACGTTGACCTGTTTAATAGTACATATATGCCCTCTATAAGGGTTGCATGCCCTTAATAAGGATTGTCTCTAGGACATATACACTATCAATCTCCCACTTGGACTAGAGCCAGTTACCTTTATGCTTAATACCCAGATTAGCATAATGTCTTAAGTGGACTTGCATTGATAAGACCTTGGTGAAAGGATCTGCCACGTTGTCCGTGGTAGAGACACGTTCTATACTAACTTCTCCTCTATCAATAATCTCACGTATAACGTGATACTTTCTAAGTACATGTTTGTTCTTGTTTGTACATCTAGGCTCCTTAGCTTGAGCGACGGCGCCCGTATTTTCACAATAAATCGTTATTGGACTAGGAGCCGGAACAACCCTCAATTCCTTCAACAACTCTGACATCCAGACAGCTTCTTTCGATGCTTCTGATGTAGCAATGTACTCGGCTTCTGTGGAAGAGTCAGCAACTGTGGCTTGCTTAGAACTCTTCCAACAGATAGCTCCTCCGTTCAATTTGAATATGTATCCTGTCTGTGACTTAAAGTCATCAGGATCTGATTCAAATCCAGCGTCGACATACCCAGACATCTTTAATTCTGGTTCTCCACCAAACACCAAGAACATCTCTTTAGTCCGTCGAAGGTACTTAAGAATGTTCTTTACAGCAGTCCACTGAGGTACTCCTGGATTCTGTTGGTGTCGACAAGTGACACTAAGCGCATATGCCACATCGGGCCTTGTGCAATTCATTGCATACATTATAGACCCTACTGCCGAAGCATAGGGCACACGACTCATTGCATTTCTTTCTTCATCAGTTTTAGGACCATCCTTAACTGATAAGACAATCCCATGCCTAGCTGGGAGAAAGCCTCTCTTTGAGTCGTCCATCTTATAACGCTTCAGTATTTTGCCGATGTAGGTGGGCTGTGTCAATCCTAACATCCTCTTGGATCTATCTCTATAGATCTTCATCCCTAGGATGTAGTTCGCTTCACCCAAGTCCTTCATTGAGAAGGTACTTGATAACCAAACTTTAGTCTCTTCTAGCATAGAGACATTGTTTCCCATGATCAAAATGTCATCAACATAGATGATCATGAAAACGACTCCCTTGTCGTTGTGCCTAGCGTAGACACAGGGTCTTCCTTGCTTCTGATGAAGTCAAACGATTTGACAGCTTCATCAAAGCGGATATTCCAGCTCCTAGACGCTTGCTTTAGCCCATAGATGGATCTTTGTAATTTGAATACAGCATTTGGCCTGGTTTTACTAATAAAACCTTCCGGATGTACCATATAGACCTCTTCCTCAAGGTTGCCATTGAGGAAGGCAGTCTTTACATCCATCTTCCAGATCTCATAATCATAGTAGCCAGCTATCGCAAGTAGAATTCGAATGGACTTCAATTTTTCTACCGGTGAAAAGGTTTCATCGTAATCGATGCCATACCTTTGCGTGTAGCCTTTCGCCACAAGTCTAGCCTTGTGCGTTTGTACCTTGCCATCGGCATCTGTCTTTCGTTTAAAAACCCATTTGCACCCAGTAGGTCTAACCCCTTGGGGCAAGTCTACAAGTTCCAAACTTGGTTCAGGTACATGGAGTCCATTTCCAATTCCATGGCCTCTTGCCATTTGTCTGAGTCAATATCAATTATTGTCTCTTTGTAGGTCTCGGGATCTTCCCGATCTGATAAGCCGACATCAAGTTCACTGATGTCTTCTATCATAAGGCTTTGCTTCTGAGGTCCTTTCAGGATCCTCTTCGACCTACAGAGCTCGACTGGTTCTGGTGCTTTTCTTTTCTGGCTTCGTGTAACACGAACATTATCAGTGGGTACTGATGCAGCTGGTCGCGCCCCGCGACCTTGTTCCCTAGTGGGAGGCTGCTCTTGTGCAACTTGTTGCACATGTTGGTTGACAACGGGTTCTATTGGTGTGGTTTCAACTGTTGATCTAATCACAGGACTCCCACTGACTATGACATGCCTAGCAAGTGTCATATCATTATCCTTGTCTGCCTCGAAAGCTCCCACTGAACTTGAGTCCAAATCAGAGGATTTAGAGAACTCATGTTCGCGCGTGTCAAAGTCTTGAATTTCTTCAAGTTCTATCATGTCATCTAACCTCTCTTCTTCGAGGTATTGTGCTTCTAAAAACTTGACGTTTCTAGATACTATCACCTTGTGATCTTCAGCATGATAGAACTCATAGCCTCTCGTTTGACGAGGATAGCCTATGAAATATACTTTGACACCTTTGGCATCTAACTTATCAGTGAGCATCAGTTTGACTATCGCAGGACAGCCCCAAGGTCTAAGATAGCCCAGTGAGGGCTTCTTTCCTTTCCATAACTCATAAGGAGTTTTCTCCACTGATTTAGATGGTACACGGTTCAGAATGTAGATTGCAGTTTGTAGTGCATATCCCCACAGATATTTTGGAAGAGTCGAGAATCCAATCATTGATCTCACCATGTCTAACAGGGTCCGATTCCTTCTCTCAGACACACCATTTAACTGTGGTGTTCCAGGAGGAGTCCATTGCGATTGAATTCCATTTTCCTTCAAGTAGTCGATAAATTCTTCACTAAGGTATTCACCTCCTCGATCTGATCGAAGAGTGACTATCCTTAGGTTCAATTCATTCTCGACCTCATTCCCAAAGGTCTCAGATTTATTTTTCATAAGATAAATATATCCATACCTTGAGAATTCGTCAGTAAAGGTAACGAAGTAAGGATAACCCCCACGCGCATGGACTTTAAAAGGTCCACATACATCGGTATGTATGAGCTCTAATCAGTGAGTGGCACGAACACCTTGTCCAACAAAGGTTTGCTCATCATCTTACCCTTAACACATTATTTGCATGTACCATATGATTCAAAATCAAATGGTTCTAAGTAGTCCAACTTCCTTAGTCTTTGAATCCGTGTTTCATTGATATGGCCTAGCCGACAATGCCATAGATAAGATGGATTATTCTTCCTACTTGAAGACGGTTGTTTGTTATGTATTTGAAATAAAGGTAGACTACTTTGTAAAATATATAAACCATTCAGTAAGCGAGCCTTTCCATAATACTGGTCATTCAATGAAAAATAACAAGTATTATTCGCAAATCGAAAGGAAAAACCCATATTGTCTAACAATGGAATGGAAATAATATTTCTGACAATGGATGGAACAAAATAAACGTTATCAAGTTCTAAACATTGTCCCGAAGGTAAATCTATCTTCCAGCGTCCAACGCGTTTGGCTTCAACTGGATTGCCGTTCCCAACATGCAAGTCGATTTCACCTTGCTTGACTAGCCTATGATCAATTAGCCCCTGCACATTATTACAAATGTGTGAGCCACAGGCTGTATCGAATACCCAACCATTGGAGTCAAAAGTAGTCATGTTCATTTCAATAACAAACATACCTGAGCTAGAAGCCGGTGGCTTCTTAGCTTGATCTGCCCTTAGCTTAGGGCAATCTTTCTTCCAATGTCCTTTCTGCTTACAGAAAAGACATTCATTTGTGCGTACCGTTCCGCTTCTCCTGAACTTCCTTTTCTGGTTCAGACGCTTAGGCTTATCACTTGAAGTGTTAGCCTTGGCTCCCGAGTTTCCCTTACCCTTAGCACCTTTGTTTCTCGGGTTTGGGTTAGACGGTTGCCCAACAAACATGATCGACATTTCCTTCTTAGGAAGAGTTTGATCATATGTCTTCAGCAGATTATGGAGTTCGGGCAGTGTTACGTCCTTCACATTCATCGTGTAGTTAATGATGAACTACGAATACGAACTCGACAATGATTGAAGGATGAAGATCACCATGATCTTGTTCTCTAGCTTAACACCGACATCGGCAAGCTTTTCAAAGAGACCAATCATTTTGAGAACATGCTCAGACATGTTCCCTCCTTCATTGAGCTTGCATTTGTGTATCTCTTTGATCAAATCAAATTCAACACTTCTAGCTGTCGTCTTAAAGAGCGACTCAAGATGCTTCAGTATCTCATACGGCAACATGCTTTCATGTTGCCTCTGCAGCTCATTGCTCATTGCCGCCAACATAATACACTGCGCGGATCTAGCATCCTCAAGATGCTTATCAGACTATGCCTTGTTGGCTTGATTCCCAGCAGCAACTTGATCGGCAGTCTGATTTTCGGGGCACACGGGAATGACCTCGTCCAAGATGTACTCAATCTTTTCGTACCTCAGCACCAAACGTATATTCCTGATCCAATCTAGGAAGTTTGGTCCGGTCAAAATTTGCTTCTCTAAGACTGCACGGAGCGAGATACTCGCCATTTCTAATTTTCTAAGGAGAAATAATATAGAACGAAAAATAATAAATCAACTATTGAAATATTACTTCTAAATACACAGTCAACATAACTAAACAACAAGGTCCTTTAGCTGTTTAGCTCCCACTATTTTCACATATGCTTTCCCCCAAAACAAACATACGGGTAATGTCCAACAAGTTACCGTAGTGGCCAAGATCCAAATCCATACTATGCTATACTCCAACGGGGGCTGGTCGCATAGCATAATATGACCGGTAGGACTATCCAATTGCGTCACGCAACTCTTGGGTGTTAAATCTAATTTAACCCGATGCTCTACATATTGTACCTATCGAGGTCGCTAGATACAATATGCAGTAAGTTATAACCATAGGCTTACTCTAACCTGACGATCACTGCGAGTCTGTAAGACGAGGTCGCCAATACAGGAAAACGCAATGAAAGTTCAGAATTAAAGCACCCTGTGGAAAGCATCTCAAAAATACATACAAATATATATTTCTGCACTTATATTGGTTGGGGCTTGTAGCTTGAGGGTTGTTATCAGTCATCTACAAACAAATAAGGGCGCCGCCTACCCATCATGCATGAGCGGTCTACACGTAATGGATGCCGCCTATCCATTCTAGTTCTAAACGCGGTCAAGCACATAATGGGTGCCGCCTACCCATACATAAAATATGCGGTCCGACAAATAAGAGGGCGCCGCCTACCCTCGCATGCATAGCGGTCGAACGGAAAGTAAAATACGTAGTATTTAAACATGCATGGTCAAACAATAGCATATCGAGCAAACAAACAAGTAGTGGCCTATGTGGATGCCAAATGACTTCATAATTTCATTATGAAAATTATAATCCCATACTTATAATCTCTATAAAATAATTGAAAATTTGGACTAGATTGAAAATCGAAAATTCTATTGACCAGTAGCAATTTTCGAAAACCCGAAGGACTTAATTGTAATTTTGAAACCTTGGAGGTGTTAAATCTAAAATTCAAAAGTAGAAGGACTAATTTGCAATAAACAATAAATTGATAAATTACAAATAAGCCCTTAACTTTATACTAATTAAATTTAACCCCTCTAGTTAAAAACAATTACAATTAACCATATTTATATTCCAAATATAAAATTCAATCCTCAAAATTTTCAAAAATTCGATTTTGGGTCCACCCAAAAATATATATATGTATTATAGATATGGGATATATAGATATATATATAGATATATATATATTATATATATTATATATACACACACACATATATGATACATATATATAAGATATATATATATAGATAGATATATAGATAGATATATATAGATATATATATATATATATATAAATATATATAATATATAATATAGATATATCTATATATATATATATATTATTAAAATAACGACGGGACCTAGTCCCATCCCCTACCGGGCCTGCGACCGTGGGCGCCCGGCGCCTGTGGCCGTGGCACGGGCGCCGCGCCCGCGGCGCCGTACTGCGGGCGCAGGCGCGGGGTGCCCTGCGTCTCGCAGGCGCGGGTTGATAGAATATATATATATATATATATATATTTTATTTTATTTTTTGAAAAATTTATAAATTCTAAAGTTTATTAAAAACAAAAAACTTTTGAAAATCGTATTAATTATAGACCAATTCATCCCATACACACCAAAGCCAATACACCTATACGTATATTGTAATCACTTCACCTCGCTCTGATACCCGGTAAGAAAATACGGTCAGAGTTACCCCTAGGGTACGCCACGGAATTTCAAAAATTTCCTTAACATGCAGGTTAATTGATTAAGTATATGCCGTATATAAGGTAAACGTCAATTAGAAGACTAACCGTACTTCCAAAGAAAGCACACTTATCCAAGTCTTCGTAATAATCCGGTGTATCGCACCTTCATCGAGTCGAAGATATCTGCAATACTCTGATTATCTGCAAGACAAGAAGAGTTAGTTTCCACTCCTAGAACTCACCTTGGTATCACGGATGAACAGCCTACGGAAGAATGCTAGGATATTTCTTTTATGTGACCAAGAAGATGGGGCGCGATTTTCCTCCGGCAAGAGGG
>CM051456.1:47933685-48089090 GCA_028274465.1 Plantago ovata | reverse complement strand
AATTTTCGAAAATCTTTAATAAACCTCCTATGAAACCTACATGGCCACGAAAAAGATTGCAATTCTTTCACGCAAGTTAGGTGGGGGAAGTTTTTCAATGATTTCTATCTTAGCCTTGTCTACCTCGATACCTCTTCAGAAACTACATGTCCTAGAACAATCCCTTTCTAACCATATAATGACCTCTTCTCCCAGCTTAAGGTAAGTTGCATTCAATGCACCTTTTTAAAAACTAGATCTAATCTTGCAAGCATTCATCAAATGATCACCAAAAAGGGAAAAAATCATCCATAAAACTTCAACAATTTGTTACCATGTCAGAGGAAAACAGAAAGCATGCACCTTTGAAAAGTGGCGGGAGCATTGCATAGTCAAATGGCATCCTCTATAGGCAAATGTTCCGAATGGGCAAGTGAATGTCGTCTTCTCCTGATCCTCTTGGCAATTGGAATCTGGTAGAAACCTGATAAACCATCAAGAAAACAATAGGAATTCCGCCCCGCAAGGCGGTTTAGCATGTCATCAATAATGGTAAAGGGAATGGTCTTTTTTTGTGGCGGCATTTAATCTTCTGTAGTCAATGCACACCGCCATCCAGTGGTCTTTCTAACCGGGACCAATTCGCCCTTCTCATTTCTTCCACAGTGACTCCTGATTTCTTAGGAACTACATGTATCTGGGCTCACCCATCGACTATCTGGAATGGGCTAAATCATATCAGCATCTAGCAACTTGATAACTTCCTTTTTTACCACCTCTTGCATTGCTGGATTTATCCTTCTCTGAGGTTGCCTAACAGGTTGGCATCTTGTTCTAGAGTAATGTTGTCACGCATCTTGTAGGGCTAATTCCCTTGTATCGCTGATCCCCCATCCTATAGCTGCGGGAATTTTCCTTCAATACTTCGATCAGCTTACTTTCTTCATTGTTGGAGAGATGTGAGGATACAATCACGGGCTTCTTCTGATTTCTCCCAAGTACACATATTGAGGTGCGCAGGAAGAGGTTTAATTCTAAGTTGGTTCTCAGGAAACCCACTTTCTTCTTCTTCTTCCTCTAAAGGTTCAAGTACCTCTTCTCCTGCTGGAATTTCTGGTGTGCTATCCATTATTTCGACTAGTTCCCTTGCTTCTTCGGTCATGTAGCATGTCTCAGCTTGCATTGTAAGTGCTCCTCAAGTGGTTCGCGATTGCTATGTCTATGATGAAATTCGGGAATTACGGGTTCGTAGCAATCGACAAATTTTAACTCCTCCGCAACTTCCTTATCTCTGATGCTACATCCTACCAACTCAATCTTTTCGCCCATTACCTCCATGGTTATCTTCTTGCCCTTAAGTTCAAGGCATGTGTTGGTAGTTCCATGAACGGTATCCCAAGTAGTACTATGTGCTCACGGATATGGCTCTTTCCCTCGTCTGCGGACTTCATCACCACAAAATCAGCTGGGATTATTAATTTGTCTACTTTCACAAGGATGTCCTCTATTATCCCTACTGGCCTCTTCACACTTTGGTCTGCCATTTGGACCACCATATCAGTTGGTGTCAATTCTCCGAGTTCCAGGGCCTTGTATACCGAATACGGCATTAAGTTAATGCTAGCTCCTAAGTCAAGCATTGCCTGTGTAGTTCGTCCATTCCCTAAGGCGATGTTGATTATGAAACTGCCAGGATCCTTTTTCTTCATGGGCAATCCGGCAAGCGAGTTGACTGTTTCAACCCCATTCACTTCCCCTCCTGAAGTAATCCTTTTGTTCTTGATCTCACGAAAGAATTTCGTATAAGCTGGAATGTTCTGGATTAACTCCAAGAGAGGTACATTGACTTCCACTTTTGACAGGCGTTGGAACAAGGGTGAATCTTGAATATCCTTCTTGGCTGGTTTGATCCGACTCGGGTATGGTACATGTGGCTTCGGAGGCACATATGGATTGGAAGATTTGTGAAGTTCTCCTGGTATACTAGCTCCAACTTCGACCTCGTCGTCATCTATGTGTATTACAGATGGTCTAGGTTCATCATTCCTTTCTGGAACTTCTTGAGGTTCTTGGATCTTTCGTCATCCTCTTGTTCTGTGCTTGGCCCTCTATTATCGATCTCAGTAGGTTCCACCCGCTTAGGACGTATGAAGTTGGGAATTTTGGTCATCTTGCCTCCTCGGAGCAGTAGATTCACTTCTTCGCACTCATTCTCCTCAGTAGCATCGGCTGGAGATTGCTCGGGATCAGCTTCAGATGTCTCATCAGTAAGACTCGGACTGTTTGGTTCCCTGGAGTTGGTGGGTGATTTGCTCCTCACCTCGGGTGGTTTGCTTACTACTTCTTGTGCGGTGTCCTCGACTTCTTCCCCGCACCTTCCACACTTCAGTAGGCTAAGTTCTTTTATAAGTTGCTCAGTTACTTCGATCGCTTCAAAAGCCTTCTCGATGCGAAGATTGTTCTCAGCTTGCCCTGCGTGTGCTACCTCGAAGACACTCTCAATGGCCTTAATCCCTGCGTAAAACGCAAGTTCCTCCTCCTCACTGATGTCCTCGTCCTCAGAATAGTCTTCGTATAACCCGTCAGTTTCGACTTGATTCGAGTATATGTTGGCGACTTCATTCGACATTATTTTCTTGGATTGTGCGGATCCATTGGCGTATGTTTGAAAGACCTTCACTGCCTCTTCAACCGTACATTCTTCCAATCCTCCACATATCCCATCTATTTGAAGCCTAACTTCATCACGTAGTCCTCCAACAAAGAACCAAATCAGCTCCCGGTCGTCGAAACGGTGGTGGGGGCACTCACGTTTATACAGCTCAAAACGTTCATAGGTGTCACAGAACCACTCGTATTCTCCTTGCTTGAAGTATTCGATCCGATTCCGTAGTGCCATCGTCTCATGGTAAGGCATGAAACGTGCCAAGAACTCCTCTACTACTTGGTTCCAGGTTTTTAGTGATCCTGGTGCTAACCTTGCTATCCATATCCTCGGTTCATATCCCAAAGCAAAAGGAAATAATTTCCGGCATAATTGGTCCTTTGTGAACCCTTTTGCTGGAACTTTCGCTATCTCCTCTTCATAGGATCTGATGAAGCTTATTGGATTCATATCCTCTCCTTCTTCGAACCTTGGTATCCTTCTCACTATGGTGTTTGTTACCTCGTACCCCGATAACTCTTCTTCCAAGTATATAGCTGACCCCCTCCTGACTTGCGAGAACGTCGGTGTCAAGCGAGCTTTTAAGGTCGTCATACCTGGAAATCTGTATCAGGAGTAACTCAAAACTAAAAGTCAGCCTCGTTAGAAATTTCGACAATTGAGAATATTTCTAGATATCGAATACTACTAAAGCTAGGAAAAGTGAATTAGAAGCAGACTAGGAAAGCAGAGAGAGATTAAAAAGAAAAACTAAAACTAAAAGAATTAGGAATCTAAAGCTGTAAATAAAAACAAATTAAACAGAAAAAAGGAGTATAGTCCCCGGCAACGACGCTAATTTGATGAACGCGGATTTGTCGGTTCCGGTTCAGTCAATAATATTTGTATTTAGCCAAAGGCAATCCACAACTACAACGAAAACCGTAGTGTAGTAGTAGAATGACTCGAGTGTCGTTCTCTCAGGACTATAACTAGCTTTATCTATTTAACAAGAGAATATAAAACAACAAATAAAAAGCAATAGGGGTTTTCAAGCAGATAATGGAGATTGGTGATAGTATGGTCCTTCTTAACATAATGGGTCGACAATCATGCATAAATTCCTCGGTCTTGCATAGAGATCTTTGAATCAATCTTGTGTCTTGTTTCAAGTATTAAGCACTACGAAGATAATAAGGGTCTGACTCATCAACAACTAACGTCCTAATGTGTTCCGTAATCATTCAACAGTACGAAGATAATTTGGTCTGATTGGTCAACAAGTGTCCAAGTGGGCATAATTATCAATACAACATACGAGAATTTTGGTGTTCAACTGATCAACGAAATAAAGCAATGACGCGGAGTATAATGCGCGATATAGCCATTAGCATGATTATCTTCCCTCGCTAAGAATTCACATACTACCACCAACGATAAATTTAGCTACTCATAGGCATGCAATCAATAGCAATCATAGAAGAAAACATATTGAAAGAATATAAAATAAGTAGATAAAAGTTGTAAGATACAAAGTTACCGAAGGTTGTCAATCTCCGGATGATTGCGATCCTACGCGCTCCAATCTGCTATGAAAAAGTATCCCCTAAGCTATGGAACTCCCAGGACAGGCCCCGGGAAGTTCCTACCTAAAACTATAGAGAGAGGTGAGAAAGTAGGCTTGGAAAGATATGATTTTCGGAGAGAAAACTCGCAACTATATATAAGCCCGAAATTCTTCTGGGGCGGTTCGCCCGAGTGCTTGGCCGGTTCGCCCCCCAGTGTAAACGCGGAATTTTCGCGTTTTCGACGCGGTTTTGGATTTCTTCACCTTTTCGGACTCGGTTTATGACTTCTAGTAGCCTTCTAACATCTAGATTCGGCCCCTAGACTCCAAATCCTATCCGGAAACCTTCAGATACTCCAAATATGCTTCTGGAACACCAATTCCTTGTAGACTTCAATATAATTGCCCGTAAATCTCCGAATTTCAACCAAAACCTGTAAAATAAAATCTAAAGGGAAACGTGACACTATTCTAATAAAATGTACTAAAATATAGCTAAATTAACATAGAGGATAGCTAAAATATGTGAAAAAGACTTGAATGAAAGTGTAAAATACACATTCATCAGAGCATCATATAGACATCGGGGGCATCAACCGTAGAGAATGTGGTCGACATTGGAAAAGATGGAAGAAAACCTCTAAGTATCCAAGCAGCTTGTTGTAACCTCCTCGAGGTGTAAAACGTTGGAGGGGGAGGCTCTGATACCGCTGCACTTTCCCCTTCAACAGTTCACAACCTATTGGAGAGATACCGGGTGGAAGATTCCATAACAGTGGCGGCCAATCTTGAAGATTCTCTTCGACAATGCAATTCTACTGGTGATGATGTTGGTGACAGTAGTGACAATGAAGGCCATACGGATAATGATGATACAGATGGAGGAGTTGTTCCTATTGATGAACGTGTTAGATTCAGTCAAATAAATTTGTTATTAGCCAAAGGCAATCCACAACTACAACGAAAACCGTAGTGTAGTAGTAGAATGACTCGAGTGTCGTTCTCTCAGGACTATACTAGCTTTATCAAATCTAATTAAGAATATATAAAACAGCAAACAAAAAGCAATAGGGTTTTTCAAGCAGATAATGGAGATTGGTGATAGTATGGTCCTTCTTAACATAATGGGTCGATAATCATGCATAAATTCCTCGGTCTTGCATAGAGATCTTTGAATCAATCTTGTGTCCAGTTGCAAGTATTAAGCACTACGAAGATAATATGGGTCTGACTCATCAACAACTAACGTCCTAATGTGTTCCGTAATTATTCAACACTACGAAGATAATTGGTCTGATTGGTTGACAAGTGTCCAAGTGTGCATAATGATCAATACAACATACGAGAATTTTGGTTTCAACTGATCAACGAAATAAAGCAATGACACGGAGTATAATGCGCGATATAGCCATTAGCATGATTATCTTCCCTCGCTAAAAATTCACATACTACCACCAACGATAAATTTAGCTACTCATAATAGGCATTCAATCAATAGCAATCGTAGAAGAAAACATATTGAAAGAAGAATAAAATAAGTAGATAAAAACTGTAAGATACAAAGTTACCGAAGGTTGTCAATCTCCGGATGATTGCGATCCTACGTGCTCCAATCTGCTATGAAAAGTATCCCCTAAGCTATGGAACTCCCAGGACAGGCCCCGGGAAGTTCCTACCTAAAACTATAGAGAGAGGTGAGAAAGTAGGCTTGGAAAGATATGATTTTCGGAGAAAAACTTGAGCTCTATATATAGGCCCCGAATTTCTTCTAGGGCGGTTCACCCGGTGATGGGGCGGTTCGCCCTCCAAATATGCTTCTGGAACACCAATTCCTTGTAGACTTCAATATAATTGCCCGTAAATCTCCGAATTTCAACCAAAACCTGTAAAATAAAATCTAAAGGGAAACATGACACTATTCTAATAAAATGTACTAAAATATAGCTAAATTAACATAGAGGATAGCTAAATTAGGTGAAAAAGACTCGAATGAAAGTGTAAAATACACATTCATCAAACTCCCCAAACCGAACCTTTGCTTGTCCTCAAGCAACTAAGCTAGACTCTAATACAAAAAACATGCAAGACTCAAAACGGAGTTTCATGCCAAATAAAATGAACTAATCTACTGAATCTACCAAATAACATATGAACAAAAACCATATAAATCAAAGCATGAATATAGGTTGAAGAATACCTCGATTGACTTATACACATCCACATAAGCACTTATGTCAAGACAAGATAGTCTCTCGTAACATTCCCTACCTGGACCTAGTCAGTGACGACGTAATGATGCATGCTAAGATACGAATGGTTGCTCCATGCTAACATTCTCCACTGTTGCTCCGCCCGATGTCAATATGATGTTCACTTCAAAGGTTGGCAAAGGGTGCCCCAACGAGGGACTGTGTACCCATGTCATTATGTTTTTGAACCAATCTAGCGCTTCGGAACCTTCTAGCAACTGCGAACTCAAGATCAAATACGTCGCTGCGAGAATGTCCCGGTGCCTTCCAGTTCACTCGAACTCTGCAGTTCTCGTGATGGAGTGATGATGTAATAACGGTTTCTGTCCCTTCGGTGGTGCATGAATAGGCATAGGAGTCCTTACTCCAGGTGTACTCTAGCTCCTCCTCTCGGATAATCCACGATGTTGTTGCAAAACCCCTTGGCTCGAACGCACATCTAGCGAGATCACCTTCCTTGACATGGTTCTTCACATCAATCATACGGGAATGCTCCCTTCCCTTGGTATGGTACCTACAAACAGCAATTAGCACCTCGTACGACACAAAACAGACTCAAATATACTAGTGTAAAAGCGAAAAATACGAGTGATAAATCAACAATCAGACTCCCCAAACCGCAATGTCTAGCCTAGCTTCTTCATTATGCAACACACCAACGTAACTACTACATGCAATACATCACGTCATGCTTTCACTAGACAACCAATATCCTTGATAACAAGGCTCAATTCATACCATAGCAGCGCATAAATTCTACCAGCATAAATCCTCATTCTCAACTAATAAGCATTCTATCGTCAATCCATCAACATTACACCAATAAACACATTCATATGCAAGAAACCAAAGATAAAGACATATTGCAGAACAAGATATATCATCTAGCAGCAAAATACCCAAATCAACAATTCAAGCAAAATTGAGCATGCAATTGATAGTAAATAACATGTCTAATCATACAAACAACATACCCATGCATCAGATAAGCATAATTGAAGCTCAAATCAAAAAAACCCCAAATTCGAAAATTAGGGTTCTAAAGATAATACCTCAGATCTGCAAATCTAACGAGTTACGATGAAATCTGATCGGATAGGATGATAGATCATGTAATAGGCTTCGAATTAAGCTAAAGAACACTCAATTTTGTCAAGAAATGAAGAAGTTATGAAGATTTTGAAGCAAAATCGCACTTTTCGGGTTTTTTGGGAGTATGGATGAAGAAGAATGAAGAAAATAATGTTTTGGGATTTAAATCCGCATTTTTTAAGATCTGGGATTGTGGGGCGGTTCGCCCCACCACGGGGCGGTTCGGGCCCCAAGTGGGGCGGTTCGCCCCATGCTCCCCAATGCGGGGAGACGGGTCCCGATGTCAGAAATCGCGGTTTAAATCCCGAAACTAATTTTTTTTCAAAAAACCACTCGAAAATTCTCACTCAAACAAAAGCATATACGACACAGACATGAACAAATTCGCATATGAGAAGCAAATAGCTCAAGAATGAATGCATGCAGAAAAGTAGTAAGAAAGCGATAAAAATTCCGGGTTGCCTCCCGGATAGCGTCATTGTTTAAAGTCTTTGACTCGACTCCTGTCTGCGCCTATCTCTTCTTTTTGCGGGTACTAGGCTTCCCTTCATTGATCTCCTTTCCATGCCACGAACCTGTGAATAAGAAAGAATATAGGCTGCAAGACCACAGTAGTGAGTAATAATATCAGGCGGTTCAGGTGGATCAGGTATGGCTTGCAACACGTGTTGCTTGCCATCTACTTCGATAGTGCAAGTTCTTTGGTAGATATCCATCACGGAGCGTAGTTTAGTCAAGAACGTTTGCCCTAAGAGTATGACATCCCCCGTTCCCGGTGCAGACGCCGGCATAACTACAAAATTGGTGTATATAGATGCTTCACCAATCTTGACCAAGACATTCTTCACAACGCCATCGGGTCTCATAAATGATCCATCCGCCAATTGCACAATAGCCCTTTGCTCAGATAGTTTTCCGATGTTGCTCTTTTCAAACACATTCAAAGGAATTATGTTTGAGTAGGATCCCGTATCTAGTGTGGCACGGACGTCTTCAAGTTCTCCAATCCCTACCTTAACATCGAAACTTTTACGGAGTGGTTCGGGATCCTCTTGCTCCTCATCACTTGTGTCGGAACCACGGTCCTTCTCTTCTTCCTCGGCCAGTAGAAGTTCTTCCTTCATGCAGCACTCACACCTAACAACGTTCCTAATGGTGATTTCGTCAGGTACATCACTAGCTAATGTAATGGCATTCGACTTCACAGTGCTGCTAGGCAGTTTTCGATCGATCAACTCTTGCATCTTTTGTTGGGCAAGCCTAGTGCTCTCTTCCAACTTATCGAGCCTTGCCCTAGTCTTCTCAGAATCTTCTTCATATCGTTTGAGAAAACTTGTGTATGATCGACCATCTTCTGCAAGTTCTCCATCAGTAGAGCTGTCTTCGACTTCGGTGGCTCTTTCGGAGCGCGGTTTTCGCAGTGATCATTACCATAGCTCAGCCTACTACGGTCTTGGTTAGGTCCATAAGTTTGGTTAGCCGGTGCATATCCTTGATTGTTACGGTATCCTCTTCTCCAAAATCCACCTCGAGGATTCCTACCGTCTTGTCCGTAGCTAACTTCCTGAGTACCAAACTCCGTAGCAAAGGCTTCTTCTTCTCCTCCTCGAGCCCAGTTACCATCATCGCATGCCAGCTCTGATCTACACATATGAGCTC
This sequence comes from Plantago ovata, assembly GCA_028274465.1. NCBI lineage: Eukaryota > Viridiplantae > Streptophyta > Magnoliopsida > Lamiales > Plantaginaceae > Plantago > Plantago ovata. Next base: position 48,079,900 of record CM051456.1, on the reverse strand, counting down.
CATGCCCATAGTTCTTGCATATTCGGCATACTTCGTTCGAAACGGTTGTTCCGGTGGCGCTCTTGAGGACTTGCTTCAATTCGTTGGTAAAGCACTCGAATTGATCCCCACTCCCCCTGTACATAGGGGCTTCTTGAGTCGATGGAGCTTCAGGTCCACGCCTCCTAACCATTGCTCTTGGGTCCTTGAACTGCGAACCCTTAGCAAGCCTTTCGAAAACTGCCCAGACGGCTTCTGCGGTTTCCTCCCAAATATTGCCTCGGCATTGGAAATCCACCACTTGTTGGTTCTCGAAGGTTAGTCCATTGTAGAAGTGTTGGACTAGGTCGGAGAGTTCAAAACCATGGTGAGGGCACTTGTTCGTGAGATCTTGGAACCTCTCGAACGCGGTGTAGATGGTCTCATCATAGTCTTGCTTGAATCCAGTGATCTGCGCCTTAAGCGCGGTAGTCAGAGTATGTGGGAAGTATTTCTCCATGAAAGCTGAAAAAACCTTTTCCCAAGTGTCCAGCGAGCCTGCTGAAAGAGAGCTCAGCCATGACTTGGCTCTGTCACCAAGTCCCATTGCAAAAACCTTCATCCTCAACTCATCCGTTGTTATGTCAGCTCCGGGTCGTGGGAGTTGGTTGACGAAATCATCGATATCGTGCAAGTACCCCATCACATCTTCCCTTGATAAGCCATAGAACCTCGGAAGTTGTTGGAATGCGTGGTTCTTGATCTCCAGATCTCGGGTTGCAGACGAAAGAACTATCGCCGGTCCCCTCATACGATCTTTGGTGGGTTGTACCCATGCCTTCAGTGGTCTAGCTTCTGCCATTCCGTCGATTTCCTTGAATAGACTAATTAGAGATTAAGAGAAATCGGTTTCCTCTATTTCCTCTAGTGCGCGCCTTTCAAGTAGTCGCCTTCTTTGGTGGTAGACTCTATCGATCTCAGCAATTGAATTAGCAAGCGGTGTTCCTGCAGAACGTGTATGCGGCATACACTATCTGTGACAGACTAGGAAAGGTGATTAGAAACAAACTAGGAAAGCAGAGAGAGATTAAAAAGGAAAACTAAAAGAATTAGGAAACTAAAGCTGTAAATATAAACAAATTAAACAGAAAAAAGGAGTATAGTCCCCGACAACGGCGCCAATTTGATGAACGTGTCAGATTCAGTCAAATAAATTTGTTATTAGCCAAAGGCAATCCACAACTACAACGAAAACCGTAGTGTAGTAGTAGAATGACTCGAGTGTCGTTCTCTCAGGACTATACTAGCTTTATCAAATCTAATTAAGAATATATAAAACAGCAAACAGAAAGCAATAGGGGTTTCAAGCAGATAATGGAGATTGGTGATAGTATGCTCCTTCTTAACATAATGGGTCGATAATCATGCATAAATTCCTCGGTCTTGCATAGAGATCTTTGAATCAATCTTGTGTCCAGTTGCAAGTATTAAGCACTACGAAAATAATATGGGTCTGACTCATCAACAACTAACGTCCTAATGTGTTCCGTAATTATTCAACACTACGAAGATAATTGGTCTGATTGGTTGACAAGTGTCCAAGTGTGCCTAATGATCAATACAACATACGAGAATTTTGGTTTCAACTGATCAACGAAATAAAGAAATGACACGGAGTATAATGCGCGATATAGCCATTAGCATGATTATCTTCCCTCGCTAAGAATTCACATACTACCACCAACGATAAATTTAGCTACTCATAATAGGCATGCAATCAATAGCAATCATAGAAGAAAACATATTGAAAGAAGAATAAAATAAGTAGATAAAAACTGTAAGATACAAAGTTACCGAAGGTTGTCAATCTACGGATGATTGCGATCCTACGCGCTCCAATCTGCTATGAAAAAGTATCCCCTAACCTATGGAACTCCCAGGACAGGCCCCGGGAAGTTCCTACCTAAAACTATAGAGAGAGGTGAGAAAGTAGGCTTGGAAAGATATGATTTCCGGAGAAAAACTTGATCTCTATATATAGGCCCCGAATTTCTTCTGGGGCGGTTCACCCGGTGATGGGGCGGTTCACCCCCAGTTTTTCGCGGAATTTCCGCGTTTTTCGACGCGGATTTGGATTTCTTCACCTTTTCGGACTCGGTTTATGACTTCTAGTAGCCTTCTAACCTCCAGATTCGGCCCCTAGACTCCAAATCCTATCCGGAAACCTTCAGATACACCAAATATGCTTCTGGAACACCAATTCCTTGTAGACTTCAATATAATTGCCCGTAAATCTTCGAATTTCAACCAAAACCTGTAAAATAAAATCTAAAGGGAAACGTGACACTATTCTAATAAAATGTACTAAAATATAGCTAAATTAACATAGAGGATAGCTAAATTAGGTGAAAAAGACTCGAATGAAAGTGTAAAATTCACATTCATCACCTATCCGGCCTATAAATGGAACTACCGCACCTACCAGAAGACCTGATGATCAATTATAAGGCTCCCAGAGCAGTCCCAATAACTCACAAGCAGCATACTCAGCCGACCGAGGCCAAACCATGCGGTAACATCTAGTATCACATCTTATTTCCTCATTTTCTTACTGCTAGGGACTAGCGTTAATTTCATGAGGGGGAATGGGATTTAAGTGAACTAGAGTTGTTAGTTTGGAGCTTGCCATTGATGGTTTAGAGCTTGGAATTGGTAGGTTGAGTATAGTACCTTGCAAGTTTTATCCGTTTGCATTTGCATTTGCACGTTTACTGCTTTCTTAGTTTTTAGGTTGCATTCACTACATTCATCCTAGGATAGTCTTGCATGTTTTATATGGAGTTTATTGCCTAATTATTTGAACTTTTTTTATTGGGTAAATCAACTAACTATGCCATTAATCATACGCTTCATCTCTATGAATTTGTTTGAGGTTTTTCTCGCTTGGCTTGTCACATTTATGTATTGCACTTAGTTAAGCTTGGTAGTCTCGACATCACTTAGTGGTGTTTTCTCTACTGCGGTTCACGAAGGCCTTTATAATAGGATGATGCATGTTAGGGTCTTATGGTTGTTTTCCCGAGTAATTATGTACCTAAGAGGCAACAAGTCTTCACCTTGCTTTGAGATTGCTAAATGCCTAGGAAGGAGGTAGTGTGAGGTTGTGTGATCATTTGTTTGCAACCTATTCTTTCGAATAGGTTTGGGGAGGGGGTTACACCATCGTAGACTTGTTTTTCATTTTTCGTTTTTCATTTCTGTGTTGTGAGTTTATTTTTCCTTTCTTGTAAATTTTGTACTCCAACCTATTCTTTCGAATAGGTTTGGGGAAGTCGTTGTGAGTCATTTTTGCTTCTCTTTTTGTTATGCTACTGCTGGCTAAAAAAATCGAAAAAAAAGAAAAAGAAAAATTCCAGAAAAAAGAAAAAAACTGGAGAAGAAAAAAAAAAAAAAAGACCCCAAAAAAGCAAAGAAGGGTCCGAAAAAGAAAGCCAAAAAGCAGTTTAGCAAAGTGTTGTGTCTCATTTTCCAATTCTTGTAATGTTCGTAATCGTGTTGTAATTTTCTATCTTTTCTTTTGTTTTTGAGTGTCATCTGTTCTATACCACCCTCGTCCTGCCATTCAGGAAGTGGTGAATAGCTTAAGACTTTGCTTGAGAGATGGGTAGAATAGGGGAGTGTTATCTTTTATAGGGAACCCTCCTTTGTTTGATGAGAGCCAGTATTGGTTCGACCTCTTTGAGGAAAAGTCTTAACTTGGTAAACAGTAGTAAGTCCTCAGTTTCATAGGCACATGACAACCATTCTTATCTTAACATGTTTCATTACGTCGTCACTGACTAGGTCCAGGTAGAGAATGTTACGAGAGACTATCTTGTCTTAACATAAGTGCTTATGTGGATGTGTATGAGTCAATCGAGGCATTCTTCAACCTATATTCATGTTTTTATTTATATGGTTCTTGTTCATATGTTTTTTGATAGATCCAGTAGACTAGTTCATTTCATTTGGCATGAGACTCCATTTTGTGTGTTGCATTGTTTTTTGCATTAGAGTCTAGCTTAGTTGCTTGAGGACAAGCAAAGGTTCTGTTTGGGGAGTTTGATGAATGTGTATTTTACACTTTCATTTGAGTCTTTTTCACCTATTTTAGCTATCCTCTATGTTAATTTAGCTATATTTAAGTGCATTTTATTAGAATAGTGTCACGTTTCCCTTTAATTTTTATTTTACAGGTTTTGGTTGAAAAATGAGGTTTTCCGGGAAATTATATTGAAGTAGACAAGGAATTGGTGTTCCAGAAGCCTAATTGTAGTACTGAAGGTTTCCGGATAGGATTTGAAGTCTAGGGGTCGAATCTTGAGGCTAGAAGGTCACTAGAAGTCAGAAACCGAGTCCGAAAAGGGGAAGAAATCCAAAAACGCGTTCTGGGCCGAAATTTACTCCCAGGCGAATTGCCCGGGATGTGGGGCGAATCGCCCCACACCAGGCGAATCGCCCGGTGTGTGGGGCCCTTCGCCCCACACAATTCGAAGCCTATATATAGTTGCTCAGTTTTTCTCCGTTTTTCATACTTTTCCAGACCTTTTCTCTCACCTTTCTCTGTAGTTTTAGGTAGGAATTCCCCAAAGCCTGTTCTGGGGGTTCTTAGCTTAGGAGATACTTTTTCTTAGCAGTTTGGAGCTTGTAAGATCGCGATTCTTCGGAGATTGACAACCTTCAGTAACATTGTATCTTACAGTTTTTCTACTTATTTTTATATATCTTTCATCATGTTTTCATTAATTCGTGGTATGCTTTTTGTTGATTGCATGACAACTATGAGTAGCTAAACTTCTCGTTGGTGATAGTATGTGATTTCTTAGCGAAGGGTTGATAATAATGCTAATGGCTATATCGTGCATTATACTCTGAGTTATTGCTTTATTTCTTTGATCTATTTAAATCTCTATCTTCGTATTGTTGGATAATTATTGAACACAATTGGACAATTCATTGATCATTTGATCTATCTAAATCTATATCTTCGTAGTGTTGAATAATTACAACTGGACAATTCATTGATCAAAGATCTCCATGCAAGACTGAGGAATTTATGCATGATTATTAACCCGTTATGCTTTGAATGACCATACTATCACCAATCTCCATTATGTGTTAAGAAAAACCTTTGCTAAGTCGTCTGCTGTTTTATATTTTCAAGTTAAATTAGATAAAGCTAGTTATAGTCCTTAGAGATCGACACTCGAGGTTATTCTACTGCTACTCTACGGTTTTAGTTGTAGTTGTGAATTGCCTTTAGCTAAATACAAATTTATTTGATTAATCGAGTCTGACAAACGGCTTTCATCAGGAGGCAACAAGTCTTCACCTTGCTAATGAGATTGACAAATGCCTAGGAAGGAGGTACAGTGAGGTGTGTGTGATCCTTTGTTTGAAACCTATTCTAATGAATAGGTTTGGGAAGGGGGTTACCATTGTCATGACTTGTCTTTCGTCTCGTTGAAGTCATGTTGAGTTTGTTTTTCTTCTTCTTTTTGAGTTTTTGCTCCAACCTATTCTTTCGAATAGGTTTGGGGAGGTCGTTGTTATTTCTTTTTATTGTTGCTACTGCTGGCTATCTATCTGAAAAAAGAAAAATCTGGAAAAAAGAAAAGAAAGAAAAAAAAGATAAAAAAAAAAAGAACAAAAAAAGAATAAGACCCAAAACAAAAGAAGGGTCCAAACAAGCCAGAAAGCAGTTTTAGCAAAGCGTTCTATTATTTTTCAGCTTTTGTAGTTGCTTAGATTCAAGTTGTAAATTCTTCCTTGTGTTTCGTGTCGCCTAGTCCAAGGCCTGTTCTAGACCACCCTCGTCCTACCATTCAGGAAGTGGTTAAGAATCTTTGATCTAAGGGTTGGGTAGAATAGGGGGGTGTTGTCTTTTAGGAAACCCCCCTTCGTTTGATGAGAGCCAGTATTGGTTCGACCTCTCTTGAGGAAAAGTTTCACTTGGTGACCAGTAGTAAGCCCTCAGTTTCATAGGCACGGGGCAACCATAGTATGATAATATGCATCATTGCGTCGTCACTGACCAGGTCCAGGTAGAGAATGTTACGAGAGACTCCATTGTTTAACAAAGTGCATATGTGAATGTGTATAGATTCAATCGAGGCATTCTTCAACCTATGTCCATGTTATGATTTGTATGGTCCTTGTTCATAAGCATTTCGTAGATACAATAGATTAGTTTTTCTTGCTTGGCATGCGACTCTTACTCTTTTTCGTGTTGCATTTTCGTGTTCCATTTAGTTTTGCATTAGAGTCTAGCTAGTTGCTTGAGCACAAGCAAAGGTTCGGTTTGCGGAGTTTGATGACAGTGTGTTTTACACTTTCATTTGGTTCTTTTTCACCTATTTAGCTATCCTTTTGCATGCATTTTTAGTGCATTTTGTTAGAATAGTGTCACGTTTCCATTTTCTTTGTTATTTGCAGGATTTAGGTGAAAATCACACTTTTGGATGTAAATTATGGCGAAACATTGAAGTTTTGGTGTAACGAGATCACCCGTGGTGTGTCAAGGAGTACCGGGACGTGTTTCCAGGCCAAAAGGCCAAGTTTCGGAGATTAAAGTCGTGCCCAAGACCAAAAAGTTGAAGACTTGGAAAAGAAAAGCACGGGCAATTGTCTGCCCGTGCTAGGCGCACCGCCTGGCACCCCAGGCGGTAAGCCTGGTCTGTTCCGGAGCCCAGCGATATAATTTATATATAAGGCGAATTTTCATCTTTTCATTCTTACTTTTTGCAGACATTAACCCTAGAACTTCTTCTGGGTTTTCTTTGACTTATATTTACTTTTCCATAGCGATTTGAAGCATCAAGGTAGTGATTTGGACATCTTTTGATCTCACCTTGCTAGAAACTTGTGAGTTTAGCAATTCACCGGAGATTGACAACCCTCGGTGGTAACTTGGGGCTTTCTATTCTCAGGTCGGCTCTGTAGCGACCTAAACTCAGGTCTTCATTCAATAGTTGCCATGTGGCGCTTAATTTAATATCATCCATTCATTTCGGTTCAAAGTCATTTTTGGTACGATGGATTATAATTAATTTTCTTTAACATTAAAAATCACCACAAAAATACAAATTAACTATAATGCCCTTAATTTCAATTTATATGATTACATATACGTAAACCTTATTAATTAATTTTAATCACAAATCAAAGTTAATTGATCACAATTAATTTATCCATTTAATGTTACATAAACTATCGAACACTTCTAAATAATATACTTCGTAGTTAAAAAAATAAGCCTCTGTTATTGTCCTCTACAAATGTTGATAGCTAGTGCAATTAGATTATGGAAAACGAATATTCCATTGAATTGTTGTTGAAATTAATTTGATATATATTGGTTAATTTTAATTTTAGTTAAAGTAAATTTTTATTTTTAATTTAATACATATAAAATAGTAAGAACTTATTTAAATTATTTAAATGAATTTTTGAAAGTAGGGGTATAACTGCACATTTATATATTTTATCAAAATTTAATAAATTATAATGAAATATATAATAAAGACCTACATTTAGGTCGGTACGAAGCCGACCTGAGAATAGAAAGCCCTTGGTAACTTTGTATCTCACTATTTTTCGTACTCTATTTATTGACTCTACAATGTTTTCACCTATGATTGCTATTGTTTATTATGTTATTGCTATGAGTAGCTAAATATCTAGTTGGTGATAGTATGTAAATTCGTAGCTAGGGTTCATATTGTGCATGATTGAGTTTCTGAGTCTTTTGCTTGTAGATTTGTGATATATGAACCGTTGATCCGACTAAGCAATCTATCTTCGTAATAAAGTGTTAGAAACACTAAGCCTGACAACCTTAGCCAAGTATTAGTATAGATAAGAGGCTTTCAAAATACATGTCAAAACCTGTCTTTGGGTGTTTGTTCTGATCGAGCGTTTGGGTGGAAACCTTGCGACAGTATCCTCTCCGAATGGAGAGTTGTCTGATATGGTGAAAACAATTCCCACAGCAAGATCAGTTCGAATTACTTTTAAAGTAGTACGTGTTGCAGTTTCATGCATAAATTAGAACCCGATGCTTAGAATGAGCATTACTATCACTAACTCTCGTCGCATATTTGTTAAGTAAGTTAAGTTAAGTTTGTTTACTGAATTATATAATAGTTATTGTAGTTAAAGCTAGCTAAGTCCCTAGAGATCGACACTTAAGGTCATCTTACCTCTACACTACGTGTTTTGTGTAGTTGTGAGTTTCCCTTTGGCTAAAACAAATTCATTTGATTGTTCGAGTCTGACAATCTCGTTCATCAATACTCTTGAGAAGCGGAAAGGTATTTAAACCCCCTTATCCTAAAAATACTAACTCTTCTCCTATTGTTTCAGGACAAGTGAATGCTGAGGAGGAACAAGCCCAAACAACACCCGAGGAGGTCGTTATTCCTGAATCTGAATCTGGGAAAGACAAGGAGAAGGAGCAGGGGGTGCACCCACAAAAGAAGGCGCACTTCATAAGTCGCCAAATCCTTATGTGCCCCCCAAGCCCCATCTCCCCTTTCCTGGAAGAGTAAATGAAGCCAAGAAGGATGTGCGTGAATCACCCATATATGGAATTCTATTAAAAGTAGAGGTCAACATCCCTTTATTGGAACTAGTTCAAAATATTTCTGCCTACACTAAATTCTTTAAGGAGGTGCGGAGTAATAAGAAAATTTTCCAAAAAGGGGAGGTAGCCGAACTTGAGATGGTTAATTTCGTGAATGAGTTGCCAATCAAACAAAAGGACCCTGGGAGTTTCATCATCAATATCACCATGGAAAACGGCCGATCCCCTAAAGCAATGCTTGATTTGGGAGTGAGCATCAACTTGATGCCGTATTCCATTTATGAAACATTGGGGTTAGGAGAAATCCAACCCACAAGCATGGTTGTTCAAATGGCTGATAGAAGTGTGAAACGTCCACTTGGTATCGTTGAAGACATCCTAGTGAAGGTTGATCGACTCATTGTCCCCACCGATTTTGTGGTGATGGAGACGGCAGATGGAGCATCGAGCTCAAAGAAGGAGCACATAGTGCTATTGGGAAGGCCATTTATGGCTACAACCAACACTTGCTTGGAGCTCCGAGGAAAGAATATCACCATGGAAGTGATCGGAGATAAGGTACAAATTGAGCAATATAAACATTCTTTTGAACCAGATTCTGAAGAAGCTATTGTTGAAGAGCTTAAATTTGTTGATTGTTATGAGCCAATATCTGTGGATACTTATTTCTCCCATGAGGTTAGTGATCCCTTAGAATCCGCTCTTACCATGAAACTAGAGGAGCGTTTTGTTACCGAGGAAGTGTTAGAAATGACCGCCATTCTAGATAGTGCTCGAGAAATTCCCCGTGGTGAAGAAGTAGAAGAGTCATTAGAGTTAGATGAAAAAGAGGAAGTGAGTTCCCCACCTAATGAACCGAAGCTTGAACTAAAATCTTTACCGAGCCATGTGAAGTATGTCTTCTTAGGGGAGAACGAATCCAAACCTGTGATAATATCTTCGAAACTTGGTGAGGAGGAAGAGTCTAAGTTAGTTGAGGTGTTAAAGAGAAACTTCGGAGCAATAGGATGGAGCATAGGCGACATTAAGGGGATAAGTCCAGTACAATGCACCCACAAAATAGCCTTAGAAGAGGATGCCAAACTCGTTAGGCAACCCCAACGTAGGTTAAATCCCGCTATGCAAGAGGTAGTGAAGAAAGAGTTGCTTAAGCTCTTAGATTCCCAAATGATCTATCCCGCTCCTGATAGCAAATGGGTGAGCCCTGTTCATGTAGTTCCAAAGAAATCTGGGATTACGGTAGAAGCCAATGACAAGGGGGAATTGGTGTCGGTTAGAAAGACAACCCGGTGGCGTATGTGCATCGATTATAGGAGATTAAATGCTGCGACAAAGAAGGACCATTTCCCTTTGCCCTTTATTGATGATATGCTTAACCGCCTTGCTGGGCGAGAATTTTATTGTTTGTTGGATGGTTTGTCAGGTTTTTATCTGATTCCCATAGCTCCCGAGGACCAAGAGAAGACTACGTTCACTTGCCCCTTTGGCACTTTTGCGTACCGGAAGATGCCATTTGACTTTGCAATGCCCCAGCTGTAAGAAAATACGGCCAGAGTTACCCCTAGGGTACGCAGCGGAATTTCAAAAAATTTCTTAACATACAGGTTAATTGATTATGTATATGCCGTATATATGTAAACACGTCAATTAGAAGACTAACCTTACTTCCAAAGCAGCTTCCAAGTCTTCGTAATAATCCGGTGTCTCTTCTCCTTCGCCGAAGTCGAAGATATCTGCAATACTCTGATTATCTGCAAGACAATAAGAGTTAGTTTCCAGCTCCTAGAACCTCAACCTTGGTATCCACGGATGAACAGCCTATCGGAAGAATGCTAGGATATTCTTTGTGTGACCAAGAAGACGGGGCGGAGATTCCTTCGGCAAGGGTGGCGCGCGCGTGTGTCTTATAGAGGAGGGGAGAGCTTTTTATTTTCTCTAAGAAAACTGGGTAGAATAATTCTCTAAGAATTGATTGTTCAGAATACTGAAAAATCTCTCTAATGACTTATTTATATAGTACTCAATAGAAGCCTAAAGCATAAGCAATTAGACTTCGTAAAGGAATAACAATCTAATTCTTATCGCACTAGGAAACCAATATCAAGTCTAGATTCATTCCCAATCAAATTAAAACTCAATCAGGAAAATCTAACTTATCCCTTGGACTTCTAATAGAGGAAGGAGTCGAACTCCTTCCCCTACTCCAGCTCCTGCGCGCGCGCGCGCCTGTCCTACGAGAGATAGGTGGGTCCCAATTTTGGGACCCACTTATAGTTCTAAGGCAATTCAAACTATAAGTAGATTTTGCCCAAGTGCATATGTTAATTCTAAATTAACATATCCTTTCAAATCAAACTATTATATTTCTAAAATAAAATCTTTAATTGTATTTACATAAAATACAATTAATTAGCCAATTCATTATAATTCCAAATCATTAATTGAGCCACCAAATATTATAATTAATTCCAAATCAATTATAATCCATCAATCACAATTAATTCCAAATTAATTGCGATTCCATCTTCAAGGATATTCTGATAAGCTTAATCACCACATAGTGTGACCCATAGGGCCTCATTGTATTAAGCAAGTCCTATACTAGGAAAATGGAATTCCTAGACGGTTCCATTTGTAATATTAATACATGAGGACGTTTGAGAGGTTTCTCAAAGCAAACCCTTTCGTTGCAGAGTCTGTTGCGCTCAACGCGGCGATGGTAACGTCCCTTCATCTGACTGACTCGAATACATCTAGGATCGATGATGTGTCTATCCCAATAATACATCCATGGGAGTCTCAGGGAGTTGCTTGGTTACTAAGATATACTTATGACCATCATAATATATCAATGCACTGGCCAGTGACTTTACCAACACAACTATGAAGACTATGAGCAGTACTCTCCTGTGCTACACTTGAGAGATGAATCCTTCACAGAAAGACTTATCATCCCCATTTGTATGTAGCCATAATCCTGGATCGTGTCTTAGGTCAATTGCTTATTCAGAGCTGACATCGACGGGTCCACCAAGGATATGGGGCAACAAATGTGATGATAAAGTCCTGTAAGTGCAAAGGACGACTGACATCACTTCAACAACTTACCGGTTCCCATAGACACTTCGGTGTAGAGTATACATCGATGGGAGTGTCCGGTGGGTACTTCCATTGTTCGATAATCCTTCTTCGAACAACTATGCGCAGTTATGGGAACGTTTCTCGATTGTCCAACAATCCGTTCCGTGGCCGTGGGATCGGCTCAGACTTGCTCCAACAAGTATAACCTCCACGCATACTAGTCTCATCTGGTTCATTCAGACCTCTACATCCGAGATGAACCTCGACTAGGGAGAGTTTGGGATAGATGATAACTCACATAGCTCCCTGTTGGTCCCTTTAAAGAACAAGAAAAGACTAGAGGGGGAGGGGGGTGAATAGTCTTTTAAAACTTTCGTCGTTTAAAACTTTCTCAGCAAGTGCTTATTACTTTTCAGTAATGAGTTTGCTGATACTTACTTTCTCAGCAAGCGCAAGTTACTTTGCAGTAACTAGGTTTGCTGATACTTAAAATCAGAGAGCGGAAGTCTTTGATACAATAAGTGCTTCTTTCAGCAAATAAAGGTTTCAGGAAGTGATGTGAGTGACTGTGTACATATAGATATGATTTGCTGAAAACTAAATACAGTAAGTAAATCACACAAACACTTTTATAGTGGTATCTGAGAGTGGCGTAATCTCTCAACTAATCCACTTTGTCCTTTCTAGGACTGAATCCACTAAGATATGATTGAGGTTCCTTACAACACCTATCTAGAGCGATTCAAACAGAAACCAAAGCACACTTGCTTCGTCTCCAACCTAATCTAGAGAACGCAACCTTGTTCTCCACCAAACTTGGTACTTTTAATCAGCAAAACTATGCTCGATTAAGTTCCCCCTGAATATCACGCCTGAAAGGGTGTATTTTCAGTTAGAGAGGTTTTGGATGAGATAACTTAATTATAACTTATTCAGTTACAACAAGTAATCTAAGAAACAAAACTTTGAATACTTTGCAGTAAACAAGTTTGATTGTTTCTGGTGTCAAGACTTGTTCTTGTTCGAAAGAAAGAAAGAACACTTAACTAATTTCTTAGTCGTGTAAATTCTACTTCTTCACAAGTAGCTTTTTCAAGATTTAAGTCTTGGAACGGATCAATGGCAGTATAGAGTATTCAAGGGTTTGTGAGTTTAAGCACAAGTGAGAGTTTGATCACGTTGTTGACACACTTCAACTCTTTGCCGAATGACCTCTATTTATAGTGAAAATAAGGAGCCGTTTGAATTTTAAATTCCAAGGCTTTTGTTCCTTAAGATGTCACTATCTTGCTTTTGTACTTTCAGCAGCGTCCTTGTTTGTCTTCTAGTCTCCATGTCCTTCGTGTGCGAGCTTTGCATTTAATGCTTATTTGAATAGAATTCAAACAGTAACATTGGAGCGCAAATGCAAGTACTTTCAGCAAGAGGTCACATATGTTCCATCAGCAAGTGGTCAGTCTCAGTTTCAGCAAGCACAACCTACTCTGTCTTTCAGATTTTCACTTATGCAATGCTGTTGCTGAAGTTTCCACTTTTTGAGCAACATGTGCCTTTGTAGATACCAGTCTTCAGAAATCTTCTAGTCTTCAGATCTTCGAATTCTTCAAGTCTTCAGATCTTCAAAATCTTCAAGATTCTGAGCGGTTCTAAATGCTTCAATAGTTTGTTTGTAAAAACAAAGTACATCGTCAGCAAATGCTTCAATAGGTTATTTTCTTCAGAAAACAAGATACAACATAAGCTTTAAAAACCAACCTATCTAGCACCTATTCTAAGTCTTCAGCAAACGTTCCTCTTTTACAATGTCCTTAAAATTCTAAATTCCTATGGACCTTAAGAGTACTAGTTACTGGACTTTCCTTAATTTAGCATGGTTAATTGCTCATCAAAATTACAAGTTTCCTAAGAAATTTCCCCCTTTTTGATGTTAGCAATTCATGGCTAAATTAATTGTTACCCTTTTAGAGGTTTCTGATGTTGAAGAAATCAGTTGATTAATACAAGCATACTTGAATAATTAAACATAAGCATAAGTAAATTGCATAATCAAAAATCAATAAGAGTCAAAAGCTTCATTGCTGATAGTTATCTTTCAGAGGTTTACAAGAAGTAGCAGAGATAACTTAAACAGAATCAGCAAACAAAAACTTTAACAAGAATTATTACAGAGAGTTAAGCTCTTCCAGAAGATTTTCTCAAAATCTCTCTTACACTCTTCTCAGCAAGTGCAGTAAATTCAACATAGTCCTTTTCGTAGTTTTCCAGAAGCCTACGGACTTGTAGTTGAAGAGTTCTTGCATTTTTGCAGGTAGTATGATGATGCTTTTCAGCATTCATTTCCATGTAGTGAGTTACCCACAAATGCATGCCCCAATTGCTGGCATGGAGAAGTTGTGTATCTGAAATGCTTTTAGGATGAATCTTTCTTAGCCAGAGAAGATCTTCTTCTTGATCCTTAGCAGTGAGATAGAAGTACTCATAAGGAATCAATCCAAGTCTCTTCTTTGTTTTCTTGGTTACTGGGTCAGAGTAGTAAGCAATGCCAGGTGGTTTTATCAGATTTGGTTCATGTCTATAAGTCTTACCAATGGCAGTTTCTTGGGAGGGATTCTTCCCTTTGATTTCTTTGTACCTTGAGTTCAATCCATGTGAACATTTGGTTCAATATGGCTGTAGGAAAGAACTCATTCACCAGCAAATCTTCCAGCTTTAAGATCCAACAACCATGAATGTTTCTAATCACATTCTGAATGGTTTCATCATTGCTGGTCTTTGTATATTCGATGTCGGAGCCAATAGCAATGTTGGCCAGCCTCTTTTCTTCCTGTCTTTGCCTTCTTCTTCTTGATTTAGCATTGTCTTGATCTCTTGCTAAAGAGTCAGACGAGAAATACTTTGAGTGGCCAGACGGAGTCAAGGCTGTTAAAGGTCTAGCTCTTATGGCTTGAGCTATTGTCTGATTGTCATCATCTTCATTATCTTCATTCAGATTTCGATGACTTTCAGTATGACAAAAATCTTGAGTTTCAGCAGCAGTTTTTCTCTTTTTGGTACTTGTTGAATTCAACTCAGATTCTGCTTGCCTTTTAGAACTTTGCTCCTTTTCAGCAAGCGGTTCTATGGGCAATGGCTCATCAGCAGCAGGTGGGGTTTGGTTTCTTTTTCTGGTACTTTTCTTTTCCCCCTTAGACATGGATTGCAACATCGAAGTGATGTGCAGAGAATAGAACTCATTGCAATTTTCAGCAAGAGTGCTTAAACTGTTATACTTCATGATGATTTGTTGCTGATCAGAAGTCATTTTTGACAACTCCTTTTGAATGCTCACCATGTTCTCTTCATGTCGTTTTCTGTTGCGGCCTTATCATCCATGAAAGTCTGAGCCTTCACGAGAGCGGTCTTTGCTAGCTTGAGTGGTTGACTTACATCTTCTTATACCTCTTGTGATAAAGACTTATGTCTTTCTGAGCTATTGTCAGAGTAGTATTGCGTCTCAGCACTGTAGCCGATATTTTTCCAAAATCAAGCGGGCTCTCAGCAAGCAATGCCTCATCTTCTGCTTTGCAGGCATCATGGACTTTCTTTAGTGCCAAAATTCTAGGAGTAAACTCCTCAACTCTTGGGAACGGCACTAGTTGTGGTGTCAAGGAATGAACTTTCAGTTCTGAAGCAAACTGATCATCCTTTATCAGCAATTCTCCTCTTAGACCATCGTCTAAATCATTTATGTAATCAGGAGGAGGGATTTGAACCACTTTTGGGTCTCTTTTGGATTGTTCATCCTCATTTGCTGATAAGTAGTCGTCATCCTCAGATTCCTCAAGGTCAGCAACCTTGGAACCTAAGTCAGCAGCTTCACTTCCTTTTTGTTGAGTGGTTGCTGATGGCAACACTTCAGGCTCAACAACTGGAGTTTCACCAGTAGTTAGTTTTAATTGAGTAGTTGCTGAGGGCAACGTTTGAGACTCAATGACTGGAGTTTCGTCAATAGTTAGTTTTAATTGAGTATGAGACTCAATTACTGGAGTTTCGCCAGTAGTAAATGGAAGGGGGGGGACTTCCTTTTGTCTTACTCCTAAAGATTGACCAATTTCTAGATCCTGCGTATGCCTTGCATGGATCAAGAACTATTCTGTAGAGCACATTGGTAATCTTCATCATGTTCATCATCATCATCAAGGTTTGCATCAGTGACCTTGGCATCAGAAATTGTACTCTTGCCATGTTTCAAGGCAGCCCTTTTTCTGGCATATTCCTCTTCAGTATCAGCACCTTGTACAGATGCTTGATTTTCAGCAGCAGCAGGAGGAGGTTGAGATTCATGCTGAGGTTGTGGTTGTTCAGCTTGCTGATTTTCTGATGCAACGCAGGATTGTCAGTTCCGGATCAATCAAATAAATTTGTTATTTAGCCAAAGGCAATTCACGACTACAACGAAAACCGTAGTATAGCAGTAGAATGACCTCGAGTGTCGTTCTCTAAGGACTATAACTAGCTTTATCAAATTTAATTTAGAATAGCAAAGGTTTTTCTAACAGATAATGAAATAGCAAAGGTTTTTCTAACAGCAGACGGAATAGCAAAGGTTTTTCTAACAGATAATGGAGATTGATGATACTATGGTCCTTCAAAGCATAACGGGTTAATATTCATGCGTAAATTCCTCGATTTTGCATGTTGATCTTTGATCAATCAATTGTCCTGTTTTAATTATTAAACACTACGAAGATATAGATACTGACAGGTCAACACTATTGTTCCGTAATTATTCAACACTACGAAGATATAGATATGCATAGATCGGCGAGGGTCCAATTGTGCATAATAATTAATCAACATACGAAGATATAGGTTGCGCCTGATCAACGAAATAAAGCAATAACACGGAGTATAATGCGCGATATAGCCATTAGCATGATTATCAACCCTTCGCTAAGAATTCACATACTACCACCAATGATAAGTTTAGCTACTCATAGTTGTCATGCAATCAACAGAAATCATAGAAGAAAACATGTTGAAAGATATATAAAATAAGTAGAAAAAACTGTAAGATACAATGTTACCGAAGGTTGTCAGTCTCCGAAGAATCGCGATCTTACAAGCTCCAAACTGCTATGAAAAAGTGTATCCTAAGCTATGAACCCCCAGAACAGGCTCTGGGAAGTTCCTACCTAAAACTACAGAGAAAGGTGAGAGAATAGGTCTGGAAAAGTATGAATTTCGGAGAAAAACTAAGCAACTATATATAGGCTTCGAATTTGTGTGGGGCGAAGGGCCCCACACACCGGGCGATTCGCCTGGTGTGGGGCGATTCGCCCCACGTCCCGGGCGATTCGCCCGGGAGTAAAATTCGCGGAATTCCACGTTTTCGACGCGTTTTTGGATTTCTTCCCCTTTTCGTACTCGGTTTCTGACTTCTAGTGGCCTTCTAACCTCCAGATTCGACCCCTAGACTCCAAATCCTATCCGGAAACCTTCAGATACTCCAAATAGGCTTCTGGAACACCAATTCCTTGTCAACTTCAATATAATTGCCCGGAAATCCTTGTTTTTCAACCAAAACCTATAATGTAAAAACTAAAGGGAAACGTGACACTATTCTAATAAAATGCACTAAAATATAGCTAAATTAACATAGAGGATAGCTAAAATAGGTGAAAAAGACTCAAATGAAAGTGTAAAATACACATTCATCATTTTCTTGTTGAACATTTTCAGCAACTGTCAACTTTAAGCCTCCAACATCAGGACTTGGACCTTGATTGTCATCATCATTGTCTTTCTTGTCCTTGGAATCTTTCCCTTCATCATCACTTGGATCAGTGGGAATGTTCTCATCCTCTTCCTCTTCATCATCATCTGTCAGAATTACTAGCTCAAGGTGCTTGTACAAAGCAACACTTGTCACTTCCTCTTCCTCATTGATTTTGTGGGGATCAGCCACCACAGGTACAATGAACCTTTGAGCATCACAGCTTGTTCAGCTGGAAAGGCACTCTTGAATTTGGCCTTCATATTCTCTCTGATTTGAACAATCAGATTCGAGCTCATTTGCTGAGAATATGTCATTTCTTCAGGGAGGATGGAGTGAACGAGTGTTTCGAGCTTTAGCAGAGAAGATCTATTTTTCTCGTTTGAAAGATGAAGATGGACATCAGAGAAGTCCATTCGCCTGTATCTTTGCCAGTTGTTGACGGACTTAGCAACTCTTGACAAAGTGGTTCTTTTGAAGTTCAAGTACAGTTCCTCAGAACTTACTTGTTGATCTTCAGCGATGATTACCACTTCAGTGGTCTCCTTTTGAGCCTGAAAAAGAAAATTATTTAGATCAGGATTGGTTTGGATAATTGCTTTTAGAGTTCAAAGCTGAAACATGAATTACCTGCTGAGATTCAGCAAGCTCATGTTGTACAATTTCCATTCCTTGAGGAGCTTGAGTAGCATCCTCCATTTGTTCATCCTTAAATAAATTAGAGTTAGATACAAGTACTAAGCTGTCAAACTTAGTTTTATTACCAAAAACATTAACTACCTGCTGAGCAGGGAGTGTTGGTTCTGGTGCAGAGGCTTCAGCAACCATCTGACTTGCATCTTGAGAAGTCTGTAGAGATAATATTATATTAGCAAAAGAATAAGTTTCAGAATTTGAAGTTTTACTGATGGTTGAATTAAATACCTGCTGAAGAAGGACAGGTTGTGGCTCAGTCCTTTCAGCATTAACAGTTTCTTCAGCTTTTTGGACTGTTTCTTCAGCAGACTTCTTGTCTTGCTCTGTTTGAGAAAGTTGTGCGGTTTCAGCAATCTCCCTTGTCTCTGAAAAGACAAGTTGAGCAGAAGCATCTTGACTTTTAAGCTCACTGCTTGTCATGAAGACATCAATTGATTTGTTGGATGACTCTTCAATCTCCAACTCCATTTGTTGGCTTATAGCTTCCAGTACAAGCTGGACTTTGTCGATTGTTGTCTTGGGTGAACTTGGGCCAGTATTCTCAGCATCGCGAGATGCGTCGTTGAAGTGCTTCTTGTGTTTCAACAACTTCTGGAACTTGAACCATTGCTGTCTCAGCAACTGGTCCTTCAGCAAGCGGGATTTCAGCAACTTGATGAATTGCTTGTTCAGCAACCATCTTTTCAGCAGCATCAGCAAGTGCCGCCTTTTGCAGATCAGCAGCAATATCACTTGCTGGTTCCATAGTTTGATCATCAAGATTATCTACAATGTAGATATCTGGGACTTGGGCAGGAATTTCATTTCCACTGCCTTGTGGTATGTTCTCAGTAGAGGGATCAACGTTGAGTCGATCATTGAAGGCTTCCGCAAACACTTCAATGTTGCTGACATAGGCATCAGTAACTACCTTGTCAACATCTACTGGCAAATGCGTTTCAACATTTGTCTGGGAATTGTCTGAGAGGTCTTGGACAATAGGAACTGACTTGCGATCCAGTGTTTTCTTCCTTGAGTTGCCTGTCCTTTTCCTCTTTGGTACGGGATTTGCTAATGACGCTGCAGTCTGAGTGTCATCATCAGCTTTCCTCTTTTTCTTGTTAGATTTCCCAGCAGGTACGTCAGTAGTTGCATTTTCAACAACGGCTGTTGTACACTTACCTTGTTGATCATCTACAGCAGTTTCATTTTTGTCACCACCATCAACAGCAGTTTCATCTCTAAGTTGTTGAGTGGTGACATCTGCAGCTGTTGTATACCTTTCTTGCTGGCTTGTGCTAACAACATTTGCAGATGTTGTCTTTTTAGATTTTTCAAGTTTCTTGCCAGTAGTCTTTGGTACATTCTGCTTGTAGAAAGATCTTCCCACATTGCATACAGATTTCTTGATTTGCAATGGGTTTCTCAGCTGAATCCTGAAATGTTTAAGGATGTAGCATATCTTTATTCCATACATAACTGGAAAGGAAGGTGAGACCTTGTTGTCTTCTACCTTTACCTTGAACTTAGTGACACAATCAACAAGCCTGTTGAA
This sequence comes from Plantago ovata, assembly GCA_028274465.1. Lineage (NCBI taxonomy): Eukaryota > Viridiplantae > Streptophyta > Magnoliopsida > Lamiales > Plantaginaceae > Plantago > Plantago ovata. The sequence continues at coordinate 48,060,253 of CM051456.1, read as the reverse complement.
AATGTACTTAGCCCAGTTAAGTTCCGTTTTGTTTTCATGGATATGCATCAGCAGCGGCCATCTTCTCAGGCCTACTTGGTTAATTCCTCCAACTTGGGAGTCAAGAACTTTTATCAGTAGAAGAGCTACTAGACCAAGTGAGTGGCAGAGATGCTTCCTCTTAACGTGCTTTGTCCAAGTCACGGGAGCAATCTCTCCTTTCTTCATTTTCTCATTTCTGACGTCACTGTAGAAAGCTTCAATTTCTTCGTCAATGGCAGTGACGTCATCTTCAGTTCCAGTGGTTGGAATCACAAAGATTTCCGCTAAATCAGTCCATTTCAGGACGATTTGCGTGTTCTGAACTGTAGTAAAGATCACTTTTTCAGTGACTCCTTTTTCAGTGGATTTCTGCATTGTTGTAGAATTCCATTGTATCTATCATGCTCACATTTCTCGAACCGATTCATGGATGTCTCGGGATTCAACAGTTGGATTTTTGGAGTTATCTCGGCTGAGTAGCAGGAGCAACTTTTAATTTATTATGAGCCCAAACGATGGATTCAATAAGTCGGAAGAGATCTACTAATTCTTTGATTCCAGTTGGTAAGAGGGGTTCGAATCCCTCTCTTTCCGTTAAAATTCGAAAATGAACCAAGAAAAAACTTGCTTAGTGCGAGCAGATATAAAGTGCATGAGGCCTTGCTGCTTGATAAACTCAAGCGCCTCTTCATTCTCGTCATCGAGTTCTTGTTCATAGAAGTACCTAATGTACTTCTCTTTTGCAAAACCTCCCCATTGCATCAACATCTCACACTTTGCAGTGTCAAGATATGGCGGAGGCATAGGTTTTTCTGATATTCTATCGTTTTTCAATACAACTTTCGTTGTGTTTGTTGCCGGAGTAGTCACCGGAGCAGTGCGTGTTTCAGCACTGTCAACCTTAGATGACTTTGGGGACTTAGAAGACTGTCTCTTTGGTGCCATTTCTTATATAGAGAAGAAAGTGTGTACGAAAAGAGATAGTTTGCTTTTTGACCGGAGGTACAGTAGATTCAGGCTAAAATTTGCAGAGAAAGGAAATGTGAGTTAAAGAATTTTATCATTTCTCTAACTCCTTCTTTATATAGTGTCTCTGATGTGTGAGAAACTCAATCGATTTGAGCTCTCAGCAAGGGTAAAACAGAGAAACACAGGCGTTAGTGGAGCCTTTGCATTAAATGCGTAGTGGCCCACTAACTTGAAACCGTCAGAGCACTCTCTCTCTTTGTTTTATTAACCGTTAGATTAGTAACTCCTTTTAATCAATGGCCACGATTGAATTTCATGTCATGATTATTACGAGTTTATCTGTGTCCGATTAACGTCACAAATTGATTTTACCGAGTTTTAAGGGATTAGATTGCTTGCTGAAATAGACAAGAATCTTTCAGCGAGTTTGCATTATCATCCTGGATACTTGCTGAAAGTTCTCCCTTACTCAGATATCTCATATTTTCTTAAGTTTAAAAGATATTTCTGATTTCCCCTATCAGTAAATTCTTTTGTACTTGAGATATCCTTTGGTAAAATCTGAGAAATGAGTTTTGCTCTTTTTCTGAGTTCCCGTCTCAGAATATTCCCTTGATACTTGAATACCTGTTTCAGTATCTTTGATTGTCTGAATGCCTGTTTCAGCAATCCTTAAGATCTTTTCTCTTATTGAGTGCCTGTCTCAGCAAGTGATCAAGTTTCCTAACAAATACCCGTTTTGAAGGAATTACTTGTTGAATGCCTGTTTCAGCAATCATGTAGTGACTTATCATTTCTTAGAAGAAATTAGTAGACGGAGCTTTTAAATAGGAATACTTTGGCTTGCTGAATACTTGTTTCATCATTCTGCCAAATGTATCCTTTATTGAGGTAGTTCAGTCAATCCAAGGTTATACCTTAGCATTGCGAACCTATTATCTGGTAGGGGCTTTGTAAAGATGTCAGCAAGCTGATCATCAGTGCCTACTTTCACAACCTCAATATCTCCTTTTTCTACATGATCTCTAATGAAATGATGTCTAATATCAATGTGCTTAGTCCTTGAGTGAAACTTAGGATTTTGCGTGATAGCAATAGCACTTGTATTATCACAAAAGATTGGTGTTTTCTTTGCAGTAATACCATAATCTCTTAATTGTTGCTGAATCCATAGGATTTGAGTTGTGCAACAACCAGCTGCAATGTATTCAGATTCAGTGGATGAATTGGCAACACAGGTTTGCTTCTTGCTGAACCATGATATTAATCTAGTACCCAAAAACCGACAAGTTCCAGAGGTACTTTTTCTATCAAGAGTTGATCCTCCATGATCAGCATCCGAATAACCAACCAATTCTAGTCCAGAATCTTTAGGATACCATAATCCAACATTGACTGTACCTTTGACATATTTCAGTATCTTGATTGCCTTTTTGTAGTGTGATTCTCTTGGATCAAATTGGAATCTTGCACACACACAAACAGCATACTGAATGTCAGGTCTACTTGTTGTTAAATACAACAAGGAACCAGTGAGCTTCCTATACTTGTGTTCTTCAACACTTTTATCTTCCTTAGTATAGCCCAATTTGGTACCAACACTCATAGGGATCTTTTCAGGTTTCTCATCCTCTTTGATCCTAAACTTTATGAGCATTTCTTTCGCATACTTTGCTTGATTTATGAATATTCTATCTTTGAGTTGCTTGACTTGCAATCCTAGGAAATAATTCAATTTACCCATCATACTCATTCCAAACTTGTTTGTCATGAGTTTGGAAAAATCATCACAAAGTTGTTTGTCCTTAGATCCAAAAATTATGTCATCCACATAAATTTGAACTAAGAGTATTTTACCATCATGGTACATGGTAAATAAGGTTTTGTCAACTTCTCCTTTCTTGAAACCATTTTCCAACAAGAACTTAGCCAAGGTATCATACCATGCTCTTGGTGCTTGCTTTAGACCATATACAGCTTTCTGAAGCTTGTATACCATCTTGATTTCTGAGGGAAGTTCAAAGCCAGGGGGTTGTTCTAGGTAGACTTCTTCAGCAAGTTCACCATTCAAGAATGCACTTTTAACATCCATTTGGTAAACAATAAAGTCATTGTGAGCAGCAAAGGCCAAGAAAATCCTAATCGCATCCAATCTTGCGACTGGTGCATAAGACTCATCATAGTCCAATCCTTCAGTCTGACAGTAACCTTGAGCAACTAAACGTGCTTTATTTCTTGTTACTTCTCCAGATTCACTCAGCTTGTTTATGAACACCCACTTTGTACCAATAGCTTTCTTGCCTTCAACAAGTAGTACAAGTTTCCAGAATTTGTTTCTTTCAAATTGATCCAGTTCTTCTTGCATTGCCTTTATCCATTCAGAATGCTTTAAAGCTTCTTCTATGGTTTTAGGTTCAATTTCTGAAACAAAGCAAGAGAACAATGATTCTACTTCTACGACAGTTGCTTCTTCAGCAAGTCCATGAGTAGCTTTGGATCTAGTCACTTGGCGTTTGTTACTATCGCCAATCATATCCGTAGAGGGATGATCTCTAATCCATTTATTAACAGGTTTTCTGCTTGTTGGATGATGGACGCGCTGGTGTCGTGTTCGAACGCGAATCAAATAAATTTGTTATTTAGCCAAAGGCAATTCACAACTACAACGAAAACCGTAGTGTATCAGCAGAATAACCTCGAGTGTCGATCTCTAAGGACTATAACTAGCTTTATCAAATCTAATTTAGAATATAAAAACAGCAGACGATATAGCAAAGGGTTTTTCTTAACAGATAATGGAGATTGGTGATAGTATGGTCCTTCAAAGCATAACGGGTTAATAATCATGCGTAAATTCCTCGGTTTTGCATGGAGATCTTTGATCAATTAATTGTCCTGTTGTAATTATCAAACACTACGAAGATAAATAGATAGGTCAAAAGACTATTAAATTGTCCAATTGTGTTCCGTAATTATTCAACACTACGAAGGTATAGATATGCTCAAGTCTAATGAATTGTCCAGTTGTGTGCAATAATTAATCAACATACGAAGATATAGATTCCGCTAGATCAAAGAAATAAAGCAATAACACGGAGTATAATACGCGATATAGCCATTAGCATAATTATCAACCCTTCGCTAAGAATTCACATACTATCACCAACGATAAGTTTAGCTACTCATAGTTGTCATGCAATCAACAGAAATCATAGAAGAAAACATGTTGAAAGATATATAAAAATAAGTAGAAAAACTGTAAGATACAATGTTACCGAAGGTTGTCAGTCTCCGAAGAATCGCGATCTTACAAGCTCCAAACTGCTATGAAAAAGTATCTCCTAAGCTATGAACCCCCAAAACAGGCTCTGGGAAGTTCCTCCCTAAAACTACAGAGAAAGGTGACAGAATAGGTCTGGAAAAGTATGAAATTCGGAGAAAAACTGAGCAACTATATATAGTGTTTGAATTTGTGTGGGGCGAAGGGCCCCACACACCGGGCGAGTCGCCGGGTGTGGGACGATTCGCCCGGGAGTAAATTCCGGGATTTTACGAGTTTTCGACGCGTTTTTGGATTTTTTCCCCTTTTCGGACTCGGTTTCTAACTTCTAGTGGCCTTCTAACCTCCAGATTTGACCCCTAGACTTCAAATCCTATCCGGAAACCTTCAGATACTCCAATTAGGCTTCTGGAACACCAATTCCTTGTCAACTTCAATATAATTGCCTTGAAATCCTCGTTTTTCAACCAAAACCTGTAAAATAAAAACTAAAGGGAAACGTGACACTATTCTAATAAAATGCGTTAAAATATAGCTAAATTAACATAGAGGATAGCTAAAATAGGTGAAAAAGACCTAAATGAAAGTGTAAAATACACATTCATCAAACTCCCCAAACCAAACCTTTGCTTGTCCTCAAGCAACTAAGCTAGACTCTAATGCAAAAAACAATGCAACACATAAAATGGAGTCTCATGCCAAATAAAATGAACTAATCTACTGAATCTATCAAAAAACATATGAACAAAAAACATATAAATCAAAACATGAATATAGGTTGAAGAATACCTCGATTGACTCATACACATCCACATAAGCACTTATGTCAAGACAAGATAGTCTCTCGTAACATGCTCTACCTGGACCTAGTCAGTGACGACGTAATGAAGCATGCTAAGATACGAATGGTTGTCCCGTGCCTATGAAACTGAGGACTTACTGCTGTTCACCAAGTTTAAGACTTTCCCTCAAAGAGGTCGAACCAGTACTGGCTCTCATCAAACGAAGGAGGGTTCCCTATAAAAGATAACACTCCCCTATTCTACCCGTCTCTCAAGCAAAGTCTTAAGCTATTCACCACTTCCTGAATGGCAGGACGAGGGTGGTCTAGAACAGATGACACTCAAAAACAAAAGACAAAAAATAGAAAATTACAACACGATTACGAACGTTACAAGAATTGGAAAATGAGACACAACACTTTGCTAAATTGCTTTTTGGCTTTTCCTTTTTTTGGACCCTTCTTTGCTTTTTTGGGGTCTTTTCTTTTTTTTCTTTTTTTCTTTCCAGTTTCTTTTATTTCTCCTTTTTTTCTTTTTTCCTGGAATTTTTCTTCCCTTTTTTTTAGATTTTTTTTTAGCCAGCAGGAGCATAACGAAAAAGAAACAAAATGACTCACACGACTTCCCCAAACCTATTCGAAAGAATAGGTTGGAGTACAAAATTTACGAGAAAGGAAAAATAAACTCACAATACGGAAATGAAAAACGAAAAACAAGTCTAATGATGGTGTAACCCCCTCCCCAAACCTATTCGGAAGAATAGGTTATAAACAATGGATCACACAACCTCACACTACCTCCTTCCTAGGCATTTAGCAATCTCAAAGCATGGTGAAGACTCGTTGCCTCTTAGGTACATAATTACTCGGGAAACAACCATAAGACCCTAACATGCATCATCCTATTATAAAGGCCTTCGTGAACCGCAGTAGAGAAAACACCACTAAGTGATGTCGAGACTACCAATGCTTTACTAAGTGCAATACATAAATGTGACGAGCCAAGCGAGAAAAACCTCAAACAAATTCATAGAGATGAAGCATATGATTAATGGCATAGTTAGTTGACCTACCCAATAAATAAGTTCAAAAAATTCGGCAATAAACTCCATATAAAACATGCAAGACTATCCTAGGATGAATGCAGTGAATGCAACCTAAAAACCTAAGAAAGCGGTAAACGTGCAAATGCAAATAATAAGATACCACACTCAACATCACAAAGTCAAACAATACTTAACATCATGGTGTAAGAAAATATGGTCAGAGTTACCCCTAGGGTACGCAGCGGAATTTCAAAAATTTTCTTAACATACAGGTTAATTGATTATGCATATGTCGTATATATATAAACACGTCAATTAGAAGACTAACCTTACTTCCAAAGCAGCTTCCAAGTCTTCGTAATATTCCGGTGTATCTTCTCCTTCGTCGAAGTCGAAGATATCTGCAATACTCTGTATATCTGCAAGACAATAAGAGTTAGTTTCCAGCTCCTAGAACCTCAACCTTGGTATCCACGGATGAACAGTCTATCCGAAAAATGCTAGGATATTCTTTGTGTGACCAAGAAGACGGGGCGGCAATTCCTCCGGCAGAGGTGGCGCGCGCGGGTGGCTAAGGTAGGAGGGGAGAGCTTTTATCTTCTCTAAGAAAACTGGGTAGAATAACTGTGTGCAAAACTGTATCCAAAGCTCTCTAATAGTATACTATATAGTAGTCAATAGAAGCCTAAAGCATAAGCAATTAGACTTCGTAAAGGAATAAGAATCTAATTCTTATCGCACAAGGAAACCAATATCAAGTCTAGATTCATTCTCAATCAAATTAAAACTCAATCAGGAAAATCTAACTTATCCCTTGGACTTCTAATAGAGGAAGGAGTCGAACTCCTTCCCCTAACCCAGCCACGCGCGCGCGCGCCTTGTCCTACGGGAGGTGGGTTCCAATTTTGGGACCCACTTATATTTCTAAGGCAATTAAAACTCCAAGTAGATTTTGCCCAAGTGCATATGTTAATTCTAAATTAACATATCCTTTCTAATCAAATCTTTATTATATTTCCAAAATATAATCTTTAATTGTATTTACATAAAATACAATTAATTAGCCAATTCAATTAATAATTCCAAATCATTAATTGAGCCACCAAATATTATAATTAATTCCAAATCAATTATAATCCATCAATCACAATTAATTCTAAATTAATTGCGATTCCATCTTCAAGGATATTCTGATAGACTGAATCACCACATAGTGTGACCCATAGGGCCTCACCGTATTAAGAAAGTCCTAGACTAGGCAACATGGAATTCCTAGACGGTTCCATTTGCAATATTAATACGTGAGGACGTTTGAGAGGTTTCTCAAAGCTAACCCTTTCGTTGCAAAGCCTGTTGCGCTCAACGCGGCGACGGTAACGTCCCTTCATCTGACTTGCTCGAATGTATCTAGGATCGATGAAGTGTCTATCCCAATATTACATCCACGGGCGTCTCAGGGAGTTGCTTGGTTAAGATATACTTATGACCATCATAATATATCATTTGCACTGGCCAGTGACTTTACCAACACAACTATGCAGACTATGAGCAGTGCTCTCCTGTGCTACACTTGAGAGATGAATCCTTCACAGAATCACTTATCACCCCCATTTGTATGTAGCCATAATCCTGGATCGTGTCTTAGGTCAGCTGCTTATTCAGAGCTGACACCGACGGGTCCACCAAGGATATGGGGCAACAAATGTGATGATAAAGTCCTGTAAGTACAAAGGACGAATGGCATCACTTCGACAACTTACCGGTTCCCATAGACACTTTGGTGTAGAGTATACATCGATGGGAGTGTCCGGTGGGTACTTCCATTGTTCGATAAAGCTTCTTCGAACAACTATGCGCAGTTATGGGAACGTTTCTCGATTGTCCAACAATCCGTTCCGTGGCCGTGGGATCGGCTCACACTTGCTCCGACAAGTATAACCTCCACGCATACTAGTCTTGTCTGGTTCATTCAGACCCCACATCCGAGATGAACCTCGACTAGGGAGAGTTTGGGATAGATGATAACTCACATAGCTCCCACTATCTATGTGATCGGTCATCTATCCGAGGGGACATGTTTAATATCAATACAGACAGTAATAAAGATATGACATGCTGCAGCCTGGTGTAATATAAATATGAAAGCGATACTCAATAGTAAAATGCAACAAACATATATTATATTACGTTGACCTGTGTAATAGTACATATATACCCTCTATAAGGGCACCATGCCCTTAGTAAGGACTGTCTCTAGGACATATACACTATCACATGGTTCACATCCCATCCCCCTCATAAAAAAACTTAAGCTAGTCCCTAGCAAAAGAGAATGAGTAAATAAAAAGTGATACTAGATGTTACCGAACGGTTTGGCCTCGGTCGGCTGAGAGCGCACATGTGAAAAGACTAATTATCGGGATTGAAATCCCCATAATAGTCCCTCCACATGTCGGACAGGAGATCATTACCACTAATGTTATCCATTATCAAATGGAAACGAATCTTGTGCGTCCGTTCCATTACTCCTCGCATCTTAGGAACCATCCTTGGCTCCTTTCCGTATCTGCTCAAGCAAGTCCACGATTCCCTGAAAACTAAAATTAACAAAACCAAGAAAAAAAAATCTAAAAAATAACTAACGAAATCAGATGGAAAATAAAAAGAGTAAAGAGGGTCAAAACTCCTTTGGAACTCATAGGTGGGCGCATGGACCAGAACGTAGGAGTCAAGATCAAGAGTATCTGCAGCAATTGATTCAGAGACACCAAAATCTTTAGAGATTGGCTCCTCGACCTCAACACAACCGACGCCTTCACTCTTTGACTCAAGTGAAGCAATGGATTCAGTTATCACCTCCTCCACGACTGCCTCTTGACCAACAACCTCGACATCCGCAAGTAAGGACGTGGAATCCAAGCTAAGCACTGAGGAGACTTCATCAATGGATTCTTCTCCGCATTCCTCTTCATCGGCAATGTCGATTTCTGGTGGCTGACTACTGAAGCGAGACGTCCATGCCCCTATCCCGGGAGGTGAGTCCCTATCCCAATGTTCCAGAAACTTGCTGGTTACTTCACCCCAAGTGCGCAACGATTTTTCCGGTGGGATTCTGAGCCATCTTCGAGCGTACCCTTCCAAGGCTCCCATAAATCCTCTCATACAAAGTTGCTCATGTGATAAAATAACCCCCCTCCTCATTCTCACGAGGTATCCTAAACACACCTTCCTCGTATGTTTCTAAGAACCCTCTTGGATCATTACCCATTGGAAACGTGGAGAGAATAGAGTAGTACGCAGGATCAAAGTCATAATTCCTGCAATCGTCATCCAATGTTATGCAAGGCCCTCGAGGCATCACATACCGGGGCAACGGTGGTTGACTCATCCTTCATATAACTAGCTTCTGCACTGGAGGAAACAAGAAACCAAGGAGCAGAATCCACAAAAGAAAAACAAAAACTTGCAAAGGAAAGCACAAAGAGTGCAAACAAACACAATGTAACCGAGAACTACGAGAGCGCAAGCACGTAAGGTAACCGAGATCAGATTAGATGAATTTTATGAAGAAGATAGGGGGAAGAAATAGGGTAAGAAAGTGAGATTTCCTGAGAGCAAACCCTCAGAGCCCGTTCTTCTGTAGGGAACCGAATGCTGAAAATATAAACAAATTAAACAGAAAAAAGGAGTATAGTCCCCGACAATGGTGCCAATTTGATGGACGCGCTGGTGTCGTGTTCCAACGCGAATCAAATAAATTTGTTATTTAGCCAAAGGCAATTCACAACTACAACGAAAACCGTAGTGTAGCAGCAGAATAACCTCGAGTGTCGATCTCTAAGGACTATAAATAGCTTTATCAAATCTAATTTAGAATATAAAAACAGCAGACGATATAGCAAAGGGTTTTTCTTAACAGATAATGGAGATTGGTGATAGTATGGTCCTTCAAAGCATAACGGGTTAATAATCATGCGTAAATTCCTCGGTTTTGCATGGAGATCTTTGATCAATTAATTGTCCTGTTGTAATTATCAAACACTACGAAGATAAATAGATAGGTCAAAAGACTATTAAATTGTCCAATTGTGTTCCGTAATTATTCAACACTACGAAGGTATAGATATGCTCAAGTCTAATGAATTGTCCAGTTGTGTGAAATAATTAATCAACATACGAAGATATGATTCCGCTAGATCAAAGAAACAAAGCAATAACACGGAGTATAATGCGTGATATAGCCATTAGCATAATTATCAACCCTTCGCTAAGAATTCACATACTATCACCAACAATAAGTTTAGCTACTCATAGTTGTCATGCAATCAACAGAAATCATAGAAGAAAACATGTTGAAAGATATATAAAAATAAGTAGAAAAACTGTAAGATACAATGTTACCGAAGGTTGTCAGTCTCCGAAGAATCGCGATCTTACAAGCTCCAAACTGTTATGAAAAAGTATCTCCTAAGCTATGAACCCCCAGAACAGGCTCTCGGAAGTTCCTCCCTAAAACTACAGAGAAAGGTGAGAGAATAGGTCTGGAAAAGTATGAAATTCGGAGAAAAACTGAGCAACTATATATAGTGTTCGAATTTGTGTGGGGCGAAGGGCCCCACACACCAAGCGAGTCGCCTGGTGTGGGGCGATTCACCCCACGTCCCGGGCGATTCGGCCGGGAGTATATTCCGGGATTTTGCGCGTTTTCGACGCGTTTTTGGATTTCTTCCCCTTTTCGGACTCGGTTTCTGACTTTTAGTGGCCTTCTAACCTCCAGATTCGACCCCTAGACTTCAAATCCTATCCGGAAACCTTCAGATACTCCAATTAGGCTTCTGCAACACGAATTCCTTGTCAACTTCAATATAATAACCCTGAAATTCTCGTTTTTCAACCAAAACCTGTAAAATAAAAACTAAAGGGAAACGTGACACTATTCTAATAAAATGCACTAAAATATAGCTAAATTAACATAGAGGATAGCTAAAATAGGTGAAAAAGACCTAAATGAAAGTGTAAAATACACATTCATCATTGGATCAGGATATGTTATTAAGGATTCATGCTGCTCCAAGGCCGAATGATCCTCCTGCTCATCAAACTATTCCGAACCGGCCATTGTGGGCTCTTCCGGGCCCGACTTTTGAGCCGGTTCGCAAAGGTACGACTCTTTCTGTTAAATTACATGATGATTTCTATAAGGAACAGATTACTAATTGCTCATCTACTTCGTTTATTGGGAGGTTGATTCTGCCCAAGGGCTCTACGCCTTGGAAATTTCATGATTTGCGTGAGGCTTTGAGAAAGCTTTGGAACACCGATGCCTGGTCTATGCTTTCGATCGGTTTGGGATATTTTGTTTTCCAGTTTTACTCTACTGTCACAAGGGACTCAATTTTGGGTTCGACAATTTGGAAGCTTTCGCCAGGGAATTTATATTTGCAGCCTTGGGTCCCTAATTTTGTTCCTGGCAAAACAATATCCACACGTGTGCGTGTTTGGGTACGTTTATATGGTCTGCTTTATGAGCATCATCACAATTCTGTTATTATGTCATTGGCAGCGGCTCTTGGTACTCCAATTCGGCTGGATAAGGCCTCGTTGGATCGTTGTTTTGGGAATTATGTTAAGGTTCTGGTGGAAGTTGATCTCTCACAACCTTTGGATTATCAGATTCAACTTGAAACTCCTGCAGGTGATATTTGGATTGAAGCTTTTTATGAGGAGCTGCCTGCGTTTTGTATTACTTGCCAAGCGGTTGGTCATGCAACTGAAGCTTGCAACAGGAACAAAGATACCTGGGCTCCCAGTTCCACTCCTTCATCTCCCCGTTCGGATAATGCTATGCCAGATTCTACAGCTGAAGTTGTTCATGCTTCTTCTCGTGCTAATATTGGTGGCGCTACAGCTTCTTCTACTCGTGTTGCAACTCCAGCAATTAGTAACGCCTCACCTAGTTCGAACATTGTCAGTATTCCTAGTTCCTCTACTTCGAGGGGTAATAATCCGGCCTCTACTGTTTCTGGCCGTACGCAAGCTGCTGGTCTGGTTTGGCGCCCTTCTTCTTCGACTTCGGCTGCTAATGCTTCTCGTTTTGTCCCTCGGCGAAATGTCCCCTTGCCCAAAAGGTCAGCACATCCGGTTTTAAATGCGTTGGTGGAGAAGAATAGCTTTGCGGTGTTGGGTTCCATTTCGGAGGATGAGGCCCCAAGGGAGGAGGCTACCAATCTACCAACGTCTATTTTGTCTCGTGATACACAAGGCTCCCATCCTCCGGTGCAACTTGATCATGCGATTTCGGATTCTGCTGTTGATAACCTAGGGGAAAGGGGAGCAACCAGCTCACTGGTTGTGGGAGGCGAACCGCTCCCCACCCCAGGCGGTGCGCCCCATGCCTCCAGTACACTTCTTCCATCTCTGGACATGAGGGGCGGTTCGCCCCACGCGCCAGGCGTTGCGCCCCGTGCCTCCAGTGCCCATCTTCCATCTCTGGACGCTTTGAAAGCTATGGAAATTGTGGCGGGAGCTAAATGGGGTGAATTAGAAGATGATGATGATGTTAATCTGGATCTCACCAATCGGATTTTAGCTGGACATTCCCCTGCTCCTAAGCAAGTAGCTTCAGCGGGTTCCAAATGAATGCTCTCTTTTGGAATATTCGAGGTTTTGGGAACATTGATTCTCAGAACATGTTACGTCATCATGTACTATCTTTTCGTCCACGATGGCTTGCTTTAGTGGAGCCTAAGATTCCCTCCTCTCAAATTTCGGATTCTTTCTGGAGTTCTTTGGGTTTGCGGTTCCTTGGTGCAAATGTTCGCAATAATAGTTTACCTAACATCTGGGTTCTAGAGGAAACTTCTATTACGGGTTCCTCTATCATTTTCTCTTCTTCGCAATCTGTGGTTATTAAAGTTAATTGGTTGCATTGTGATTTCATTTTAGCTTTCATTCATGGTCATTCTGATTATATTTGTCGTCGAACTTTATGGCAGGATTTGTTGTCTATTCAAGGGCTTCCGGTGTGTTTACTTGGTGATTTTAATGCGGTCCTTGGGGCGCATGAACGCTCGGCTGGTAGCCCTTCCCGTGTTGAAACATGGGATTTTCAGTCCTTCATTAATGATGGTGATTTCCTGGATTTACCTAGTGTGGGACCTTTCTTCACCTGGTCTAATCATCGTTTCTCTCATGGTTATCTGGAAACTCGTATAGACCGTGTCCTAGCTACGCAAAGTTTTATTGACCTTTGGGAGGCGGTGAATGTTAAGGTGGGTTTAAGAGCTTGCTCTGATCATAGCCCCCTTTTCCTTGGTTGCTCTCCGTTGGGTGTTATCTCGAAGCCTCGCCCTTTTAGATTCCAGGTAATGTGGCTTTCACACAAAGCTTGTGAGGATTTAATAAAGCAATCTTGGAATTCGCCGTTGATTGCGATGGGGGCTTGTTCCTTGGTTCAGCGGAAGCTTAAGAGGCTGAAAACTTCTTTAAGGGAGTGGAATCTCACTGTTTTTGGTGATATTAAAGTTCGCATCACTGAGGCTAAGACTGAATTGGAGGGGATTCAACAACTTCTAGCTTCCTCTGATTCACCGCATGTTTTCCATGGTCAGGAGCTGGTGGCATTGCGTAAACTAAATGAGGTGTTGCATCAAGAATCAATTTTCTTGCGTCAAAAATGTCGAGCTTCTTGGCTCAAAGATGGTGACAGGAACACGAGCTTCTTTCATCGCTCTTTAAAGATTCGCCAAGGGAAGATGGGAATTTCTATTCTACGTATTGGGGAGGATTTGTCTCATGATGCGACAGCCATTAAGAATCATATTATTGCTTACTATGAGCAACTTTTACGCAGAATCCAGCGGCTTCTAGTTCCTTCGATGGCTTGGAGGGTGTCATTCATCCGGTTATTACAAATGGGCAGAATCATCAGTTACTTATGGTCCCCACGGAGGAGGATATTCACAATGTGGTGTTTGGTATGTCCCCGGATAGTGCTCCTGGTCCGGACGGCTTTGGTGGTCGTTTCTATCAGTCAATGTGGCATATCATTGGTCCTGAAACTTGTGCGGCGATTCGTGCTTTCTTTGTGCATGGTTCCTTCCCTTCCGGGCTAAATTCTAGCTTTGTCACTTTAATTCCAAAGGTGCAAGATGCGGTGCGCATTGAGGATTATCGCCCTATTGTTCTTGGCAATTTTTTGTACAAGATCATTACGAAGATTTTAGCGGACAGGTTAGGTCCTATTCTTTCTGCTACTCTTTCTTTCCATCAGTTTGGTTTTATCCCTGGAAGACGTATCCATGATTGTATTGCACTAGCCTCTGAAGGAGTTAATGGTCTTGGACGTAGATGCTCGAACGGGAACTTGATTTTAAAAGTTGACATTCGGAAAGCTTTTGACACTCTTCGCTGGTCTTTTCTTCTTCGAGTTCTGTCGCTTCTCGGTTTCTCTCCAACTTTTGTCGCTTGGATTGATTATTTGCTTCACTCTGCCAAGCTTTCTATTTTGATCAACGGGGCTCGGGCTCCTGAGGGATACTTTAGTTGTTCACAAGGAGTGCGTCAAGGGGACCCTTTATCCCCTTTGCTTTTTTGTGTGGCGGAAGAAGTTTTGAGCAAGATGATTGCAAGGGCAGCCAACTCAGGGGAGCTCTCTAGTCTTTTTCTTGGTCGAAATATTTCCTTTCCCTCTCATCTTTTATATGCAGATGATGTAATTGTTTTTTGTAGGGCGACACAAGCTAATTGCCGAGCTCTCCTTCGAATTTTCACACAATATGCAGCTTGGTCGGGCCAAGTCTTCAATCCCCAGAAGTCTCGGGCTTATTTTAGCACCTACATATCTCGTGCACGCCGTTTAAGGATGTGTAGATTATTGGGAATTGTGGAGGGTAGCCTTCCTTTCACTTATCTCGGCGTCCCTTTGTTCAGAGGAGCTCCTCGGGTTCGGCATCTCCAGGCACTTGCTGACTCTATAATCTCAAAGTTCAGCAAGTGGAAAGGTTCATCCCTCTCTATGGCTGGTCGGGTTTGCCTTGTTCAATCTGTGATTCAGGGCGCCTTTGTTCATTCCATGATGATATATCGCTGGCCGGTCTCTTTACTTAAACGCATGGAAGCTAGCATAAGGAATTTTGTTTTCACGGGCAATATTCTTAAGAAAGCTATTGTTTCAGTCTCTTGGAAGAAGTGTTGTGCGCCCAAGCTGGAGGGCGGTTTGGGATTACGCTCTTTGTTTGCAGCAAATTTAAGCTATCTTGCAAGGCTCACGTGGGATATCTAGGTGGCTAAGATCCCTTACTTGGAGGTTTTTCGTCACAGGTTTCTTCGGGGCAGCCAGTTGCGCTCCTATGTTACTTCGTCTATCTGGTTCGGTTTTCGAGATTGTTTGCCTAAACTTGCTTCTTCCACTCGGTGGTTGGTTTCTCAAGGTTCTACCATTCGTTTTTGGCTTGATAACTGGCTAGGCTACATTATTGCTGACCGTGTAGGTATTCCGGATCACCTACGATCGCACTTTGAGTTCACAATAAGTGATTACTGGACTCCATTGGGTTGGCTAATTTCTGACTCGTTTAGGGCTGCCTTCCCAGCAGTTACTCAGGATGTTCTGGATTACCATCTTGCACCCATGGATTCTGACAAATGCATTTGGACTGAGACTTTGGATGGTGCGATTTCCTCAAAAGCTGCATATCATTTCTTTAGAGAGCATTATCCGGAAGCTACATGGGGCTCTTGGATCTGGTCTTCGTTTATCCCTCCTAGGCGTTCAACTATGGTTTGGAAAGCGGTTCATGGCTCTCTTCCAACTTGGGAGAAGCTCCAGACTCGTGGTTTCATTGGCCCCTCCGTTTGTATCTTTTGCTTTGCTGATTTAGATTGTCACCATCATTTCTTGGTTTCTTGTTCTTTTGCTATTATGATTTGGCAGCCTATTTTTGATTTATTTCAGGTGCCTTTTAGATGTTGCTCTAGCTTTGGTGAGTTTTTGTTATATGCTATGAGCTTCACTTTTAGCCCGCAGGTTCTGTCGATTTGGAAGCTCACTTTTATCACCACCTGTTGGGCTTTGTGGACGGCCAAGAATCGGTTTCTGTTTGAGAACATAGTAATTTCCAAACATGCTATTCTTCTTTCGATCTGGAGTTTAGTTGGGGAGGCGGACTCTTTTTCTCTTGGAGTGATGTCCAACTCTCAGAGTGATCTTCAGGTTTTGCACTCTTTCCGTATTAAAGGCTGCCCTAGGAGGTTTCGGGATATCATTGAGGTGCGTTGGTATCCCCCAGGCCATGGTTGGGTTAAATGCAATACAGATGGGAGCTCTATGGGGGCGCCGGGTGACTCTACGGCAGCGGGAGTCTTTCGAGACTCGAGTGGTGTTGTTCTGGGGTGCTTTGTTCGTCACGTGGGCTGCCTTTTCGCATTTGAAGCTGAGTTAATTGCGTCTATGCATGCTATCTTGATTGCTTTCTCTCGTGGATGGCACCATTTATGGCTGGAATCTGACTCTAGCTATGTTGTCAATCTGCTCAGCACTCGTTCTTCGCAGGTTCCTTGGAAGTACAGAAATCAGTGGCTACAAATTCTGGAGTGTCTAAACGCTATGGAGTTCAAGGTCTCTCATATTTATAGGGAAGGCAATTCCGTTGCGGATGCTCTCTCCAATTTGGCGACGGATGGCTTTTGGGATACCGCTCCTGCTAGTGTTTGTAGTCTTGTATTTAGGGACATGTTTGGTCTTCCCTATTATAGGTTCCCGCAACATTAACGCTCATGCACTCTTTTTCCCAGGCACGGGTTTTTCCCAATGGGTTTTTCCGTGATTGGGTTTTAACGAGGCCCGCGGTTGCAACCAAGCTACGTTCTCTAGTAGTTTGGGTTAGTTAGCATCTGTGAGTTTACGCTGTTCTTTGCTTTTGTATACTCTTTGTACTCTTTTCCCGTTTAATATATTTGCACCAAAAAAAAAAAAAAAATTGGATCAGGATATGTTTGCTCATCAACATGTGACTCTTCAGTATGTACTTGTTCAGTACTACTGGGAATTTGTGTCTCTGCTGAGATTTGTTCATCAGCAACTGCTTGTTCAGCATTGCTTGATTGAGGTAGCTCATCAGCAGGCACTGGAGGTTGCGTAATTTCAGCAACTTCCGGAGCAACCGCGTCTTTTGCTGGAAATTCTTTGTCGTGAACTATATTTATCTTGTCATGACTAGGGGGAGGAGATTCATTGTCAGAATCATCATTTAGTTCAATTGACTTGATTTGTGATGCAACGGAGTTCGTCAGACTCAATTAATCAAATAAATTTGTTATTTAGCCAAAGGCATTTCACAACTACAACGAAAACCGTAGTGTAGCAGTAGAATGACCTCGAGTGTCGTTCTCTAAGAACTATAACTAGCTTTATCTATTTAATGAAAGAATATAAAAACAGCAGACAGTAAAGCAAATGTTTTTCTAACAGATAATGGAGATTGGTGATAGTATGGTCCTTCAAAGCATAACGGGTTAATAATTATGCGTAAATTCCTCGGTTTTGCATGGAGATCTTTGATCAATCAATTGTCCTGTTGTAATTATCAAACACTACGAAGATATAGATACTGACAAGTCAAACACTATTGTCCAATTGTCTTCCGTAATTATTCAACACTACGAAGATATAGATATGCATAGGTCGACTAGTGTCCAATTGTGCATGATAATTAATCAACATACGAAGATATAGATTGTGCCTGATCAACGAAATAAAGCAATAACACGGAGTATAATGCGCGATATAGCCATTAGCATGATTATCAACCGTTCGCTAAGAATTCACATACTACCACCAAAGATAAGTTTAGCTACTCATAGTTGTCATGCAATCAACAGAAATCATTGAAGAAAACATGTTGAAAGATATATAAAAATAAGTAGAATAAACCATAAGATACAATGTTACCGAAGGTTGTCAGTCTCCGAAGAATCGCGATCTTACAAGCTCCAACCTGCTATGAAAAAGTATCTCCTAAGCTACGAACGCCCAGAACAGGCTCTCGGAAGTTCCTACCTAAAACTACAGAGAACGGTGAGAGAATAAACTCCCCAAACCAAACCTTTGCTTGTCCTCAAGCAACAAACTATCCTAAATGCAACACAAAAGGAGTCTCATGCCAAGTAAAGTGAACTAATCTATTGAATCTACCAAATGCTTATGAACAAAACCAAATGAGCATGACATGCAAGTAGGTTGAAGAATGCCTCGATTGCGAATATACACATTCTCATATGCACTTGGTTAAACAAAGGAGTCTCTCGTAACATCTTCTACCTGGACCTGGTCAGTGACGACACAATGATGCATGTTATCATACTACAATTGCCCCGTACCTATGAAACCGAGGGCTTACTACTGTTCACCAAGCGAGACTTTTCCTCAAGAGAGGGCGAACCAATACTAGCTCTCATCAAACGAAGGAGGGTTCCCTAGAAAGAGAAGACACTCCCCTATCCTACCCAGACTCTCAACGAATGAGTCTCCTTCAACCACTTCTTAAATAGCAAGACGAGGGTGGTCAAGAACAGGCCTTGGACAAAGGCGACATGAAACGAAAGATAGAATTTACAACTCGATAACTTCAAAATAACAATTATTTACATGACACTTGACACTACGAGACTGTTTTTGGCTTGCAACGACCCTTCTTTTTCTTTTGGGTCTTATTCTTTATTTTCTTTCTTCTTCCTTTTTTTTTATTTTTTTATTTTCTCTTTTTCTTTTCTCTTTTTTTCTTCTTTTCTTTTTCTCTTTCTTGTTTTTTTTTTTTTTATATATATATAGGGGCAAGCAGCAGTACTAAGTGTCAAAAACACCTCCCCAAACCTATTCGAAAGAATAGGTTGGGACACAAAACAAAAAGAAAAAGAAAAAGGAAACTTTACAACGACTCAAAGACAAAAGACAAGATCAATAAGGCAACCCCCTCCCCAAACCTATTCGATAGAATAGGTTTAATACAAGGAATCGCACACCTCACACTACCTCCTTCCTAAGCATTTGGCAATCTCTAATCGAGGTGAAGAACTTGTCTCCTCTTACGTACATAATTACATGGGTTACAACCATAGACTCTAACATGCATCATTTAATAAGGCCATCGTGAACCGCAGCAGAAGAAACACCATTCAAGGTGATGTCGAGACTACTAAGCTTAACTAGTGCACATGCGAATGTGACAAACCAAGCGAGACAAGCCTCAAACTACTTGCAAAATGATGCAACATATGATCAATGGTCATAAACACTTAGTCTACTCAATAAAAAAGTTCAAAAGACTTGGCAATAAACTCCACACACAACAACGTGCAACAACTAATCTAGGGATGATATGCATGCAAAAATTTGAAAAAACACGACAAATCACATGAACTTGAGTAAAATCAGGCATGTACGAACCACACAAGCATATAGTACTGAAAATCCAATACCCCTTCCCCAAACCTAAACTTTTGCTCGTCCTCGAGCAAAGAAAAGTTGAATGAAAAGGAAAAATTGGATTGAAAGTACACTTCCCTGAGATAAAGGTTCGTGTCCAATCTCCTATATATGAGTAGTACCTGAAAGGACTCAAGAAACATGTGAAAACGGGTGCACAAAGGTGAGAAGAATGGGAAAAACGAGGAAAATCTGGGTACAGGATCCAGGCTCCCGCCAAGCGGTTCGCTTGTCAAGCGGAGCGCTTGGGAGGCTCCAGGCGCTCCGCTTGAAATTCCAGTAAGAATGAAATTCTTACTGGAATTCCAAGCGGACCGCTTGGGCTTGCCAGGCGCTTCGCTTGGCTCTGTTTCCAGATTTTCGATGTTTTTTCCTATCTTAATCACCTAAGGCACCAAGACAAACACTAGACTAAACGAATCACGACAAAAGGCACACAGGCCACAACTACAAAAGCAAATAAAGAGTACAAGAGTCATAAGTCATAACATCATACAACCAAATCGAAATGAAAAGAGTTTCAACCAACAATAGTAAACAAGCCAAAATAACGATAATATAAAAATACTACCGATAAATGTGGCCCCTGTCGGTTGATGTCTATAGGAGAAGGGGTCGTAGGGGGTGTTAGGAAAGGCACTCCCACTACCACCGGTCTGATCATAGAAAGGATACCCCGAAATTCGGCGAGCTAGGGCATCATGGCGGTTCATCATCTCCTCTTGGTGGGCTCTCCAACGCCGAGTGTCCTCTACTCGAGCGGCTTCCCAACGTTGATCTACACGCCCTTGGTAATCATCCCAACGCTGCTCCTCCATCACACGGAAGTCCTCCCACCTCTTGACTTCGCGCTCCTCAAATCCCCAGAATTGCTCGGTAAGCTGGGTCGACTGAGCCTCCAACATGGTGGTTTGAAAGCTACCAAACTGATCGGCCAAGATCTGGTTGAACCCCGAGAAGTCGAAGCTTCCTTGTCCGACCGTAGGCGGAGGTGGAGGAGGTGTCACATGGCGCGTAACTCTTGGTTGCATGGGTTCTCCTTGCTGAGTGCACCAAGTCCCGTACATCTCATTGTACGTATCAATGTTGATGGATTTCTTTGGCTTCTTGTCCAGTACGAGGTCGGGAACTCCGACCTCCTTGCACATGCCCGTGATCAAGTTACCAAAGGCAAGCTTCCGGTTTGCATTACGGCGGCGCTTGAATTCCTCGAAGATGACGATGCCAGGAGTGAGAGGCAAATCATGCAAGAGAGCATAGACTAAGACTCCGTAATAGGACTGAACCTCGGAATCATGTGTCTAGGAATCAGATTGGCTTGAACGAACTTCAACATCATCCTTGCCTCGAAGGTGAGATCGTTGTGGCGCAAAATCCGGGGTGGTTCATCAGGCAATTCAAAATCTTCCACGGTAATGCCATTCAGTATCTCCATGGGGTAATGATCAGACTCCCGGTCGTAGACATAGAGCTCCGCGGGATCAAATCTCTCGTTGGATGCAGGCTGGCGGTTTGGATCCCGCGCCAGTGGCCTATCCAATCGCATAATGAAGCTAGTGATGCTCAAAGGAGTAAACTCGACCCCGACACCGCGGACGGGAACCTCACCGGTCCGTTCATTGTAGTCCGTGAAGGCAATGTACAAGTCCTCCACTACTGCTTGGTCCCAATTTGGCATGACCTCGCCATAATACTTCCAGCCTCGCTCAGTAATGAGCTTGTTGAGCTCTCTGGCACCATCCAACTCGCTCTCACCAGCCGTGAAGCGAATGCTCCTCTCAGAAATGTACGTGTGCTTGTGGGCATGGAAACTCGCTTCGAATTGCCTTGCCCTCTCCGATTGGCGATACTCGCCGGGTGTGGCCGTTTGTTGGGCACTCGAGGTCCCTTCTCCCCTTGATCTCTTGGTTCTTCTTGATGCCATTGTACCTAGAATAATCTTATTAGATAACTTCAAGAGACAATGAGACTTAGACTTGACTCCTAGACTCCAATACTCACTCAAGTAATCTCATGGTGAGTTTGAGGGCTTGCTAAAGTTCATATGAACAAGTCGAGAAGCTTTAACACTTCGTTACGATAAATCCATACGAATCTAAACCAAGCAAACAAACTCTCCAATTGAATTACCCAACCAATCCAACACATTCTCATGCAATCACAACATCACCATAATAACATAACTCAAATTCAAGGCTAACAATCATTAAACAATTATATAGCAAAAATTCGAGCAATAGAGTTCATCATAAATCAAGAGGAGCAAAATTCGAATTTAGACATCACATCTAGTAAGAAACATGCTCAACAATCATCATCAAACTCTAATTCACCAATGCATAACACAATTGAAGCTAATTAAGATAAAATCTCAAATTCAAGAAAGTTAGGGTTCATGAGAGGTACCTTTGGTTCCTTGTTATGGATGCTTCAAACGTGAAATTTGATCGGTTTAGATGATAGAGGGGGTGATGGGCTTTGTAAAATGCACAAGATTGCAAGAATTGGTGGAGAATTGAGAGAGATTGAGATTTTTGGGGCGCTAAATCGACAATGGAGTAAGAAAAACGAAGTGGGGAGCTTTGATACACAAGTGCCCCGCTTAGCTTTCTTAAGGAAAGCCAAGCGAAGCGCTTGGGCCGTCCCAAGCGAAGCACTTGGCAAGCGGTCCGCTTGGGAACTGCCAAGCGCTCCACTTGGATTTCCAGTAAGAATGAAATTCTTACTGGAAATTCAAGCTGTCCGCTTGGGCGTGCCAAGCGCTCCGCTTGGATTTCCAGTAAGAATGAAATTCTTACTGGAAATCCAAGCGGACCGCTTGGGCTTGCCAAGCGGTTCGCTTGGGACCTGAAGCTCCCAAATCCATTTTTTTTCGACTTTTGCTAAATTTTCACCCCAAAAACCTTGTCTAATCAACAAAACAAAATTTAAAACGTGTTCCTAATCTACATGCAAGTACCTACAACCTCGGGTTGCCTCCCGAGAAGCGCCTTCGTTTAAAAGTCGTTGGCTCGACTCTTCACAACTCATGCAGAATTGATTTCACCTTAGGTACTAGACTTCCCCCTCCAATTGCCTCTCAAAGCATCAATTCCCTGCACATCTTGACGAACATAAAGTGGACCAAAAAATCCTACAAGTTCGTTAGTATCAACATAAGCACCTGAATCAACAATGGCTCGCAACGTGTGTTGCTTGCCATTTACCTCAAAGTGACATGTTCGGCGATACATGTCTATGACCATACGCACTTTGTTGATGAAGGCTCTACCCAAGAGAACCACATCCTTGAGCTTAGCAGAAGATGTAGGCATAACGATGAAATTAGTCTTCACCTCTACACCGGCAACCCTCACCGCCAAGTTCTCAATCACACCCAACGGCTTTTTCATGGACCCATCCGCTAATTGCACCATGCATTTCATAGGTCTCAAGCCAGACAAACCCGACTCTTCATACACGTTCAAGGGTATAACATTCACACCCGCTCCCGTGTCTAGAGTTGCCACTATTCCGTCCTTCTTCCCCAAGCCGATTTCAACATCGAAGCTCTCTTGGATGGGCACTTCCACCATATCCACCATCTCATCCTCAGACGATGAGTTTTCTTTCACCTCTTCAACTATCGCATCAGATTGTGCGACAACTTCCTCTTCCATAACCACCTAAGGAGTCTCGACCTCCTCACTCACCTTGCAAGTTTCAGTTATCTTGCAACTTGGCACCTCATCTCGTGCATTGTCTCTCACAACCGTGATCTCCACGGGCAAATCAGTCACCACGGTTATGGCCATAGCCTTCTCCGTGTTCCCGGGAAACTTCCCTTGCTCTCTACTAGCCCCCCGATCTATCAACTCTTGCAACTACTTATGGAGATTGCTACTACTAGCCTCAAGCTTCTCAAACCGCTGATTGTTAGTAGCTTCATTACGATAGTAATGCTCAATAAACTTATTAGTCTTCAACACAAGATCGTTGAGAGAAGAGACAAGAGGTGAAGGAAGCACCCCTCCACCTTGTGGTCCCGAACTAGCAACCTGAGGTGGAGGTGTAGGATTGGAAGGCGGTGCTCCTTCATACCAATTGTTCCCATAGCTGAGACGACTTCTATCTTGATTAGGCCCATAGGCATATTGATCCGGGTTATGGACATAACCACGGTTGCCTTGATTCTGGTACCCACCTTGGGGCCCACGGTTTTGTGGCCTCACATTGCCATATCCTTGCCCGTAGTTCACATCTCCAACTACTTTCTCTCCCTCAGCAGCATACACTTCTTGATGGACATCGTTCGTGATATATTGCTCTCTAGCAAATTCAGAACGGCATAAATAGGTCGGGTGCCCATAGTTCTTGCACACACCACAAACTTCCGTAGAAGGAGAAGGAACGCTTTGCCTCAAAGCTTGCTTCACTTCATGGGCGAACCCATCGAAGGCATTTTGTTCTACTACTACCTTGGCCTCACCTCTTTGATCCTTTTGGAGCACACGAGCCCTCACATTCCGGTTTTGGGAATTCCGGTACATCATGTCCAGCTTCACTTGGGCTTGAGAAGGAAGCAACTCCCCCATACTACCTCCACAAATACAATCCACTTGAGATTGAATCTCGGGATGTAAACCATTGTAAAAGAATTGGAGAAGCTGACCTTTATCATACCCGTGATGTGGGCATCGATGATGCAACCCCATGAATCGATCATAGGCCTCGTGGAATGGCTCATCATACCTCTGCTCAAAGGAGCTAATTTGGCTCTTCATAGCCATTGTCTTGGAAGCGGGGTAGTAACGCTCCATGAACTTATCAAAACAAAGATCCCATGTCGTCAAAGACCCGGCCTCCAAAGTATTATGCCAAGCCTTTGCACGATCACCTAGCCCCATAGAAAAGACCTTCAAACGAAGATCATCATCCGTAACACCAGCTCCTGGTCGCCCAAGATGGAGAACAAAATTCTCGAGCTCATTCAAGAACCCAATCACGTCCTCATTAGCCATCCCATAGAATTTGGGAAGTTGTTGGAACATGTGATTCTTGATCTCCAAGTTCCTTGTGTCATCATTGAGGACAATTGCTGGTCCTCTAGCCCCAACCGTAGGCTTAGTAAGTGTACGTATAGGCCGCTCCGCCATTTCACCTTCCAAGTAAACAGATTCAAGAATTGGCTCCAAAAGATAAGAAGAAGACTCTTCCCGAATACCAGAAGTGGAAGCTCTAGATGCTACTCCTTCAAACTCGAGATTCAAATTCCTCCTTCTCCTTTGAAACAAACGATCGATCTCGTCTACAAAAGGTTCAATAATAGGTCCACCCGTTCGGGTTCTAGGCATGCACTCACCTGAAATAAAGAGTAGTGAGTATCTCAAGCAAAAAGAAACAAAAACAGAAATGAGACAAAGAAGAGATGTTGGCTGAAAAAACCAAAACAAAAACACCAACCAAAGGAGTTAAGTCCCCGGCAGCGGCGCCAAATTGATGATGTCGTTTTTCACCAATTAAATTTGTTTAAAAGCCAAAGAACACTTATCACTACACAAACTAGAGTGCAATGGCAAGTTTTCCCCGAGTGTCGTTCTCTCGGGACCTAACGTGGCTTTGATTGTGGTTTTTGCTAGTTATTTCAGTCAACGAGTTCAAATGTTTATAGAATCGCTTCCTTAGAACAAAGCAACGAGAAATCAGATTGTTGTAATCAAGTTTGGAAAACGGTTGGTGGTAGAAATCAAATACTCATGCATGGGTTACGAATATGCTCACAAGTTCAGTGCGTAAAACCTTCGATCAAGTCTGCTAAGCAACTCGTCTAGGTAACTTTCAAGACACACATCATAAAAGACCACTATCAATACTTTAGAGGTGCTTGTCACTAACACCATTTATCTAGCATGCTGCAAATCTCTAACATACAATCCTATAGCTTTCATTGACCAAGAGTTTGTCACTATACTCAATTCGAATATATTTTATAGGCAACTAAGAATCATATGAAGGAATTTGCAGCAAGATTGAATCTCAATCTCATGTAAGCATAAACATA
This sequence comes from Plantago ovata, assembly GCA_028274465.1. Taxonomy (NCBI): domain Eukaryota; kingdom Viridiplantae; phylum Streptophyta; class Magnoliopsida; order Lamiales; family Plantaginaceae; genus Plantago; species Plantago ovata. Next base: position 48,034,633 of record CM051456.1, on the reverse strand, counting down.
ACACATAGCATGCATATTCTACATTCTACCACCAACACAAAGGGTTTAGCTACTCATATTCATCAACATAGACATCAAATCATATGAATTGTAAATAGAATACATCAAATCAAACTACTAGACAAGAGATAATGATACAATGTTACCACCAAGCTGTCACTAATCGGTGGGTATTGATGAAAACCTCTCCGTAGATGAAACAACGGATGAAATCCTATGCCAAATCCTTTAATCCAATCTAAAATACAATGAAATATGAGTTTTCCCTGAGTTTTGGGGCTTAGGAGCTCTCCAAAACGAAGCTACAGTTCAAAAGTCTGGAAAAAAGTAACAGATGATCAGATCTAAGAAGGAAAATCCGAAAACGTAACCGCTGCCAAGCGGACCGCTTGGAGAGGCCAAGCGGAGCGCTTGGCAAGCGAAGCGCTTTGGCACTCCAAGCGCTTCGCTTGGCTGCTGTGCCAAAGCTCCTGGAAAATGAAGCGGGGCGCTTCACTATTCCAGGCGCTTAGTTTGGCTCCTGGGCAGATTTTTGTCTTCAAACTCAATCTTTTTGCCCTCGTACGGCCCTCGGGTGCATTGGACTCATCCTTCTCGATGCTTATTGATGCTCAAACACTCACGAACAAGCCGTGGAGATCAAGGAACTTCAACGGGGCCATTTCCTATCAAAAAGGCTCGTTTTTAGCTCCAAAAACGCCATTTCGTACCTAAGTGCCTGAAAATGCAGAAAACAATAAACGTGACACTATTCTACAAAACTAACCAAAAAACAAGGCTAAAATATAGCAAAAGAAGGTAAAAAAGACAAGATGAACGCGTCAAAAATACGTTCATCAAATAGGTCTGGAAAAGTATGAATTTCGGAGAAAAACTGAGCAACTATATATAGGCTTCGAATTTGTGTGGGGCGAAGGGCCCCACACACCGGGCGATTCGCCTGGTGTGGGGCGATTCGCCCCACGTCCCGGCCGATTCGCCCGGGAGTAAAATTCCGGGATTTCCGCGTTTTCGACGCGTTTTTGGATTTCTTCCCCTTTTCGGACTCGGTTTCTGACTTCTAGTGGCCTTCTAACCTCCAGATTCGACCCCTAGACTCCAAATCCTATCCGGAAACCTTCAGATACTCCAAATAGGCTTCTGGAACACCAATTCCTTGTCAACTTCAATATAATTGCCCTGAAATCCTCGTTTTTCAACCAAAACCTGTAAAATAAAAACTAAAGGGAAACGTGACACTATTCTAATAAAATGCACTAAAATATAGTTAAATTAATATAGAGGATAGCTAAAATAGGTGAAAAAGACTCAAATGAAAGTGTAAAATACACATTCATCAATTTGCCTAGCATTAGATTCAGTTCTTTGCTCATGTATGATTAACTTTTTCATACATTCTGATATTTCTTCTTCAGCAGGCACTCCTTGTGACTTTTCGTAGAATACAACATGCACTGATTCTTCGATCTTTTGTGCCTTTTTGTTGTAAACTCTATAAGCTTTACTATGCAAGGAGTAACCGAGAAATATCGCTTCGTCTGCCTTTGGTTGAAATGTTCTTAGGTATTCTCTACCATTGTTAAGAACGAAACACTTGCAACCAAATACTCTTAGATGAGTGATGTTAGGAGGTCTTCCAACAAACAATTCATAAGGAGTTTTGTTGTATTCCTTAGTAATCAAACATCTGTTTTGAGTATAACAGGCGGTATTAATCGCTTCAACCCAGTAAGCCTCACTTATTTTAGTGTCGGCAAGCATTGTTCTTGCGGCTTCTTTCAGGGTACGATTCTTCCGTTCAGCAACACCGTTTTGATGTGGTGTTCTTACTGAGGATAACTGATGTTGTATTCCTTTTGAGGTACAATATTCAGTTATGTACTGGTTTACAAACTCAGTACCATGGTCTGTCCTTATGACTTTTACCTTGTCATTTTTCATGACTTCAAGCTTATTCAGCAAGTTAGGTATTTCAGTCTTGGTTTCAGATTTGTGCTTGATGAATACTACCCAAGTGAATCTTGAATAGTCATCCACCACTACCAGACCATACTTCTTACCAGCATAGCTTGTTGAAGAAGATTCAAACAAGTCCATGTGCAAGAGTTGTAAAGGTTTTGCAGTTGACGGTACTGCCTTGTTCTTGAAAGAAGATTTGGTTTGCTTTCCTTGCTGACATGCATTGCAAACACCATCCTTCTTAAAAGTAACCTTAAGTAATCCAACTACAAGTGCCTTTTTAGACAGCTTATTCAGCCTCTTGAAGTTTAGATGACTTGTTCGTTTATGCCATAACCATGCTTTTTCAGCAAGGCAATCGTGATCTGAGACAAGGCATTTTTCAACGATTGTTGAAGACCAATCTACAGTGTACAAGCCTCCTGATCTTCTTGCAATCATAATTACCTTTTTAGTCTCGAAATCTATAAGTTTACATTCATCACTTTTGATTTTGATGAAGTATCCTTTGTCAGCAAACTGAATCATGCTGAAAAGGTTAAACTTAAGATTTTTGACATAAAGAACTCCAGTAATGGTTATGCATTCTAACTTTACGTCACCATAGCCTTTTGTAGAACCGGAGCCTCCACCAGCAAACCTTATTGTTGGACCTTTAGACCACCGTCTATAGTTTATAAGGTTATTCTTGTTGCTCGTCATGTGCTTTCCAAAACCACTATCAAAGTGCCAGATTGCATCGTTTGTCTTCGTGGCTGAAGTCTGCACAATCAAGAGCAAACAAGTTAATTATCCAATAATGGATGTCCATTAACATGTTCAAGAATGCGTCCAGTGGAAACCCAAGTCTTAAGTTTTTCAACTTTGACTTGTTTTCTACTTGCTGAGGAACTAGGAGGTTTTGAGCTGAAAGACTTTTGATTCATGCTGATCAAATCCACTTTCTGATGTGGTGTCTTGCTCGGTTGACCTTTTTGCTGAACATACTTTTCAGTAAGTTCTTTTCTAGCAAGGTTCCTTCTAGCCCTAGCATTAAGAGTCTTTTCAGAACTCTTAGGCTTGATTTTCTTCATCTCTTTGAAGTATCTTTGCTGACTTTGCTTATACTCGTGAAAAAGTTGACTTTGCTTGGTTTTGAAACCGAGTCCACTTTTCGGAGAATGCTGAGCTTTTGTGTCAGCAACCTTACTTGATTCAGGTTTGTCAGCAAAGGTCTTCTGATTACTTTTAGTAATCTTGCCTTTTGACTTAACAACTTGCTTTTCAGCAACTTGTTTGGCGGGATGCTTCACAACATCCTTCTTCTTTCCAGTTTGCTTCTCAGCAACCTGTTTTCCTTTTAAAGTTTTGTTACTTTGAGTGGCAACAGCGGGCTTTATGGTCATAGGTACTTGATTGCATGTTTCAGCAACCTTAAATTGACCAAACTGATAGAGTTCTGGTAGACCACTATCAGTAGCACGTACAAAGGAGATCGGTGATTTATCTTTACTCAAGATTTCTACATCATCACCTTCATACGTTGCACCTAAACCTTCTTTCTGAGATGGATCTCTCAAGTAAGAGTTTAGTTCAGTCAGCGTATTACTTGCGTCCACATATGATTTGAAATTGATTTTCATCTTTTTCATCTCTTGGATTTCAGCAAGTAATTTAGAATTGAGGACTGATATTCTTCCAATGCTAATGCCATTTGAGAATTCTTCTCTGTAGCTTCAGCAATCAACTTCTTAAGACGCCTTATTTCAGCATCCTTTTCTTCTGTCTCTTCCTTCAGCAAGACATACTTTTCAGTAGTCTGCTTGGTCAGAGTTTCAGCAATCTGTAGTTTCTCTTGCTGTCTGCTCAGAGTTTTCTCAAATCTTTCGATTTCTCCTTGAATCTTGTCAAGGTCAATCTCGTCTTCACTTTCTGAGTCTAAGTCAGAGGTAGGGTTGTTTACATGACCGGCCATGATGTAGAACTCGTAGTTTGACACATCTGGATAAGCCTCCATAGCTATTCCACAAACTTCTTTGCCAATCTCCACGTCTAGAGTGGCTTCTTCGTCGTCAGTGTTTGAACTTTCATCCTCACTGTCTTCGGAGCTAGTATCAATATACAATGCATCGATTTTTGCTTGAAGCTTCTTCTTTTCTTCAGCAATAAAAGCTCTTTTGAACTTCTTCTTCTTTTCAGCAGATTTGCCTTTCAGCAAAGGGCAATTAGCTTTGAAGTGTCCAGGCTTTTTGCAGTAAAAGCATAGATCATTTCCAACTGCTGGATCTTATGATGAAGTTGCTTGCTGAGCTTGCTTGTTCAGCGAGCTAGTCTCATTCTTGTACTTATGGTAGTTATTACCAAGATGCTTTTTCAGCTTCTCTTTTACTTTTCGCCTTTCAAGTTCCTTGCTGATGAATTTCTTCATGTTTTTGACAACCAAAGAGTTTTCATCAGTAGGCTCTTTATCATTCTTCATTTCAGAAGATGACGGCTTTGCAGCAAGAGCAATGTTTTGCGATTTTTCAGCAAACACATTTTCTCTTTGCTTTGTCTCATAATTGACAGTAGCAAGATGACAGAACAACTCTGTTGGTGTAATATCTGGCATTCCTTGATTGTAAGAGAAATTATGAGTGTGGATACATTCTTGATTCAGACTTCTGATGATAGTTTTCACTTTCTCAGAATCTGAGTAAAGGTTTCCAACACCCAAGGCTGCCATTTCACTAACAAGAGTTGTGAATCTGAAATCCAAGTCTTCCAGTGACTCGTTTGTACCTTGCTTAAAGTTTTGAAACTTTAATTTAAGTACTTCAAGTTTGTTTTCCTTGGTTTTGTCAGATCCAGCACAAAGATCTTGAACCATTTTCCAAGCTTCCTTTGCAGTCTTAGCACCCCACAGTTTGCACTGTATGGTATCCGGAGTTGATCGAATGATGATGTTTCTTGCTTGGCCGTCAAGAAGGAATCTCTTAGCTTCGTCAGAAGTCCATTCCTCTCTTGGTTTTGGTACAACGGTATCCGTTGGTTCGCCTAAGATAGTTTCCTTTCCAGCTTCAGTGGTCTTGTGAGGGAAACTTCTTTCAACCTTAGTGATCTTGATAGGTCCATCATTAATGACAGTGACCATCTCATCACTAATGGCCTCAAGATGTAGCATCATGTTGTTTCGCCATTTTTCGTAATTTTCCAGCTTCAGCAAGGGAGCATCTCCTAAAGACATCCTGTCAGCAAAGCACTACCAAACTGATCAAGTGAGAGTGATTTACGGAAAGTACCTAAGGGGATCTAGGTTCAGTGCTGAAGGTTAACGAACCTCCAGCTCTGATACCACTTGTTGGTCCCTTTAAACAACAAGAAAAGACTAGAGGGGGGGGGTGAATAGTCTTTTCAAACTTTCGTCGTTTAAAACTTTCTCAGCAAGTGCTTATTACTTTTCAGTAATGAGTTTGCTGATACTTAACTTTCTCAGCAAGCGCAAGTTACTTTGCAGTAACTAGGTTTGCTGATACTTAAAATCAGAGAGCGGAAGTCTTTGATACAATAAGTGCTTCTTTCAGCAAATAAAGGTTTCAGCAAGTGATGTGAGTGACTGTGTACAGATAGATATGATTTGCTGAAAACTAAATACAGTAAGTAAATCACACAAACACTTTTATAGTGGTATCTGAGAGTGGCGTAATCTCTCAACCAATCCACTTTGTCCTTTCTAGGACTGAATCCACTAATGCAACCTAAAAAACTAAGAAAGCAATAAACGTGCAAATGCAAATGCAGAAAACAAGATACCAATCAACACAAAGCCAAACAATACTTAACATCGCGGTTCACATCCCATCCCCCTTATGATACTTAAGCTAGCCCCTAGCAAAAGAGAATGAGTAATAAGAAGTGATACTAGATGTTACCGAACGGTTTGGCCTCGGTCGGTTGAGTATTCAAGAATGGACTCAAGAGTACCTCCCCACGGTGGCCGCCATTCTCTTGGTCCGATGTAGCAAAGAGACCTAGGAAGCTTCAAAGATCTCCCCAAGGTGAACAGACTGGTTTGCCTTGCAGGCATATCCAATGAAGACTTCATCAATAGGAGGAAATTCGCTTCGACTTCATCGAGGTGCTTGTTTAGTGGTGACTCCTGTGTATCTTGCTTGTCAAGCTTTCCACTTCGGAGGAGTAGATTCACCTCTTTGTACTCAAGAACCTCAGTAGTAACGGAAGAAAGTGGTTTTGGGTTGATGCGAATGTCTAGGAGTAAAGAAACAGGGGAGCTGGGGTCGTCCATCTCACTGGTCATGGGAGGCGGTTCGCCCCCCATGCTGGGCGACTCGCCCCCCACCTCCAGGGGGCGTTGCCTTCCAATCCTTCCTCCTCTTCTACTTCCGCACATTTTAACAAGTTGAATTTCTCCGTAAGATGCTCAATTACTTCAACTTCTTCAACAACTTTTGCTATAAGATGGTCATCTTCAACTTGCTCGGCATGTGCAATTTCATCTTCCTCACTGATTTCTTCGACTTCAAAATACCCCTCGGATGAGCTTCCTGCTTCACCTCGATTTACTTCCTTTCCGGTGATGTGAATTGGTATGACCTTATCAGATTGTGTTGAACCTCTGGCGTACTTACGGAGGACTTCTTTTGCCTCGTCGACCGTACATTCTCCCAGACCGCCGCTCAACCTATCCACTCTAAGTCGTTCCTCTTCACGAAGCCCACCAACGAAGCACCAAATCAACTCCCCATCTTCGAAACGGTGATGGGGGCACTCACGTTTATACAGCTCAAAACGTTCATAGGCGTCACAAAACAGTTCATACTCTCCTTGCTCGAAATATTGGATCCTATCACGTAAGGCAATTGTCTCATGATAGGGCATGAACCGCGCCAAGAACTCCTCTACTACTTAGCCCCAAGTTTTCAGCGATCCTGGTTCTAACCTTGCAATCCAACGCCTCGGCTCATACCCCAGAGTAAAAGAAAATAATTTCCGGCACAATTGGTCCTTAGTAAACCCTTCTGCTGGAATTCTTTCTATTTCCTTCTCATAGGATCGAATGAAACTCCATGGGTCTATCCCTACTCCATCTTCGTACCTTGGTAAGTACCTTACCATGGATTCCGTCACCTCATACCTCCTTAACTCTTCTTCCAGGTATACGGAAGATCCTCTCCTCACCTGCAAGAATTGGGGTGTCATGCGAGCGCGCATGGACATCATATCTGTATTTCTGTAGTAAGAGCAACTCAAAACTAAAAATTAGTTCTATTAGCATAATCAAACACAATATCACCAAAAATTTCGAGAGCACAAACACGCAAGGTAACCAAGATCAGATTAGATGAATTTACTAAAGAAGATAGGAGGAAAGAAATAGGGTAAGAAAGTGAAATTTCTGAGAGACAATCCAAGAGCTGTTCTGGGGGTTGAATGCTGAAAATATAAACAAATTAAACACAAAAAAGGAGTATAGTCCCCGGCAACGGCGCCAATTTGATGTAACCAAGTTCGTCAGTAGAATGACCTCGAGTGTCGTTCTCTAAGGACTATAACTAGCTTTATCAAATCTAATTTAGAACATAAAAACAGCAGACGGTATAGCAAAGGTTTTTCTAACAGATAATGGAGATTGGTGATAGTATAGTCCTTCAAAGCATAACGGGTTAATAACCATGCGTAAATTCCTCGGTTTTGCACGGAGATCTTTGACCAATCAATTGTCCTGTTGTAATTATCAAACACTACGAAGATATAGATACTGACAAGTCAAACACTATTGTCCAATTGTGTTCCGTAATTATTCAACACTACGAAGATATATATATGCATAGGTCGACTAGTGTCCAATTATGCATGATAATTAATCAACATACGAAGATATAGATTGCGCCTGATCAACGAAATAAAGCAATAACAGGGAGTATAATGCGCGATATAGCCATTAGCATGATTATCAACCCTTCGCTAAGAATTCACATACTATCACCAACGATAAGTTTAGCTACTCATAGTTGTCATGCAATCAACAGAAATCATAGAAGAAAACATGTTGAAAGATATATAAAAATAAGTAGAAAAACTGTAAGATACAATGTTACCGAAGGTTGTCAATCTCCGAAGAATCGCGGTCTTACAAGCTCCAAACTGCTATGAAAAAGTATCTCCTAAGCTATGAACCCCCAGAACAGGCTCTGGGAAGTTCCTACCTAAAACTACAGAGAATAGGTCTGGAAAAGTATGAATTTCGGAGAAAAACTGAGCAACTATATATAGGCTTCGAATTTGTGTGGGGCCCTTCGCCCCACACACCGGGCGAGTCGCCTGGTGTGGGGCGATTCGCCCCACATCCTGGGCGATTCCCCCGGGAGCATTTTTCCGGAATTTCCGCGTTTTCGACGCGTTTTTGGATTTCTTCCCCTTTTCGGACTCGGTTTCTGACTTCTAGTGGCCTTCTAACCTCCAGATTCGACCCCTAGACTCCAAATCCTATCCGGAAACCTTCAGATACTCCAAATAGGCTTCTAGAACACCAATTCCTTGTCAACTTCAATATAATTGCCCTGAAATCCTCGTTTTTCAACCAAAACCTGTAAAATAAAAACTAAAGGGAAACGTGACACTATTCTAATAAAATGCACTAAAATATAGCTAAATTAACATAGAGGATAGCTAAAATAGGTGAAAAAGACTCAAATGAAAGTGTAAAATACACATTCATCATTCTGCCCTTCCCTTTTTGAATTCAATTCGATTGCGGTTCGATTTGAATCTTGTTTTGATTTTCTTTTCTTATTCATTCGATTTGCAGATTGACTCTATTCCCTTTCGAAGGTAATCTCGATTTCTTTACTGTTTCTTTCGATTCGAAATTCGTATTCTGTTTTGGACTTTTTACCCCTGGACCGTTTTACCCTTATTCAATCTGACCATGTTATTTTGATTCGAACTGAGAACCGGGACTTAGGATTTGTTAGATTGTTGTTGTTGTTATTGGACTTGTGTTGGTTTGACCTCGTATGTTGACCATAGTTTTCTGTTGACTTCGAAAAGGACTGATTTGGACTTTAATGATATTGATTTGAACTTTGTGGACTGTTTTGGGAAGTTTGAAAACCTAAGGGACCTTTTTGCAATTTAACTTTGACCGTAGTTGACTGACAGAGGACTTTTTCGTAAACCTTTTATTCTGTGGGGACTGATATGTATGTTGGGAAACTCCTGGACTTGTTGTACTTTCTGATTTCGAAAAGGATCTTTTTGTAATTTACCACTGAGGGTATTTTGGTAATTTCCAGAGTCTGAAAACCGAAAGAGTATTTCTGAAAATGTTTCAACTTAGTTTCTGTTTTTGTAATTTAGTAATGACTTGACTTGCTAGCCTAGTTGGTTAGGTCCTTGCTTGACTAACTTAGAGGTCCCGAGTTCGAACCCCGTCTTTACCACTTCTTTACCAACCTTTTCCCTTCCGTCCGTTCGACTTCTAAAGTGCAATTAGTATTTTCTCTTTAGGTTCTCGGTTGTTCGATAACCCGTAAGCTCACTACTCGTTGGAGATCTTTTGCTCGCAAGTTGAGGTGAGTGTTCACCCCTAAACCTATTTATTTGCGAAAAACTGGAAGGATATGTGACAACTTGTACCTACTACTACATATACTGTTTTACTGTATGCTTCCGCGTAAAAGTATCTAAGTCCTAAGTATGACTATTTACTTTCTGTGTTTATTGCTACTCTGTTCTGGACTGACTTTTCTGCAGGAACACCTCTCGGTGTTTGATTATCTGTATCTGTTGTTCTGTATCTGTTTTGTTTCTGTGTGACCGGTCGATTAGGTCGTAATTAGGTAGGCTTGGGTAGTAGAGGACTATCGGGTTTGCTTGATTATTGCCTAGTCTAATCCCTTTTAGGCGCGAGGCAGAAGTCGCTGAGGTCTATTAGGGTCGTAGGTTTTGTTTCCCCAAAGTACACGGGGGTTTCAGTTTCTGTCCGGAGTTGTGCACCCTCTGGAGGGAGTTATAAGGGCATTCTGGGAGTAGGAGCAATAAGGCGGGCTGCACCAACGGTCTTCAACTTATCTGTTTTGTTATTCTGTTATGTGACCTGTTCTGTTTGTTTGTTTTACTGAAAAGGATTTTGATTTCAAAACTGTTTACTTTCTGTTTTTTAACTTAGAACCTCACTGAGATGCATTATCTCACACTCTCTTGTTTTCAAAATTCCTTCCTTCCAAATACTGCTGAGAATGTTCGCGAATAGGATGCCAGCGACTGAGAGAAGGGTCTGGGGTGTCTTGGGAATTTATTTCAAAATAAGAAGATGAACTTTTTACTGTCTTCACTCGTTGTTTCATTTGAATTCTAAGTTATCGTTGGATATTTACTTGTTTCTGTTAGCGCTGTGCGCGACAAAGATTATTTTGGCATTAATTGCCGGTCGTTGTTATTAAAGTTATTTTGGATTTTCTTTTCAAGAAATTATTTTTTTTTCAAAAACCGATACTGTTACAGTTGGTATCAGATCTTGAGTTCAAACTCGAGCTTGCTAGGATAGGATCTTTTGACCTTTGGGGGGGGGTGTGAGGGTCCGAGTCGCTGGTTAGGTCTTGTATTTGTAACGACCCGACCAATCCGGCCGGCGTGGTTACTCATGGGCGCTCTCCTTGGTGATATGCTGGCCCCACAGACCGACACGGGTTCTAATCCGCGCACTTTGTCCTCACTCGTGCACGCACCGGGAACTTCCCAGTGGGTCACCCATCCTAGAATTGCTCCAGAGCAAGCACGCTTAACTCTGAAGTTCTTCTAGGTGGATTGCCGAAAAGAAAGGTGCACCTTGATGGTATGAGTAGCGTTCTCAACCCTTTTAAGCTTCTGAAATCTGGGGCGTTACAATCTACTCCCTTAAAACCTCGACGTCCTCGTCAAGCGCCTTAAATGGTGGGGGTGACAAACTGACAATAACCTTTACCAACCGTCCACCCGATGCGGGATTTGGGTTGATCTAGGCTCTGATACCATTTGTAACGACCCGACCAATCCGGTTGCTCGGGTCGTTACAAAATCCGTTGTTCGTACCTGGGAGCGTACGAACTTTTGAATTGATTGATTAACTAGTTTTGTTGATTTGGTGTGTACTAACTAACCTTAAGGTTGAGTTCGAATCCTCTTCCGTCACCTAATCTCAGTTTCTTTTATCTTTATCTTTCGACTTCGGTTTTAATTGTTAGGTTGTAACCGTCCGTATTCTGTTTAGGTGTTTTTGTTCGTTACTCCGTAATCCGAGCTCTTAGGTGTTCTGTCTGGTGTTCCGTATTCTGAACTTTCCGTGGTTGTGTTCATCTATCTTTAAGGTGAGTGTTCACCCCAAAACTACGTATTTGCAAAGGTTCCGGCTGCGAAGCTGTGGATTCCATGGTTTGTTGTAAGTTGGCTTGCGGCTAGTGTTGAGGCCTTGATTGTTGATGAACCGAAATAGAGATAATTGAACTTTTGAAAAGATTGATGAGCTTGTTGCTGATGAACTAAGGCCCTGGAGATATTATGAAGCGTCGATGATGAGGACTGGATGATGTTGCAGCAAGGATGGTGGCAGAAAATATGATGGGATAAAAATGTTGATGGTCGTTGAGTCGTCAAGGTGATGACGATGAAAACAGATGATACTGGTGAGAGAGGTGCAGAAACTAAAATGTTTCTTTCTTGCTTTTCAGATAGGCTGCGTGAGGAAGCTGATAGATGAGGAGAGAAAATTAAAATAAGTGTTTTAGGTTTAGGTTTGAAAACATGAACCGGGCTTTTAGAAGATTGGGCCAAGATTAAACATTAGGGCCAGCAAATGAATTGAGTCCAAATTGGCAAAGAGAAAGGCTTGCAAATCAGATTTCTAACCAATACGCGTAGTTAGTTTCGTAAACTCTATTTATTAACTAATCGATTGAACTTCTAACTCGAGTTACTTTTAACGCAGAAATGAACCGAGAAATAAATAGTAGTAAAATAATTGAATTACTCGTCTAAATGATTAAAATAATGAGTTGTTAATAAATAAGTTAAATTCGGGAAAAAAATACGGGATATTACACTCCACCACCGTTAAAAGAAGTTTCGTCATCGAAACTCAACTAATCGTAGTTTTATCGATTCAAAAAGGGAAGTCGAAAACCCCGAACTTCAAACACCATATGAAATGACCACTCAGCTGCTTAGCAGCATCGAAGACTCTTGGTGGTGAAATGGATGGCGCCTCAACGCCTTGTATGGCTTCAAACATTTGGAGATGTTATTATCTGCTGCCTCAGGTCTTGATCAACGTCATTATTGTTGTTGTCGTTGTGGTTGACAACTGTGCCCTTGGGAGATCGATTCACTCCAACACAATTAGTCTAAGGTCAGTAGCTTACTTAACATTATCGAGCGTGGCTAACAAGGCGTAAACATGAACGAAGGCACTAACTTAAGTCAACCTAATGTGAACGGGCAGGAGACGTGTAAAGTAAACAAGTTTACTAAGGTCGAATTCAAATTAGGGAGTCAATAGTAAGATAGTAACTGATCAATAAGTAAATCCTCAGGTGTATCTAACCTAGTATAAAAGGCAGACATAAATTGAAAACGAAACGAAAAAGCATATGTAAGAAATTCAAGTGTTGTAGGAACAGAGCATCATAAATTACAACTAATAACCCAAAGTGTTCTCTCACATAGTGACCATTCGTTTGACCTTAGTTAGCACGAATCACTTAAACAGTCGGTCGCCTGCCAGTGATTTATGTCGACTTTGATTAAACAATAGATCAGAATATGACAGAACCTATCAGGAACATACATCAGCCTTAATAAGTAAAACTAATGCGTAAATAAGTGCTTAAAGCATGCAGACAATGACATCATAGTAGATAAACATACTTTTAAACAAATACTCATACATTTAAAAGAAACAATCTAATAGTCTTAAAGAAAATGAACACAAGTAGCAATAGTAAGCATGTTAATAACTTAGTAGAAGTTAAACATAATCAACAGCAAGACAGATTCGGTAAACAGAACATTAGGACAGTTATTGTACAAACAAAACGGTTCGGAGTTAGTGCGGAAAACTAAACAGTATAAGAGACAGAACAATAACCACTCAAGCTATATCCAGCGACTCGGACCCTCACACACACCCCAAAGGCCAGAAGATCCTATCCTAGCAAGCTTGACTTTGAACTCAAGCTCTGATACCATCTGTAACGGTACCGATTTTTTTTAAATAAAATAATTTTGGAAAAATAAAGTATTTTGAAATAAATCAAAAGCAGCAGTCTTCAATTGATGTAACATAACGGACTTTGGCGCCACAGCGCAAACTAATTCAAAATCAACCATTCTACGGTAACTGAAAAATTCAAATAAATGAAGTAACAAAGAGTAAGAATGTAAGATATTTTTCTTATTATTCAATAACATAAAATCCCAAACAAAGCCCCAAATCCCATCGCTCAGTCGCCGGATGCCTACTCTTGTTCGCCTTCGGTAGAATCTAGAAGGAAGGAATTTTTGAAAACAGAAAGAGTGTGAGATAAATGATCTCAGTGAGGTTCAAAGTTTTAACGGACGGAAAAGATTAACAGTTTTTACAAGAAATCGTAACACAAAAGACAACAGATAGAAACATATAACAGAACAAAAAAGATAGGCAGATAACAGAATATAGTATATTCAGTTGGTGCAGCCCGCTTTATTGCTCCTACTCCACAGATTGCCCTTGTGACTCCCTCCAGAGGGTGTACAACTCCGGACAGACAGAGCCCCGTGTACTTTGGGGAAACAGAACCTACGACCCTAATAGACCTCAGTGACTTCTGCCTCGCGTCTAAAAGGGAATAGACTAGGAAACAACTAAATAAACCCGATAGTCTACACTACCCAGGTCTATCTAATCATTACCTAATCGACCGGCCAAACAGAAACAGACAGAGCAGACAAGCAGAGCAGAACAAACAATAACAAACACAGAGCTCGAAAACATCGAGAACAATCCTGCAGAAGAGTTAGCACAAAGACATAATACAGTCTTAAATATTAAAGTAGAAAATAGTCATACTTAGGACTACATACAGTTGCGGAACCATACAGATTATCATACATAGATATAGATACATGCTTATCACATAGCCTTCCAGTTTTTTGCAAATACGTAGTTTTGGGGTGAACACTCACCTTAAAGATAGATGAACACAACCACGGAAAGTTCAGAATACGGAACACCAGACAGAACACCTAAGAGCTCGGATTACGGAGTAACGAACAGAAACACCGAAACAGAATACGAACGGTTACAACCTAACAATTAAAACCGAAGTCGAAAGATAAAGATAAAAAGAAACGGAGATTAGGTGACGGAAGAGGATTCGAACTTAACCTTAAGGTTAGTTAGTACACACCAATTCAACAAAACTAGTTAATCAATCAATTCAAAAGTTCGGAAAATAGTTACTAAACAGGTTTTCAGTATTATTCAGAAAATTACTTTAGTTCATGAAGTTTCATGAGTAACCAAAATACCCTTTACAGATTTAAAATTAGGAAAAATTTGATCAAACCTCCAACCTATACTACAAGTGAGACATTACCCCCTAACCTATTAAATTTGATACTTAACCCCCTCACCTATATAAATTGTTGCAACATACCCCCTATATAATATTTTACTATCAATTTAATATTTTCCATTCAATTTAATATTTTCCCTTCAATTAAATATTTCCATTTGATTCCAAATTAATCATAATACCTACCGAAAAACTAATTTTGAAAATTATAATATGAAACTATATGATTTTCACTTTTATAATATAATATAATATAAGTTTAAATATTATTTTTCCTGTACATTAATGAAAATATTATTTTTTCACTTTTATAATATAAATTTTATTGGAAAAATAAGATTTGAACTTATATTATAGAATTAAAATCATATATTTTTATAATATAATTTTCAAAATTATATTTCGGTATGAATTAGGATTAATTGGAGTCAAACTGACATATTCAATTATGGGGAAAATATTAAATTGAATGAAAATATTAAATTAAAGGAAAAATATTATATAGGGGGTATGTCGTAACACTTTAAATAGATGAGGGGGTTAAGTCTCAAACTTAATAGGTTAGGGGGTAATGTATCAATTGTAGTAAAGTTCAGGGGGTTTGATCAATTTTGTCCTTAAAATTACTAAAATACCTTTACGGTTTCAAGATATTACAAAAGTAACCCTGCAGTTTTCAGAAAATAACAGAAAGCCCTCGATTTTCAGACAATACCAAACATACAATAGTTTTGGAAATTACAAAATAACTTCGCAGTTTTCTAAAATTAAAAAGCAGTCCACAGGTTTAGAAAATTACACTTTAGTCACTCCAGTTTCCAAAATCTCAAACAAGTCCTGGATTAAAAGATTGCTTTCATAAAACTCAAGGCTGAAAGTATATAAAGCTAAACAACAGGGACTAAATTAAAAATTCAAGACCAAATCAAACCAACAAATCAAACAATAACTTAACAAAAGAAAACAGGGGAGTAGCTAGTTACAGTACGTAGTATGGACTTGGACAGAAGCACCGAAAGGCGGATCAAAGGACAAGAATATCGTCCATCTTCCGAGTGACCGTACGGCTTCATCTGTTGTCCGATTTGCGCGAAACAAGTTCCTATGTGCTCGTAAGAACATGAAGAATATGTTTGGTTAGTCACGGCAGAACGTTAATAAGGGATGGAGGATAACGGAGCACGGAAAGCTTACCCAGGTCTATTACGCAATAGAGGCGGGAAGTGGGACAGGATCAGCGATCCACTCTCACCTAACGAAGACTAACACCTCACAGGGATCTAAACGAAACAAACAGGGCTGAGATTTGACGTCATTTCCAAAGGTTCCGGCTGCGAAGCTGTGGATTCCATGGTTTGTTGTAAGTTGGCTTGCGGCTAGTGTTGAGGCCATGATTGGTGATGAACCGAAACAGAGATAATTGAACTTTTGAAAAGATTGATGAGCATGTTGCTGATGAACTAAGGCCCTGGAGATATTATGAAGCGATGATGAGGACTGAATGATGTTGCAGCAAGGATGGTGGCAGAAAAGATGATGGGATGAAAATGCTGATGGTGGTTTTGTCATCAAGGTGATGACGATGAAAACAGATGATACTGGTGAGAGAGGTGCAGAAACTAAAATGTTTCTTTCTTGCTTTCCAGATAGGCTGCGTGAGGAAGCTCATAGATGAGGAGAGAAAATTAAAAGAAGTGTTTTAGGTTTAGGTTTGAAAACATGAACCGGGCTTTTAGAAGATTGGGCCAAGATTAAACATTAGGGCCAGCAAATGAATTGAGTCCAAATTGGCAAAGAGAAAGGCTTGCAAATAAGATTCTAACCAATACGCGTAGTTAGTTTCGTAAACTTTATTAACTAATCGATTGAACTTCTAACTCGAGTTACTTTTAACGCAGAAATGAACCGAGAAATAAATAGTAGTAAAATAATTGAATTACTCGTCTAAATGATTAAAATAATGAGTTGTTAATAAATAAGTTAAATTCGGAAAAAAAATTCGGGATATTACACTTCATTTGTAACAACCCGATCAATCCGGCCGGTGTGGTTACTCATGGACGGACCCACACACGTCCCCACAGTATGATATTGTCCGCTTTGGGCTTGAGCCCGCACGGATTTGCTTTTGGAATCACCCAAAAGGCCTCATACCATGTGAGAGTGGTGGTCTAACATATATACCCTTTATTCCACTCACTCTTAAGCGATGTGGGATGCGGGGCATTACAAACTACCCCCCTTAAAGCCTCGACGTCCTCGTCGAGCGCCTTAAGTGGTGGGGGTGACAAACTGACAATAACCTTTACCAACCGTCCACCCGGTGCGGGCTTTGGGTTGAACTTGGCTCTAATACCATTTGTAACAACCCGACCAATCCGGCCAGCGTGGTTACTCCTGGACGGACCCACACACGTCCCCACAGTATGATATTGTCCGCTTTGGGCCTGAGCCCGCACGGATTTGCTTTTGGAATCACCCAAAAGGCCTCATACCATGTGAGAGTGGTGGTCTAACATATATACCCTTTATTCCACTCACTCTTAAGCGATGTGGGATGCGGGGCTTTAAAACTTTGATACCAACTGTAACGGTATTGGTTTTTGAAAACAAAAATAATTTCTTGAAAAGAAAATCCAAAATAACTTTAATAACAACGGCCGGCAATTAATGCCAAAATAATCTTTGTCGCGCACAGCGCTAACAGAAACAAGTAAATATCCAACGATAACTTAGAATTCAAATGAAACAACGAGTGAAGACAGTAAAAAGTCCATCTTCTTATTTTGAAATAAATTCCCAAGACACCCCAGACCCTTCTCTCAGTCGCTGGCATCCTATTCGCGAACATTCTCAGCAGTATCTGGAAGGAAGGAATTTTGAAAACAAGAGAGTGTGAGATAACGGATCTTAGTGAGGTTCTAAGTTAAAAAAACAGAAAGTAAACAGTTTTGAAATCAAAATCCTTTTCAGTGAAACAAACAAACAGAACAGGTCACATAACAGAATAACAGAACAAATAAGTTGAAGACCGTTGGTGCAACCTGCCTTATTGCTCCTACTCCCAGAATGCCCTTATAACTCCCTCCAGAGGGTGCACAACCACACCGCCAATGATGCTATTGCACAAGACTTGATGCAGCAGAAGGTCGCAGCTTCAAATGCCTCCCGCCAAGTAGCAAGTGCGATCGCGTCGTCAATTATGCCACATCAAAAACCATTGTCGGCAGCTGAGAGGTTCACTCGTTTCCACCCGGAAAGGTGATGAACGTGTCAGATTCAGTCAAATAAATTTGTAATTAGCCAAAGGCAATCCACAACTACAACGAAAACCGTAGTGTAGTAGTAGAATGACTCGAGTGTCGTTCTCTCAGGACTATACTAGCTTTATCAAATCTAATTAAGAATATAAAACAGCAGATAGAAAGCAATAGGGGTTTTCAAGCAGATAATGGAGATTGGTGATAGTATGGTCCTTCTTAACATAATGGGTCGATAATCATGCATAAATTCCTCGGTCTTGCATAGAGATCTTTGAATCAATCTTGTGTCCTGTTGCAAGTATTAAGCACTACGAAGATAATATGGGTGTGACTTGTCAACAACTAACGTCCTATTGTGTTCCGTAATTATTCAACACTACGAAGATGATTGGTCTGATTGGTCGACAAGTGTCCAAGTGTGCATAATGATCAATACAACATACGAGAATTTTGGTTTCAACTGATCAACGAAATAAAGCAATGACACGGAGTATAATGCGCGATATAGCCATTAGCATGATTATCTTCCCTCGCTAAGAATTCGCATACTACCACCAACGATAAATTTAGCTACTCATAATAGGCATGCAATCAATAGCAATCATAGAAGAAAACATATTGAAAGAAGATAAAATAAGTAGATAAAAACTGTAAGATACAAAGTTACCGAAGGTTGTCAATCTCTGGATGATTGCGATCCTACGCGCTCCAATCTGCTATGAAAAAGTATCCCCTAAGCTATGGAACTCCCAGGACAGGCCCCGGGAAGTTCCTACCTAAAACTATAGAGAGAGGTGAGAAAGTAGGCTTGGAAAGATATGATTTTCGGAGAGAAAACTGAGCACTATATATAGGCCCGAAATAAGCCCGCGGCGGTTCGCCCCGTGACTCCGGCGGTTCGCCCCACAGGTATTTCGCAGAATTTCCGCGTTTTCGACGCGGTTTTGGATTTCTTCACCTTTTCGGACTCGGTTTATGACTTCTAGTAGCCTTCTAACCTCCAGATTCGGCTCCTAGACTCCAAATCCTATCCGGAAACCTTCAGATACTCCAAATAGGCTTCTGGAACACCAATTCCTTGTAGACTTCAATATAATTGCCCCGAAATCTCCGAATTTCAACCAAAACCTGTAAAATAAAATCTAAAGGGAAACGTGACACTATTCTAATAAATGTAGTAAAATATAGCTAAATTAACATAGAGGATAGCTAAAATAGGTGAAAAAGACTCGAATGAAAGTGTAAAATACACATTCATCAAACTCCCCAAACCGAACCTTTGCTTGTCCTCAAGCAACTAAGCTAGACTATAATACAAAAAACATGCAAGACTCAAAAATGGAGTTTCATGCCAAATAAAATGAACTAATCTAAAGAATCTACCAAATAACATATGAACAAAAATTATCACTTGTGTCGGAACCAAGGTCCTTCTCTTCTTCCTCAGCCAGTAGAAGTTCTTCCTTCATGCAACACTCACACCTAACAACGTTCCTGATGGTGATTTCGTCAGGTACATCACTAGCCAATGTAATGGCATTCGACTTCACAGTGCTGCTAGGTAGTTTTCGGTCGATCAACTCTTGCATCTTTTCTAGTGCTCTCTTCCAACTTATCAAGCCTTGCCCTAGTCTTCTCAGAATCTTCCTCATAACGTTTGAGAAAACTTTGTGTGTGATCAACCATCTTCTGCAAGTTCTCCATCAGTAGAGCCGTCTTCGACTTCGGTGGCTCTTTCGGAGCGGGGTTTTCACAGTGATCATTACCATAGTTCAGCCTACTACGGTCTTGGTGAGGTCCATAAGTTTGGTTAGCCGGTTCATATCCTTGATTGTTACGGTATCCTCTTCTCCAAAATCCACCTCGAGGATTCCTACCGTCTTGTCCGTAGCTAACTTCTTGAGTGCCAAACTCCGTAGCAAAGGCTTCTTCTTCTCTTCCTCGAGCCCAGTTGCCATCATCGTATGCCAGCTCCGATCTACACATATGAGCCCCATGCCCATAGTTCTTGCATATTCGGCATACTTCGTTCGAAACAGTTGTTCCGGTGGCGCTCTTGAGGACTTGCTTCAATTCGTTGGTAAAGCACTCGAATTGATCCCCATTCCCCCTGTACATAGGGGCTTCTTGAGTCGGTGGAGCTTCAGGTCCACGTCTCCTAACCATTGCTCTTGGGTCCTTGAACTGCGAACCCTTAGCAAGCCTTTCGAAAACTGCCCAGACGGCTTCTACGGTTTCCTCCCAAATATTGCCTCGGCATTGGAAATCCACCACTTGTTGGTTCTCGAAGGTTAGTCCATTGTAGAAGTGTTGGACTAGGTTAGAGAGTTCAAAACCATGGTGAGGGAACTTGTTCGTGAGATCTTGGAACCTCTCGAACGCGGTGTAGATGGTCTCATCATAGTCTTGCTTGAATCCAGTGATCTGCGCCTTAAGCGCGGTAGTCAGAGTGTGTGGGGAGTATTTCTCCATGAAAGCTGAAAAAACCTTTTCCCAAGTGTCCAGCGAGCCTGCTGGAAGAGAGCTCAGCCATGACTTGGCTCTGTCGCCAAGTCCCATAGCAAAAACCTTCATCCTCAACTCATCCGTTGTTATGTCAGCTCCGGGTCGTGGGAATTGGTTGACGAAATCATCGATATCGTGCAAGTACCCCATCACATCTTCCGTTGATAAGCCATAGAACCTCGGAAATTGTTGGAATGCGTGGTTCTTGATTTCCAGATCTCGGGTTGCAGACGAAAGAACTATCGCCGGTCCCCTCATACGATCTTTGGTGGGTTGTACCCATGCCTTCAGTGGTCTAGCTTCTGCCATTCCGTCGATTTCCTTGAATAGACTAATTAGAGATTCAGAGAAATCGGTTTCCTCTATTTCCTCTAGTGCGCGCCTTTCAAGTAGTCGCCTTCTTTGGTGGTAGACTCTATCGATCTCAGCAATTGAATTAGCAAGCGGTGTTCCTGCAGAACGTGTATGCGGCATACACTATCTGTGACAGACTAGGAAAGGTGATTAGAAACAAACTAGGAAAGCAGAGAGAGATTAAAAGAAAAACTAAAACTAATAGAATTAGGAATCTAAAGCTGTAAATGTAAACAAATTAAACAGAAAAAAGGAGTATAGTCCCCGGCAACGGCGCCAATTTGATGAACGTGTCAGATTCAGTCAAATAAATTTGTAATTAGCCAAAGGCAATCCACAACTACAACGAAAACCGTAGTGTAGTAGTAGAATGACTCGAGTGTCGTTCTCTCAGGACTATACTAGCTTTATCAAATCTAATTAAGAATATAAAACAGCAGATAGAAAGCAATAGGGGTTTTCAAGCAGATAATGGAGATTGGTGATAGTATGGTCCTTCTTAACATAATGGGTCGATAATCATGCATAAATTCCTCGGTCTTGCATAGAGATCTTTGAATCAATCTTGTGTCCTGTTGCAAGTATTAAGCACTACGAAGATCATATGGGTGTGACTTGTCAACAACTAACGTCCTATTGTGTTCCGTAATTATTCAACACTACGAAGATGATTGGTCTGATTGGTCGACAAGTGTCCAAGTGTGCATAATGATCAATACAACATACGAGAATTTTGGTTTCAACTGATCAACGAAATAAAGAAATGACACGGAGTATAATGCGCGATATAGCCATTAGCATGATTATCTTCCCTCGCTAAGAATTCGCATACTACCACCAACGATAAATTTAGCTACTCATAATAGGCATGCAATCAATAGCAATCATAGAAGAAAACATATTGAAAGAAGATAAAATAAGTAGATAAAAACTGTAAGATACAAAGTTACCGAAGGTTGTCAATCTCCGGATGATTGCGATCCTACGCGCTCCAATCTGCTATGAAAAAGTATCCCCTAAGCTATGGAACTCCCAGGACAGGCCCCGGGAAGTTCCTACCTAAAACTATAGAGAGAGGTGAGAAAGTAGGCTTGGAAAGATATGATTTTCGGAGAGAAAACTGAGCACTATATATAGGCCCGAAATAAGCCCGCGGCGGTTCGCCCCGTGACTCCGGCGGTTCGCCCCACAGGTATTTCGCGGAATTTCCGCGTTTTCGACGCGGTTTTGGATTTCTTCACCTTTTCGGACTCGGTTTATGACTTCTAGTAGCCTTCTAACCTCTAGATTCGGCCCCTAGACTCCAAATCCTATCCGGAAACCTTCAGATACTCCAAATAGGCTTCTGGAACACCAATTCCTTGTAGACTTCAATATAATTGCCCCGAAATCTCCGAATTTCAACCAAAACCTGTAAAATAAAATCTAAAGGGAAACGTGACACTATTCTAATAAAATGTACTAAAATATAGCTAAATTAACATAGAGGATAGCTAAAATAGGTGAAAAAGACTCGGATGAAAGTGTAAAATACACATTCATCAAACTCCCCAAACCGAACCTTTGCTTGTCCTCAAGCAACTAAGCTAGACTCTAATACAAAAAACATGCAAGACTCAAAAATGGAGTTTCATGCCAAATAAAATGAACTAATCTAAAGAATCTACCAAATAACATATGAACAAAAATCATATAAATCAAAGCATGAATATAGGTTGAAGAATACCTCGATTGACTTATACACATCCACGTAAGCACTTATGTCAAGACAAGATAGTCTCTCGTAACATTCTCTACCTGGACCTAGTCAGTGACGACGTAATGATGCATGCTAAGATACGAATGGTTGCCCCGTGCCTATGAAACTGAGGACTTACTGCTGTTCCACCATGTTAAGACTTTTCCTCAAAAGAGGTCGAACCAGTACTGGCTCTCATCAAACGAAGGAGGGTTCCCTATAAAAAAAAACACTCCCCTATTCTACCCATCTCTCAAGTAAAGTCTTAAGATATTCACCACTTCCTGAATGGCAGGACGAGGGTGGTCTAGAACAGTTGACACTTAAGACAAAAAAGATAAAAATAGAAAAACACGATTACGAACAATACGAAAAATGAAAAAGACTCAAACTTTGCTAAACTGCTATTTGGCTTTATTTTTTGGACCCTTCTTTGCTTTTTTGGGGTCTTCTTTTCTTTTTTTTTTCTTTCCAGATTCTCTTTTTTTCTTTTTCTCTTTTTTTTTCTGGAATTTTTTCTTTCTTTTATTTTCGATTTTTTTTTAGCCAGCAGTAGCATAACCAAAAGAGAAGCAAATAACTCACACGACTTCCCCAAACCTATTCGGAAGAATAGGTTGGAGTACAAAATTCACGGAAAAGAAAAAAATAAACTCACGATACGAAAATAAAAAACAGAAACAAGTCTAATGATGGTGCAACCCCCTCCCCAAACCTATTCGGAAGAATAGGTTATAAACAAAGGATCACACTAACTCCTTCCTAGGCATTTAGCAATCTCAAAGCATGGTGAAGACTTGTTGCCTCTTAGGTACATAATTACTCGGGAAAACAACCATAAGCCCCTAACATGCATCATCCTATTATAAAGGCCTTCGTGAACCGCAGTAGAAAAAACACCACTAAGTGATGTCGAGACTACCAAGCTTAACTAAGTGCAAAACATAAATGTGACAAGCCAAGCGAGAAAAACCTCAAACAAATTCGTAGAGATGAAGCATACGATTAATGGCATAGCTAGTTGATCTACCCAATAAAAAAGTTCAAAAAATTCGGCAATAAACTCCATATAAAACATGCAAAACTATCCTAGGATGAATGCAACCTAAAAAATCTAAGAAAGTAGTAAACGTGCAAATGCAAATGATAAAGCATGCGAGGTACTATACTCATCCTACCAATGCCAAGCTCCAAACTAACAACATCAGATCACTTAAATCCCATCCCCCTCATGAAATTAACACTAGTCCCTAGCAGTAAGAAAATGAGAAAATAAGATGTGATACTAGATGTTACCCCATGGTTTGGCCTCGGTCGGCTGAGTATGCTGCTTGTGAGTTATTGGGCCTCCTTTGTGAGCTTTATAGAGTGTCATCAGGTCTTCTGGTGGGTACTGTAGTTCCATTTTTAGGCCGGACAGGAACAATTCCTCTATCAGAATCATCATTGCCCGTATTGCCTTCATTGTCACTACTGTCACCATCATCATCACCAGTAGAGTTGCAGTGGCAGGTTGAATTCTCAAGACCAGACGCCGATGTTATGGAATCCTCCATCCTGTAGCCCTCCAATGGGATGTGAACTGTTGAAGGGGAAAGGGCAGTGGTATCAGGACCTCCCTCTCCAACGTTTTACCCCACGAGAAGGTTTCAGTAGGCTGCTCGGTTACTCAGAAGTCTTCTACCTTTTTCTCCAATTTCGACCACATTCTCCACTGTTGCTCCGCCCGATGTCAATATGATGTTCACTTCAGAGGCAGGCAAAGGGCGCCCCAACGAGGGACTGTGTACCCATGTCATTATGTTTTGGAACCAAGCTAGCGCTTCGGAACCCTCTAGCAACTGCGAACTCAAGATCAAATCCGTCGCTGCGAGAATGTCCCGGTGCCTTTCAGTTCACACGAACTTTACAGTCCCTGTGATGGAGTGATGATGTAATAACGGTTTCTGTCCCTTCGGTGGTGCATGAATAGTCATAGGAGTCCTTACTCCAGGTGTACTCTAGCTCCTCCTGTTGGATAATCCACGACGTTGTTGCAAAACCCCTTGGCTCGAACGCACATCTAGCGAGATCACTTTCCTTGACATGATTCTTCACAGCTATCATACGGGAATGCTCCCTTTCCTTGGTATGGTACCTACGAACAGCAATTAGCACCTCGTATGACACAAAACAGACTCAAATATATACTAGTGTAAAAGCGAAAAAGACGAGTGATAAAATCAACAATCAAACTCCCCAAACCGCAATGTCTAGCCTAGCTTCTTCACCATGCAACATACCAACGTAACTACTACATGCAATACATCACATCATGCTTTCACTAGACAACCAATATCCTTGATAACAAGGCTCAATTCATACCATAGCAGCGCAAAAATTCTACCAACATAAATCCTCATACTCAACAATAAAGCATTCTAATGTCAAATCCACCATCATTACTTCAATAAACACAATCATATGCAATAAATCAAAGATAAAGACATATTGCAGAACAAGATATATCATCTAGCAGCAAAATACCCAAATCAACAATCCAAGCAAAATTGAGCATGCAATTGATAGTAAATAACATGTCTAATCATACAAACAACATACCCATGCATCAAATAAGCATAATTGAAGCTCAAATTAAAAAACCCCCAAATTCGAAAATTAGGGTTCTAAGGATGATACCTCAGATCTGCAAATCTAACGAGTTAGGATGAAATCTGTTCGGATAGGATGATAGATCATGTAATAGGCTTCGAATTAAGCTAAAGAACACTCAATTTGGTCAAGAAATGAAGAAGTTATGAAGATTTAGAAGCAAAATCGCACTTTTCGGGTTTTTTGGGAGTATGAATGAAGAAGAATGAAGAAAATAAGGTTTTGGGGTTGAAATCCGCTTTTTTTAAGATCTGGGACCGTGGGGCGGTTCGCCCCCCAAGTGGGGCGGTTCGCCCCGTGCTCCCCAATGCGGGAAGACGGGTCCCGATGTCAGAAAATGCGGTTTAAATCCCGAAACTAATTTTTTTTCAAAAAACCACTAGAAAATTCTTACTCAAACAGAAGCATATACGACACTGACATGAACAAATTCGCATATGAGAAGCAAATAGTTCAAGAATGAATGCATGCAGAAAAGCAGTAAAGAAAGCGATAAAAACTCCGGGTTGCCTCCCGGATAGCGTCATTGTTTAAAGTCTTTGACTCGACTCCTGTCTGCGCCTATCTCTTCTTTTTGCGGGTACTAGGCTTCCCCTTCATTGATCTTCTTTCCATGCCACGATCCTGTGAATAAGAAAGAATATAGGCTGCAAGACCACAATAGTGAGTAGTAATATCAGGCGGTTCAGGTGGATCAGGTATGGCTTGCAACACGTGTTGCTTGCCATTCACTTCGATGGTGCAAGTTCTTTGGTAGATATCCATCACTGAGCGTAGTTTATTCAAGAATGTTTGCCCTAAGAGTATGACATCCCCCGTTCCAGGTGCAGACGCCGGCATAACTACAAAATTGGTGTATATAGATGCTTCACCAATCTTGACCAAAACATTTTTCACAACGCCCTCCGGTCTCATAAAGGATCCATCCGCCAGTTGTACAATAGCCCTTTGCTCAGATAGTTTTCCGATGTTGCTCTTTTCAAACACATTCAAAGGAATTATGTTTGAGTAGGATTCCGTGTCTAGTGTGGCACGGACGTCTTCAAGCTCACCAATCCCTACCTTTACATCGAAACTTTTAGGGAGTGGTTCGGGATCCTCTTGCTCCTCATCACTTGTGTCGGAACCAAGGTCCTTCTCTTCTTCCTCAGCCAGTAGAAGTTATTCCTTCATGCAACACTCACACCTAACAACGTTCCTGATGGTGATTTCGTCAGGTACATCACTAGCCAATGTAATGGCATTCGACTTCACAGTGCTGCTAGGTAGTTTTCGGTCGATCAACTCTTGCATCTTTTGATGGGCAAGCCTAGTGCTCTCTTCCAACTTATCAAGCCTTGCCCTAGTCTTCTCAGAATCTTCCTCATAACGTTTGAGAAAACTTTGTGTGTGATCAACCATCTTCTGCAAGTTCTCCATCAGTAGAGCCGTCTTCGACTTCGGTGGCTCTTTCGGAGCGGGGTTTTCACAGTGATCATTACCATAGTTCAGCCTACTACGGTCTTGGTGAGGTCTATAAGTTTGGTTAGCCGGTGCATATCCTTGATTGTTACGGTATCCTCTTCTCCAAAATCCACCTCGAGGATTCCTACCGTCTTGTCCGTAGCTAACTTCTTGAGTGCCAAACTCCGTAGCAAAGGCTTCTTCTTCTCCTCCACGAGCCCAGTTGCCATCATCATATGCCAGCTCCGATCTACACATATGAGCCCCATGCCCATAGTTCTTGCATATTCGGCATACTTCGTTCGAAACAGTTGTTCCGGTGGCGCTCTTGAGGACTTGCTTCAATTTATTGGTAAAGCACTCGAATTGATCCCCATTCCCCCTGTACATAGGGGCTTCTTGAGTCGGTGGAGCTTCAGGTCCACGTCTCCTAACCATTGCTCTTGGGTCCTTGAACTGCGAACCCTTAGCAAGCCTTTCGAAACCTGCCCAGACGGCTTCTGCGGTTTCCTCACAAATATTGCCTCGGCATTGGAAATCCACCACTTGTTGATTCTCGAAGGTTAGTCCATTGTAGAAGTGTTGGACTAGGTCAGAGAGTTCAAAACCATGGTGAGGGAACTTGTTCGTGAGATCTTGGAACCTCTCGAACGCGGTGTAGATGGTCTCATCATAGTCTTGCTTGAATCCAGTGATCTGCGCCTTAAGCACGGTAGTCAGAGTGTGTGGGAAGTATTTCTCCATGAAAGCTGAAAAAACCTTTTCCCAAGTGTCCAGCGAGCCTGCTGGAAGAGAGCTCAGCCATGACTTGGCTCTGTCGCCAAGTCCCATAGCAAAAACCTTCATCCTCAACTCATCCGTTGTTATGTCAGCTCCGGGTCGTGGGAGTTGGTTGACGAAATCATCGATATCGTGCAAGTACCCCATCACATCTTCCCTTGATAAGCCATAGAACCTCGGAAGTTGTTGGAATGCGTGGTTCTTGATCTCCAGATCTCGGGTTGCAGACGAAAGAACTATTGCCGGTCCCCTCATACGATCTTTGGTGGGTTGTACCCATGCCTTCAGTGGTCTAGCTTCTGCCATTCCGTCGATTTCCTTGAATAGACTAATTAGAGATTCAGAGAAATCGGTTTCCTCTATTTCCTCTAGTGCGCGCCTTTCAAGTAGTCGCCTTCTTTGGTGGTAGACTCTATCGATCTCAGCAATTGAATTAGCAAGCGGTGTTCCTGCAGAACGTGTATGCGGCATACACTATCTGTGACAGACTATGAAAGGTGATTAGAAACAAACTAGGAAAGCAGAGAGAGATTAAAAAGAAAAACTAAAACTAATAGAATTAGGAATCTAAAGCTGTAAATGTAAACAAATTAAACAGAAAAAAGGAGTATAGTCCCCGGCAACGGCGCCAATTTGATGAACGTGTCAGATTCAGTCAAATAAATTTGTAATTAGCCAAAGGCAATCCACAACTACAACGAAAACCGTAGTGTAGTAGTAGAATGACTCGAGTGTCGTTCTCTCAGGACTATACTAGCTTTATCAAATCTAATTAAGAATATAAAACAGCAGATAGAAAGCAATAGGGGTTTTCAAGCAGATAATGGAGATTGGTGATAGTATGGTCCTTCTTAACATAATGGGTCGATAATCATGCATAAATTCCTCGGTCTTGCATAGAGATCTTTGAATCAATCTTGTGTCCTGTTGCAAGTATTAAGCACTACGAAGATAATATGGGTGTGACTTGTCAACAACTAACGTCCTATTGTGTTCCGTAATTATTCAACACTACGAAGATGATTGGTCTGATTGGTCGACAAGTGTCCAAGTGTGCATAATGATCAATACAACATACGAGAATTTTGGTTTCAACTGATCAACGAAATAAAGCAATGACACGGAGTATAATGCGCGATATAGCCATTAGCATGATTATCTTCCCTCGCTAAGAATTCGCATACTACCACCAACGATAAATTTAGCTATTCATTATAGGCATGTAATCAATAGCAATCATAGAAGAAAACATATTGAAAGAAGATAAAATAAGTAGATAAAAACTGTAAGATACAAAGTTACCGAAGGTTGTCAATCTCCGGATGATTGCGATCCTACGCGCTCCAATCTGCTATGAAAAAGTATCCCCTAAGCTATGGAACTCCCAGGATAGGCCCCGGGAAGTTCCTACCTAAAACTATAGAGAGATGTGAGAAAGTAGGCTTGGAAAGATATGATTTTCGGAGAGAAAACTGAGCACTATATATAGGCCCGAAATAAGCCCGCGGCGGTTCGCCCCGTGACTCCGGCGTTTCGCCCCACAGGTATTTCGCGGAATTTCCGCGTTTTCGACGCGGTTTTGGATTTCTTCACCTTTTCGGACTCGGTTTATGACTTCTAGTAGCCTTCTAACCTCCAGATTCGGCCCCTAGACTCCAAATCCTATCCGGAAACCTTCAGATACTCCAAATAGGCTTCTGGAACACCAATTCCTTGTAGACTTCAATATAATTGCCCCAAAATCTCCGAATTTCAACCAAAACCTGTAAAATAAAATCTAAAGGGAAACGTGACACTATTCTAATAAAATGTACTAAAATATAGCTAAATTAACATAGAGGATAGCTTAAATAGGTGAAAAAGACTCGAATGAAAGTGTAAAATACACATTCATCAAAAGGTTTGAAGGATCACCCCACTCAAGGAAAGCTGAAGTGTGGATTGAGGGCATCGAGGATTTGTTTAGTATCTTGCACATCAACGATGCACAAATGGTGGAGCTTGCAGTGTTTCAGCTCGATGGACTAGCACGCCGTTGGTGGGTCACCGTTGATGCACGATGGAGGAGAGAAGGAAAACCTCACACATGGGAGAATTTTGTGACGGAATTTGTGGACAAGTATGTTCCCCGTAATGTCCGTAGGAGAAGAGTTAGTGAGTTTGAAAAGTTGAGGCAAGGGAAGATGACGGTGTCCGAGTATGATCTTAAATTCACGAGATTGTTGAAGTATGTGCCACACCTCCAAAATGATGAAATGGAAAAGATGAGGTGCTTTGTACGAGGATTGAAGCCTAAGATCAAGTTCAACCTGTTTGGAATCGAGATATCAACTTACGCGAAGGCCGTGGAAAGAGCTACTGAAGTGGAGAACGGATCAGGAGAGTTTGAGAGCTATGAATCTCATCGATCTGGAAAAAGGGGTCCTGATCACATGAATAGCAAGGATCGTCCGTCTCCATCCAAGTATCCTCGCAATCAGCGGGAAAGTCGCCCTCGTCAACTCGGTGATGATACTGGAGAGTTAATTAGGAGAAACTGTAATTTTTGTGGGGGAACAACTCACGAGGATGACAACTGCTGGAAGAGGAAGGGTTGGTGTTTGGCGTGTGGCAGCAAAGGTCATAAGGTGAACAGATGTCCGAGACGTCGCTCTCTGGTTAAGGAAGGACGGCCTCGTAGCACGGTTTCAAACAAACAAGGAGATGGTGCAACAACCAAAGCGAAGGTCTACAAGGGGGTTAGACTTGAGGCTCTGCCAGCATATGTAGCAAAAGGTACGCTCAGTTGGACAAACTTCTTTTAAGTCGTGTTTGTTTATCGAACTTCACTTCTTTCGTTAGGATAGATTCGCTTGAAGTAAGTATCGAGTTTTTATCAAGGGTTTATGGTTCGAACTGCTTTGGTTGAAGACATAAGCTTTGTTTCCTTAGGATAGTTACGACCTTGTTAACTTTTTGTGTTGCAAAGTTTGACCTTCTATCCGACGTTTGAAGTTGAAGACTTTCGTTCCTTGTTCCCGTTCGTTAGTTTTACGCTAGTTAAGTTTCGAGGACGAAACTTCTTTTAAGTGTGGTGGAGTGTAACATACCGTTTTTTTTAAATTTAATTTTATTCATTAACACGGACTTTTTTTTTTAAAACTAATTAATTACCTGAATAATTTATTTATTGGGTGAATTAATTATTCATTTTTCGTACCCGCGTTATTGAATCCGAACTAGAAGGCTTAAATTGTCTAGTGGGTCCTTTTCGATGTTGGGCTGAGTGGGTGCTTCCACTTTGCAAGACTGAAATTTGAGCCCAATTAACGTGGCCCAAGCCTTGGCCCAAGTTCATTCATCTGGCCCATCTCTTCAAACCCTAAACCTAGCATTTGACCTTTTTTCTCCACCCCTCTTTTCCCTTCCATACGCCACCCTACTGCAAAATGAAGAAAGAAAGAAATCTGCAACTCATCTCTCCCTCGTCATGTTCTCCAAATCTCCCCACTAATTAATCATCATCATCATTCCCTAATCACCCTCCTAAACCCCCTAATCACCATCACCTCTTCATCCACAACCGGACCACAATCTTCATCATCAACAATCATCATCTCTTATTTCGAAAAAAAAAAAAAACAATCATCATCTCCAACCCATCATCATCATTTGCTCCGACCCGCTCCGATTCCGTTCCAGCTACTGCTCCGTTCGCGATCGCTCCAGCTGCTCCGTTCTTGACCGTGTTTCCGGCTGCTGCCCCGTCGGTTCGCGCGTTGCCCCGGCCCGGTCCCGTTCGCTCCGCCCGTTCCGTCTCTCCGGCTCTACTGCTCGGCCAAGGGCCGCTCCGTTCCCAATCCGTTGTCAAAGGTAGAAATCTCGATCTCGTTCTTCTTCTTTTCGATTTTCATTTTGTAACTTTCTGTTTTGACCATTGTACCCTTGGCTGGATGTACAATTTTACCCCTTGAGCTGAGTTTATAATTTTACCCCTGGACTTAGTTGGACAGTTTTGCCCTTCAGAATTCCTGAACTTGACCGTTTTGCCCCTGTCGTGTAATTGACCGTTTTACCCTTGTGAGATTCTGGAATTGACCATTTTACCCTTGAAGTTGGATTGAATTTTGGATTGATAGTTGATTATGTTTTTGAATTGACCGTTTTACCCTTTTGTATTTCTGGACTATGTAGACTGTTTCACCTTGTTGACTTGTTTGACTGTTGACCAGTTTGACCAGTGTTGATTGACATAGACTTTGACCTAATTAGTTAAGAAATTTGGGGACTGATTTGTAAAGACTAAAACATGTGAGGACTGTTTTGGGATTTATGGAAAGTTAATGGACCTTTTTGCAATTATGTTTGACCCTGTTGACTGACTGAACTGGTTTAGGAGAGTTTCGATTTTTGGGAAGTGTTATGCTAATGCTCTGAAAAGTGTGGAGTTGATGTTTGATTTCTGAGGCTTGAGAGGTTTTTATGCGATTATTTTCTAAAGGGTAAAATGGTAATTTCATGTGCTCTGGACTAAACTGTTAAATTGGATTTTCTGTTTGGGACTGTTTTATATTACTGAAAAAGTGTTCACTAAAAGTTAGTGAATTGTTTTTTGTCTTGGTAAAGTTAATAGTTGTTTTCTAGCTCAGTTGGTTAAGAGTTTTGTGACTAACTTAGAGGTCCCGAGTTCGAACTCCTCCTTCACCACTTCTTTACCAACCTTTTACTTTCCGTTCGTTCGACTTCTAGAGTGTAACTAGTTACTTTCTATTTAGGTTCTCCGTCGTTCGTTGGCTCTTAAGCTCACTACTCGTTGGAGATCTTTCGCTTGGAAGTTAAGGTGAGTGTTCACCCCAATATGTTTTGAATTGATCGATCGGAAAGCACGGACCGGAGCGGACGACCGGAACAGACACGGCGCGGCGGCGCGGCTCGGCGGAATCAGAGACGACCGGAAAACGGAGCAGCACGGCGGATCTCTTCTCTCTTTCTCTCTCCTTTTGTTTCTTTCTTTCTTTCTTTCTCTATCGGTTGGAACGGCAACAAAAGAATGAGGAGGGAGGATACTGATTAGGGTTAGGGTTTGGGTCAAAAGGACCGGTCAAAAGGGCCTTGACTGGGCTAAAGAATGGGCCAAAAGAGGTCAGAAAGTCCAGACTTCCAGCTCAATCCAAACGTAACGAAACGAACTAGTTTACGCAAAATTAATTAAATAATTATCGAATAAATAATTTACTCTGATAATTAATTAACTAAATTAAATAATAAAATAATAAAATAATTAAAAAAAAAAGACGGGGTGTTAAAAGAATTTGGTCCCCAAATTCGCACCTGAAAAGTTGAAGAGCTCGGGATACTGCCGGCGCATGTCATCCTCGCTTTCCCAGGTTGCCTCCTCATACTGATGATTCCGCCACAGAACCTTTACTTGCTTGATTTGCCTATTACGGATCTGTTGGACCTTTTGGTCTAGAATACGAATCGGTTGCTCCACATAAGACAAATCCTCCTCAATAGTCACTTTCTCGGGTTGAATCACGTGCGACGGGTCAGGGTAGTACTTCTTCAGTTGAGACACATGGAAGACATTGTGAATCCCAGTAATAGTAGTGGGTAGTAGCAACCGATAAGCCACAATGCCAACTCTCTCAATGATCTCGTATGGTCCTACATACCGAGGGTTCAGTTTAGCTCTACGACCCATACGAACAATTCCCTTTCTCGGAGATAGCTTGAGAAAGACAAAATCACCAACTTCAAACTCCAAATCTCGCCTACGATTATCGGCGTAACTCTTTTGTCGACTTTGAGCAGTTCTCAATCGGTCTCGGATAAGCCTAACCTTTTCCAAGGTTTCTTGTATCATCTCATTGAGAGTCCTCTCTCCAGCTACTGGTGTAGAAATTCGGTCCTCCAAATCCCAATACAGCGGTGATCTACACTTCCGACCATACAGTGCCTCAAACGGTGCCATACCAATCGATGCTTGATAACTATTATTATAAGCATACTCCACCAATGACAAATAATGTGCCCAACTTCCTTGGTGATCCAGCACACACAATCTCAGTAGATCCTCTAGAGTTTGAATGGTCCTTTCGGATTGACCATCCGTCTGCGGATGTGCTGCGGTACTAAAATTCAACTTAGTACCCAAGCCTTCGTGTACTTGCTTCCAAAATCTCGAGACAAACTTCGGATCTCTATCAGATAAAATGCTCACCGGAGTGCCATGAAGCCTAATTATCTCATCGCGATAAACTTCGGCTAACTTCTCGGATGTGTAGGTGGTTTTTACAGGCAGAAAGTGTGTCGATTTTGTCAACCTATCGACAATAACCCAAACACTATCAAAACCACCCCTAGCTACCGGTAGACCAGTCACAAAATCCATAGTGATCATCTCCCATTTTCACTGTGGAATCTCGAGTGGTTGTAGTAAACCTCCCGGTTTCTGGTGCTCAGCCTTCACTTGCTGGCAGACCAAACAACTTTGCACAAAATGTGCGATATCTCGCTTCATATGGGTCCACCAGTAAACCTTCTTCAAATCCTCATACATCTTGTTTCCTCCGGGATGCATCGAGTACTTGGACTTATGAGCTTCATCCAAAATTAGACGTCTAAGCTCTTCATCAGAAGGCACACACAATCTACCTTGAAACCCTAGGACTCCATTCTCATCAATAGAGAATTTCGCATTGCGAGGTTCGGTGATATGTGCCTTGATATCTTGAAGCTCTTCATCATGCTCTTGAGCCTCAAGAATACCTGCCAGCTCATACCTCAAAGTGATATTGGCGAACATACAAGACAATTTGGATACTTCGAGATTTGACACGTGTACCCTACAACTTAAGGCATCAGCGGCCACATTGGCCTTACCAGGATGATATCGAATGGTACAAGTGTAATCGCCCAGAAATTCCATCCATCGTCGTTGTCTCATGTTCAACTCCTTTTGTGTGAACACATACTTCAAGCTCTTATGATCAGTGAGGATGGTGAACTCAGGACCATAAAGGTAGTGTCTCCATTTTCCCAAAGCAAAGACTATAACAGCTAGCTCAAGATCATGGGTTGGGTAATTCCTTTCATATGGCTTCAACTGAAGCATACGCGATCACCTTTTCCTGTTGCATCAGTACACAACCCAAACCTTCCTTTGAAGCATCAGTGTAGACCACAAAGTCGTTGGTCCCCTCGGGAAGAGCTAGTATAGGGGCAGTAGTCAGCCTCTTCTTCAGCTCCTCGAAGCTTTCCTCACACTTGTCACTCCAAACGAACTTAGGATTTTTCCCTGTTAAAGAGGACAAGGGTCCAGCTATCTTCGAATAATCCTTCACAAAACGGCGATAGTAACCAGCCAAACCGAGAAAACTCCTCACCTCAGTGACAGATTCAGGTCTCTTCCAATTAACTATCGACTCAATCTTCGATGGGTCGACCTCCAAACCTTCTCCAGAGATAATGTGCCCTAGAAAGGCTACCTTATCTAGCCAAAATTCACACTTGCTGAATTTGGCATACAACTTATTGTTCTGAAGAGTTTCCAAGACAATTCGGAGATGTTTCTCATGATCCTCTTCGGATTTCGAGTAAACGAGAATGTCATCGATGAAAACAACAACAAACTGATCCAAATACGGCTGAAAAACCCGATGCATCAAATCCATGAATACAGCTGGGGCATTCGTAAGGCCAAACGGCATCACCACAAACTCATAATGACCATACCTCGAGTTCAAAGCAGTCTTAGGTATGTCTTCTTCTCTTACCCTAACTTGATAATAGCCTTGTCGCAGATCAAGCTTCGAGTAAATCTTTGAACCTTCCAACTGATCGAGAAGTTCCTCAATACAGGGTAGGGGGTACTTATTCTTGACAGTGACTTGGTTCAGGCCCCGATAGTCAATGCACATCCTCATACTACCATCCTTCTTCTTTACGAACAGAACCGGTGATCCCCAAGGTGAAGAACTAGGTCTCACAAAACCGTTATCCACCAGATCTTGCAGTTGAGTCTTAAGCTCCTTAAGCTCAGCAGGTGCCATCCTATAAGGTGACTTCGAAATGGGTGCGGTGCCAGGTACCAAATCAATACTAAACTCCACTTCTCGTTCAGGGGGTACGGAATCCAGCTTCTCAGGGAAAACACCCTTGAACTCCTTAACCACCCTAACTTCCTCGATTTTTGGCTGATCTTTGGGTTTATTGATCAGATACGCCAAAACGCAGGTAGCATCCTTCACGTAAAGCCTCCTAGCTTCCATAGCAGACAGCAGAAACTTCTCATCCTTTCTCTTATCTCCTTTCCACACGACTTTCTCCTCTCCAGGTTTTCCCAGGGATATAGCCTTGGTTCGACAATCTAGTTGTGCGTAGTGCTCGGACAACCAATCCATACCCAGAATAACATCGTAGGTTGATAGAGGTAGAAATATAAGGTTAGCAGGGAAAGTTCTTCCTAGGATGGAAATCTCGCATCGCTCGACGAACTTCTTAGTGATTAAACTAGCTCCCAAAGGCGTACATACTTCTAAAGAGTGGGGTAAAACTTTGTATGGTAACACGAGTGACTCAACAAATACTTCAGCAATAAATGAATGCGTAGCACCAGGATCAAATAAAGTTTTAGAAGAAGTTTGAGCGATCAGTAGCGTACCTTCAACCACATTCGCGGTGTCAGGAACTTCATGACCACTTATGCTGAAAACTCGGGGCTTTGCCATAGTACCCTTTCCATCATCTCTCGGAGCATAGCCTCCTGGTCTTCCTCCTTTGACAATGGCATGACGGTTCGGACAGTGGCTGATCTTGTGATCCTTGCTCCCACAAGCCAAACACAAGCCTTGTCTTTTCCAGCAGTTGTGCTCATCGTGGTTGACTCCTCCACAGTAGTTACAGTTCTTCCTTGCCTGGGATGACTGCCCAGACCCTCTAGTGGTGTTGCGGGAACGGTTGTCCTGCTGATTACGGGGATACTTTGCCTGTGGTGCTTGATATCCAGATTGATATCCACCTCGACTCTCCCTCTTGTATCCAGATTGGCTTCCTCCTCCATGGCTCCCAGAAGAACTAGAGTAGTTCCTCTTGCTAGAGTATGGCTTACCAGCCATCTTGATCTCCTTGAGACCACTTTCTACCTCGGAGGCGAGTTCGACAGCCTTGAGGTAGGTAGGCATATTGGTCCCAAACAAACTGTACCGGATCTCAGAGTTCAGACCCTTCACAAAGTGACGAACCTTCCCTCGTTCATCGTCCTGGAAATGCGGCACGTACTTCAGTAGTCGGGTAAATTCTGAGTCATAGTCGGCAACATCCATGTTCCCTTGCACCAAAGCCTGAAACTCATCTCTCCGGTTCTCGCGAACCAGACGAGGCACTTACTTGTCCATGAAATCCTTGGTGAAGTTCTCCCAGGTACGAGCAACTCCCTCTTGCCTCCATCTTGCATTCACGGTCCTCCACCAGTTCCTGGCGGCTCCCACGAACTGGAAAGCAGCAAGCTCAATTTTCCTCTCGTCCGGATAGTGCAGGATCGAGAATAAGTTCTCCATACTTTCGATCCAGAGCTCAGCCTTACGGGCATCAGGCGTTCCCTCGAACCTTTCAGGATGGAATCCAGTGAATCGTTCCGCAGCCTGATCGATGGTCTGGATCGGTGGTGGTGGCGGAGGAGCTGGCTGAACAGGTGGTGCTCCAGCGCGGCGAATGGTTTCGCTGAAATTTCCCAAAACAGCGATGATGCGGTCCACTTGGTCTCCATTTTCAGCATGTTGATCATCTCCACTTCCATTGCTGCTGGCACCACGAGTGTTTCTGCGATTCATTCTAACAAAGGGGCACTACTTAGCAATTGATTTAACAACCTCGAATCTCTGACTTAGAAAAGAACGGAAAACAAACAACTAAGGCCAGTACTTAATCTCCTACAACAGGTATAAACTGAGCAGTGAATAAGAAAACATGCCTTGGACTTTAAAACAAAACGCAAAAACAAGAAATCAACGAAGTCTCAAAACAGCCAAGCATGCAATTAAACAAAAGAAAACCGGTCTCTACTCGTCTTAGCGAGAAAACAGAAAACCACAGAGTCAAATAAACGGAAAAGCATAAACAGTCTCACTCGGCGGAACTTAAAAAAAAACTCGCTTGGCAAAAAGGAAATTCGGTACGAGCTCGAAAAGGCATCTATCCTAATAAGCGTCCTCGATATCATCTTCGGAACGTCGTTCAGGCACGTGAGCATCTCCTCCTTCTTCCTCAGAGGGTTCCTCCTCGGGTTCTTCTTCGGATTCTCCTTCACTCTCCACTCTACGTGATGGTCCGCAACCCTCGGGGAACGTCCTCCGAGCCTTCCTCTTGCGAATCTTGGTGCCTAGGTTGGACGTGGTTAGCAAAACAAAGTCAGAGTGCTCCTTTGCGGCGCGTAAAGCCGTCTTAAGGAATCCGATTTCCGCATCCTTTGTTGCTATTTCGTCTCGAAGCTTAAAATTTTCCAGCTAGTAGTGATCTCGTTCACGAACGACCCTGTCCATCACGCATCCAGGGTAAACGCCAACAACGGG
The DNA here is from genome assembly GCA_028274465.1 of Plantago ovata. NCBI lineage: Eukaryota > Viridiplantae > Streptophyta > Magnoliopsida > Lamiales > Plantaginaceae > Plantago > Plantago ovata. Next base: position 47,996,820 of record CM051456.1, on the reverse strand, counting down.
AACAGAGGTATAAGGGTTAAACTCTCCTTCGACTAGGCGGTAACGGATGACCTTCTTTTCAGAACACATACCTATCTGTAAGCACATGCGTATTTAACTAGTTAATAACTACGTCAAAATCAAGACAACCACGGAAGGTCAACAGTTTCAGAAACGGATCAGAAAAGTCGTCAGAATCAGAACAGAGAAGATGATGAAACAGTTTAAGGTTAGTACGCAAGACTCGAATCAGAAAAGCAATAGAAAATACAAGACCTAACCAGCGACTCGGACCCTCACACACACCCCAAAGGTCAAAAGATCCTATCCTAGCAAGCTCGAGTTTGAACTCAAGCTCTGATACCAACTGTAACGGTATCGGTTTTTGAAAACAAAAATAATTTCTTGAAAAGAAAATCCAAAATAACTTTAATAATAACGGCCGGCAATTAATGCCAAAATAATCTTTGTCGCGCACAGCGCTAACAGAAACAAGTAAATATCCAACGATAACTTAGAATTCAAATGAAACAACGAGTGAAGACAGTAAAAAGTTCATCTTCTTATTTTGAAATAAATTCCCAAGACACCCCAGACCCTTCTCTCAGTCGCTGGCATTCTATTCGCGAACATCGTCAGCAGTATCTCGAAGGAAGGAATTTTGGAAACAAGAGAGTGTGAGATAACGGATCTCAGTGAGGTTCTAAGTTAAAAAAACAGAAAGTAAACAGTTTTGAAATCAAAATCATTTTCAGTAAAACAAACAAACAGAACAGGTCACATAACAGAATAACAGAACAGATAAGTTGAAGACCGTTGGTGGAGCCCGCCTTATTGCTCCTACTCCCAGAATGCCCTTATAACTCCCTCCAGAGGGTGCACAACTCCGGACAGAAACAGAAACCCCCGTGTACTTTGGGGAAACAGAACCTACGACCCTAATAGACCTCATCGACTTCTGCCTCGCGCCTAAAAGGGATTAGACTAGGAAATAATTAAGCAAACCCGATAGTCCTCTACTACCCAAGCCTACCTAATTACGACCTAATCGATGTAATGCCCCGCATCCCACATCGCTTAAGAGTGAGTGGAATAAATGGTATATATGTTAGACCACCATTCTCACATGGTATGAGGCCTTTTGGGTGAATCCAAAAGCAAATCCGTGCGGGTTCAGGCCCAAAGCGGACAATATCATACTGTGGAGACGTGTGTGGGACCGTCCAGGAGTAACCACGCCGACCGGATTGGTCGGGTCGTTACAACTGGTATCAGAGCCTAGATCAATCCAAAGCCCGCACCGGGTGGACGGTTGGTAAAGGTTATTGTCAGTTTGTCACCCCCACCACTTAAGGCGCTCGACGAGGACGTCGAGGCTTTAAGGGGGGTAGTTTGTAATGCCCCGCATCCCACATCGCTTAAGAGTGAGTGGAATAAAGGGTATATATGTTAGACCACTAATCTCACATGGTATGAGGCCTTTTGGGTGATTCCAAAAGCAAATCCGTGCGGGCTCAGGCCCAAAGCGGACAATATCATACTGTGGAGACGTGTGTGGGACCGTCCAGGAGTAACCACGCCGGCCGGATTTTGGGGCAATATCATACTGTGGAGACGTGTGTGGGACCGTCCCATGAGTAACCTTGCCGGCCCGTTGGGCTGGATCTTGGCCCGTTAGTGGATCGGGTCGTTACAAGTGGTATCAGAGCGGGACTATCCGGAACTGCAGGAGCTAAGTGCCATACGGGAAAAAGTGCTACACTGTATGGGCGGTGGGAGCCACCTCTTGAGCCCGTAGGGGCCACCTCTAGAATCCTGCACGGATGGTTGGTCTCGGGACAGCGCGCAACGAGGACGTTGCGCAATTTAAGAGGGGGTGATTGTAACACCCCACATTTCAGAGGCTTAAAGGGGTTGAGAACGCTACTCATATCAACAAGGTGCACCTTTCTTTTCGAGAATTCACCTAGAAGAACTTCAGAGTTAAGCGTGCTTGCTCTGGAGCAATTCTAGGATGGGTGACCCACTGGGAAGTTCCCAGTGCGCGCACGAGTGAGGACAAAAAGTGCGTGGATTAGAACTCGTGTTGGTCTGTGGGGCCATCATATCACCCCGGAGAGCGCCCAGGAGTAACCTCGCCGGCCCGTTGGGCCGGGTCTCGGTCCATTAGTGGGTCGGGTCGTTACAAGTGTAACATACCGTTTTTTTTTAAATTTAATTTTATTCATTAACACGGATTTTTTTTTTAAAAACTAATTAATTACCTGAATATTTTATTTATTGGATGAATTAATTATTCATTTTTCGTACCCGCGTTATTGAATCTGAACTAGAAGGCTTAAATTGTCTAGTGGGTCCTTTTCTTTCGATGTTGGGCTGAGTGGGTGCTTCCACTTTGCAAGACTGAAATTTGAGCCCAATTAACGTAGCCCAAGCCTTGACCCAAGTTCATTCATTGGCCCATCTCTTCAAACCCTAAACCTAGCATTTGACCATTTTTCTCCACCCCTCTTTTCCCTTCCATACGCCACCCTACTGCAAAAGGAAGAAAGAAAGAAATCTGCAACTCATCTCTCCCTCGTCATCTTCTCCAAATCTCCCCACTAATTAATCATCATCATCATTCCCTAATCACCCTCTTAAACCCCCTAATCACCATCACCTCTTCATCCCCAACCGCAGCACAATCTTCATCATCAACAATCATCATCTCGAACCCATCATCATCATCATTTGCTCCGACCCACTCCGATTCCGTTCCAGCTGCTGCTCCGTTCGGGATCGCTCCAGCTGCTCCGTTCTTGACCGTGTTTCCGGCTGCTGCCCCGTCGGTTCGCGCGTTGCCCCGGCCCGGTCCCGTTCGCTCCGCCCGTTCCGTCTCTCCGGGTCTACTTCTCGGCCAAGGGCCGCTCCGTTCCCAATCCGTTGTCAAAGGTAGAAATCTCGATCTCGTTCTTCTTCTTTTCGATTTTCTGTAACTTTCTGTTTTGACCATTATACCCTTGGCTGGATTTACAATTTTACCCCTTGAGCTGAGTTTATAATTTTACCCCTGGACTTAGTTGGACTGTTTTGCCCTTAAGAATTCCTGAACTTGACCGTTTTGCCCCTGTCGTGTAATTGTCTGTTTTGCCCTTGTGAGATTCTGGAATTGACCATTTTATCCTTGAAGTTGGATTGAATTTTGGATTGATAGTTGACTACGTTTTTGAATTGACCGTTATACCCTTTCGTATTTCTGGACTATGTAGACTGTTTCACCTTGTTGACTTGTTTGACTGTTGACCAGTTTGACCAGTGTTGATTGACATGGACTTTGACCTAATTAGTTAAGTAATTTGGGGACTGATTTGTAAAGACTGAAACATGGGAGGACTGTTTTGGGATTTATGGAAAGTTAAAGGACCTTTTTGCAATTATGTTTGACCCCTGTTGACTGACTGAACTGGTTTAGGAGAGTTTCGATTTTTGGGAAGTGTTATGCTAATGCTCTGAAAAGTGTGGAGTTGATGTTTGATTTCTGAGGCTTGAGGTTTTTATGCCATTATTTTCTAAAGGGTAAAATGGTAATTTCATGTGCTCTGGACTAAACTGTTAAATCGGGTTTTCTGTTTGGGACTGTTTTGATATTACTGAAAAAGTGTTCACTAAAAGCTAGTGAATTGTTTTTTGTCTTGGTAAAGTTAATAGTTGTCTTCTAGCTCGGTTAAGAGTTGTGTGACTAACTTAGAGGTCCCGAGTTCGAACCCCTCCTTCACCACTTCTTTACCAACCTTTTACTTTCCGTTCGTTCGACTTCTAGAGTGTAACTAGTTACTTTCTATTTAGGTTCTCCGTCGTTCGTTGGCTCTTAAGCTCACTACTCGTCGGAGATCTTTCGCTTGCAAGTTAAGGTGAGTGTTCACCCCAAAACTTATATATTTGCGAAAAACTGGAAGGCTATGTGACAATCTGTTATCCATTAATATATATTCTGTTATACCGTATGATTCCGCGTAAAAGTAACTAAGTCCTAAGTATGGCTATTTAATTTCTTTGTTTGTTGCTACTCTGTTCCGGATTAACTTTTCTGCAGGAACACTTCTCGATGTTCGATTATTCGTATCTGTTTGTTCTGTATCAGTATCTGTTCTGTCTGTTTCTTTGTGACCGGTCGATTAGGTCGTAACTAGGTAGACTTGGGTAGTAGAGGACTATCGGGTTTGCTTGGTTATTGCCTAGTCTAATGCCTTTTAGACGCGAGGCAGAAGTCGCTGAGGTCTATTAGGGTCGTAGGTTCTGTTTCCCCAAAGTACACGGGGGTTTCTGTTTCTGCCCGGAGTTGTATACCCTCTGGAGGGAGCTATAAGGGCTATTGGGAGTAGGAGCAATAAGGCGGGCTGTACCAACGGACTTCGACTTATCTGTTCTGTCTTTCTGTTCTGTCTTTCTGTTCTATTATCTGTTCTGTTTGTTATATTATCTGTTGAAAAGGATTTTGATTTCAAAAACTGTTTACCTTCTGTTTGTTAACTTAGAACCTCACTGAGATCCTTTATCTCACACTCTATTTGTTTTCAAAATTCCTTCCTTCCAGATACTACTGAGGATGCACGCGAGTAGGATGCCAACGACTTAGAGAAGGGCCTGGGGTGTCTTTGGGAATTTATTTCAAAATAAGAAGATGAAACTTTTCACTGTCTTCAATAGTTGTTATTCATTTGATTTCTAAGTTACTTTGTTGGATATTTACTTGATTCTGTTAGCGCTGTGCGCGTCAAATATTATTATGGCATTTATTGCCGACCGTTGTTTTTTTAAAATTATTTCGGATTTTCTCTTTTCAAGAAATTATTTTGTTTTTAAAAACCGGTACCGTTACAACTTTGTAATACCCCGCATCCCACATCGCTTAAGGTTGAGTGGAATAAAGGGTATATATGTTAGACCGCCACTCTCACATGGTATGAGGACTTTTGGGTGATTCCAAAAGCAAATCCGTGCGGGCTCAGGCCTAGAGCGGACAATATCTTACTGTTGAGACGTGTGTGGGTCCGTCCAGGAGTAACCATGCCGGCTGGATTGGTCGGGTCGTTACAAATGGTATCAGAGCCTAGACCAACCCAAAGCCCGCACCGGGTGGACGGTTGGTAAAGGTTATTGTCAGTTTGTCACCCCCACCACTTAAGGCGCTCGACGAGGACGTCGAGGCTTTAAGGGGGGGTAGTTTGTAATACGCCGCATCCCACATTGCTTAAGGGTGAGTGGAATAAAGGGTATATATGTTAGACCACCACTCTCACATGGTATGAGGCCTTTTGGGTGATTCCAAAAGCAAATCCATGCGGGCTCAGGCCTAGAGCGGACATATCATACTGTTGAGACGTGTGTGGGTCCGTCCAGGAGTAACCACGTCGGCCGGATTGGTCGTAACGACCCGGCCCACTAACGGGCCGAGACCCAGCCCAACAGGCCGGCAAGGTTACTCATGGGCGCTCTCCGGGGTGTTATGCTGGCCCCACAGACCAACACGGGTTCTAAACCGCGCACTTTGTCCTCACTCGTGCGCGCACCGGAAACTTCTCAGTGGGTCACCCATCCTAGAATTGCTCCAGAGCAAGCACGCTTGACTCTGAAGTTCTTATAGGTGGATTCCCGAAAAGAAAGGTGCACCTTGTTGGTATGAGTAGCGTTCTCAACCCTTTTAAGCTTATGAAATCTGGGGCGTTACAATCACCCCCTCTTAAATTGTGCAACGTCCTCGTTGCGCGCTGTTCCGAAACCAACCATCCGTGCAGGATTCTAGGTGTGGCCCCTCCAGGCTCAAGAGGTGTCTCCCACCGTCGATACGGTGTAGCACTTTGCCCCGGATGACACTTATTACGTGCAGTTCTGGATAGTCCCGCTCTGATACCATTTGTAACGACCCGACCAATCCGGCCGGCGTGGTTACTTCTGGACGGACCCACACGCGTCCCCACAGTATGATATTGTCCGCTTTGGGCTTGAGCCCGCACGGATTTGCTTTTAGAATCACCCAAAAGGCCTCATACCATGTGAGAGTGGTGGTCTAACATATATACCCTTTATTCCACTCACTCTTAAGCGATGTGGGATGCGGGGCATTACATCGATTAGGTCGTAATTAGGTAGGCTTGGGTAGTAGAGGACTATCGGGTTTGCTTAATTAATCAAACACCGAGAGGTGTTCCTGCAGAAAAGTCAGTCCAGAACAGAGTAGCAATAAACACAGAAAGTAAATAGTCATACTTAGGACTTAGATACTTTTACGCGGAAGCATACAGTAAAACAGTATATGTAGTAGTAGGTACAAGTTGTCACATATCCTTCCAGTTTTTCGCAAATAAATAGGTTTAGGGGTGAACACTCACCTCAACTTGCGAGCAAAAGATCTCCAATGAGTAGTGAGCTTACGGGTTATCGAACAACGGAGAACCTAAAGAGAAAATACTAATTACACTTTAGAAGTCGAACGAACGGAAGGAAAAAGGTTGGTAAAGACGGGGTTCGAACTTGAGACCTCTAAGTTAGTCAAGCAAGGACCTAACCAGCTAGGCTAGCAAGTCAAGTCATTACTAAATTACAAAAACAGAAACTAAGTTGAAACATTTACAGAAATACTCTTTCGGTTTTCAGACTCTGGAAATTACCAAAATAACCTCAGTGGTAAATTGCAAAAAGATCATTTTCGAAATCAGAAAGTACAACAAGTCCAGGAGTTTCCCAACATACATATCAGTCCCCACAGAATAAAAAGGTTTATGAAAAAGTCCTATGTCAGTCAACTACGGTCAAAGTTAAATTGCAAAATGGTCACTTAGGTTTTCAAACTTCCCAAAACAGTCCACAAGGTTCAAAACACTATCATTAAAGTCCAAATCAGTCCTTTTCGAAGTCAACAGAAAACTATGGTCAACATACGAGGTCAAACCAACACAAGTCCAACAACAGCAACAACAATCTAACAAATCCTAAGTCCTGGTTCTCAGTTCGAATCAAAATAACATGGTCAGATTGAATAAGGGTAAAACGGTCCAGGGGTAAAAATTCCAAAACAGAATACGAATTTCGAATCAAAAGAAACAGTAAAGAAATTGAGATTACCTTCGAAAGGGAATAGAGTCAATATGCAAATCGAATGAATAAGAAAAGAAAATCAAAACGAGATTCGAATCCAACCGCAATCGAGATTGAATTCAAAAAGGGAAGGGTAGAACCAAAGCTTACCGATCGAGATCGGTATCTGACCGGACGAAAGTAACGAATCGGTGGCGAACGGATCGGGAACAGGCGGCGGCGGCGGCGAAATCGAACGGCGGATCGGAGCGCGGCTCGATCGGATAGGCGGCGCGACGAAACGGAACGGGACAGACGGATCGGCACGGACGACGGACAGGCGACGGCGGCGCGCGAATCGGAGGCAGAACGGTGAGCAAACGGGGCGGATCGCGGCGATCGATCGAGATAGACGAACGGCGGCTCGGTGCGGCGGTGCGGTGCGGACGGATCGAACAGATCGATCCGACCCACACACTAATACCATTTGTAACGACCCGACCCACTAATGGGCGTTGTGTGCACCTTGATGGTATGAGTAGCGTTTTCAACCCTTTTAAGCTTCTGAAATCTGGAGCGTTACAAAAGCGAAGGTGGAAAACACATTAGGGCAACACTCTCAAGAACTTCACTTCACAAGTACAGCCTTGAGTCTTCTTGGTGGGAAGCTCAAGGCAACAACAAGAGTTCATCTTGGAGAAATATCCTTCATCATTACTGTTATATTCACTACACTCACCGTCACCAGTCACCTACACACACTGTTCCATATTCACAAGGTCGGCGTTCAACCACCTTCAAGTAAAGTATTCCAAATCGATTTGACCAAAAGGCAGGCCGGGCAACACATGCACATACCCCCCAGGTAGATATTGCCCGAGGAAGGACGATCGGAGTTCAAGCCTGCAGCCAGAGGAGCGAGGAGTCAGACTAGAACATTTTGAGGTCGGAAAAGGCAGAGAGTCACGGTTCAAGAGGACAGGACGAGGCGGCACCCGGAAAGAAAATCCTACCACCTTCAGCTCCATCCACCAGAGTCACGGAAAGCGAGTTATTGGTCATTATCTGTTTTATCTACCATGGGAAAATCACGCCCCATCATGAATCTCATGTAAGCTATTAGGAAACAAGATTAAATCAAGTTTATATATACCTGGTTCCATTGATTGATGATCTAAGGTGTGATGGAAGGAGAGATCTTCCAACACTGTTGAGGGTTTTGTATTTAAAACTCTCTAGTTTCTCTCTTGGTCAAAGGAGAGGAAACTGAATTCTCCTTTTATAATGGGTTAACAAGATAGTAGAAACTTATCCTCCAGTGTGGGGATCACTCCATATATAATTGTACCCATTAGTCCTAATAAAGCCCACTATTTAATAGGACCAAATGGTTAATTGGATCTACACATTTTAATTCCATACAATGCTAAAAGATGTATCCAAAGCCTGATACTTATTTAGTTGATCACTCCTTACCACATTATTATTAATGAGACAGTTACAATATATGACATGTTAATACGTTGGTCCAAAATCTAACAATCTCCCACTTGGACCAAGTATGTCATGAACTGTCGAATATTGTAAAACTTTATGAGTTCAACTATACTGTCTCCATCAAGTATCATCTTTAGCCAATCTGGTCCATTAATAATGCTAACATCGGATCAAAGAAGCCTTTGCCACTATATATCGTGACAGAACTCAACAGTGGTCACGAATGTAAACGGAATCAACAACATAGATCAAGTATGGATGTGTAGCATGGAAATTACATGCAATGTGATCATCATGTCTATTTCCAAGAGTTACATCGAACTCATGTGTGTGACACCTGGCCTTATTATCGGTTGGAAATTACTTACTTGCCCCATGTTATCCCCTCATATATTTGGATGTTAGCAAGTGTGATGAGTGACATGGCGTAATTCTGCCTATTTGCATAACAGTCCTCCTTTCTTTTTTTTTAGAAAATAAGACTTCATTGATTAAGATAGCAAAATTTTTACAGGCCTAATATAAGTAGTAGAAATATCCTTCTGAATACAAATCTTCAACCACATAGGGCATGAATCCCAAATAAAGCAAAGACTAGAGTTAGTTCTACAATCTAACTGTCCAAGAGTTTACTTCCTTCCTTATTCTATCAATCGATCTGCTACTACGGCATTACATTCTCGTTATACAAAAAGCTGTCGTACTTCTTCCATTCTTCTAGTTTCTTGTAGGACATTCCTTCTTTCTACTACTTCCTAGGAACTACTACTACAATATTTATAATAATAATAATAATAATAATAATAATAATAATAATAATGCAGTGCGAGATATTAGTTTTTTTATTGTCAAACTAGTTTTGCATTAGACACTAGTTTTGCATTAGACACTAGTTTTGGCGCGCCTGGCCTCGAGGATGGCGCTATCCTTGGTATTCCTTCCCCTTCGAGACCCGAAGTCTCTTCTGGTGCGGGGCAGGTGGTTTCTGTTTCGGGTTCTTCTGTGTCGTCTCCGGCGATTGATGGGGAGGTGGGCTCTCTGTGCTTTGATGTTGACCTCCTTGACCGCTTTTTCTCGAAGCAAACGCGTACTGTCAAGTGCATTCCTCCTAAGTTGAGGTTTGGTTTTTCTCGAAGCAAACGCGTACTGTCAAGTGCATTCCTCCTAAGTTGAGGTTTGGTTTTTCTCGAAGCAAACGCGTACTGTCAAGTGCACTTGACAAGGTCCTGGCTTGCCCTGGAGATTTGGGTGCGTGGGTGGAGCTTCTTATCCTGCCGTCCTACACTCTAGCTCTCTTTGTGCCGTCCAGTAGAGCTCAGCGCCGGTCTGGAGAGAGGGAGAGGTGTCAGTTTGTTGGCATCTCCAGTGCCATTGCTCGATGGAAAGACCCTGGGGAGAGGCTAGGGCTGGTTAGAGACCGCTTAGTTGAGTCTTCCTCCCCTAGGCGTAGGTTTGCGACACCTAAGGACTCGGAGGAGGCTAACATCTCCCAGTGCAAGCGGAAGTTAGGTGACGGTCATTTTTCTGCTGCTATTAAGGTCCTCACTTCCTCTGGTGTTGCCCCTGATTCCCCTGACACTCGAGCTGAGTTGGAGTCCAAGCACCCCTTTGCATCTCCTCCGGTTGTGCCTTCTTCCCCGCTTGCGGAGGACACGTTGCTGGTTCACAAGGATTTGGTGCTGAATCGGATCCGGAGCTTCCCCAAAGGCACTTCCTGTGGTCGAGACGGTCTCCGTGCCCAACACTTTTTGGATGTTTTGGGGGGTGCTGCTTCTGCTGTTTTTGATGATCTGATAGCTTCTATCACTAGGGTTGTCAATCTTTTTCTTTCGGGTAAGTGCCCTAGTCAGCTTGGGGAATTTATAGCAAGTGCTCCTTTGACTCCGCTAGTTAAGCCAGGTGGAGGTATTCGGCCCATTGCCATTGGTACTGTGTGGAGGAGGCTTGTCTCTAAGGTTGCCTCTTCCTCTGTTGGGAACTCGGTGACTTCCTACTTGCACGACTTTCAGTTTGGTGTTGGAGTGCCAGGTGGTTGTGAGGCAGTACTTCATTCTGTCAGTAGATTTGTGGAGGCTAGAGGAGACGAGGTTGGACTCTCTATGCTTTTGGTGGATTTCAGGAATGCCTTTAATCTTGTTGACAGGAGTGCCATTCTTCAGGAGACTCGGTCGAGGTGTCCGGCCATTTCTCCATGGGTGGAGTTCTGTTATTCTCGACCCGCTCGGCTCTACTATGGTGATTTAGTTCTCTGGTCTTCTCAAGGGGTTCAACAAGGGGATCCTTTGGGTCCTTTATTGTTTGCTCTGGTTCTGCATCCACTAGTTCTTGCTATTCACCAGGCGTGTGAGCTCTCTCTTCAGGCGTGGTATCTTGATGACGACACTATTATTGGTGTTACTCTTATGGTCGCCAAGGCGTTAGATATCACCCGTATCGATGGGCCAGCTCGGGGGTTGCACCTTAATGTGGATAAGACAGAGCTTTTCTGGTCGGTTGAGGACCCTCGGGGGAGGGTGGGTGGTCTTTTCCCGGCTTCTATCTCTCGTCCGCTTCGAGGTGTCAAGCTTCTGGGGGGGTGCTGTCAGTGGGGATTCTGGGTTCTGCAATGGTCTCGTTGCGCGTCGGGTTTCCAAGACCGTCTCTCTCTTGGAGGCAATCCGCAGGCTCGATGATCCCCAGTGTGAGCTTCTCCTCCTTTGGAATTGTGCAGGGGTTTCGAAGTTGTCTTTTGCTCTGCGGACCTGCCCTCCTGTGTCTCTAGACGGTTCTCAGGTTCAGTTTGATCAGGCATTGCGTATTTCCTTGGAGTCGATTGTTACAGGCTCAGGACCCGGCTTTGGAGATTGGCAGTGGCGGCTTGCCACTCTTCCCATCAGACTTGGTGGCCTTGGGGTTTTGAGTGCTGAGGATGTCAGTCGGTATGCCTTCCTCGCCTCCCGCTTGCAGTCTAGCTCTTTGCAGGATCGGATTCTGGCGAGATCTGGGATTGACTCGCTTGGCCCTGCCTTTCAGTCTGCTCTGGATGCTTTCTCGGCCTTTTGTGGTGTTGATCCTCTCTCTGGTACCACTAGCTCTCCTGCCCCCCAATTCATGAAATCTTTGGCAAAGAGTTATTTTGGTGTCATTGATGCTCGTCTGACGTCACATTTTGGTTTGTGTAGTCGACAGGAGGCTCTTCTTAGCTGTTTGCGTGCCCCTCATGCGCATGATTTCCTTTTCACCATTCCCATTGACGGGTTAGGGCAGCATATGAACCCTCGACAGTTTCGGGCTGTGTTATGTTATCGCCTAGCGGTCCCTTTGTTCTTGGATGGCTCCCTTTGCCCGAGTTGTCATGTGCGCCGGATGGACCAGTGGGTGACCACGCTGTCCACTGTTCTAGCGAGGTGGGAGTGAAGTTCCGGCACAATCTTGTGCGCGATACTTTGGTTGATATCTGCTCTAAGGTTGGTGTTGCGGTGCGGAAAGAGATCCCTTTGGGGTTCCTATCCGATGATGGGCGGGATCTCCGTCCAGCGGATCTGTTGTTGTACAATTGGTCTCAAGGCAAAGACGCTTGTTTGGATGTCACGGGTGTCTCTCCTTTTGCTGGTGGGGGTTTGGATCCTTGGGTCCTTGACGCTGCTTTGCACACTGCCGTTCAGAAGAAGAAGAGGAAGTATTCTTCGAAGTGTGCTGAGAACGGCTACTCGTTCATCCCTTTTGCCTTCTCTTCTTTTGGAGAACTTGACGAGGAGGCCTTGGTCACACTTTCGCGCCTCAAGCGCTTATCTGTTAGTCACTCTAATGATGTTAGGAGTGGTGTTTTTCTTTTTTCTAGACTTAGCTTTTGTATCCAGAAAGGAGTGGGAGCACAGCTTGTCTCTCGACTTCCTTCCAATTTCGCGTGATTAATAAAAGTCTAGTTTAAAAAAAATAAAAATAAATAAATAATAATAATAATAATAATAATAATAATAATAATAATAATAATGGCAATTTACATCTACCCCTGTTATTTTTTTTTTATTACAGATCCTTCCCTCTTAGTTAGACAATAAGATGTAGCCCGATGTTACACAAAAACAATTACAGATAACCCCACGAACTTGACTTTTTGCGAATTAAGAGCTGGAAGTTACATTTCTACCCCTGTCGGAATTTCAGAATTTGGCCTGAGACAAACAACTTAGGATTTGGTCACGTGCACCGCACATGTGGGGTTATATGTAATTGAATTTCAAAAAAGGTGGTGAAATGAAAAAAAAAATATAGCCGTTGAAGTAGCCGTTGGAATTGAATTTTTGCCTATTTAAACCCCTTCTAACTCAATTTTTGGTAGTTTTCACCTTCTTTTACTTCTATATCTTCTTCCATCTTCAGAGAATGAGTGATTCGGGTGGTATTCGTCCGAATTGCAAGGGTACAAGATGTCGAAAGCGTACTATCTTATTTGTGGGCAATGACGGCAGGTTTTATTGGAGGTGTCCGGCACATGGTTGGTCAGAATGGGCAGAGGAATAAAATAATGCACAAAGGCAGGGAGAAATGATTCATCCCACAGTTCTATGGGAGTATAATGTTCATCCGACGCATCGACAACGTGTGCAACAAACAGAAGAAATCATTGAACAACAGAGAGAAACAAAAGTGCAGCTACCTAGACAGCAACAAGTGAAGCATTGCAGGGAAAATGTAGATGTAAAAAAAAGGCCAAGAGAAGACAAATACCATAGGATTAGGCAACTAGTTTGCCTAAACCTTTTACTACTTGCTATGTACCTTTTCTTGCAAATTTGGAAATCATTCATGTAATAGAATATCTTGAACAAGTGCAATATCTTCAACTTACATAATCCATAACATTGAAATGAACCAAAAGGATAATATCTTCAACTTACATGATCCATAATCCATAACATTGAAATGAACCAAAAGGATAATAGGTTTTCTTATGGAATTAACATCATAAGAACAGATCCCAAAAAGAAGATTAACAACTATAAGTCTTCAATAACAAGCAAAAAGAAGCTTCACAACTCTAACTCAGTCTGAACCAAACCATGCATTCCACCCTCCACCTGTCTGTCTTCCTGCACCTCTACCATTCCTTCCACCTCTGGCTCTCCCACCACCTCTTCCTCTCCCTCCACCTCTGCTAGTGCCACCAGTTCTTCCAGCTCCCCTCCCTGATCCACTGCTACTGCCAGCTCCCCTCCCTGATCCATTGCTACTGCCAGCTTCCATCCCTGCTCTACTGATGCTACCAAACTCTGTCCTCTGCCTGTCATTTCTTTCATTTGTGCCAGCAAACTCCTACCATTCCATACACAGATGGAGCAAACAATCATACAACAATCATACATATTGAAAGCATAGCAATTATACTAAGTTCAAAACACAATAAGAAAGGAGTCACAAGTGTATTGCTGCACTTACAGTTGGAGTAGGATTTTCAGGTGCAATGGGAACTTGCTCTGGGACTTGGTTAGTCATTGGAACCTCATTTGGTGGTGGAGGAACAGGTGGAGCTTGTTGTTGTGCCCCCCCCTGTTCTTTGCTGCAACCAAAATAATACCTTGTTAGCATATGAAAATTCAAAATTAAGTCAAGTAGTACAAGTTAAGCTAGTACTTACAAGTGTTGGGAATTTATTCTTATTGTGGCCTTGAGTTCTGCATAGACTGCACCTTGGAGGTTTCCTCTGCCTATGAATTGGAGCCTTGGATTTGTAGCCTTGTTCTGAGGGATGACTAATTCTTACAAGTTGTGGCCTGCCAACTTTCTTCTCTAAAGTTGGTGGTGAGCATTCATCCTGTGTAAGGTTACTAGGCCAGAATCTGTAGTCATCAATGGGCCATAGTCATGTCATATGTCCTCACATAAGCAGAAGTAGTATGATCGGAGGAGAAATAATTCTGAGCATCATCTCTGAGCCAAGTGATGGTTGTCCATGCATGTCTGCATGGAATTCCACTTAGGTCTCATCTGTTGCAATTGCAGGACCTCTTCTCCATGTTCACTGTGAAGGTGAAGTTATAATCTTCTATCTCAAAGATTCCTCCACCTGATTCAGTCCTCACCATGAGCTTCCTAGATTGTGCATGAGTTTGATTCAACTTGAAGAGAACAGTAGGCATCAAAGCATGCTTCACCAAGGCCCCTCGCTCCCTCCTTACAACAAGTCTCTGCATAACCTGTGCCCTTAGCATCTAAAGCAACAATAAAATGGTATACAACAGTTAGCATCTAAAGCAACAATAAAATAGCATCTAAAGCAACAATAAAATAGCTCATAAACCAATGTGATTACTGCCATACCTCCATCAAGTTCAAGAGTGAGCATGCTCTGATTGGTTCAACCCATGAGTTGAAGCACTAACTCAAGTTGTTTGTGATATGATCAATTTTTGGAGTTGGATCATATGAGTGCCTATCCCAATGCCCCACTGGTATAGCCATGAGCCACTCATATGCTGGCTCACTCACCTCTCTAATCCTTCCCATGGCCTTGTTGAAACCATATGCTGTATAGGCTGATGAAGCCTGCCAGTAGAACTTTCTCAGTAGCACACCACTCCACTTAAGCTTGAAATTGTCATATATATGCTTGGAGCATTTCCTATTGATTACATGTGGAAACCTCTCCTCAATAATTGGAAACAGGCCCTACATCACAAACATAGTGTTACAAGAGGAGAATTAGTAGTCTTATGGAAAGAGAACAAGATAAAAAGACAAGCTAAATTAAGATTCCATACCTTCTGTCTGTCAGCCATGAAATGCCAGTGTTTATCTGCATCAAATGGACCAACAAACATCTCAAGGCAGTGGATGAAGAAGCCCCATGACTCCTTGGTTTCAGATTCAACCACAACCCAAGCAAGAGGGAAAATCCCACAGTTGGCATCAGTACCAACTGCACTCAATAGACTCCACCATACTTCCTTTTTAGGTGGCAGCCATCAAATAACAAAAAGAGTGAGCAACCAGCCAAGAACCCCTGCTTCAATCCAGCTAACCCACAGAAGAACCTCTTGAAGAGAGGTGGCCTTTCTACAGCAGGAGTTGTGTCAATCTCAGAAACTGATCCTGGATTGCTTCTCAAGATCATCTCTCTGTACTTTGGCGCGAGCTTATAACCTAACTCAGGATTGCCACCCAATACAAGCATAGCTTTCTCCCTAGCTCTCCAAACCTTCATATATCCAACTGCCACTCTTTTTTTGTAACCCAAGCCTCCAGCTTCTTGGCAGATATATTTGGATGCTCTTTCAGCTCCAACACAATCTTATCAGACAACCAATTTGCATCTGCCATCTTTGGATCCACCTTCCTTACACATCTATGCCCACCAGTGTATGTCTTCACCATGATTGAACTACCATCCTCCATCATACTTGCATGTAGTTTCCATGGACACCCCTACATTCAAGACAATATATAGAATTAACATCTGATTATCACAATAGAAGTACACATACATTAACTTACAATATATCACAATTCATACCTGAGTAATGCCTCCACAATGAACTGTGTATCTGTCCTTCTCATTCTTATCTATAACCATGGTAAACCCCACCTTGAAGAGGTAATCTTTCACTCTTCTCCTCAGCTCCTTCATAGTGCTAAATACCTGACCCTCTTCAAATTCCTTATCCTTATCCTCAGCATCATAATTCTCTTCAAATTCATTTCCAACCCATGTTCCTTGTAGAGCATATTCTTCACGCACCTCACTTGGATATGTCACAGGCACATCATCATCACCTTGATTACATACAGAAAATAAGACACATGTCAAGTAGTTGTAATTACTGTTTACAAGAATTACATAAAAAAAATAATTAGTTAATTGCATACCTTCAGCTTGTTCTTCTCCCTGACCATCTTCATTCTGCTCCTCACCCTCATCTGGCACATATTCCTCATCACTATCAGAGCCCTCATCATAATGAAACCCTATCTCTCTATCTTCCTCCTCATGTACATTGTGTATTGGTGGTGCATTAGTCTCCCAATCAACAAATCTTTCATCCTCCGCCTCAGTTACCATCCTATCTCCTCCCTCACCTTCACCTTCACCTCCACCTTCACCTTCACCTTAACTTTCACTCTGTAGCATAACTCCATAATAACTCTCATCATATGTAGAGCTTTCCCATTCCTCAACTACCACATCATCTATCTCAGTCTAATCCTTCTCAATCTCATTAACAGTTGGGCCAGTTTCATCAACATTATTCTCATGAGTCTCATTCACACAAGTTTCATCAGCAGTATTCTCATGAATCTCATTAACAACAGTTTCATCAACATTATTCAAGTTCTTCTCATTCACAACAGTTTCATTAATCTCAGTCCTATTCACTCCACTAGCACCAGCTTCACTATTAGGTACAAAACCACCACTCAACTTCTCCAATATCACATTCAAGCAATCCTCCCAATTGACATCCATATTCAATTCAGTAGGAGCAGGCTGCTTATCAGGTGTATCAAACCTGGGAATGTAGGCACTATTTGGTGCTTCCTGTTCTGGCTCTTTGTTATGAGGAGGTGGTCTTTTTGGATCAGGTTCTGCAACACTTGGATGAGGAGGAGTTTTTGGCTCAGGTTCTGGAACATTATGTGTGGGTGAGGACTGTGTTTCTTGGGTCATTGGTGGAGCACCATCTTCTTCAGTCAGGTCAATAACAAAATCATTTTCACTTGGGTATCTTTTTGGAGCTTTTGGTGGTGGTGGTTTTGATGACCTAGGCCTAAACATTCTTCTCCTCAAAGGTTCACCTCTTAAGGGCACCTCAAAGGGAACATCAACATCATTAGCAACCTGCTTACCCTTCCCTTTACCCTTAGGACTTGCTATTTTAGCTAGAGTCTCAGCATACTGCACCTCACAGTGAAGTTCAACTTCCCTAGTGTTCATATTTCTAGTAAACATCTCAGTGACATCATTATCAGTGACAATCTCAATTGTTTTACTACCATTATCAACCTCAGCAAATAGAGAAAAAAACAGAGAATGTTCTTTAGGCCTCTCTAGCTTATCCAACACATTTTTCAACGTGAATGGTTCCAGCCCTCCATGAACACGTATGTTAAAGCGCTGCTCCATAGCTTCAAAACACAGACAGACTGTAAAAAAACTGTCAAAAGAAAATTCCCAAAACCCTAGTTCGAACTTACAGTGAAATTCTACAAAAAGAAAACACAACGCATACGTCATACTGATCATAACAACGAGTAAAACTCTATATCACAAGAAAAAGCAACAATTTTGTAAAGGGACGAACAAACCTAGTTACAATCGCCGTTAGCCGCAATTCGACGACCCAATGTGTTCGCTAGCTTCCGATAATCAAGAATACGTAATAATATGGTCTGTATATGAAGATATTATAGCAAATTTGGTCGATTTTGTGAAGTTGCAGAGGTGACGGGTTTGGAGGGAAGTGGAGAAGACGATGGAAATAGGAAATAGGAAATAGGAAAGGGACATAATAAATGAAAAATTGATGAAAAGGAATTAAATCAGGTTTTTAGCCTTAAGGGCGTGTTTGGCCGGAGTAAAATACAAAATGAATAACGGGCAAGTCAAATTTTTTCCGACGAATGGGGCTATGTGTAATTGTTAAACTAACGAGGGAGAATCCGTAATATGAGTTTCTAGTGGGCGGTTTAAAGTAATTTACCCTAATAATAATAATAATAATAATATTGTTGTTGTTATTATAAGTGGGTTATTTGAACATGTAAACTTAGTTATGTTGGAATTTTAGCCAAACCATGGTTGATCAATCTATGAATATGCACTATTAACCAAGAGAGGCCTCACAGTTAGAAATGGAGTTTTCTTGAACGTGACTAATCTACTAAAATAGTAGAAGGCACTTGAATACATTTGTTACTGAAATTCATTTGTGAAAGAGTAATTAATGCTCAAAGTGTGTTGTTTAGTGTGTTAGTTATGGATGACTAAAAGTTGGAAGTAGTTGAAATTAAGAAGAAATGAGCAAAATATTATAAATAATATTTTGTTATGGGGTTATTTGAATGAACAATTTTGGTGAAGTGTGTGATAGTTGAAAAGGTATAAAAAATAATAAGAGAAAAGAGTTGTCACTAGTGAGTTTCGATATCTTGACCTCTGGGTTGAGAGCTAAAGCCTTTTCCACTGGACCATTGCATCATTTGGTGAAAGGTTGTGTTGCATTTGGAATGGATAACTTCTAGTGCGAGAATTTACATTCTCAAGAGTTTCACCTCTTCATTTACAACCTTTCAAAATTATAAATAAAAACCTCATACTATGGATTAATATACAGATTTTCGAATCTGTACATGGAAATCCATACGTTTCCATCTTCTTCTCTAACATTCGAAGTGCTTGTCTTTCCATATTGTAGTAGTCTACCCGAGTATCGTATTTCAAGTGCTTGTATACGGACTCACTGCAGTTTTATCTTGGGAGACTGTTCACTGGATAGGATAACTGTAGCACTGAGAGCAGAGTGAATAAAGTTTTAAGGAGAGAGTGCTGACGCTCGACTCTGCAGATTTGTTGCTTTATTCTTTTCCTTATTCAATTTTCAGTTTATACATTTTGATATATCTCTGTTTGCTCTCATATTTTCAAACAACTTAAAGCTTTATTTTGAAGTATCGATGATGTATAGGAATGAAATTGGAGCCCCTGCCGTTTGTGTTGAACACTTGGTGGCATGGATTAATGTTTCTGTTCTGTCCGAGTCATACTGCAAAGGAATTGCAAGAAGGTCGGTGTGTGTCCGTGGTGCCGAGCGTTGATGTTGGTTATGGAGTAACAAAATCTAATTAACCATGCATGATGTGTATTGGAGTGTGGCCGTGTGTGTTTGTTTGCAAGACAAAGTCAACACAAAAAGTTTATCCAGACTGTTGGGTTGGTTAAAGATTTGCCTTTAGGTACACTCTGGTCGGGCGCTACAAATTGAATTGGTATTAGTCAAAGCAATTCTTTATCCTTGTGATATGCTCGTGGAAGTGTTGCCTGGAACATGATGAATCAATTCCTATCCAGTGAAGAAATTCATCAACTAAAATCAGGAAAGTTTATTTACTGCATTTAATAGTTCAATTCCTATCCAGAAATTAATTTGTTGGTGGCCTTATTTATTGTTGCTTTACTACTGACAATCTTAATCATGTGTCTATGGTTGAAACATTACAAGCCAACAATATTTGGGTAACAAAGGAAGAGTAGCACGTGAATTCTAGAAAGTTTTGTTTGGGTTCACTTCGAGAGAAGTTATTTTATTACATTCTATTAAAGTTTGATCATGTTGAGTTCGATTCAACAATAGTCGATTATACCTAATCACAAAAGCTCACAACACAACTAAACCACCAAAAATCAGTTGCACCAATCAAACACACACCCAAGCAACCAAAATAGAAAACAGAGCAAGAACGATAAGCAAGAAAGACACAAGAGTTTAATGTGGTTCGGTTGTAAATAACCTACGTCCACGGAGATCAACCAGCTTCAATATATTATATGAACGTCAATTACAAGTCCTTAACAGTATGCATGAAACAAGAACAAATTTGTCTCTCAAAGCTAGAACCTATAATCTATATAATATCACCCTTCGGAGTAGTCGAACCGGGTCTTCAAGCTGTAATGAATATATCTCCAGATCTGGTATGAGCATGCAGTAATCACCCTTTTGCATAGCCTTCAATTTGCATCTAAACCTAAAGGAATTCAAATAGGAATTGAATTCGAATAGGAATTGATTTCCTAATGGAGACAATTACCTTTTCCTGATTGCATTCGGAAACAGTTGTTGAGATAACACCTCACAAATCTCCACCTTTAGCTCAACACCAACGACCTCTGTATCCCTGAAGTTAGGACACACCCCTTTGCATCTCTAAGGTTAAAACATGTCCCCATGTACCTTTAAGGTTAAGATACGCCCCCATGTACCACTAAGGTTAAGATACGCCACCATGTACCTCTAAGGTTAAGATACGCCCCCATATGCACCTCTAAGGTTAAGATGCCTCCCCGTTCCATCCCTGCGATTAGGATGACCCCCTCAAAGTCTTGACACCCACAAGTTCCAGGAAAAACCTGAACTTTGGTCCTGGAAGCGCCTTAATCATAGCATCTGAAGCATTCAACGACGTATGAATCTTCTTTATCTTCACAACTTCCTTGGCAATGATATCTCTGATGAAGAAAAACCTTACATCAATGTGTTTTGTCCTTTCATGATACACATGATGCTTAGTCAACATAATAGCACTTTGATTGTCACAGTGAATAAACATAATTCTGTTGGACACCCAACTCATTCAATAATCCACCCAACCAGATAGCTTCCTTAACACCTTTAATGATAGCCATGAACTCCGCCTTTGTTGTAGATAATGCAACCACAGACTGCCGACTTGCTTTCCAACTAATTGCCGTTCCAAACAAAGTAAACACATACCCTGTGATAGACTTTCTTCCATTCAAGTTCCCTGCAAAATCTGCATCCACATATCCAACCAATGGATTCTGCGAGTCATTGCTTTTCTTGAACCTCAGTCCCATCATCTTTGTGCCACTTAAGTATCTGAGAACATCTTTCACAACATCTCAATGCCTTCTCCCAGGATTCCCCATGTATCTGCTGATAACACTCATAGCATATGCAAGATCAGGCCTGCAGCAAATCATAGTATACATAATACTTCCAACTACACTTGAATAAGGTATCATCGACATAATCCTTGCTTCTGCATCATCCTTAGGACATTGTTCCTCAGATAACTTTACCCCAGACGCAATAGGAGTAACCACACTACTGCAATTTGACATATTGAACTGGGCTAGAACCTTCATGAGATAACTAGGCTGAGATAGAAACAAATTCTTCTCCTTCTTGTCCCTAGTGATATCCATCCTAAGAATTCTACTTGCATCCCCAAGATCTTTCATCTCAAATTCTTCCTGCAGTTTCCCTTTAAGTGTTTCAATCTCCTCCATTGACCTGCTAGTAATCAACATATCATCCACATACAAGATCCTTCCACCTGCACTCTCTTGCAACTCATAATCCAGAGCTTCATATTCAGTACATGAGTATTCTGGGACCTGATTATAACCTGTTGTTCTGGAGTTCCGGTCAGGGTTGCCTCAACCCCTTGTCCAACACCTAGTGTATCAACCTGCTCCATAGCCCAAACAACTTCTCCTGGTGTTATATCAGTTTTATCCTCAGACTCCACCTTAACTGAAATTCCATGTGCATATCCTCGATCTCTTGTATGCTGATAGTTTGAAGTTTTACCAACTTCCTCATCAAGTCGATCATCACCATCTGACTTTGAGCTACTACTAGAATCCTCATTCACTGGTAATATAGGCTCAGCATCCGCAACATCATCCTCCACTGTGGGCTCCATCTGAGAGTGAACTCTCTCATCTTCTAACTCAATTCTGGTATTTTCTGCAGAGTCGAGGTTGAGTGCGGGGTTGGGTGAACCCCCCTGTCAACACCTGCCTGCTTGTCCTTTAGAGGTAACACATCTTCATTAAACTGGACATCCCTGCTTATAATAAACTTTCCCTTTTCAGGTTCTATGCACCAAAGCTTATATCCTTTAACCCCCTTTGGGTAACCAATAAAGATACACCTCAATGCTCTAGCTTCCAACTTATCTTGCTTGATATGTGCTAAAGCCAAATAGCCAAACACCTTGAGTTTTAAATAGTCTCTAGTTGTTCCAGTCCATACTTGATCCGACGTCTTAAACTCCAAAGACACAGCTGGACTCTTATTGATAAGTATTGCTGCTGTAACCATAGCTTCTCCCCAGAAACGTTTGCCTACCCCAGAACTCAGTAACATAAACCTAGATCTCTCCAATAGAGTTCTATTCATTCTTTCCGCAACTCCATTCTGCTGTGGTGTACCTGCAACTGTTTTGTGTCTAGTAATACCCTTCTCTTTACAGAAATTAGTAAACTCAGTAGATAAGAACTTCAATCTATTATCAGTCCTGAGATACTTCAATGATCTTCCCGATTGATTCTCTACCTCAGCTAACCATTCCTTGAACTGATTAAATGCTTGATCCTTAGACTTCAAAATATAAACCCAGACCTTCCTTGAATAATCATCTATGAATGAGATGAAATATTTACCCTCCACCTTGAGTGAGTGTCCTGGATGGTCCCCATAAATCTGAATGCACATAATCCAAGTTAGCTTTAGTAGTATGCTTTCCTGTGTTGAAACTGTTCTTGTGCGCTTTCCCCATCACACATGTCTCACAGAATGGTAACTTAGTGAACTTCTCTCCTCCAAGTAATCCATGTTTGGTAAGTTCCTTCAATCCTTTCTCTCCAAGATGGCCAAGCCTCTTGGGCCATAGATATGTGTTGTCATTCCCATGAACTGCTGCACTTTCTCCAGCTACCGTGTTACCACATAAATAGTAAATACCATTCTTCTTAACACCTTCCAGCAAGGTTGTCTGAGGTGTTGATCCAACACCCCCCGAAACCCCGTTCATAACCCGTAGAACACCATGACTACAACTCCATGAATATCCCATAGCATCAAATTGACCACGTGAGATCAGATTCCTCCTCAAATCAGGTATGTACCTTACACCAGTTAACAATCTAACAGTTCCATCACGCAACTTCAATTTAACATCACCAATCCCTTTGACCATGCATGATTGAGTTCCCCAAAAGTACAGTTCCACCTTTCCCATATTTGAAGTTTGTAAACCATTCTTTAACCGGACTCATATGAAAAGAGCACCAAGAATCAAGTATCCAGGATAAGTTAAGCTTTGTAGTCTTGACATCACTATGTGGTGTTTTCTCTACTGCGATTCACGAAGGCCTTATAAAATGATGCATGTTAGAGTCTATGGTTGTTTACCCGTGTAATTATATACCCAAGAGGCGACAAGTTCTTCACCTTGCTTTCGAGATTGCTAAATGCCTAGGAAGGAGGTAGAGTGAGGTGTGTGATCCTTTGCTTGAAACCTATTCTTACGAATAGGTTTGGGGAGAGGGTTACCGTTGTTGTTCTTGTCTTTCGTCTTTTGAGTCATGTAAAGTTTTCTTCTTTTGAGCTTGTGCTCCAACGTATTCTTTCGAATAGGTTTTGGGAGGTCGTTGTTAGTTTTGTATTTCTTTTCATTGTACAACAAAAAGAAAAAAAAAAGAAGAAAAGAAAACAAAAAGAAGAAAAAGAAAAAGAACAAGAAAAAGAAGAAAAGAAAAAAACAAAAAGAAAAAGATAGTGTTAGGAAACTTGTAATTTTGATGAGCAATTAACCATGCTAAATTAAGGAAAGTCCAGTAACTAGTACTCTTAAGGTCCATAGGAATTTAGAATTTCAAGGACATTATAAAAGAGGAACGTTTGTTGAAGACTTAGATTAGGTGCTAGATAGGTTGGTTTTACCGCTTATGATGTATCTTGTTTTCTGAAAAGAAATACAACCTATTGAAGCATTTGCTGACGATGTACTTTGTTTACACAACAAACTATTGAAGCATTTAGAACCGCTCAGAAACTTGAAGATTTTGAAGATCTGAAGACTAGAAGATTTCTGAAGACTGGTATGTACAAAGGCACATGTTGCTCAGAAAGTGGAAACTTCAGCAACAGCTTGCATAAGTGAAAATCTAAACGACATAGTAGGTTATGCTTGTTGAAACTGAGACTGACCACTTGCTGAAAAGCATATGTGACCTCCTTGCTGATAGTACTTGCATTTGCGCTCCAACGTTCATGTTTGAATCTCATTCAAATGATCATTAAATGCAAAGCATGCACGCGAAGGACATGAAGACTAGAAGACAAATAAAGGACGCTGCTGAAAGTACAAAACCAAGATAGTGACATCTTAAGGAACAAAGCCTTAGAATTTGAAATTCAAACGGCTCCCTTGATTCACTATAAATAGAGGTCATCCGGCAAAGATTGAAGAGTGTCAACAACGTGATCATACTCTCACTTGTGCTTAAACTCACATACTCTTCAAACACTCTTACTGCCATTGATCCGTTCCAAGACTTAAAGCTTGAAAAAGCTACTTGTGAAGAAGTAGAACTTACATGGCTAAGAAATTAGTTAAGTGTTCTTTCTTTCGAACAAGAACAAGTCTTGACACCAGAAATAATCAAACTTGTTTACTGCAAAGTATTCAAAGTTTTGTTTCTTAGATTACTTGTTGTAACTGAATAAGTTATAATTAAGTTATCTCATCCCAAACCTCTCTAACTGAAAATACACCCTTTCAGGCGTGATATTCAGGAGGAACTTAATCGAGCATAGTGTTGCTGATTAAAAGTACCAAGTTTGGTGGAGAACAAGGTTACGTTCTCTAGTTAGGTTGGAAACGAAGCAAGTGTGCTTTGGTTTCTGTTTGGATCGCTCTAGATAGGTGTTGTAAGGAACCTCAATCTTATCTTAGTGGATTCAGTCCTAGAAAGGACAAAGTGGATTAGTTGAGAGATTAAGCCACTCTCAGATACCACTATAAAAAGTGTTTGTGTGATTTACTTACTGTACTTAGTTTTCAGCAAAGCATATCTATCTGTACACAGTCACTCACTTCACTTGCTGAAACTATCACTTACTGAAAAAGCACTTATTGTATCAAAGACTTCCGCTCTCTGATTTTAAGTATCAGCAAAACTAGTTACTGAGAAGTAACTTGTGCTTGCTGAGAAAGTTAAGTATCAGCAAACTCATTACTGAAAAGTAATAAGCACTTGCTGAGAAAGTTTTTAAACGACGAAAGTTTGAAAAGACTATTCACCCCCCTTCTAGTCTTTTCTTGTTGTTTAAAGGGACCAACAAGTGGTATCAGAGCTGGAGGTTCTTTAACCTTCAGCACTGAACCTAGATCCCCTTAGGTGCTTTCCATAAATCACCCTCACTTGATCAGTTTGGTAGTCTTTTGCTGACAGGATGTCTTTAGGATACGTTCCCTTGCTGAAGCTGGAAAATTATGAAAAATGGCGAAACAACATGATGCTACATCTTGAGGCCATTAGTGATGAGATGGTTACTGTCATTAATGATGGACCTATCAAGATCACTAAGGTTGAAAGAAGTTTTCCTCACAAAAAACTGAAGCTGGAAAGGAAACTATCTTAGGCGAACCGGTTGATACCGTTGTTCCAAAACCAAGAGAGGAATGGACTTCCGACGAAGCGAAGAGATTCCGTCTTGATGGCCAAGCAAGAAACATCATCATTTGATCAACTCCGGATACCATACAGTGCAAACTGTGGGGTGCTAAAACTGCTAAGGAAGCTTGGAAAATGGTTCAAGATCTTTGTGCTGGATCTGACAAAACCAAGGAAAACAAACTCGAAGTGCTGAAGTTAAAGTTCCAGAACTTTAAACAAGGTACAAATGAGTCATTGGAAGACTTGGACTTCAGATTCACAACTCTTGTTAGTGAAATGGCAGCCTTGGGTGTTGGAAATCTTTACTCAGATTCTGAGAAAGTGAAAACTATCATCAAAAGTCTGAACCAAGCTTGGATCCACACTCAGAACTTCTACTACAATCAAGGAATGCCAGACATTACACCAACAAAGTTGTTCTCTCATCTTGCTACTGTCAACTACGAGACAAAGCAAAGAGAAAATGTGTTTGCTGAAAAATCGCAAAACATTGCTCTTGCTGCAAAGCCGTCATCTTCTGAAAAGAAGAATGATAAAGAGCCTGCTGATGAAAACGCTTTGGTTGTTATAAACATGAAGAAATTCATCAGTAAGGAACTTGAAAGGCGAAAAGCAAAAGAGAAGCTGAAAAAACATCTTGGTAACAACTACCATAAGTACAAGAATGAGACTATCTCGCTGAACAAGCAAGCTCAGCAAGCAACTTCATCAGAAGAACCAGCAGTTGGAAATGATCTCTGCTTTTACTGCAAAAAGCCTGGACACTTCAAAGCTAATTGCCCTTTGCTGAAAGGCAAATCTGCTGAAAAGAAGAAGAAGTTCAAAAGAGCTTTTATTGCTGAAGAAACGAAGAAGCTTCAAGCAAAAATCGATGCATTGTGTATTGATACTAGCTACGAAGACAGTGAGGATGAAAGCTCAGACACTGACGATGAAGAAGCCACTCTTGACGTAGAGATTGGCAAGGAAGTTTGTGGAATAGCTATGGAAGCTTATCCAGATGTGTCAAACTACGAGTTCTGCCTCATGGCCGATCAGGTAAACAACCCTACCTCTGACTCAGACTCAGAAAGTGAAGACGAGATTGACCTTGACAAGATTCAAGGAGAAATCGAAAGATTTGAGAAAACTCTGAGCAGACAGCAAGAGAAACTACAGATTGCTGAAACTCTGACCAAGCAGACTACTGAAAAGTATATCTTGCTGAAGGAAGAGACAGAAGAAAAGGATGCTGAAATAAGGCGTCTTAACAAGTTGATTGCTGAAGCTACAGAGAAGAATTCTCAAATGGCATTAGAATTAGAAGAGTATCAGTTCTCAATTCTAAAGTTACTTGCTTAAATCCAAGAAATGAAAAAGATGAAAATCAATTTCAAATCTTATGCTGACGCAAGTAATACGCTGACAGAACTAAACTCTTATTTGAGAGATCCATCTCAGAAAGAAGGTTTAGGTGCAACGTATGAAGGTGATGACGTAGAAATCTTGAGTAAAGACAAATCACCGATTTCCTTCGTACGTGCTACTGATAGTGGTCAACCAGAACTCTATCAGTTTGGTCAATCTAAGGTTGCTGAAACATGCAATCAAGTACCTATGACCGTAAATCCCGATGTTGCTACTCAAAGTAACAAGACTTTAAAAGGAAAACAGGTTGCTGAGAAGCAAACTGTAAAGAAGAAGGATGTCGTAAAGCATTCCGCCAAACAAGTTGCTGAAAAGCAATTTGTTAAGTCAAAAGGCAAGATTACTAAAAGTAATCAGAAGACCTTTGCTGACAAACCTGAATCAAGTAAGGTTGCTGACACAAAAGCTCAGCATTCTCCGAAAAGTGGACTCGATTTCAAAACCAAGCAAAGTCAACTTTTTCACGAGTATAAGCAAAGTCAGCAAAGATACTTCAAAGAGATGAACAAAATCAAGCCTAAGAGTTCTGAAAAGACTCTAAATGCTAGGGCTAGAAGGAACCTTGCTAGAAAACAACTTACTGAAAAGTATGTTCAGCAAAAAGGTCAACCGAGCAAGACACCACATCAGAAAGTGGACTTGATCAGCACGAATCAAAAGTCTTTCAGCTCAAAACCTCCTAGTTCCTCAGCAAGTAGAAAACAAGTCAAAGTTGAAAAACTTAAGACTTGGGTTTCCACTGGACGCATTCTTGAACATGTTAATGGACATCCAATATTGGATAATTAACTTGTTTGCTCTTGATTGTGCAGACTTCAGCCACGAAGACAAACGATGCAATCTGGCACTTTGATAGTGGTTGTGGAGAGCACATGACGGGCAACAAGAATAACCTTATAAACTATAGACGGTGGTCTAAAGGTCCAACAATAAGGTTTGCTGGTGGAGGATCTGGTTCTACAAAAGGATATGGTGACGTGAAGTTAGGATGCATTACCTTTACGGGAGTTCTTTATGTCAAAAATCTTAAGTTTAATCTTTTCAGCATGAGTCAGTTTGCTGACAAAGGATACTTCATCAAAATCAAAAGTGATGAATGTAAACTTATAGATTTCGAGACTAAGAAGGTTATTATGATTGCAGGAAGATCAGGAGGCTTGTACACCGTAGATTGGTCTTCAGCAATCGTTGAAAAATGCCTTGTCTCAGATCACGATTGCCTTGCTGAAAAAGCATGGTTATGGCATAAACGAACAAGTCATCTAAACTTCAAGACGCTGAATAAGCTGTCTGAAAAGGCACTTGTAGTTGGATTACCTAAGGTTACTTTTAAGAAGGATGGTGTTTGCAATGCATGTCAGCAAGGAAAGCAAACCAAATCTTCTTTCAAGAACAAGGCAGTACCGTCAACTACAAAACCTTTACAACTCTTGCACATGGACTTGTTTGAATTTTCTACAACAAGCTATGCTGGTAAGAAGTATGGTCTGGTGGTGGTAGATGACTATTCAAGATTCACTTGGGTAGTATTTATCAAGTACAAATCTGAAACTAGGACTGAAATACCTAACTTGCTGAATAAGCTTGAAGTCATGAAAAATGACAAGGTAAAAGTCATAAGGACAGACCATGGTACTGAGTTTGTAAACCAGTACATAACTGAGTATTGCACTTCAAAAGGCATACAACATCAGTTATCCTCAGTAAGGACACCACAACAAAACGGTGTTGCTGAACGGAAGAATCGTACCCTAAAAGAAGCCGCAAGAACAATGCTTGAAGTAATGAAAAAATGACAAAAATAAGCTTGAAGTCATGAAAAATGACAAGGTAAAAGTCATAAGGACAGACCATGGTACTGAGTTTGTAAACCAGTACATAACTGAGTATTGCACTTCAAAAGGCATACAACATCAGTTATCCTCAGTAAGGACACCACAACAAAACGGACACCACAACAAAACGGTGTTGCTGAACGGAAGAATCGTACCCTAAAAGAAGCCGCAAGAACAATGCCTGCTGACACTGAAATAAGTGAGGCTTATTGGGTTGAAGCGATTAATACCTCCTGTTACACTCAAAACAGATGTTTGATTACTAAGGAATACAACAAGACTCCGTATGAGTTGTTTGTTGGAAGGCCTCCTAATATCACTCATCTAAGAGTATTTGGTTGTAAGTGTTTCGTTCTTAATAACGGTAGAGAATACCTAAGAACATTTCAACCAAAAGCAGACGAAGCGATATTTCTCAGTTACTCCTTGCATAGTAAAGCTTATAGAGTTTACAACAAAAAGGCAAAAAAGATTGAAGAATCAGTCCATGTTGTATTCTACGAAAAGACACAAGGAGTGCCTGCTGAAGAAGAAATATCAGAATGTATGAAAAAGTTAATCATACATGAGCAAAGAACTGAATCTAATGCTAGGCAAATCAAGTCAATTGAACTAAATGATGATTCTGACAATGACTCTCCTCCCCCAAGTCATGATAAGATAAATATAGTTCACGACAAGGAATTTCCAGCAAAAGACGCAGTTGCTCCGGAAGTTGCTGAAACTATGCAACTTCCTGTGCCTGCTGATGAGTTACCACAATCTAGCAATGCTGAACAAGCAGTTGCTGATGAACCAATCTCAGCAGAGACACAAAATCCCAGTAGTACTGAACAAGTACATGCTGATGAGCAAACATATCCAGATCCAACGAACATAAAACCTGTTAATAAATGGATTAGAGATCATCCCTCTACAGATATGATTGGTGATATTGATAAACGCCAAGTGACTAGACCCAAAGTTTCTGCTACTCATAGACTTGCTGAAGAAGCAACTGTTGTAGAAGTAGAATCTTTGTTCTCTTGCTTTGTTTCAGAAATTGAACCTAAAACCATAGAAGAAGCTTTAAAGCATTCTGAATGGATCAAGGCAATGCAAGAAGAACTGGATCAATTTGAAAGGAACAAAGTCTGGAAACTTGTACCACTTGCTGAAGGCAAGAAAGCTATTCGTACAAAGTGGGTGTTCAGAAATAAGTTGAGTGAGTCTGGTGAAGTAACAAGAAATAAAGCACGTTTAGTTGCTCAAGGTTACTGTCAGACTGAATGATTGGACTATGATGAGTCTTATGCACCAGTTGCAAGATTGGATGCAATTAGGCTTTTCTTGGCCTTTGCTGCTCACAATGACTTCATTGTTTACCAAATGGATGTTAAAAGTGCATTCTTGAATGGTGAACTTGCTGAAGAAGTCTACTTAGAACAACCCCCTGGCTTTGAACTTCCCTCAGAAATCAAGATGGTATACAAGCTTCAGAAAGCTGTATATTGTCTAAAGCAAGCACCAAGAGCATGGTATGATACCTTGGCTAAGTTCTTGCTGGATAATGGTTTCAAGAAAGGTGAAGTTGATAAAACCTTATTTACCATGAACTATGATGGTAAAATACTCTTAGTTCAAATTTATGTGGATGACATAATTTTTGGATCTAAGGACAAGCAACTTTGTGATGATTTTGCCAAACTCATGACAAACAAATTTGAAATGAGTATGATGGGAAAATTCAATTACTTCCTAGGGTTGCAAGTCAAGCAACTCAAAGATGGAATATTCATAAATCAAGCAAAGTATGCGAAAGAAATGCTCATAAAGTTTAGGATCAAAGAGGAAGAGAAACCTGAAAAGATCCTATGAGTGTTGGTACCAAATTGGGCTATACTAAAGAAGATAAAAGTGTTGAAGAACACAAGTATAGGAAGCTCATTGGTTCCTTGTTGTATTTAACAGCAAGTAGACCTGACATTCAGTATGCCGTTTGTGTGTGTGCAAGATTCCAATCTGATCCAAGAGAATCACACTACAAAAAGGCAATTAAGATACTGAAATATGTCAAAGGTACAATCAATGTTGGATTATGGTATCCTAAAGATTCAGGACTTGAGTTGGTAGGTTATTCTGATGCTGATCATGGAGGATCAACTCTTGATAGAAAAAGTACCTCTGGAACTTGTTAGTTTTTGGGTACTAGATTAATATCATGGTTCAACAAGAAACAAACATGTGTTGCCAATTCATCTACTGAATCTGAGTACATTGCGGCTGGATGTTGCACAGCTCAAATCCTATGGATTCAGCAACAATTAAGAGATTATGGTATTTCTGCAAAGAAAACACCAATCTTTTGTGATAATACGAGTGCTATTGCTATCACGCAAAATCCTAAGTTTCACTCCAGGACCAAACACATTGATATTAGACATCATTTCATTAGAGATCATGTGGAAAAGGGAGATATTGAGGTTGTGAAAGTAGGTACTGATGATCAACTTGCTGACATCTTTACCAAGCCCCTAACAGATAATAGATTCGCAATGCTAAGGTATAACCTTGGATTGATTGAATTACCTCAATAAAGGATACAATTGGCAGAATGCTGAAACAGGTATTCAGCAAGCCAAAGTACTCTTACTCCATTAAAAGCTCTCTCCACTAATTTCTTCTAAGAAATGATAGGTCACTACATGATTGCTGAAACAGGCATTCAACAAGTAATTCTTTCAAAACGGGTATTTGTTAGAAAACGGGTATTTGTTAGGAAACTCGATCACTTGCTGAGACAGGCACTCAGTAAGAGAAAAACCTTAAAGATTGCTGAAACGGGTATTCAGACAATCAAAGATACTGAAACAAGTATTCAAGTATCAAGGGAATATTCTGAGACGGGAACTCAGAAAAAGAGCAAAACTCATCTCTCAGATTTTACCAAAGGATATCTCAAGTACAGAATAATTTACTGATACGGGAACTCAGAAATATCTTTTAAACTTAAGAAAATATGAGATATCTAAGTAAGGGGGAACTTTCAGCAAGTATCTAGGCTATTTATGCAAACTCGCTGAAAAGATTCTTGTCTATTTCAGCAAGCAATCTAATCCCATAAATCTCAGTAAAATCAATTTGTGACGTTAATCTTAATCGGGCACAGATAAACTCGTAATAATCATGACATGAAATACAATCGTGGCCATTGATTAAAAGAAGTTATTGATCTAACGGTTAACATTTCAAAGAGAGAGAGTTCTCTCACGGTTTTAGTTAGTGGGCCACTACGCATTCAATGCAAAGGCTCCACTAACGCCAATGTTTCTCTGTTTTACCCTTGCTGAAAACTCATATAGATTGAGTTTCTCACACATCAGAGATACTATATAAAGAAGGAGTTAGAGAAATGACAAAATTCTTTAACTCACATTTCCTTTCTCTGCAAATTTTAGCCTGAATCTACTGTACCTCCGGTCAAAAAGCAAACTATCTTTTTCGTACACATTTTCTTCTCTATATAAAGAAATGGCACCGAAAAGACAATCATCTAAGACCTCCAAGTCGTCAAAGGTTGACAGTGCTGAGAAACGCATTGCTCCGGTGACTACTCCGGCAACAAACAGAGCGAAAGTTGTGTTGAAAAACGACATAATCACCGAGAAACGCATGCCTCCTTTATATCATGACACTGCAAAGTGTGAGATGATGATGCAATGGGGTGGTTTTGATAAAGATAAGTATATCCGATACTTCTATGAACAAGAATTGGACGGTGACAATGAAGAGGCGCTTGAATTCATCAAGAGCAAGGCCTCATTCACTTTATAACTGCTCGCCCTAAGAAAGTGAGCATGTTAGACGCAATGGAGTTCTACAACAATGCATAAATCTAGTCCCTAACTGATAGTAAAGGAGTCACTGAAAAAGTGATCTTTACTACAGTTCAGAACACGCAAATCGTCATGAAATGGACTGATTTAGCGGAAATCTTTCAGATTCCAACCACTGGAACTGAAGATGACGTCACTGACACTGATGAAGAAATTGAAGCCTTCTACAGTGACGTCAGAAATGAGAAAATGAAGAAAGGAGAGATTGCTCCCGTGACTTGGACAAAGCACGTTAAGAGGAAACATCTCTGCCATTCACTTGGTCTAGTAGCTGTGCTACTAATCAAAGTCTTGGACTCCCAAGTTGGAGGAATAGACCAAGTAGGCCTGAGAAGGTGGCCGCTGCTGATGCATATCTATGAGAACAAAACGGAGCTCAACTAGGTTAAGTACATTTTCAACAGACTTGTTGATTGTGTTACTAAGTTCAAGGTTAAGGTGGAAGACAACAAAGTCTCACCTTCCTTCCCAGTTATGTATGGAATAAAGATATGCTTTATCCTTGAACATTTCAGGATTCAACTGAGAAACCCATTGCCAATCAAGAAATCTGTATGCAATGTGGGAAGAGCCTTTTACAAGCAGAATGTACCTAAGACTGCTGGCAAGAAACTTGAAAAATCTAAGAAGACAACAACTGCAAATGTTGTCAGCACAAGCCAGCAAGAAAGGTATACAACAGCTGCAGATGTCATCACTCAGCAACTTAGAGATGAAACTGCTGTAGATGGTGGTGACAGAGATGAAACTGCTGTAGATGGTGATCATGCTGACACCACTACACCCGTTGCTGAAAATGCAACTACTGACGCCTCAGCTGGGAAACTGGAGAAATCCAAGAAGAAAAAGAGGAAAGCTGATGATGACACTCAGACTGCAGCGTCATCAACAAACCCCGTCCCCAAGAGAAAAAGGACAAATAATCCGAGAAAGAAAACACTGGCTCGCAAGTCAGTACCAATTGTCCATTATCTCTCGGACGATTCCCAAGCAGTTGCTGAAAAGCAAACTCCAGTAGATGTTGACAAGGTGGTTACTGAAACCTATGTCAGCAACGTTGAAGTGTTTGCGGAAGCCTTCAACAATCAACTTAATGTTGATCCTTCTACTGTGAATAGACCACAAGGCAATGGAAATGAAATTCCTGCCCAAGTCCCATATATCTACATTGTAGATAATCTTGATGACCCAACTCTGGAACCGGTTACTGATATCACTGCAGATATAAGAACCGCGGCACTTGCTGAAGCTGCCATTGCTGAAACGATGGTTGCTGAACAAGCAACTCATCAGGTTGCTGAAGAACCAGTTGCTGAGACAACAATGGTTCAAGTTTCAGAAGTTGCTGAAGAAACACAAGAAGCATTATTCGACGACGCATCTGGCAATGCTGAGAATACTGGTCCCAGTTCACCAAAAACATCAATTGAAAAAGTCCAGCTTGTACTGGAAGCTTTAAGCCAACAGATGGAATTGGATATTGAAGAATCACCCAACAAATCCATTGATGTTTTTATGACAAGCAGTGAGCTTAAGGGTCAAGATGCTTCTGCTCAACTTGTCATTTCAGAGACAAGGGAGATTGCTGAAACCGCGCAGCTTTCTCAAAAAGAGCAAGCAAAGAAGTCTGCTGAAGAAACAGTCCCAGAAACTGAAGAAACTGTTAATGCTGAAAGGACTGAGCCACAACCTGTCCTTCTTCAGCAGGTAGTTAACTCAACCATCAACAAATCTTCATTTTCTGAAACTCATTCTTTTGCTATATTATGATTTCTCTACAGACTTCTAAAGATGCAAGTCAGACGGTTGCTGAAGCCTCTGCACTAGAATCAACACTTCCTGCTCAGCAGGTAGTTAAAGTTTTTGGTAATACAACTAAGTTTGACAACTTAGTACTTGTATCTAACTCACATTTATTTCAGGATGAACAAATGGAGGATGCTTCTCAAGCTCCTCAAGGAATGGAAATTGTACCAGCACAAACAAGTGTGCAACATGAGCTTGCTGAAACTCAGCAGGTAATTCATGTTTCAGCTTTGGACTCTAAAACAGTTTTCCAAACCTCTCCTGATCTAAATCTTATTCTTTTTCTGGCTCTAAAGGAGACCACTGAAGTGGTGCACATCACTGAAGATCCACAAGTGAGTTCTGAGGAACTTTACTTGAACTTCAAAAGAACAACCTTGTCAACAGTTGCTAAGTATGTCAGCAACTGGCAAAGGTACAGAAGGATGGACTTTTCTGATCTCCATCTTCATCTATCAAATGAGAAAAAGAGATCTTCTCTGCTGAAGCTCGAGACGTTTGTCCACTCCATACTTCCTAAAGAAATGTCATATTCTCAGCTAATGAGCTCAAATCTGATTTCTCAAATCAGAGAGAATATGAAAGCCAAATTTAAGAGTGCCTCTCTAGCTGTGATGCTCAAGGGTTCATTTGTACCCGTGGTGGATGATCCCCACAAAATCAATGAGGAAGAGGAAGTAACGAGTGTTGCTTTATACAAGCATCTCGAGCTAGTTATTCTGACTGATGATGATGAAGAGGAAGAAGATGAAAACATCCCAACTGATCTCAGTGATGATGAAGGGAAAGATTCAAAGGACAAAAAGGATGACGATGATGACAATCAAGGTCCTAGTCCTGATGCTGGTGGACTAAAAATGACAGTTGCTGAAACTGAACAACAAGACAATCAGCAAGTTGAACAAACACCAACTCAGCATGAATCTCAACCTGCTCCTGCTGAAGCTGAAAATCAAGCACCTGTACAAGGCGCTGATACTGAAGAGGATTACGCCATAAAGCGAGCTGCCTTGAAATATGGCAAAAGCCAACTTTCTGATGCCGAGTTACCTTTACTCGATGCCAAGGTCACTGATACAAACCTTGATGATGAAGATGAACTGGATGAAGATTACCAAAGAGCACTACAAAACAGTCTCCGAATTCATGCAAGGCATACGCAGAATTTGGACATTGGTCAATCTTCAGGAGTAAAGCCAAAGGAAGTCCACTCCCTTCCACTTACTACTGGTGAAACTCCAGTAATTGAGTCTCAAACGTTGCCATCAGCAACTACTCAATTAAAACTTACTACTGGTGAAACTCCAGTTGTTGAGTCTGAAGTGTTGCCATCAGCAACCACTCAACCAAAAGGAAATGAAGCTGCTGACTTAGGTTCCAAGGTTGCTGGCCTTGATGAATCTGAGGATGAAGATGATCTCTCAGCAAATGAGGATGAAAATTCCAAGAAAGAACCCAAAGTTGTTGAAATTCCTCCTCCTGACTATATAAATGATGAAGGAGATGACTTAAGAGGAGAATTGCTGCTACAAGATGATCAATTTGCTTCAGAACTTAAAGTTCATTCCTTGACCCCCAATCTTGTGTCATTCCCACGTGTTGAGGAGTTTACTCCAAGAATTCTGGCACTGAAGAAAGTCCATGATGCCTGCAAAGCAGAAGATGATGCACTGCTCGCTGAGAGCCCGCTTGATATCGGAAAGATATTGGCTACAGTGCTGAGACGCACTACTACTCTTACAATAGCTCAGAAAGACATCAGTCTTTATCACAAAAGCTTGAAGAAGATGTAAGTCAAGCACTCCGGCTAGCAAAGTCTGCATTAGTCAAGGCACAAACTTTCATGGAAGAAAAGGCCGCAACAGAGCGCAGACATGAGGAGATTATGGTGAGTGTTAAATATGAATTGTCAAAGCTGACTTCTGATCAGCAAGCAATCATCATGAAATACAACAGTCTAAGTACTCTTGCTGAAAATTGCAATGAGTTCTTCTCTTTGCACATTACTCCGATGTTGCAATCCATGTCTAAGGGGGAAAATATACAAAAGAGAACTACAAGAAAGAAAACCCCTCCTACTGATGAAGCGCAAATGGCCATAGAACCTCTTGCTGAAAGAGAGCAAAGTTCTAAAAGACAAGCAAAATCTGAGTTAAATTCAGCAAGTCCCAAAAAGAGAAAAACTGCTGCTGAAATTCAAGGATTTTGTCACACTGAAAGTCATCAAGCTTTGAATGAAGATGATGATGATGATGACAATCAGACAATAGCTCAAGCCATAAGAGCTAGACCAATTACAGCCTTAACTCCGTCTGGCCATTCAAAGCATTTCTCTTCTGACTCAAGATCTTCAGCAAGAGATCAAGACAATGCTAAGTCAAGAAGAAGAAGGCAAAGACAGGAAGAAAAGAGGCTGGCCAGCATTGCTATTGGCTCCGTCATTGAATATACCAAGACCAACAATGATGAAACCACTCAGAACGTGATCAGAAACGTTCATGGTTGATGATGTCGTTTTTCACCAATTAAATTTGTTTTAAAAGCCTAAGAACACTTATCACTATACAAACTAGAGTGCAATGGCAAGTTGTCCCCGAGTGTCGTTCTCTCGGGACCTAACGTGGCTTTGCTTGAGGTTTTTGCAAGTAATTTCAGTCAACGAGTTCAAATGTTTAGAGAATCGTTTCCTTTGAACAATAGCAACGACAAATCAGATTTATGTAAACAAGATTGGAAAACGGTTGGTGGTAGAAATCAAATACACATGCATGGGTTACGTATATGCTCACAAGTTCAGTGCGTAGAACCTTCGATCAAGTCTGCTAAGCAACTTGTCTAGGCAAATTTAAGACACACATCATGAAAGATCACTATCAATAATTTAGAGGTGCTTGTCACCAACACCATTTATCTAGCATGCTGCAAATCTCTAACATACAATCCTATAGCTTTCATTGACCAAGAGTTTGTCACTATACTCAATTCGAATATATTTTATAGGCAACTAAGAATCATATGAAGGGATTTGCAGCAAGATTGAATCACAATCTCATGTAAGCATAAACATAACCCATAGCATGCATATTCTACATTCTACCACCAACACAAAAGATTTAGCTACTCATATTCATCAACATAGACATCAATTCATATGAATAATAATTAGAATTCATCATATCAAACTACAAGACAAGAGAGTGATACAAGTTACCACCAAAGCTGTCACTAATCGGTGGAAAGCAAAGAAAACCTCTCCGTAGATGATTACAAAGGATGAATCCCAATCAAAACCTTGAATCCCAAGCTAAATTACAAAGTAATCTGAATATTCTCTGAGTTTTGGGGCTTAGGAGCTCTCCAAAATGAAGTTACAGTTCAAAAGATATTCAAAAAATGATCAGAGATCAGATCTAAGAAGGAAAATCCGAAAACGTAACCGCTGCCAAGCGGACCGCTTGGAGAAGCCAAGCGGAGCGCTTGGCAAGCGAAGCGCTTCTGGCACACCAAGCGCTTCGCTTGGCTCCTGGAAATTGAAGCGGAGCGCTTCACTATTCCAGGCGCTTAGCTTGGCTCCTGGGCAAATTTTTGTCTTCAAACTCAATCTTTTTGCCCTCGCATGGCCCTCGGGTGCCTTGGACTCATCCTTCTCGATGCTTATTGATACTCAAACACTTACGAACAAGCCACGGAGATTGAGGAACTTCAACGGGGCCATCTTTTCCATCAAAAATGCTCGTTTTTAGCTCCAAAAACGCCGTTTCGTACCTAAGTGCCTGAAAATGCAGAAAACACAAAACGTGACACAATTCTACAAAACTAACCAAAAAACAAGGCTAGAAGATAGCAAAAGAAGGTGAAAAAGACAAGATGAACGCGTCAAAAATGCGTTCATCAAACTCCCCAAACCAAACCTTTGCTTGTCCTCAAGCAACAAACTAACCTAAATGCAACACAAAAGGAGTCTCATGCCAAGTAAGATGAACTAATCTATTGAATCTACCAAATGCTTATGAACAAGACCATATGTGCATGACATGCAAGTAGGTTGAAGAATGCCTCGATTGCGAATATACACATTCTCATGTGCACTTGGTTAAACAAAGGAGTCTCTCGTAACATCTTCTACCTGGACCTGGTCAGTGACGACACAATGATGCATGTTATCATACTACAATTGCCCCGTGCCTATGAAACCGAGGACTTACTTCTGTTCACCAAGTGAGACTTTTCCTCAAGAGAGGGCGAACCAATACTGGCTCTCATCAAATGAAGGAGGGTTCCCTTAGAAAGATAACACTCCCCTATTCTACCCAGACTCTCAAGAATGAGCCTCTTTCAACCACTTCTTGAATAGCAAGACGAGGGTGGTCAAGAATAGGCCTTGGACGAAGGCGACACGAAACAAAAGATAGGATTTACAACTCGATAACTTCACAAGAACAAAATATTTATATGACACTTGACACTTTACTAGACTGTTTTTGGCTTGCAACGACCCTTCTTTTGCTTTAGGCCCTTATTCTTTATTTTCTTTCTTCCCCTTTTTTTTTTTTCTTTTCTCTTCTTTTTTCTTCTTTTCTTTTTCTCTTTTTTTTTTTCTTTTCTTTTTTTATAGGGGCAAGCAGCAGTACTATGTGTCAAAAACACCTCCCCAAACCTATTCGAGAGAATAGGTTTGAGCACAAAGACGAAAAGGAAAAGGAAAGACTCTTTACAAAGACACCTCCCCAAACCTATTCGAAAGAATAGGTTGGGACACAAAACAAAAAGAAAAAGAAAAAGGAAACTTTACAACGACTCAAAGACGAAAGACAAGATCAACGAAGCAACCCCCTCCCCAAACCTATTCGATAGAATAGGTTTAATACAAGGAATCGCACACCTCACACTACCTCCTTCCTAGGCATTTGGCAATCTCGAATCGAGGTGAAGAACTTGTCGCCTCTTACGTACATAATTACACGGGTTACAACCATAGACTCTAACATGCATCATTTCATAAGGCCATCGTGAACCGCAGTAGAAGAAACACCACTCAAGGTGATGTCGAGACTACTAAGCTTAACTAGTGCACAAGCGAATGTGACAAACCAAGCGAGACAAGCCTCAAACTACTTGCAAAGTGATGCAACATATGATCAATGGTCATAAACACTTAGTCTACTCAATAAAAAAGTTCAAAAGACTTGGCAATAAACTCCACACACAACAACGTGCAACAACTAATCTAGGGATGATATGCATGCAAAAATTTGAAAAAACACGACAAATCACATGAACTTGAGTAAAATCAGGCATGTACGAACCACACAAGCATATAGTACTGAAAATCCAATACCCCCTCCCCAAATCTAAACTTTTGCTCTCCTCGAGCAAAGAAAAGTTGAAAGAAAAAGAATAATTGGATTGAAAGTACACTTCCCTGAGATAAAGGTTCGTGTCCAACCTCCTATATATGAGTAGTAACTGAAAGGACTCAAGAAACAAGTGAAAACGGGTGCACAAAGGTGAGAAGAATGGAAAAACGAGGAAAATCCGGGTTCAGGGTCCAAGAGGACCGCTTGGGAGTCTCCAGGCGCTCCGCTTGAATTTCCAGGAAGTTGCAAAACTTCTTGGAATTTGAAGCGGACCGCTTGGCCCTTCCAGGCGCTTCGCTTGGCCCTGTTTCCAGATTTTCGATGTTTTTCCTCTCTCAATCACCTAAGGCACCAAGACAAAAACTAAACTAAACTAATCACGACAAAAGGCACACAGGCCACAACTACAAAAGCAAATAAAGAGTACAAGAGTCAAAAGTCATAACATCAATTAAGAGTGTCAAAAAGGAATACCACCACCGCAAAATCACTCGGATTCGAACCCTTGCTCTACTTCGAAGCGGTGGAGTATCAGATCGTGTGTCTCTATGTCGATTGGTTCCCTCGACGCCCCGGTGAGCCGGATGTTTGGCACATTTGCTTTCTCACACATAGCAGTGATCAGATTTGGGAAGACTAGTGGGTGACCGGGTTCTCGTTTAATCTCGAATTGCTGGAAGATGATGTCCCCCGGAGTGATGGGCAGGTTTGCCAAGAGGGAATAGACTAAGATCCCGATTTCCGACGTTATCTCTTCGGTTATGAGTCCCGGGATCAGATTAGCTACCACGAAAGGTAGGATCATGCGGGCGTGCAGGTGCAAATCTTTATACTTCAAGGTGTTATCGAGACGCGTCTTCCTTGGCTTATAGTCCTTGGTTGTCAGAACCCCGGCTATCTTCCTCGGAAACTTCTCAATCGTTGGGTCATAGACATAGTGCACATATGGATCATTCACATAGTATGCTACCTTATTCTTGTCTTCCCTCAAGGGTTCTTTTAGTCCCATAATGAAACTAGTGATACTCAATGGTGAGAAAGGGACCATCACACCACGAATAGGTACTGCTTCGGCCTTATAGTTATAGTCCTCGAAGGCAATGTGGAACTCCTCGACAAGGTCTCTATCCCATCCGCAGAGTTCTTTCCCATAGAAGGTCCATCCTCTCGCCGTTATAAGCCTGGTAAGGTGAGCATAGGGTGCATAGGGTACATCAAAGAAAAGCCCCTTGTCCTCATATTTTGTCCTCTTTAATACGTCCAAATCCTTTGGAGTAAAGGAGATGCTACGGTCCCAAATCACTGACCGTTCCCCTCCCCTATAGAAGTTGTATCGGAATCTCCGCAATGCGTCCGATTCTTTGTATGGGTCATGGTCGCTTTCATCACGGGGAATCTCCTTAGAAGTTGAAGCTCCATCCTTCCTTGCTTTCTTCTTGGCTCTTGTGTCCATGGTACCTAGAATAATCTTATTAGATAACTTCAAGAGAAAATGAGACTTAGACTCTTATACTACTACCCAACAATCTACTTCTACTCTAAGACAAGTATACGTTCTTCGTTTAAAACAAGTCATAACGCAACAAGTCGACTCTTAGACGTCAAAACTCACTCAAGTAATCTCATGGTGAGTTTGAAGGCTTGCTAAAGTTCATATGAAAAAAAATCGAGAAGCTTTAACACTTCGTTACGATAAATCCATACGAATCTAAACCAAGCAAACAAACTCTCCAATTAAATTACTCAACCAATCCAACATATTCTCATGTAATCACAACATCACCATAATCATACCATAAC
Organism: Plantago ovata; assembly: GCA_028274465.1. NCBI lineage: Eukaryota > Viridiplantae > Streptophyta > Magnoliopsida > Lamiales > Plantaginaceae > Plantago > Plantago ovata. The sequence goes on along the minus strand of CM051456.1, from coordinate 47,955,020 downwards.
TCAAATTCAAGGCTAACAATCATCAAACAATTACATTGCAAAGAATTCGAATCATAACATAACTCAAATTCAAAGCTAACAATCATCAAACAATTACATAGCAAAAATTCGAATCACTAGAGTTCATCATAAATCAAGAGGAGCAAAATTCGAATTTAGACATCACATCTAGTAAGAAACATGCTCAATAATCATTATCAAACTCTAATTCACCAATGCATAACACAATTGAAGCTAATTAAGATGAAATCCCAAATTCAAGAAAGCTAGGGTTCATGAGAGGTACCTTTGATTCCTTGTTATGGATGCTTCAAACGTGAAGTTTGATCGGTTTAAATGATAGAGGAGGTGATGGGCTTTGTAAAATGCACAAGATTGCAAAAATTGGTGGAGAATTGAGAGAGATTGAGATTTTTGGGGTGCAAAATCGGCAAAGGGGGAAGAAAAACGAAGTGGGAGGCTTTGAATCTCAAGTGCCCCGCTTGCTTCCTTAAAGAAAGCCAAGCGAAGCGCTTGGGTGTCCCAAGCGAAGCGCTTGGCAAGCGATCCGCTTGGGCACTCCCAAGCGCTCCACTTGGATTTCCATTAGGAATTTTCATTCCTACTGGAAGTTCAAGCGGACCGCTTGGGCGAGCCAAGCGCTTCGCTTGGATTTCCAGTAAGAATGGGATTCTTACTGGAAATCCAAGCGGACCGCTTGGGCTGTCCAAGCGGTTCGCTTGGGACCTGAAGCTCCCAAATCTAATTTTTTTCAACTTTTGCTAAGTTTTCACCTCAAAAACCTTGTCTAAACAACGAAACAAAATTTAAACGCGCTTCTAATCTATATGCAATTACCTACAACCTCAGGTTGCCTCCCGAGAAGCGCCTTCGTTTAAAAGTCATTGGCTCGACTCATCTTAGCTCATGCGGGATCAATTTTGCATCGGGTACTAAACTTCCCCGTCCAAGTGCTCTTCAAAGCACTAAGTCCCTGCACATCTTGACGAACATAAAGAGGACCAAAGAATCCTACAAGTTCGTTAGTATCAACATAAGCACATGAATTAACTATGGCTCGCAACGTATGTTGCTTGCCATTTACCTCGAAGCTACATGTACGACGGTACATGTCTATCACCATATGTACTTTGTTGATGAAGGCTCTACCCAAAAGAACCACATCCTTGAGCTTTGCGGAGGATGTAGGCATGACGATGAAGTTCGTCTTGACCTCTACACCGGCGACTCTTACCACTAGATTTTCTATCACACCCATGTCTTCTTCATAGACCCATCTGCCAATTGCACCATGCATTTCATTGGTCTTAAGCCAGACAAACCCGACTCTTCGTACACGTTCAAAGGTATGATATTCACACCCGCTCCTGTGTCTAGAGTTGCCACTATTCCATCCTTCTTTCCCAAGCCGATCTCCACATCAAAGCTCTCTTGAATAGGCACTTCCACCATATCCACCAACTCATCCTCAGACGATGAGTTTTCATTCACTTCCTCAACTATCGCATCAGATTGTGCGACCACTTTCTCTTCCACAACTACCTTAGGAGTCTCAGGCTCCTCACTCACCTTGCAAGTTTCAGTTACCTTGCAACTTGGCACCTCAACTAGTGCATTGTCTCTCACAGTCGTGATCTCCACGGGCAAATCAGTCACCACGGTTATGGCCATAGCCTTCTCCGTGTTTCCGGGAAACTTCCCTTGCTCTCTACTCGCCCCTCGATCTATGAGCTCTTGTAGCTTCTTATGGAGGTTGCTACTACTAGCCTCAAGCTTCTCAAAGCGTTGATTGTTAGTAGCCTCATTACGATAGTAATGCTCCATGAATTTATTCGTCTTCATAACCAGATCATTGAGTGAAGAGACAAGAGGTGAAGGAAGCACCCCCCCACCTTGTGGTCCCGAACTAGCAACCGGAGGTGGAGGTGTAGGATTAGAAGGCGGTGCTCCTTCATACCAATTGTTCCCATAGCTGAGACGACTTCTATCTTGATTAGGCCCATAGGCATTTTGATCCGAGTTATGAAAATAACCACGGTTGCCTTGATTCTGGTACCCACCTCGGGGTCCACGGTTTTGTGGCCTCACATTGCCATAACCTTGCCCGTAGTTCACATCTCCAACTACTTTGTCTCCCTCAGCAGCATATACTTCTTGACGGACATCGTTCGTGATGTATTGCTCTCTAGCAAATTCAGAACGGCACAAGTAGGCCGGGTGCCCATAATTCTTGCACACACCACAAACTTCCGTAGAAGGAGAAGGAACGCTTTGCCTCAAAGCTTGCTTCACTTCATGGGCGAACCCATCAAAGACATTTTGCTCCACTACTACCTTGGCTTCACCTCTTTGCTCCTTTTGGAGCACACGAGCCCTCACATTCCGGTTTTGTGAATTCCGGTACATCATGTCCAGCTTCACTTGGGCTTGAGAAGGAAGCAACTCCCCCATACTACCTCCACAAATACTATCCACTTAAGATTGAATCTCAGGATGTAAACCATTGTAAAAGAATTGGAGAAGCTGACCTTTGTCATACCCGTTATGTGGGCATCGATGATGCAATCCCATGAATCGATCATAGGCCTCGTGCAAAGGCTCATCGTACCTCTGCTCGAAGGAGCTAATTTGGCTCTTCATAGCCATTGTCTTGGAAGCGGGGTAGTAACGCTCCATGAACTTGTCAAAACATAGATCCCATGTCGTCAAAGACCCGACCTCCAAAGTATTGAGCCAAGCCTTTGCTCGATCGCCTAGCCCCATAGAAAAGACCTTCAAACGGAGATCATCATCCGTAACACCAGCTCCTGGTCGCCCAAGATGGAGAACAAAATTCTCGAGCTCATTCAAGAACCCAATCACGTCCTCATTAGCCATCCCATAGAATTTGGGAAGTTGTTGGAACATGTGATTCTTGATCTCCAAGTTCCTGGTGGCATCATTGAGGACAATTGCTGGTCCTCTAGCCCCAACAGTAGGCTTTGTAAGTGTACGGATAGGTCTCTCCGCCATTTCACCTTCCAAGTAAACCGATTCAAGAATTGGCTCCAAAAGATAAGAAGAAGACTCTTCCCGAATACCAGAAGTAGAAGCTCTAGATGCTACTCCTTCAAACTCAAGATTCAAATTCCTCCTTCTCCTTTGAAACAAATGATTGATCTCGTCTACAAAAGGTTCGATAATAGGTCCACCCGTTCGGGTTCTAGGCATGCACTCATCTGAAATACAAAATAGTGAGTATCTCAAGCAAAAAGAAACAAAAACAGAAATGAGACAAAGAAGAGATGTTGGCTGAAAAAACCAACACAAAAACACCAACCAAAGGAGTTAAGTCCCCGGCAACGGCGCCAAATTGATGATGTCGTTTTTCACCAATTAAATTTGTTTTAAAAGCCTAAGAACACTTATCACTACACAAACTAGAGTGCAATGGCAAGTTGTCCCCGAGTGTCGTTCTCTCGGGACCTAAGTACATTTTCAACATACTTGTTGATTGTGTTACTATGTTCAAGGTTAAGGTGGAAGACAACAAAGTCTCACCTTCCTTCCCAGTTATGTATGGAATAAAGATATGCTTTATCCTTGAACATTTCAGGATTCAGCTGAGAAACCCATTGCCAATCAAGAAATCTGTATGCAATGTGGGAAGAGCCTTCTACAAGCAGAATGTACCTAAGACTGCTGGCAAGAAACTTGAAAAATCTAAGAAGACAACAACTGCAAATGTTGTCAGCACAAGCCAGCAAGAAAGGTATACAACAGCTGCAGATGTCATCACTCAGCAACTTAGAGATGAAACTGCTGTAGATGGTGGTGACAGAGATGAAACTGCTGTAGATGGTGATCATGCTGACACCACTACACCCGTTGCTGAAAATGCAACTACTGACGCCTCAGCTGGGAAACTGGAGAAATCCAAGAAGAAAAAGAGGAAAGCTGATGATGACACTCCGACTGCAGCGTCATCAGCAAACCCCGTCCCCAAGAGAAAAAGGACAAATAATCCGAGAAAGAAAACACTGGCTCGCAAGTCAGTACCAATTGTCCATGATCTCTCGGACGATTCCCAAGCAGTTGCTTAAAAGAAAACTCTAGTACATGTTGACAAGGTGGTTACTGAAACCTATGTCAGCAACGTTGAAGTGTTTGCGGAAGCCTTCAACAATCAACTTAATGTTGATCCTTCTACTGTGAATAGACCACAAGGCAGTGGAAATGAAATTCCTGCCCAAGTCCCAGATATCTACATTGTAGATAATCTTGATGACCCAACTCTGGAACCAGTTACTGATATCACTGCAGATATAAGAACCGCGGCACTTGCTGAAGCTGCCATTGCTGAAACGATGGTTGCTGAACAAGCAACTCATCAGGTTGCTGAAGAACCAGTTGCTGAGACAGCAATGGTTCAAGTTTCAGAAGTTGCTGAAGAAACACAAGAAGCATTATTCGACGACGCATCTCGCAATGCTGAGAATACTGGCCCCAGTTCACCAAAAACATCAATTGAAAAAGTCCAGCTTGTACTGGAAGCTTTAAGCCAACAGATGGAATTGGATATTGAAGAATCATCCAACAAATCCATTGATATTTTTATGACAAACAGTGAGCTTAAGGGTCAAGATGCTTCTGCTCAACTTGTCATTTCAGAGACAAGGGAGATTGCTGAAACCGCGCAGCTTTCTCAAAAAGAGCAAGCAAAGAAGTCTGCTGAAGAAACAGTCCCAGAAACTGAAGAAACTGCTAATGCTGAAAGGACTGAGCCACAACCTGTCCTTCTTCAGCAGGTAGTTAACTCAACCATCAGCAAATCTTTATTTTCTGAAACTCATTCTTTTGCTATATTATGATTTCTCTACAGACTTCTAAAGATGCAAGTCAGACGGTTGCTGAAGCCTCTACACCAGAATCAACACTTCCTGCTCAGCAGGTAGTTAAAGTTTTTGGTAATACAACTAAGTTTGACAACTTAGTACTTGTATCTAACTCACATTTATTTCAGGATGAACAAATGGAGGATGCTTCTCAAGCTCCTCAAGGAATGGAAATTGTACCAGCACAAACAAGTGTGCAACATGAGCTTGCTGAAACTCAGCAGGTAATTCATGTTTCAGCTTTGGACTCTAAAACAGTTTTCCAAACCTCTCCTGATCTAAATCTTATTCTTTTTCAGGCTCTAAAGGAGACCACTGAAGTGGTGCACATCACTGAAGATCCACAAGTGAGTTCTGAGGAACTTTACTTGAACTTCAAAAGAACAGCCTTGTCAACAGTTGCTAAGTCTGTCAGCAACTGGCAAAGGTACAGAAGGATGGACTTTTCTGATCTCCATCTTCATCTATCAAATGAGAAAAAGAGATCTTCTCTGCTGAAGCTCGAGACGTTTGTCCACTCCATACTTCCTGAAGAAATGTCATATTCTCAGCTAATGAGCTCAAATCTGATTTCTCAAATCAGAGAGAATATGAAAGCCAAATTTAAGAGTGCCTCTCTAGCTGTGATGCTCAAGGGTTCATTTGTACCCGTGGTGGATGATCCCCACAAAATCAATGAGGAAGAGGAAGTAACGAGTGTTGCTTTATACAAGCATCTCGAGCTAGTTATTCTGACTGATGATGATGAAGAGGAAGATGATGAAAACATCCCAACTGATCCCAGTGATGATGAAGGGAAAGATTCAAAGGACAAAAAGGATGACGATGATGACAATCAAGGTCCTAGTCCTGATGCTGGTGGACTAAAAATGACAGTTGCTGAAACTGAACAACAAGACAATCAGCAAGTTGAACAAACACCAACTCAGCATGAATCTCAACCTGCTCCTGCTGAAGCTGAAAATCAAGCACCTGCACAAGGCGCTGCTACTGAAGAGGATTACGCCAGAAAGCGAGCTGCCTTGAAACATGGCAAAAGCCAACTTTCTGATGTCGAGTTACCTTTACTCGATGCCAAGGTCACTGATACAAACCTTGATGATGAAGATGAACTGGATGAAGATTACCAAAGAGCACTACAAAACAGTCTCCAAATTCATGCAAGGCATACGCAGAATTTGGACATTGGTCAATCTTCAGGAGTAAAGCCAAAGGAAGTCCACTCCCTTCCACTTACTACTGGTGAAACTCCAGTAGTTGAGTCTCAAACGTTGCCATCAGCAACTACTCAATTAAAACTTACTACTGGTGAAACTCCAGTTCTTGAGTCTGAAGTGTTGCCATCAGCAACCACTCAACCAAAAGGAAATGAAGCTGCTGACTTAGGTTCCAAGGTTGCTGGCCTTGATGAATCTGAGGATGAAGATGATCTCTCAGCAAATGAGGATGAAAATTCCAAGAAAGAACCCAAAGTTGTTGAAATTCCTCCTCCTGACTATATAAATGATGAAGGAGATGACTTAAGTGGAGAATTGCTGCTACAAGATGATCAATTTGCTTCAGAACTTAAAGTTCATTCCTTGACCCCCAATCTTGTGTCGTTCCCACGTGTTGAGGAGTTTACTCCAAGAATTCTGGCACTAAAGAAAGTCCATGATGCCTGCAAAGCAGAAGATGATGCACTGCTCGCTGAGAGCCCGCTTGATATCGGAAAGATATTGGCTACAGTGCTGAGACGCACTACTACTCTTACAATAGCTCAGAAAGACATCAGTCTTTATCACAAGAGCTTGAAGAAGATGTAAGTCAAGCACTCCGGCTAGCAAAGTCTGCATTAGTCAAGGCACAGACTTTCATGGAAGAAAAGGCCGCAACAAAGCGCAGACATGAGGAGACTATGGTGAGTGTTAAATATGAATTGTCAAAGCTGACTTCTGATCAGCAAGCAATCATCATGAAATACAACAGCCTAAGTACTTTTGCTGAAAATTGCAATGAGTTCTTCTCTTTGCACATTACTTCGATGTTGCAATCCATGTCTAAGGGGGAAAATATACAAAAGAGAACTACAAGAAAGAAAACCCCTCCTACTGATGAAGCGTAAATGGCCATAGAACCTCTTGCTGAAAGAGAGCAAAGTTCTAAAAGACAAGCAGAATCTAAGTTAAATTCAGCAAGTCCCAAAAACAGAAAAACTGCTGCTGAAATTCAAGGATTTTGTCACAATGAAAGTCATCAAGCTCTGAATGAAGATGATGATGATGATGACAATCAGACAATAGCTCAAGCCATAAGAGCTAGACCAATTACAGCCTTAACTCCGTCTGGCCATTCAAAGCATTTCTCTTCTGACTCAAGATCTTCAGCAAGAGATCAAGACAATGCTAAGTCAAGAAGAAGAAGGCAAAGACAGGAAGAAAAGAGGCTGGCCAGCATTGCTATTGGCTCCGTCATTGAATATACCAAGACCAAGAATGATGAAACCACTCAGAACGTGATCAGAAACGTTCATGGTTGATGATGTCGTTTTTCACAAATTAAATTTGTTTTAAAAGCCTAAGAACACTTATCACTACACAAACTAGAGTGCAATGGCAAGTTGTCCCCGAGTGTCGTTCTCTCGGGACCTAACGTGGCTTTGCTTGAGGTTTTTGCAAGTAATTTCAGTCAACGAGTTCAAATGTTTAGAGAATTGTTTCCTTTGAACAATAGCAACGAGAAATCAGATTTATGTAAACAAGATTGGAAAACGGTTGGTGGTAGAAATCAAATACACATGCATGGGTTACGTATATGCTCACAAGTTCAGTGCGTAGAACCTTCGATCAAGTCTGCTAAGCAACTTGTCTAGGAAAATTTAAGACACACATCATGAAAGATCACTATCAATAATTTAGAGGTGCTTGTCACCAACACCATTTATCTAGCATGCTGCAAATCTCTAACATACAATCCTATAGCTTTCATTGACCAAGAGTTTGTCACTATACTCAATTCGAATATATTTTATAGGCAACTAAGAATCATATGAAGGGATTTGCAGCAAGATTGAATCACAATCTCATGTAAGCATAAACATAACCCATAGCATGCATATTCTACATTCTACCACCAACACAAAAGATTTAGCTACTCATATTCATCAACATAGACATCAATTCATATGAATAATAATTAGAATTCATCATATCAAACTACAAGACAAGAGAGTGATACAAGTTACCACCAAAGCTGTCACTAATCGGTGGAAAGCAAAGAAAACCTCTCCGTAGATGATTACAAAGGATGAATCCCAATCAAAACCTTGAATCCCAAGCTAAATTACAAAGTAATCTGAATATTCTCTGAGTTTTGGGGCTTAGGAGCTCTCCAAAACGAAGTTACAGTTCAAAAGATATTCAAAAAATGATCAGAGATCAGATCTAAGAAGGAAAATCCGAAAACGTAACCGCTGCCAAGCGGACCGCTTGGAGAAGCCAAGCGGAGCGCTTGGCAAGCGAAGCTCTTCTGGCACACCAAGCGCTTCGCTTGGCTCCTGTGCTGAGGCTCCTGGAAATTGAAGCGGAGCGCTTCACTATTCCAGGCGCTTAGCTTGGCTCCTGGGCAGATTTTTGTCTTCAAACTCAATCTTTTTGCCCTCGCATGGCCCTCGGGTGCCTTGGACTCATCCTTCTCGATGCTTATTGATACTCAAACACTTACGAACAAGCCACGAAGATTGAGGAACTTCAACGGGGCCATCTTTTCCATCAAAAAGGCTCGTTTTTAGCTCCAAAAACGCCATTTCGTACCTAAGTGCCTGAAAATGCAGAAAACACAAAACGTGACACAATTCTACAAAACTAACCAAAAAACAAGGCTAGAAGATAGCAAAAGAAGGTTAAAAAGACAAGATGAACGCGTCAAAAATACGTTCATCAATGGTTGCTGGATCTTAAAGCTGGAAGATTTGCTGGTGAATGAGTTCTTTCCAACAGCCATACTGAACCAAATGTTCACTTGGATTGATCTCAAGGTAAAAAGGAAAGAAAGGGCTGAGTCCCTACCAAGAAATATTGCTGGGAGGTGGTTGAATCTAGAAGTCTCAGTAAGAAGAACTGCAATTGGTAAGTATATAAGACAAGAACCTGAATTGATAAAACCAGTTGGCATTGCTTATTACTCTGACCCCGTGACCAAGAAAACAAAGAAGAGACTTGGATTGATTCCTTATGAGTATTTCTATCTCACTGCTAAGGATCAAAAAGAAGATCTTCTCTGGCTAAGGTAGATTCATCCTAAAACATTTCAGATACACAGCTTCTCCATGCCAACAATTGGGGCATGCATTTGTGGGTAACTCATTACATGGAAATGAATGTTGAAAAGCATCATCATACTGCCTGCAAAAATGCAAGGATTCTTCAACTACAAGTCCGTAGGCTACTTGGGAATTACGCAAAGGACTGTATTGAATACACTGCACTTGCTGAGAAGAGTGTAAGGGAGATTTTGAGAAAATCTTCTGAAAGGGCATAACTCTCTGTAATAGTTCTGTTAAAGTTTTTATTTGCTGATTTTGATTAGTTATCTCTGCTCTTTCCTGTAAACTTACTGAAAGATAACTATCAGCAATGAAGCTTTTGACTCTTATTGGTTTTTGATTATGCAATTTACTTATGCTTACTGTTTAATTATTCAAGTATGCTTGCATTAATCAACTGATTTATTCAACATCAGAAACCTCTAAAAGGGTAACAATTAATTTAGCCATGGATTGCTAACATCAAAAAGGGGGAAATTTGTTAGGAAACTTGTAATTTTGATGAGCAATTAACCATGCTAAATTAAGGAAAGTCCAGTAACTAGTAGTCTTAAGGTCCATAGGAATTTAGAATTTTAAGGACATTGTAAAAGAGGAACGTTTGCTGAAGACTTAGAGTAGGTGCTAGATAGGTTGGTTTTACCGCTTATGATGTATCTTGTTTTCTGAAAAGAAATACAACCTATTGAAGCATTTGCTGATGATGTACTTTGTTTACACAAACAAACTATTGAAGCATTTAGAGCCGCTCAGAAACTTGAAGATTTTGAAGATCTGAAGACTAGAGGATTTCTGAAGACTGGTATCTACAAAGGCACATGTTGCTCAAAAAGTGGAAACTTCAGCAACAGCATGCATAAGTGAAAATCTAAATGACAGAGTAGGTTATGCTTGCTGAAACTGAGACTGACCACTTGCTGAAAAACATATGTGACCTCCTCGCTGATAGTACATGCATTTGCGCTACAACGTTCATGTTTGACTCTCATTCAAATGAACATTAAATGCAAAGCATGCATGCGAAGGACATGAAGACTAGAAGACAACTAAAGGACGCTGCTGAAAGTACAAAAGTGATGAACGTGTATTTTACACTTTCATATGAGTCTTTTTTCACCAATTTAGCTATCCTCTATGTTAATTTAGCTATATTTTAGTGCATTTTATTAGAATAGTGTCACGTTTCCCTTTAGTTTGTATTTTACAGGTTTTGGGTGAAAAATGAGGTTTTCCGGGCAATTATATTGAAGTAGACAAGGAATTGGTATTCTGAAGGCCTAATTGGAGTATCTAGAAGATTTAGGATAGGATTTGAAGTCTAGGGGTCGAGTCTGAAGGCTAAAAGGTCACTAGAAGGCAAAAACCGAGTCCGAAAAGGAAAAGAAATCCAAAAACGCGTCGAAAACGCATTTCCAGCCGCCAGAACCTCCCGGGCCAGTCGCCCGGGGCGTGGCGCGAATCGCCCCACACCAGGCGAATCGCCCGGTGTGTGGGGCGACTCTCCCCACACCTGCCGAATCACTATATATAGTTGCTCAGTTTTCTCCGTTTTTCATACTTTTCCAGACCTTTTCTCTCACCTTTCTCATTAGTTTTGGGTAGGAATTCTCCAGAGCCTGTTCTGGGGATTCTTAGCTTAGGAGTACAGTTTTTCTATTTATATTTATTTATCTTTCAACATGTTTTCATTCAATCTTGCTATGATTTATGTTGATTGCATGACATCTATGAGTAGCTAAACTTCTCGTTGGTGATAGTATGTGATTTCTTAGTGAAGGGTTAATAATTATGCTAATGGCTATATCGCGCATTAGGCTTTGAGTTATTGCTTTATTTCTTTGATCTATCTAAAACCTCTATCTTCGTAGTGTTGAATAATAACGGAACACAATTGGACAATTCATTGATCAAAGATCTCTATGCAAAATCGGGTACTTCATGCATGATTATTAACCTGCTATGCTTTGAATGATCATGCTATCACCAGCCTCCATTATCTGATAAGAAAAACCTTTGCTAAGTAGTTTGTTGATTTTATATTCTTAAGTTAGATTAGATAAAGCTAGTTATAGTCCTTAGAGATCGACACTCGAGGTTATTTTACTGCTACACTACGGTTTTCGTTGTAGTTGTGAATTGCCTTTGGCTCAATACAAATTTATTTGATTAACTAGAATCTGACAAGTTCTGAACCAGTTCATCAAATTGGCGTCGTTGCCGGGAACTATACTCCTTTTTTCTATTTAGCTTTTTTATAGTTTCAGCATTCAATTCCTTGTTCTAGTAGTTTTTATTTTCCTATTTAATCTCTCTCTGATACTCCTTTTCTAGCTTGTTTCAGATAGTATATGCGACATACACGATCTAGAGGAACACCGCTTGCTGATTCAATTGCTGAGATCGACAGAGTCTACCACCAAAGAAGGCGACTACTTCTAAGGCGTGAACTAGAGGAAATAGAGGATACCGATTTCTCTGAATCTCTACACAGTCTTTTCAAGGAAATCGACGCAATGGCAGAAGCTAGACCACTGAAAGCATGGGTTCAGCCCTCCAAGGATCGTATGAGGGGACCGGCGATTGTTCTTTCGTCCGCAACTCGTGATCTGGAAATCAAGAACCACGCGTTCAAACAACTTCTGAGGTTCTATGGCTTAGCAAGGGAAGATGTGATGGGGTACTTGCACGATATCTGTTAGGAAACTTGTAATTTTGATGAGCAATTAACCATGCTAAATTAAGAACAGTCCAGTAACTAGTACTCTTAAGGTCCATAGGAATTTAGAATTTTAAGGACATTGTAAAAGAGGAACGTTTGCTGATGACTTAGTTAGGTGTTAGATAAGTTATTTCTTTTGCGTATGATGTATTTTATTGAAAAGAAAATATCTTATTGATGCTTAGCTTTAATGTATCTTATTTTCTGAAAAGAAAATAACCTATTGAAGCATTTGCTGAAGATATATTTTGTTTATCATAAACAAATTATTGGAGCAAATAAGAAACCGGTCAGAGTCTTGAAGACTTACTGAAGATCTGAAGACTTGAAGAAATTCGGAGACTTGAAGACTTGAAGATTGCTGAAGACTGGTAAGGCACGTGTTACTCAGAAAGTGGAATTTTCAGCAACAGCATTGCATAAGTGAAAATCTGAAAGACAGAGTAGGTTGTGCTTGCTGAAACTGAGAATGAACACTTGCTGATGAACATATGTGACCTCTTGCTGAATGTACGTGAATTTGCGCTCCAATGTTAATGTTTGAATTCTGTTCAAATGTGCATTTAATGCAAAGCTTACACGCGAAGGACATGGAGACTAGAAGACAAGCAAAGGACGCTGCTGAAAGTACAAAAACAAGATAGGGAAATGTTAAGGAACAAAAGCCTTAGGATTTGAAATTCAAACGGCTCCTTACTTACACTATAAATAGAGGTCATCCGGCAAAGAGTTGAAGTGTGTCAACAACGTGATCAAACTCTCACTTGTGCTTAAAAACTCACAAACCTTCAAACACTCTTACCGCCATTGATCCGTTCCAAGACTTAAAGATTGAAAAAGTTACTTGTGAAGAAGTAGAACAAACTCGGCTAAGAAATTAGTTAAGTGTTCTTTCTTTCGAACAAGAACAAGTCTTGACACCAGAAACAATCAAACTTGTTTACTGCAAAGTATTCCAAGTTGTGTTTCTTAGATTACTTGTTGTAACTGAATAAGTTATAATTAAGTCGTCTCACCGCAAAACTCTCTAACTGAAAATACACCCTTTCAGGCGTGATATTCAGGGGGAACTTAATCGAGCAAGGTTTTGCTGATTAAAAGTACCAAGTTTGGTGGAGAACAAGGTTGAGTTCTCTAGTTTAGGTTGGAGACAAAGCAAGTGTGCTTTTGTTTCTGTTGAATCGCTTTAGATAGGAGATTGTAAGGAACCTCAATCATATCTTAGTGGATTCAGTCCTAGAAAGGACAAAGTGGATTAGTTGACAGATTACGCCACTCTCAGATACCACTATAAAAAGCGTTTGTGTGATTTACTTACTGCATTTAGCTTTCAGCAAATTATATCTGTTTGTACACAGTCACTCACTTCACTTGCTGAAACCTTTACTTGCTGAAAGAGCACTTATTGTTTCAAAGACTTCCGCTCTCTGATTTTAAGTATCTGCAAACCAAGCTACTGTAAAGTAACTTACGCTTGCTGAGAAAGTTAAGTATCAACAACCTCATTACTGAAAAGTAGAAGTACTTGCTAAGAAAGTTTTAAATGACAAAAGTTTGAAAAGACTATTCACCCCCCCCCCCTCTAGTCTTTTCTTGTTGTTTAAAGGGACCAACAAGTGGTATCAGAGCAGGAGGTTCTTTAGCCTTCTGCACTGAACCTAGATCCCCTTAAGTGCTTTCCGTAAATCACTTTCACTTGATCAGTTTGGTAGTGCTTTGTTGACAGGATGTCTTTAGGAGATGCTCCCTTGCTGAAGCTGGAAAATTACGAGAAATGGCGAAACAACATGATGCTACATCTTGAGGCAATTAGTGATGAGATGGTCACCGTCATTAATGATGGACCTATCAAGATCACTAAGATTGAAAGGAGTTTCCCTCACAAGACCATTGAAGCTGGGAAGGAAACCATCCTTGGCGATCCATCAGATACTGTTGTGCCAAAACCAAGAGAGGAATGGACTTCTGACGAAGCTAAGAGATTCCGTCTGGATGGCCAAGCAAGAAATATCATCATCAGATCAACTCCGGATACCATACAGTGCAAACTGTGGGGTGCTAAGACTGCTAAGGAGGCTTGGAAAATGGTTCAAGATCTTTGTGCTGGATCTGACAAGACCAAGGAAAACAAACTTGAAGTACTTAAGCTAAAGTTTCAAAACTTTAAGCAAGGTGCTAACGAGTCACTGGAAGACTTGGACTTCAGATTCACAACTCTTGTTAGTGAAATGGCAGCGCTGGGTGTTGGAAATCTTTATTCAGATTCTGAGAAAGTGAAAACTATCATCAGAAGTTTGAATCAAGAATGGATCCATACTCAGAATTTCTATTATAATGAAGGAATGCCTGACATTACACCAACTGAGTTGTTCTCTCATCTTGCTACTGTCAATTATGAGACAAAGCAAAGAGAAAATGTGTTTGCTGAAAAATCGCAAAACATTGCTCTTGCTGCAAAGCCGTCATCTTCTGAAAAGAAGAATGATAAAGAACCTGCTGATGAAAATGCTTTAGTTGTTAAAAACATGAAGAAGTTTCATCAGTAAGGAACTTGAAAGGCGAAAGGCAAAAGAGAAGCTGAAAAAGCATCTTGGTAACAACTACCATAAGTACAAGAATGATACTAGCTCGCTGAACAAGCAAGCTCAGCAAGCTAAACAAGCAAGCTCAGCAAGCTCAGAAATGATCTATGTTTTTACTGCAAAAAGCCTGGACACTTCAAAGCTAATTGCCCTTTGCTGAAAGGCAAATCTGCTGAAAAGAAGAAGAAGTTCAAAAGAGCTTTCATTGCTGAAGAAAAGAAGAAGCTTCAAGCAAAAATCGATGCATTATGCACTGAGACAAGCTCCGAAGACAGTGAGGATGAAAGTTCAGACACCGACGATGAAGAAGCCACTCTAGACGTGGAGATTGGCAAAGAAGTGTGTGGAATAGCCATGGAAGCTTATCCAGATGTGTCGAACTACGAATTCTGCCTCATGGCCGGTCAGGTAAATAATTCTACATCTGACTCAGATTCAGAAAGTGAAGACGAGATTGACCTTGACAAGATTCAAGGAGAAATCGAAAGATTTGAGAAAACTCTCAGCAAACAGCAAGAGAAACTTGAACTTGCTGAAACTCTGACCAAGCAAACTACTGAGAAGTATGTGTTGCTGAAGGAAGAGACAGAAGAAAAGGATGCTGAAATAAGGCGTCTTAAGAAGTTGATTGCTGAGGCTGCAGAGAAAAATTCTCAAATGGCATTAGAATTGGAAGAATATCAGTCCTCAATTCTAAAGTTACTTGCTGAAATCCAAGAAATGAAAAAGATGAAAATCAATTTCAAATCCTATGTGGAAGCAAGTAATACGCTGACTGAACAAAACTCTTATTTGAGAGATCCATCTCAGAAAGAAGGTTTAGGAGCAACGTGTGAAGGTGATAACGTAGAAATCTTGAGAAAAGATAATTCACCTATCTTCTTTGTACGTGCTACTGATAGTAGTCCTCCAGTAATCTATCAGTTTGGTAAAACTAAGGTTGCTGAAACATGCAATCAAGTACCTATTACCATAAAGCCCGCTGTTGCTACTCAAAGTAACAAGACTTTAAAAGGAAAACAGGTTGCTGAGAAGCAAACTGGAAAGAAAAAGAATGCCGTGAAGCATTCCGCCAAACAAGTTGCTGAAAAGCAAGTTGTTAAGTCTAAAGGCAAGATTACCAAAAGTAAACAGAAGTCCTTTGCTGACAAACCTGAATCAAGTAAGGTTGCTGATGCTAAAGCTCAGCATTCTCCAAAGAGTGGACTCAGTTTCAAAACCAAGCAAAGTCAACTCTTTCATGAGTATAAGCAAAGTCAGCAAAGATACTTCAAAGAGATGAAGAAAACCAAGCCTAAGAGTTCTGAAAAGACTCCCAATGCTAGGACTAGAAGGAACCTTGCTAGAAAGAACTTACTGAAAAGTATGTTCAGCAAAAAGGTCAACAGAGCAAGACACCACATCAGAAAGTGGATTTGACCAGCACAAGTCAAAAGTCTTTCAGCTCAAAACCTCCTAGTTCCTCAGCAAGTAGAAAACAAGTCAAAGTTGAAAAACTTCAGACTTGGGTTTCCACTGGACGCATTCTTGAACATGTTAATGGACATCCATCATTGGATAATTAACTTGTTTGCTCTTGATTGTGCAGACTGCAGCCACGGAGACAAACGATGCAATCTGGCACTTTGATAGTGGTTGTGGAAAGCACATGACGGGCAACAAGAATAACCTTATAAACTATAGACGGTGGTCTAAAGGTCCAACAATAAGGTTTGCTGGTGGAGGCTCCGGATCTACAAAAGGCTATGGTGATGTGAAGTTGGGATGCATAACCATTTCTGGAGTTCTTTATGTCAAAAATCTTAAGTTAACCTTTTCAGCATGAGTCAATTTGCTGACAGAGGATACTTCATCGAAATTAAAAGTGATGAATGTAAACTTGTAGATTTTGAGACTAAAAAGGTTATAATGATTGCAAGAAGATCAGGAGGCTTGTACACCGTTGATTGGTCTTCAGCAAACGTTGAAAAATGCCTTGTCTCAGATCATGATTGCCTTGCTGAAAAAGCATGGTTATGGCATAAACGAACAAGTCATCTAAACTTCAAGACGCTGAATAAGCTGTCTAAAAAGGCACTTGTAGTTTGATTACCTAGGGTTACTTTTAAGAAGGATGGTGTTTGCAATGCATGTCAGCAAGGAAAGCAAACCAAATCTTCTTTCAAGAACAAGGTAGTACCGTCAACTACAAAACCTTTACAACTCTTACACATGGACTTGTTTGAATTTTCTTCAACAAGCTATGCTGGTAAGAAGTATGGTCTAGTCGTGGTAGATGACTATTCTAGATTCACTTGGGTAGTATTCATCAAGCACAAATCTGAAACCAAGACTGAAATACCTATCTTGCTGAATAAGCTTGAAGTCATGAAAAATGACAAGGTAAGAGTCATAAGGACAGACCATGGTACTGAGTTTGTAAACCAGTACATAACTGAATATTGTACCTCGAAAGGTATTCAACATCAGTTATCCTCAGTAAGGACACCACAGCAAAATGGTGTTGTTGAACGGAAGAATCGTACCCTCAAAGAAGCCGCAAGAACAATGCTTGCTGACACTGAGATAAGTGAGGCTTAATGGGTTGAAGCGATTAATACCGCCTGCTATACTCAGAATAGATGTTTGATTACTAAGGAATACAACAAAACTCCTTATGAATTATTTGTTGGAAGACCTCCTAACATCACTCATCTAAGAGTATTTGGTTGCAAGTGTTTCGTTCTTAACAATGGTAGAGAATACCTAAGAACATTTCCACCAAAGGCAGACGAAGCGATATTTCTAGGCTACTCCTTGCATAGTAAAGCTTACAGAGTTTACACCAAAAAGGCACAAAAGATTGAAGAATCTATGCATGTTGTATTCTACGAAAAGTCACAAGGTGTGCCTGCTGAAGAAGAAATATCAGAATGTATGAAAAAGCTAATCATACATGAGCAAAGAACTGAATCTGATGCTAGGCAAATCAAGTCAATTGAACTAAATGATGATTCTGACAATGACTCTCCTCCCCCTAGTCATGACAAGATAAATATAGTTCACGACAAAGAATTTCCAACAAAAGATGCGGTTGCTCCGGAAGTTGCTGAAATTACGCAATCTCCAGTGCCTGCTGATGAAATACCTCAACCCAACAATGCTGAACAAGCAGTTGCTGACGAACAAATCTCAGCAGAGACACAATTTCCCAGTAGTACTGAACAAGTACATACTGAAGAGTCACATGCTGATGAGCAAACATATCCTGATCCAACAAACAGGAAACCTGTTAATAAATGGATTAGAGATCATCCCTCTACGGATATGATTGGCGATATTAATAAACGCCAAGTGACTAGATCCAAAGCTACTCAAGGACTTGCTGAAGAAGCAACTGTCATAGAAGTAGAAGCTTTATTCTCTTGCTTTGTTTCAGAAATTGAACCTAAAACCATAGAAGAAGCTTTGAAGCACTCTGAATGGATAAAGGCAATGCAAGAAGAATTGGATCAATTTGAAAGAAACAAAGTCTGGAAACTTGTGCCACTTGCTGAAGATAAGAAAGCTATTGGTACAAAGTGGGTGTTCAGAAACAAGCTGAGCGAGTCTGGTAAAGTAACAAGAAACAAAGCACGCTTAGTTGCTCAAGGTTACTGTCAGACTGAAGGATTGGACTATGATGAGTCTTACGCTCCAGTTGCAAGATTGGATGCAATTAGGCTTTTCTTGGCCTTTGCTGCTCACAATGACTTCATTGTTTACCAAATGGATGTTAAGAGTGCATTCTTGAATGGTGAACTTGCTGAAGAAGTCTACCTAGAACAATCCCCTGGCTTTGAACTTCCCTCAGAACCAAGATGGTATATAAGCTTCAGAAAGCTGTATATGGTCTAAAGCAAGCACCAAGAGCATGGTATGATACCTTAGCTAAGTTCTTGCTGGAAAATGGTTTCAAGAAAGGTGAAGTTGACAAAACTCTTTTTACCATGAACCATGATGGTAAATTAATCTTAGTTCAAATTTATGTGGATGACATAATTTTTGGATCTAAGGACAAGCAACTTTGTGATGATTTTGCCAAACTCATGACAAATAAGTTTGAAATGAGTATGATGGGAAATTGAATTATTTCCTAGGATTGCAAGTCAAGCAACTCAAAGATGGAATAGTCATAAATCAAGCAAAGTATGCGAAAGAAATGCTCATAAAGTTTAGGATCAAGAGGATGAAAACCTGAAAAGATCCCTGAGTGTTGGTACCAAATTGGGCTATACTAAAGAGGACAAAAGTGTTGAAGAACACAAGTATAGGAACTCATTGGTTCCTTGTTGTATTTAACAGCAAGTAGACCTGACATTCAGTATGCTGTTTGTGTGTGTGCAAGATTCCAATCTGATCCAAGAGAATCACACTACAAAAAGGCAATTAAAATACTGAAATATGTTAAGGTACAGTCAATGTTGGATTATGGTATCCAAAGATTCTGGACTTGAATTGGTTGGCTATTCTGATGCTGATCATGGTGGATCAACTCTTGATAGAAAAAGTACCTCTGGAACTTGTCAGTTTTTGGGTACTAGATTAATATCATGGTTCAGCAAGAAGCAAACGTGTGTCGCCAATTCATCTACTGAATCTGAATACATTGCAGCTGGTTGTTGCACAGCTCAAATCCTATGGATTCAGCAACAATTAAGAGATTATGGTATTCTGCAAAGAAAACACCAATTTTGTGATAATACAAGTGCTATTGCAATTACGCAAAATCCTAAGTTTCACTCTAGGACCAAGCACATTGATATTAGACATCATTTCATTAGAGATCATGTGGAAAAAGGTGATATTGAGGTTGTGAAAGTAGGTACTGAAGATCAGCTTGCTGACATCTTTACCAAGCCCCTACCGGATAATAGGTTCGCAATGCTAAGGTATAACCTTGGATTGATTGAACTACCTCAATAAAGGATACACTTGGCAGAATGCTGAAACAGGTATTCAGCAAGCCAAAGTATTCCTGTCCAAAAGACCAAGTCACTGATTTCTTCTAAGAAATGATAAGTCACAACATGATTGCTGAAACAGGCATTCAGCAAGTAATTCCTTCAAAACAGGTATTTGTTAGGAAACTTGATCACTTGCTGAGACAGGCACTCAGTAAGTGAAAGAACTTAAGGATTGCTGAGACGGGTACTCAGACAATCAAAAGATACTGAAACAGGTATTCAAGTATCAAAGGAATTTTCTGAGACGGGAACTCAGAAAAGAGCAAAGCTCATCTCTCAGATTTTACCAAAGGATGTCTCAATTGCAAAAAGAATTTACTGATACGGGAAATCAGAAATAAACTTAAAATATGAGATATCTAAGTAAGGGGGAACTTTCAGCAAGTATCTAGATTGTTAATTCAAACTCGCTGAAAAGATTCTTGTCTATTTCAGCAAGCAATCTATCCCTTATTACTCGGTAAAATCAATTTGTGACGTTAAGCTGGCACAGATAAACTCGCAATAATCATGACATGAAATTCAATCGTGGCCATTGATTAAAAGGAGTTATTAATCTAACGGCTAACAAAACAAAGAGAGAGAGTGCTCTGACGGTTTTAGTTAGTGGGCCACTACGCATTCAATGCAAAGGCTCCACTATCTCCAGTGTTTCTCTGTTTTACCCTGCTGAACTCAAATCGATTGAGTTTCTCACACACCAGAGACACTATATAAGAAGGAGTTAGAGAAATGACAAAATTCTTTAACTCACATTTCCTCTCTGCAATTTCTAGCCTGAAACTACTGTACCTCCGGTCAAAAAGCAAACTATCTCTTTTCGTACAATCTTTCTTGCTCTATATAAGAAATGGCTCCCAAGAGACAGTTATCTAAGTCCTCAAAATCGTCAAAGGTTGACAGTGCTGAAACACGCACTGCTCCGGTGACTGCTCCGGTGACTACTCTGGACCCAAGACACAACGAAAGTTGTGTTGAAAAACGACCGAATCACTGTAAACCTATGCCTCCGTCATATCTGACACTGCAAAGTGTGAGATGTTGATGCAATGGGGAGGGTTTGCAAAAGAAAAGTACATTAGGTACTTTTATGAACAAGAACTTGATGACCAAAATGAAGAGGCGCTTGAGTTCATCAAGCAGCAAGGCCTCATGAACTTTATCTCTGCTCGCACTAAGCAAGTGAGCATGATTGATACATGGAATTCTACAATAATGCAGAAATCCAGTCCCTTACAGACAGTAATGGAGTCACTGAAAAAGTGATCCTTACTTATGTTCAGAACACGCAAATCGTCCTGAAATGGACTGATTTAGCGGAGATTTTCAGATTCCAACCACTGGAACTGAAGATGACGTCACTGCTTCTGACGAAGAAATGAAGCTTTCTACAGTGACGTCAGAAATGCAAAGATGAAGAAAGGCGAGATAGCTCCCGTGACTTGGACAAAGCACGTTAAGAGAAAGCATCTCTGCCATTCACTTGGCTAGTAGCTCTGCTACTGATTAAAGTTCTTGACTCCCAAGTTGGAGGAATTGACCAAGTAGGCCTGAGAAGATGGCCATTGCTGATGCATATCTATGAAAATAAATCGAACTTAACTGGGCTAAGTACATTTTCAACAGGCTTGTTGATTGTGTTACTAAGTTTAAGGTAAAGGTAGAAGACAACAAGGTCTCACCTTCCTTTCCAGTTATGTATGGAATCAAGATATGCTATATCCTTGAACATTTCAGGATTCAGCTAAGAAACCCATTGCCAATCAAGAAATCTGTGTGCAATGTGGGAAGATCTTTCTACAAGCAGAATGTACCTAAGATTGCTGGAAAAGAAAAACCAAGAAGACAACAACTGCAAATGTTGTCAGCAAC
>CM051456.1:47875686-47933585 GCA_028274465.1 Plantago ovata | reverse complement strand
TTTACTTACTGCATTTTGCTTTCAGCAAATTATATCTGTTTGTACACAGTCACTCACTTCACTTGTTGAAAGAGCACTTATTGTTTCAAAGACTTCCGCTCTCTGATTTTAAGTATCAACAAACCAAGCTACTGTAAAGTAACTTACGCTTGCTGAGAAAGTTAAGTATCAGCAACCTCATTACTGAAAAGTAACAAGTACTTGCTGAGAAAGTTTTAAACGACAAAAGTTTGAAAAGACTATTCACCCCCCCTCTAGTCTTTTCTTGTTGTTTAAAGGGACCAACAATATCGATGATTTCGTCAACCAACTCCCACGACCCGGAGCTGAAATAACAACGGACGAGTTGAGAATGAAGGTTTTTGCTATGGGACTTGGCGACAGAGCCAAGTCATGGTTGAGTTCTCTACCGGCGGGCTCGCTGGACACTTGGGAGAAGGTTTTTTCAGCTTTCATGGAAAAATACTTCCCTCACACCTTGACTACCGCGCTTAAGGCGCAAATCATTGGGTTCAAACAAGACTATGATGAGACCATCTACACCGCGTTTGAGAGGTTCCAAGACCTCATGAACAAGTGCCCTCACCATGGTTTTGAGCTTTCGGATCTAGTCCAACACTTCTACAATGGACTAACGTTCGCGAACCAACAAGTGGTGGATTTCCAATGCTGCGGCAATATTTGGGAAGAAACCGCGGAAGCCGTCTGGGCGGTTTTCGAAAGGCTTGCTAAGGGTTCGCAATTCAAGGACCCAAGAGCAATGGTTAGGAGACGTGGACCTGAAGCTCCACCTACTCAAGAAGCCCCTATGTATGGGGGGAATGGGGATCGATTCGAGTGCTTTACTAACGAATTGAAGCAAGTCCTCAAGAGCGCCACTGGAACATCTATGTCAAACGAAGTTTGCCGAATATGCAAGAACTATGGGCATGGGGCTCATATGTGTAGATCGGAGCTTGCATATGATGATGGCAACTGGGTTCAAGGAGGCGAAGAGGAAGCCTTTGATACGGAATTTGGTACTCAAGAAGCTAGCTATGGACAAGACGGTAGGAATCCTTGAGGTGGATTTTGGAGAAAAGGGTTCCGAAACAATCAAGGATATGCACCGGCTAGACAAACTTATGGCCCTAACAAAGACCGTATTAGGCTTAACTATGGTAATGATCACTGCAAAAATCCCCCTCCGAAAGAGCAACAGAAGTCGAAGACAGCTCTACTGATGGAGAACTTGCAAAAGATGGTTGATCACATCCAAAGTTTTCTCAAACGTTATGAAGAAGATTCTGAGAAGACTAGGGCGAGGCTTGATCGATTGGAAGAGAGCACTAGGCTTGCCCATCAAAAGATTCAAGAGTTGATCGACCGAGGAGCAAATAGGGAGCAAGGGAAACTACCTAGCAACACTGAGAAGTCGATGTCCATTACCTTGGTCGGTGATCTACCTGTTGAAATCACCATCAAGAAGGTTGCTAAGTGCGAGTGTTGCAAGAATGAAAACCCCCACTAGCCAAGGAAGAAGAGAAGGACCTTGGTACTGATGAGAGTGAAGAGGAGCAAGAGGATCCTGAGCCAATCCCTCAAAGTTTCGATGTGAAGGTCGGGATTGGTGGACTTGAAGATGTCCGTGCTACACTAGACACGAGATCCTACTCTAATGTGCTCCCGATGAATGTGTTTCGGAAGAGTAGCCTTGGAAAACTATCTGAGCATAACGCTATTGTGCAACTGGCGGATGGATCCTTCGTGAGACCCGAAGGCGTTGTGAAGAACGTATTGGTTAAGATTGGTGAAGCTTCTGTATACACCAATTTTGTAGTTATGCCGGCGTCTACACCTGGGATGGGGGATGTTGTTCTATTGGGGCGAACGTTCTTGACTAAACTACGCTCCGTGATAGACATCTACCGAAGGACTTGCACCATTGAGGTGGATGGCAAGCGACATGTGTTGCGAGCCATATCTGATCCACCTTATAACTTCAATGCTTCTCAGAATGTTAACTACTGTGGTCTTGCTGTCTGTGTTCATTCTTATTCACATGTTCGTGGCATGAGGAGAAGATCCATGAAGGGGAAGTCTAGTACCCTCAAGAAGAAGAGCTAGGCGGAAGAAGGAGTCGAGTCAGAGACTATAAACAATGGCCCTATCCGGGAGGCAACCCGGAGTTTTATCGCTTTTTTACTGCTTTTTGGCATGCATTCATACATTGAACAATTTGCTTTTCATATGTGAATTTGTTCATCTCTGTGTCGTATGTGCTTATGTTTGTGTTTGAGTGAACTTTTTCGAGTGGTTTTATGAGTAAAATGGTTTTCGTGGATTAAAAAGCCGCGTTTTTTCGAAGTTTTCGTCTCCCCACCTCAGGAGGTGGGGGGCGAATCGCCCCACATGTCCAGAGAGCTCCGCACTCTCTGGACGTGCGGGGCGATTCGCCCCGCACGGGGCGACTCGCCCCACACCAGGGGCGACTCGCCCCACGAATCTAGAGAAGTTAAAAACGCAAGAAAACCCCATTTCTCCTCATTTTCTTCATCTTCTCCACTTCTTACTCCCCAAAATCCAAAAAAAGCGAAATCCTTCATAAAATCTTCAATCTTCCAACAAATTTTATGTTCTTTATCTTCAATCGAAGCCCGTTACGTGCTCTTTCTTTTCATCCGAACAAATTTCTTCCTAGTTCATTAAATCTTTGGATTTGAGGTAATCTCACATGAACCCTAATTTTTCAAATTTGGGGGTTTTTTAATTTATGCTTCAATTAAGCTTGTATGATGTATGGGTTGATGATTTGTGTGATTAGAAACGTTATTCACTATCAATTGCATGTTCAATTAGGCTTGGTTTGATGGTTTGAGAATTTTGCTATTAGATATCTATATCTTGTTATGCAATGTATCTTTTCCTTTCATTCCATGTTTAAACTTGTGTTTGTTGATGTGATAATGATGGGCATGTTGGTAGAATGCATGATTGATGAAGTTGAGGATTTATGATGCTAGATTTTTTGCTACTATGGTATGAATTGAGCCTTATGATTCAAGGCTATTGGTTGTCTAGCAAGAGCATAATGTGATATGTGCATGTAGTAGTTACATTGATATATTGCATATTGAAGTGGCTAGACTAGACATGGAGGTTTTTGAGGAGTTCGATTGTTGTAGATATCGCTCGTATGTTCACTCTTGCATTTGCATATGCATAAGTCTGTTTTGTGTCATACAAGATACTAACTGCTGTTTGTAGGAACCATGCCACAAAAGGAGAGGAGCACTCCTGTTTGGCTACTATGAAGTATTGGAGGGGGATCGATTACAACCATGTCAAGGAGAGTGATCTCGTTAAAGGTACGTTCGAGCCACGGGCTCTTGCAACAACGTCGCGGTTTATCCAAAAGGAGGAGCGAGAATCCACCAGGAGTGAGCACTCATATGTCTATTCATGCACCACCGAAGGGATTGAAACAAATATTACGTCAGCAATCTGTCACAAGGACTGCAAGGTTCGAGTGAACAGGAAGGTACCGGGACGACCTCACCACAACGGATTCAGTCTTGAGTCGACAGTGGTGAGGAAGTTCCGAATCGCTAGCTTGATTCCAAAACATAATGACATGGACATCCAGCCCCTCTTAGGGGTGCCCCTTGACTGCCTCTAAAGGGAGCGCCATATAGACATCGGGGGCATCAACCGTAGAGAATGTGGTCGGCATTGGAAAAAATGGAAGACAACCTCTGAGTATCCGAGCAGCTTACTGTAACCTCCTCGGGGTGTAAAATGTTGGAGAGGGAGGCTCTGATACCACTGCTCTTTCCCCTTCAACAGTTCACAACCTATTGGAGAGATACCGGATGGAAGATTCCATAACAGCGGCGGTTAATCTTGAGGATTCTCTTCGACAATGCAACTCTACTAGTGATGATGGTGGTGACAGTAGTGACAATGAAGACAATGGGGACAATAAGGATGCCATGAACACTGATGGAGGAGTTGGTCCTATCCGATCTATTAATGGAACTACCACCACCACCACGAGCTCCGATGATCACCAATAAGGCCCCTCGAGCAGCCAGTACCTTACATCCAACATACTCAGCCAACCGAGGCCAAACCACGCGGTAACTGATGAACCGGAATTTGTCAGATTCTAATTAATCAAATAAATTTGTATTTAGCCAAAGGCAATTCACAACTACAACGAAAACCGTAGTGTAGCAGTAGAATAACCTCGAGTGTCGATCTCTAAGGACTATAACTAGCTTTATCTAATCTAACTTAAGAATATAAAACAGCAGACGACTTAGCAAAGGTTTTCTTAACAGATAATGGAGATTGGTGATGGTATGGTCATTCAAAGCATAACAGGTTAATAATCATGCGTAAATTCCTCGGTCTTGCATGGAGATCTTTGATCAATGAATTGTCCAGTTGTGTTCCGTAATTATTCAACAATACGAAGATATAGATTTAGATAGATCAAAGAAATAAAGCAATAACTCAGAGTATAATGCGCGATATAGCCATTAGCATAATTATCAACCCTTCGCTAAGAAATCACATACTATCACCAACGAGAAGTTTAGCTACTCATAGTTGTCATGCAATCTGTAATGCCCCGTATTTTATTTATTTATTTAATATTAAGTATTTAATTAACTAAGTAATTTATTTTATGTGGTAATTATTTAATTTCATTCCCGCGCATTCGAGTTCGTCATTAGAGAGTTCGCGTTGAATTAATTCTTTTCGTTCCATTTTGGATCAGCTAGTAAGCTAATTAGAAAGGCCCAATTTCGTGGCCCAATCTGTGAGGCCCATCTGATGGCCCAAGTCTTCAAACCCTAACCCTAAACCTAGTATGTTTGCCTCCATTTCATTTTCCTCCCTTCATTCTTCATTTTGCCTCCCCCTATTCTCTCTTTCGCTCTCTTCTCTTCTCTCCCTCCGCCGTGCACAACCACGGCACCACCTCCTCACCACCACAGCACCACCCACGGCCACCACCAAAATCACCATCACCACCTTGCATCTCTTCATCATCTCTCACCCGTATCCATCACCGACCCATCATCATCTTCATCAACCAATCTTCATCATCCCTCCGCCCCGACCCGCTCCAATCTGCTCCGATCCGTTCGCGCTTCGTCACCGGTTCTGCTCGTTGCTCGCCCAATTCCGTTCGCGGTCCGTGTCTCGTCCGTGCTGACCGTTTCGCCGCCCCGTCCTGTCCCGAGCCGCGCCGCCTTCTGCTTCCTGTTCGCCGCCGTCGCGATTCCATTCCGCCGCCGGTTCATCTCGATCCCGTTCTGTTCCGTTTCCGTTTCGCTCCGGACGTGCTTTGTTTCATTCGTCGTTTGGTAAGGCTTCGCTCCCGTTCAGCTTTTTGTTCATTCGAATTCAATTGGAGATTGTAACCCTTACTGGTTCGTGTTTTGGGATTAAATCCAATGTTTCTTGTTTGTTGGTTGGTAACAGATACGATCCCGTTTTCCCATTTTGGAAGGTAAATCTCGTTTCCTTTTTCTTCTTCTTCGTTTGCTTTTTGATTTCTGGACCATTCTGCCCCTACGTAATCTGGACTTGACCATTTTACCCCTGTCTTTTAATTGACTGTTATACCCTTTGTGAGATTCAGGAATTGACTATTTTACCCCTGAAAGGATTGTTGACCGTTATACCCTTGCGGTTGGACTGAATTTTCGTTTGATAGTTGACTACATTTTTGGATCGACCGTTTTACCCTTTTGTATATTCTGGACAGTGTTGACCGCTTGACTTTGTTTACTTGATTGACTGTTGACCGTGGACCTAAGTTTCTAAAATTACAGGATTGCCCCTGTTGACTGCGAATTGACGCTTTTGCCCTTGCACAGATTTTGGACTAGATAATTAGGTTTGATTGTTGATTGTTGACTTTTGCCCTACCCCTCTTGGATTGTGAAACTGCGTAGAGTACATCTACCTAATAGATTTTGCGAAAATGATTGAGCTTAACCTTTCTATTTAATGAACAACCGAACTGTTTTGAATATTTTAGACGAACCGTTTCAAGTTTGTTGTTTTCTAAAAGTGACCTTCAAGTCATTCTCCCCAAAGTTTTGCTACTAAGTGATTGACTGGCCTAGTTGGTTTAGTTTAACCTTAAGGTCTCGACTTGGAACCCCACCTTCGCAACCTTTTCTTCGACCTTTTAACTTTTACAGTTTTGACTTGCCTTTCGAATCCTAGATAGTAACTAGTTGTTTTCTATATAGGTGATCAGTCCGTTATTCCGTAATTCGTTGTTCTCTCCGTGGTTCTTGCTCGCACTATTTAAGGTGAGTGTTTCTATCTGTTTTCAAAACTACAAGGAAGTTATGTGTTATCTGTTTACCGTATTATTATGCTTATTGTCTGTTCCTATTCCATATGTATACATGCCTGCATGTTACTTTCATAAGTATAATCGCTCGTTTAAAATACTATGCATGACACCTTAGCCACCGAACTGTGAGAATTGATTATTGTACTGTACTATTGCATGTTATTGTTTGCTTGCCTAACTACCTATTCAACTGACTACCGTTTTCTTAACTGCCAATTGTTTTCTAATAACTTTCTCGGTTTCCGAGCACTGTTTACTGTTAACTGTTGACCGGTCGATTAGGTTGACGAGTAGGTAGACTTGGGTAGTGTTGACTATCAGGTTTATTTATGAGTTGCCTAGTCTAATCCCTTAAGGCGCGAGGCAGAAGTCGCTGAGGTCTATTTGGGTCGTAGGACTTTCCGGAACGTACGCAGGACACTGTACTGGCTAGAATTGATCTTTCTAGACGGGGTGATAAGGGCTATTGGGAGTAGGAGCAACAAGGCGGGCTGCACCAACTGTTACTGTACTGTTTTCAGCACCACTGACTTACTGTTTTCTGACATCTTAACCGATTGATTTGCTTGTTTACTGAACTGATTGTTATCTGAATTCACTGCCTGTAATTTGCATGTCTTTAAACTGAAAGATCTTCTTCAAAATTGCATGAAACCAACATTGCATGAGCACCACTGAGATCCTTTATCTCACAACTCTTTTCAAAATACTTCCTTGTAGGTTCGACTACCGATGAGCTCTAGTAGGCGTCTGGCGACTCGAGAGTGTGGGGGATTTTTGGTTTGGGTTGATTTCAAATAAGAAGAAATTTTGTCTTCACTTGTTATTTTCCATTGAACTTCATTATCTTTTAGCTTCTGCATTTATTTCTCTTGAATTGTAAGCTCGTTTGAGAGCCAAAACCTTTACTTACCGTATTTTTTTAAAGAACCGTTCGATTTTCCGATTTAAATATTGTTTTCGAAATTACCGTACTGTTACACAATCAACAGATATCATACCACGAATGAATGAAAACATGATGAAAGATATATAAATATAAATAGAAAAACCTGTAAGATACAATGTTACCGAAGGTTGTCAATCTCCGAAGAATCGCGATCTTACAAGCTCCAAATTGCTAAGAAAAAGTATCTCCTAAGATAAGAACCCCCAGAACAGGCTCTGGGAAATTCCTACCTAAAACTACAGAGAAAGGTGAGAGAAAAGGTCTGGAAAAGTATGAAAAACGGAGAAAACTGAGCAACTATATATAGGCTTTCCAGTTTCTTTTTTTCTTTTTTCTTGGAATTTTTCTTTTTCTTTTTTCGATTTTTTTAGCCAGCAGTAGCACAACGAAAAGAGAAACAAAATAACTCACAAACGACTTCCCCAAACCTATTCGAAAGAATAGGTTGGAGTACAAAATTTACGAGAAAGGAAAAATAAACTCACAACACAGAATTGAAAAATGAAAAACAACTCTATGATGGTGTAACCCCCTCCCCAAACCTATTCGGAAGAATAGGGTGCAAACAAAGGATCACACAATCTCACACTACCTCCTTCCTAGGCATTTAGCAATCTCAAAGCATGGTGAAGACTTGTTGCCTCTTAGGTACATAATTACTCGGGAAAACAACCATAAGACCCTAACATGCATCATCCTATTATAAAGGCCTTCGTGAACCGCAGTAGAGAAAACACCACTAAGTGATGTCGAGACTACCAAGCTTAACTAAGTGCAATACATAAATGTGACAAGCCAAGCGAGAAAAACCTCAAACAAATTCATAGAGATGAAGCATATGATTAATGGCATAATTAGTTGATCTACCCAATAAAAAAGTTCAAAACATTTGGCAATAAACTCCATATAAAACATGCAAGACTATCCTAGGATGAATGTAGTGAATGCAACCTAAAAACTAAGAAAGCAGTAAACGTGCAAATGCAAATGCAGACGGATAATCATGCAAGGTACTATACTCAACCTACCAATTCCAAGCTCTAAACCATCAATGGCAAGCTCCAAACTAATAACACTAGATCACTTAAATCCCATCCCCCCCTCATGAATTTAACGCTAGTCCCTATCAGTAAGAAAATGAGGAAATAAGATGTGATACTAGATGTTACCGTATGGTTTGGCCTCGGTCGGCTGAGTATGCTGCTTGTAAGTTATTGGGACTGCTCTGGGAGTCTTATAGGTGATCATCAGGGCTTGTGGTAGGGGCGGTAGTTCCATTAATAGACCGGATAGGAACAACTCCTCCATCTGTATCATCATTGTCCCTATGGCCTTTATTGTCACTACTGTCATCACCATCGTCACCAGTAGAGTTGCATCGTCGAAGAGAATCCTCAAGATTAGCCGCCGCTGTTATGGAATCTTCCATTCTGTAGCCCTTCAATAGGCTGTGAACTGTTGAAGGGGAAAGAGCAGTGGTATCAGAGCCTCCCCCTCCAATGTTTTACACCCCGAGGAAGTTATAGTAAGCTGCTCGGATACTCAGAGGTTGTCTTCCATTTTTTCCAATGTCGACCACATTCTCTACGGTTGATGCCCCCGATGTCTATATGATGCTCCCTTTAGAGGCAGTCAAGGGGCACCCCTAAGAGGGGCTGGGTACCGATGTCATTATGTTTTGGAACCAAGCTAGCGCTTCGGAACCTTCTAGCCACTGTCGACTCAAGACTGAATCCGTTGTGGTGAGATCGTCCCGGTGCCTTCTAGTTCACACGAACCTTCCAGTCCTCGTGACAGGTTGCTGACGTAATAATTGTTTCTGTCCCTTCGGTGGTGCATGAATAGGCATAGGAGTCCTTACTCCATGTAGATTCTCGCTCCTCCTCTTGGATAAACCGCGACGTTGTTGCAAGAGCCCGTGGCTCGAACGCACCTCTAACGAGATCACTCTCCTTGACATGGTTGTAATCGATCCCCCTCCAATACTTCATAGTAGCCGAACGGGAGTGCTACTCTCCTTTTGTGGCATGGTTCCTACAAACAACAGTTAGTACCTCGTATGACACAAAACTGACTTATGCATATGCTAATGTAAGAATGAAACACACAAGTGATAAAATCAACAATCGAACTCCCCAAATCCTTTTTTTTTAGCCTAGCTTCTTCAACATGCAACATACCAATGTAGCTACTACATGCAAGACAACACATTATGCTCTTGCTAGACAACCAATAACCTAAATAACAAGGCTCAATTCATACCATAGTAGCGAAAAATTCTAGCTTCATAAATCCTCATACTCAACAATTATGCATTCTACCATCATATCCATCATTATTACATCAATAAGCACAATCATATGTATGAAATCAAAGAAAAAGATATATTGCATAACAAGATAAAAACATCTAGTAGCAAAATTCCCAAACCAACATTCCAAGCATAATTGAGCATGGAATTGATAGTAAATAACGCTTCTAATCACACAAACAACCTACCCATACATCATATAAGCCTAATTGAAGCTCAAATTAGAAAACCCACAAATTTCAAAAATTAGGGTTCATAAGAAGATACCTCAGATCTGGAAAACGAATGCACTAGGGTGAAAGTTGTTCGGATGAAAAGAAAGAGTACGTAATGGGCTTCGATTGAAGCTATAGAACACTAAATTTGGTGGAGAAATGAAGGTTTTACGAAGATTTGAAGATATTTTCGCGAGTTTCGATTTTTTGGGGAGTAAGAAGGGTGAAGAGGTGAAGAAATGAGGAGGAAGAGGGATTTCCGCGATTTAAAGTCTGCAGAACTCGCGGGGTGAGTCGCCCCGTGCGGGGCGAATCGCCCCGCGCGTCCAGAGAGCGTGGAGCTCTCTGGACTTGTGGGGCGATTCGCCCCCCACCTCCTGAGGTGGAGAGATGAAACATCGACTAAAAACGCGGTTTTTAATCCCCGAAACCATTTTTCTCATAAAACCACTCGAAAAATCTCACTCAAACATAACATAAGCACATACGACACAGAGACGAACAAATTCACATATGAAAAGCAAATTGTTCCAGAATGAATGCATGCAATAAAGCAGTAAAAAAAGCGATAAAAACTCCGGGTTACCTCCCGGATAGCGCCACTGTTTAAAGTCTTTGACTCGACTCCTGTTTGCGCCTAGCTCTTCTTCTTGAGGGTACTAGACTTCCCCTTCATGGATCTTCTCCTCATGCCACGAACCAATGAATAAGAATGAACATAGACAGCAAGACCACATTAGTTAATTGTGTGAGAAGTATCAGGTGGATCAGATATGGCTCGCAACACATGTCGCTTGCCATCCACCTCAATGGTGCAAGTCCTTCGGTAGATGTCTATCACTGAGCGTAGCTTAGTCAAGAACGTTCGCCCCAAGAGAACGACATCCCCCATCCCAGGTGTAGACGCCGGCATAACTACAAAATTGGTGTACACAGAAGTTTCACCAATCTTGACGAATACATTCTTCACAACGCCCTCGGGTCTCACAAAGGATCCATCCGCCAATTGCACAATAGTCTTATGCTCAGATAGTTTTCCAAGGCTACTCTTCTCGAACACATTCATAGGGAGCACATTAGAGTAGGATCCCGTGTCTAGTGTGGCACGGACATCTTCAAGCTCACCAATCCCGACCTTAACATCGAAACTTTGAGGGAGTGGCTCGGGATCCTCTTGCTCCTCTTCACTCTCGTCAGAACCAAGGTCCTTCTCTTCTTCCTTAGCCTGTGGGGGCACTTCCCCCCTTGCAACACTCGCACTTAGCAACCTTCTTGATTGTGATTTGAACAGGTAGATCACCGACCAAGGTAATGGACATCGACTTCTCAGTGTTGCGAGGCAGCTTTCCTTGCTCCCTACTTGTTCCTCGGTCGATCAACTCTTGCATCTTTTGTTGGGCAAGCCTAGTGCTCTATTCCAATCGATCAAGTCTCGCCCTAGTCTTCTCAGAATCTTCTTCATAACGTTTGAGAAAACTTTGGGTGTGATCAACCATCTTTTGCAAGTTCTCCATCAGTTGAGCCGACTTCGACTTCGGTTGCTCTTTCGGAGCGGGGTTTTCGCAGTGGTCATTACCATAGTTAAGCCTACTACGGTCTTGGTTAGGGCCATAAGTTTGGCTAGCCGGTGCATATCCTTGATTGTTTCGGAACCCTCTTCTCCAAAATCCACCTCGAGGATTCCTACCATCTTGTCCGTAGCTAGCTTCTTGAGTACCAAACTCCGTAGCAAAGGCTTCCTCTTCGCCTCCTTGAGCCCAGTTGCCATCATCATACGCAAGCTCCGATCTACACATATGAGCCCCATGTCCATAGTTCTTGCATATTTGGCAAACTTCATTCGAAACAGTTGTTCGAGTGGCGCTCTTGAGGACTTGTTTCAATTCGTTGGTAAAGCACTCGAATTGATCCCCATTCCCCCTATACATAGGGGCTTCTTGAGTAGGTGGAGCTTCAGGTCCACGTCTCCTAACCATTGCTCTTGGGTCCTTGAACTGCGAAACCTTAGTGTTAGGAAACTTGTAATTTTGATGAGCAATTAACCATGCTAAATTAAGGAAAGTCCAGTAACTAGTACTCTTAAGGTCCATAGGAATTTAGAATTTTAAATACATTGTAAAAGAGGAACGTTTGCTGATGACTTAGTTAGGTGATAGATAAGTTATTTCTTTTGCGTATGATATATTTTATTTTCTGAAAAGAAAATAACTTATTGATGCTTAGCTTTAATGTATCTTATTTTCTGAAAAGAAAATAACCTATTGAAGCATTTGCTGAAGATATATTTTGTTTATTACAAACAAATTATTGAAGCAAATAAGAAACCGCTCAGAATCTTGAAGACTTTTGAAGATCTGAAGACTTGAAGAATTCGAAGACTTGAAGACTTGAAGATTGCTGAAGACTGGTATCTACAAAGGCACGTGTTGCCCAGAAAGTGGAAAATTCAGCAACAGCATTGCATAAGTGAAAATCTGAAAGACAGAGTAGGTTGTGCTTGCTGAAACTGAGACTGACCACTTGCTGATAAACATATGTGACCTCTTGCTGAATGTACGTCAATTGGCGCTCCAATGTTACTGTTTGAATTCTATTCAAATGTGCATTTAATGCAAAGCATGCACGCGAAGGACATGAAGACTAGAAGACAAACAAAGTCGCTACTGAAAGTACAAAAGCAAGATAGTGACATGTTAAGGAACAAAAGCCTTGGGATTTGAAACTCAAACGGCTCCTTACTTGCACTATAAATAGAGGTCATCCGGCAAAGAGTTGAAGTGTGTCAACACCGTGATCAAACTCTCACTTGTGCTTAAAAACTCACAAACCTTCAAACACTCTTACTGCCATTGATCCGTTCCAAGACTTAAAGCTTGAAAAAGCTACTTGTGAAGAAGTAGAACAATCTCAGCTAAGAAATTAGTTAAGTGTTCTTTCTTTCGAACAAGAACGAGTCTTGACACCAGAAACAATCAAACTTGTTTACTGCAAAGTATTCCAAGTTGTGTTTCTTAGATTACTTGTTGTAACTGAATAAGTTATAATTAAGTCATCTCACCCCAAAACTCTCTAACTGAAAATACACCCTTTCAGGCATGATATTCAGGGGGAACTTAATCGAGCATAGCTTTGCTGATTAAAAGTACCAAGTTTGGTGGAGAACAAGGTTGAGTTCTCTAGTTTAGGTTGGAGACAAAGCAAGTGTGCTTTGGTTTCTGTTGAATCGCTTTAGATAGGAGATTGTAAGGAACCTCAATCATATCTTAGTGGATTCAGTCCTAGAAAGGACGAAGTGGATTAGTTGAGAGATTACGCCACTCTCAGATACCACTATAAAAGTGTTTGTGTGATTTACTTACTGTATTTAGCTTTCAGCAAATTATATCTGTTTGTACACAGTCACTCACTTCACTTGCTGAAACCTTTACTTACTGAAAGAGCACTTATTGTATCAAAGACTTCCGCTCTCTGATTTTAAGTATCAGCAAACCAAGCTACTGTAAAGTAACTTACGCTTGCTGAGAAAGTTAAGGATCAGCAAACTCATTACTGAAAAGTAATAAGTACTTGCTGAGAAAGTTTTAAACGACGAAAGTTTGAAAAGACTATTCACCCCCCCCTAGTCTTTTCTTGTTGTTTAAAGGGACCAACAAGTGGTATCAGAGCAGGAGGTTCTTTAACCTTCTGCACTGAACCTAGATCCCCTTAGGTGCTTTCCGTAAATCACTTTCACTTGATCAGTTTGGTAGTGCTTTGCTGACAGGATGTCTTTAGGAGATGCTCCCTTGCTGAAGCTGGAAAATTACGAGAAATGGCGAAACAACATGATGCTACATCTTGAGGCCATTAGTGATGAGATGGTCACCGTCATTAATGATGGACCTATCAAGATCACCAAGGTTGAAAGGAGTTTCCCTCATAGGACCACTGAAGCTGGAAAGGAAACCATCCAAGGCGAACCATCAGATACGGTTGTGCCAAAACCAAGAGAGGAATGGACTTCTGACGAAGCTAAGAGATTCCGTCTTGATGGCCAAGCTAGAAATATCATCATACGATCAACTCCGGATACCATACAGTGCAAACTGTGGGGTGCTAAGACTGCAAAGGAAGCTTGGAAAATGGTTCAAGATCTTTGTGCTGGATCGGACAAGACCAAGGAAAACAAACTTGAAGTACTTAAATTAAAGTTTCAAAACTTTAAGCAAGGTGCAAACGAGTCACTGGAAGACTTGGACTTCAGATTCACAACTCTTGTTAGTGAAATGGCAGCGTTGGGTGTTGGAAACCTTTATTCAGATTCTGAGAAAGTGAAAACTATCATCAGAAGTTTGAATCAAGAATGGATCCACACTCAGAATTTCTATTATAATCAAGGAATGCCAGACATTACACCAACAGAGTTGTTCTCTCATCTTGCTACTGTCAATTATGAGACAAAGCAAAGAGAAAATGTGTTTGCTGAAAAATCGCAAAACATTGCTCTTGCTGCAAAGCCGTCATCTTCTGAAAAGAAGAATGATAAAGAGCCTGCTGATGAAAATGCTTTAGTTGTTAAAAACATGAAGAAGTTCATCAGTAAGGAACTTGAAAGGCGAAAAGCAAAAGAGAAGCTGAAAAAGCATCTTGGTAACAACTACCATAAGTACAAGAATGATACTAGCTCGCTGAACAAGCAAGCTCAGCAAGCTACATCATCAGAAGAACCAGCAGTTGGAAATGATCTATGTTTTTACTGCAAAAAGCCTGGACACTTCAAAGCTAATTGCCCTTTGCTGAAAGGCAAATCTGCTGAAAAGAAGAAGAAGTTCAAAAGAGCTTTCATTGCTGAAGAAAAGAAGAAGCTTCAAGCAAAAATCGATGCATTGTGTATTGATACTAGCTCCGAAGACAGTGAGGATGAAAGTTCAGACACCGACGATGAAGAAGCCACTCTAGACGTGGAGATTGGCAAAGAAGTGTGTGGAATAGCTATGGAAGCTTATCCAGATGTGTCGAACTACGAATTCTGCCTCATGGCCGGTCAGGTAAACAACTCTACCTCTGACTCAGATTCAGAAAGTGAAGACGAGATTGACCTTGACAAGATTCAAGGAGAAATTGAAAGATTTGGGAAAACTCTCAGCAAACAGCAAGAGAGACTACAACTTGCTGAAACTCTGACCAAGCAAACTACTGAAAAGTACGTTTTGCTGAAGGAAGAGACAGAAGAAAAGGATGCTGAAATAAGGCGTCTTAAGAAGTTGATTGCTGAGGCTGCAGAGAAAAATTCTCAAATGGCATTAGAATTGGAAGAGTATCAGTCCTCAATTCTAAAGTTACTTGCTGAAATCCAAGAAATGAAAAAGATGAAAATCAACTTCAAATCCTATGTGGAAGCAAGTAATACGCTGACTGAACTAAACTCTTATTTGAGAGATCCATCTCAGAAAGAAGGTTTAGGAGCAACGTGCGAAGGTGATAACATAGAAATCTTGAGAAAAGATAAATCACCTATCTCCTTTGTACGTGCTACTGATAGCAGTCCTCCAGTAATCTATCAGTTTTGTCAAACTAAGGTTGCTGAAACATGCAATCAAGTACCTATGACCATAAAGCCCGCTGTTGCTACTCAAAGTAACAAGACTTTAAAAGGAAAACAGGTTGCTGAGAAGCAAACTGGAAAGAAGAAGAATGTCGTGAAGCATTCCGCCAAACAAGTTGTTGAAAAGCAAGTTGTTAAGACTAAAGGCAAGATTACTAAAAGTAATCAGAAGTCGTTTGCCGACAAACCTGAATTAAGTAAGGTTGCTGAAGCTAAAGCTCAGCATTCTCCTAAAAGTGGACTAGGTTTCAAAACCAAGCAAAGTCAACTTTTTCATGAGTATAAGCAAAGTCAGCAAAGATACTTCAAAGAGATGAAGAAAATCAAGCCTAAGAGTTCTGAAAAGACTCCCAATGCTAGGACTAGAAGGAACCTTGCTAGAAAAGAACTTACTGAAAAGTATGTTCAGCAAAAAGGTCAACAAAGCAAGACACCACATCAGAAAGTGGATTTGACCAGCACGAGTCAAAAGTCTTTCAGCTCAAATCCTCCTAGTTCCTCACCAAGTAGAAAACAAGTCAAAGTTGAAAAACTTCAGACTTGGGTTTCCACTGGACGCATTCTTGAACATGTTAATGGACATCCATCATTGGATAATTAACTTGTTTGCTCTTGATTGTGCAGACTGCAGCCACAGAGACAAACGATGTAATCTGGCACTTTGATAGTGGTTGTGGAAAGCACATGACGGGCAACAAGAATAACCTTATAAACTATAGACGGTGGTCTAAAGGTCCAACAATAAGGTTTGCTGGTGGAGGCTCCGGATCTACAAAAGGCTATGGTGATGTGAAGTTAGGATGCATAACCATTTCTGGAGTTCTTTATGTCAAAAATCTTAAGTTTAACCTTTTCAGCATGAGTCAATTTGCTGACAAAGGATACTTCATTGAAATTAAAAGTGATGAATGTAAACTTGTAGATTTTGAGACTAAAAAGGTTATAATGATTGCAAGAAGATCAAGAGGCTTGTACACCGTTGATTGGTCTTCAGCAAACGTTGAAAAATGCCTTGTCTCAGATCATGATTGCCTTGCTGAAAAAGCATGGTTATGGCATAAACGAACAAGTCATCTAAACTTCAAGACGCTGAATAAGCTGTCTAAAAAGGCACTTGTAGTTGGATTACCTAGGGTTACTTTTTAGAAGGATGGTGTTTGCAATGCATGTCAGCAAGGAAAGCAAACCAAATCTTCTTTCAAGAACAAGGCAGTACCGTCAACTACAAAACCTTTACAACTCTTGCACATGGACTTGTTTGAATCTTCTTCAACAAGCTATGCTGGTAAGAAGTATGGTCTAGTCGTGGTAGATGACTATTCAAGATTCACTTGGGTAGTATTCATCAAGCACAAATCTGAAACCAAGACTGAAATACCTAACTTGCTGAATAAGCTTGAAGTCATGAAAAATGACAAGGTAAAAGTAATAAGGACAGACCATGGTACTGAGTTTGTAAACCAGTACATAACTGAATATTGTACCTCAAAAGGTATTCAACATCAGTTATCCTCAGTAAGAACGCCACAACAAAACGGTGTTGCTGAACGGAAGAATCGTACCCTGAAAGAAGCCGCAAGAACAATGCTTGCTGACACTGAAATAAGTGAGGCTTATTGGGTTGAAGCGATTAATACCGCCTTCTATACTCAAAATAGATGTTTGATTACTAAGGAATACAACAAAACTCCTTATGAATTGTTTGTTGGAAGACCTCCTAACATCACTCATCTAAGAGTATTTGGTTGCAAGTGTTTTGTTCTTAACAATGGTAGAGAATACCTAAGAACATTTCAACCAAAGGCAGACGAAGCGATATTTCTTGGCTACTCCTTGCATAGTAAAGCCTATAGAGTTTACAACAAAAAGGCACAAAAGATTGAAGAATCTGTGCATGTTGTATTCTACGAAAAGTCACAAGGTGTACCTGCTGAAGAAGAAATATCAGAATGTATGAAAAAGCTAATCATACATGAGCAAAGAACTGATCTGATGCTAGGCAAATCAAGTCAATTGAACTAAATGATGATTCTGACAATGACTCTCCTCCCCCGAGTCATGACAAGATAAATATAGTTCACGACAAAGAATTTCCAGCAAAAGAAGCGGTTGTTCCGGAAGTTGCTGAAATTACGCAATCTCCAGTGCCTGCTGATGAAATACGTCAATCCAGCAATGCTGAACAAGCAGTTGCTGATGAACAAATCTCAGCAGAGACACAAATTCCCAGTAGTACTGAACAAGTACATACTGAAGAGTCACATGCTGATGAGCAAACATATCCTGATCCAACAAACAGGAAACCTGTTAATAAATGGATTAGAGATCATCCCTCTACGGATATGATTGGCGATATTAATAAACGCCAAGTGAGTAGATCCAAAGCTACTCACGGACTTGCTGAAGAAGCAACTGTCGTAGAAGTAGAATCATTGTTCTCTTGCTTTGTGTCAGAAATTGAACCTAAAACCATAGAAGAAGCTTTGAAGCATTCTGAATGGATAAAGGCAATGCAAGAAGAATTGGATCAATTTGAAAGGAACAAAGTCTGGAAACTTGTGCCACTTGCTGAAGATAAGAAAGCTATTGGTACAAAGTGGGTGTTCAGAAACAAGCTGAGCGAGTCTGGTGAAGTAACAAGAAATAAAGCAAGCTTAGTTGCTCAAGGTTACTGTCAGACTGAAGGATTGGACTATGATGAGTCTTACGCTCCAGTTGCAAGATTGGATACAATTAGGCTTTTCTTGGCCTTTGCTGCTCACAATGACTTCATTGTTTACCAAATGGATGTTAAAAGTGCATTCTTAAATGGTGAACTTGCTGAAGAAGTCTACCTAGAACAACCCCCTGGCTTTGAACTTCCCTCAGAAATCAAGATGGTATACATGCTTCAGAAAGCTGTATATGGTCTAAAGCAAGCACCAAGAGCATGGTATGATACCTTGGCCAAGTTCTTGCTGGAAAATGGTTTCAAGAAAGGTGAAGTTGACAAAACATTATTTACCATGAACCATGATGGTAAATTAATCTTAGTTCAAATTTATGTGGATGACATAATTTTTGGATCTAAGGACAAGTAACTTTGTGATGATTTTGCCAAACTCATGACTAATAAGTTTGAAATGAGTATGATGGAAAAATTGAATTATTTCCTAGGATTCAAGCAACTCAAAGATGGAATATTCATAAATCAAGCAAAGTATGCGAAAGAAATGCTCATAAAGTTTAGGATCAAAGAGGATGAGAAACCTGAAAAGATCCCTATGAGTGTTGGTACCAAATTGGGCTATACTAAAGAGGACAAAAGTGTTGAAGAACACAAGTATAGGAAGCTCATTGGTTCCTTGTTGTATCTAACAGCAAGTAGACCTGACATTCAGTATGCTGTTTGTGTGTGTGCAAGATTCCAATTTGATCCAAGAGAATCACACTACAAAAAGGCAATTAAGATACTGAAATATGTTAAAGGTACAGTCAATGTTGGATTATGGTATCCTAAAGATTCTGGACTTGAATTGGTTGTCTATTCTGATGCTGATCATGGTGGATCAACTCTTGATAGAAAAAGTACCTCTGGAACTTGTCAGTTTTTGGGTACTAGATTAATATCATGGTTCAGCAAGAAGCAAACTTGTGTCGAATCAAGAGCAGCAGTAAAGGAACGAGATTTACCTTCGAATCGAAATAAAAGGTTGAACAAATCTGCAATCGAATAGATCGAAAAGAAAAGAGAATTAAACCGAGATTCGAATTGAATTCGTAAACAAAATAGAATTCGAACCGGAGGGACAGAACACGTTACCGATCGAACGGAAAGACCGGCGGCGGACCTCGGACAGAACGGGGGTGGCGGCGCGGTTGCGGACCGGTAAACACGGCGGGTCACTGAACCGGAGCGGCGAGCACACGATGGAACAGGACCGGAACGGAGCGGAGCGGGACGACGCGGAGGATTTCGAGATCGAACCAAGCACGCAAATCGGAGCAAAGGACGGCCGAAATCGGGACGGATCGGAGCCAACGGAACTAGCAGTGAGCAAAACGGCCGGTTGATGATGAAGGTATGATGCGTTGGTGATGATGATTGATGATTAGTGATGCTAATGGGGATTAATTAGGGGCAAGGATGAAGAAAAGAGATTGAGAGATGGAGCAAAGGAGATGGTTGATGAAAGGGTCGGCCGTGAGGATAGAGAGAGAGATGAGATCAGTTTTTTTTCTTTCCTTTCTTTGTTTTGACGGCTGATGAAATGAGGAGGGTAAAGGGAGGACTAGGGTTAGGGTTAGGTTAAGCTAATGGGCCGGTCAATGGGCCTTTGACTGGGTTTAACAAATGGGCCAAAAAGCTAGCAGATCGATTACTCCAGCTTGATCCAAACGAAACGAAACGAATAACTTTCGCGAAACTAATTAACTAATTACCGAATAAATAATTTACTCTGATAATTAATTAACTAAAATAAATAATTAAATAATAAAATAATAATTAAATAATTAAATAAATAATTAAAAAAAACGGGGTGTTACACTCTTCCCCCCTTAAAAGAATTTGGTCCCCAAATTCGCACCTGAAAAGTTGAAGAGCTCGGGAAACTGCCGGCGCATGTCATCCTCGCTTTCCCAGGTTGCCTCCTCATACTGATGATTTCTCCACAGAACCTTTACTTGCTTGATTTGGCGATTACGGAGCTGTTGTACCTTCTGGTCAAGGATACGAACCGGTTGCTCCACATACGACAAATCCTCCTCAATGGTCACTTCCTCGGGTTGGATCACGTGCGACGGATCCGGATAATACTTCTTCAGTTGAGATACATGGAATACATTATGAATTCCAGTAATAGTAGTGGGCAGTTGCAACCGATAAGCTACAATGTCAACTCTCTCAATGATCTCGTATGGACCCACATATCGAGGGTTCAGCTTAGCTCGACGACCCATACGAACAATTCCCTTTCTCGGAGATAGCTTGAGAAAGACAAAATCACCCACTTCAAATTCCAAATCTCATCTACGGTTATCGGCGTAACTCTTCTGTCGACTTTGAGCAGTTCTCAATCGGTCTCGGATAAGTCTAACCTTTTCCAAGGTTTCTTGTATCATCTCGTTGAGAGACCTCTCTCCAGCTACTGGTGTAGAAACTCGGTCCTCCAAATCCCAATACAGTGGTGATCTACACTTCCGACCATACAGTGCCTCGAACGGTGCCATACCAATCGATGCTTGATAACTGTTGTTATAAGCATACTCCACCAA
This sequence comes from Plantago ovata, assembly GCA_028274465.1. NCBI lineage: Eukaryota > Viridiplantae > Streptophyta > Magnoliopsida > Lamiales > Plantaginaceae > Plantago > Plantago ovata. The sequence goes on along the minus strand of CM051456.1, from coordinate 47,912,906 downwards.
CGGCAAATGCTGTGCCCAGCTTCCTTGGTGATCTAGCACACACAATCTCAGAAGATCTTCTAAAGTTTGAATGGTCCTTTCGGATTGACCATCCGTCTGCGGATGTGCTGCGGTACTAAAATTCAACTTAGTACCTAAGCCCTCATGTACTTGCTTCCAAAATCTCGAGACAAACTTTGGATCTCTATCCGAGACAATGCTCAATGGAGTGCCATGAAGCCTGATTATCTCATCGCGGTAGACCTCAGCTAATTTCTCGGATGTGTAGGTGGTTTTAACGGGTAGAAAATGTGCCGATTTCGTCAATCTATCGACAATAACCCAAACACTATCAAAACCACCCCTAGCCACCGGTAAACCAGTCACAAAATCCATAGTGATCATCTCCCATTTCCACTGTGGAATCTCGAGTGGCTGTAGTAAACCTCCCGGTTTCTGGTGCTCAGCCTTCACTTGCTGGCAGACTAAGCAACTTTGCACAAACTGTGCGACATCTCGTTTCATATAGGTCCACCAGTAAACCTTCTTCAAATCCTCGTACATCTTGTTTCCTCCAGGATGCATCGAATACTTAGACTTATGAGCTTCCTCCAAAATTAATCGCCTAAGCTCTTCATCAGAAGGCACACACAGTCTACCCTGAAACCTTAGAGCTCCATTCTCATCAATAGAGAATTTCGCATTTCGAGGCTCAGTAATATGTGCCTTGATATCCTGAAGCTCCTCGTCATGCTTTTGAGCCTCAAGAATCTTTCCTGCCAACTCATATCTCAAAGTGATATTGGCGAACATACACGACAGTTTGGATACTTCGAGATTTGACACGTGTACCCTACGACTTAAAGCATCAGCGACCACATTGGCCTTACCAGGATGGTATCGAATGGTACAGGTGTAATCGCCCAGAAAATCCATCCATCGTCGTTGTCTCATGTTTAACTCCTTTTGGGTAAACACGTATTTCAAGCTCTTATGATCCGTGAGGATAGTGAACTCAGGACCATAAAGATAGTGTCTCCACTTTCCCAACGCAAAGACTATAGCAGCTAGTTCAAGGTCATGGGTTGGGTAATTTCTTTCATATGGCTTCAGTTTTCTCGAAGCATATGCGATCACCTTTTCTCGTTGCATCAGTACACAACCCAAACCTTCCTTTGGAGCATCAGTGTAGACTATAAAGTCGTTGGTTCCCTCGGGAAGAGCTAGTATAGGGGCGGTGGTCAGCCTCTTCTTCAGCTCCTCGAAGCTTTCCTGACACTTGTCACTCCATACGAACTTAGGATTTTTCCCTGTTAAAGAGGACAAGGGTCCAGCTATCTTCGAATAATCCTTCACAAAACGGCGATAGTAGCCAGCCAAACCAAGAAAACTCCTCACCTCAGTGACAGATTCGGGTCTCTTCCAATTGACTATCGACTCAATCTTCGACGGATCAACCTCCAAACCTTCTCCAGAAATAATGTGCCCTAAGAAGGCTACCTTATCTAGCCAAAATTCACACTTGCTGAATTTGGCATACAATTTGTTGCTCTGAAGAGTTTCCAAGACAATTCGAAGATGTTTCTCATGATCTTCTTCAGATTTTGAGTAAACGAGAATGTCATCGATGAAAACAACAACAAACTGATCCAGATACGGCTGAAAAACTCGGTGCATCAAATCCATGAACACAGCCGGGGCATTCGTATGGCCAAAAGGCATCACTACGAACTCGTAATGCCCATACCTCGAGTTTAGGGCAGTCTTAGGTATGTCTTCTTCCCTTACCCTAACTTGATAATAGCCTTGTCGCAGATCAAGTTTTGAGTAAACCTTCGAACCTTCCAACTGATCGAAGAGTTCCTCAATACGGGGCAGGGGGTACTTGTTCTTGACAGTGACTTGATTCAAGCCTCGATAGTCGATGCACATCCTCATAGTACCATCCTTCTTCTTCACGAACAGAACCGGTGATCCCCAAGGTGACGAACTAGGTCTCACAAAACCGTTATCCACCAGATCTTGCAGTTGAGTCTTCAGCTCCTTGAGCTCAGCAGGTGCCATCCTATACGGTGACTTCGATATTGGTGCAGTGCCAGGTACCAGATCAATGCTAAACTCCACCTCTCGTTCAGGGGGTACGGAATCCAGCTTCTCAGGGAAAACACCCTTGAACTCCTTAACCACCCTGACTTCCTCGATTTTTGGCTGATCTTTGGGTTTATTGATCAGATACGCCAAAAAGCAGGTAGCACCCTTCACGTACAGCCTCCTAGCTTCCACGGCAGACAGTAGAAACTTCTCATCCTTTCTCTTATCTCCTTTCCATACGACTTTCTCCTCTCCAGGTTTTCCCAGGGATATAGCCTTGGTTCGACAATCCAGTTGCAAGTAGTGCTCGGACAGCCAATCCATACCCAGAATAACGTCGTAGGTTGATAGAGGTAGAAATATTAGGTCAGCAGGGAAAGTTCTTCCTAGGATGGAAATCTCACATCGCTCGACGAACTTCTTAGTGATTAGACTAGCTCCCAAAGGCGTACATACTTCTAAAGCGTAGGGTAATACTTTGTATGGTAAAGCGAGTGATTCAGCAAATACTTCAGCAATAAATGAATGCGTAGCACCAGGATCAAATAAAGCTTTAGAAGAAGTTTGAGCGATCAGTAGCGTACCTTCAACCACATTTGCGGTGTCAGGAACTTCATGACCGCCTATGCTGAAAACTCGGGGCTTCGCCATAGTACCCTTTCCATCATTTCTCGGAGCATAGTCTCCTGGCCTTCCTCCCTTGACAATGGCATGTCGGTTCGGACAGTGGCTAATCTTGTGATCCTTACTCCCACAAGCCAAGCATAAGCCCTGTCTTTTCCAGCAGTTGTGCTCATCGTGGTTCACTCCTCCACAGTAGTTGCAATTCTTCCTTGCCTGGGATGACTGCCCAGACCCTCCAGTAGTGTTGCGAGAGCGGTTGTCATGCTGAGTGCGGGAATACTTCGCCGGTGGCGCCTGATATCCAGATTGATATCCTCCTCGATTCTCCCTCTTATAACCAGATTGGCTTCCTCCCCCATGGCTCCCAGAAGAACTAGAGTAGTTCCTCTTGCTCGAGTATGGCTTATCAGCCATCTTAATCTCCTTGAGACCACTCTCTACCTCGGAGGCGAGTTCGACAGCCTTGAGATAGGTAGGCATATTGGTCCCAAATAGACTGTACCGGATCTCAGAGTTGAGTCCCTTCACAAAGTGACGAACCTTCTCTCGTTCATCATCCTGGAAATGCGGCACGTATTTCAGTAACCGGGTAAACTCCGAGTCATAGTCGGTAACATCCATGTTCCCTTGCACCAAAGCTTGAAATTCATCTCTCCGGTTCTCGCGAACCAGGCGAGGTACGTACTTGTCCATGAAGTCCTTGGTGAAATTCTCCCAGGTACGAGCAACTCCCTCTTGTCTCCATCTTGCATTCATAGTTCTCCACCAGTTCCTGGCGGCTCCCACGAACTGGAAAGCAGCAAGCTCGATCTTCCTCTCGTCTGGATAGTGCAGGATCGAGAACAAATTCTCCATACCTTCGATCCAGAGCTTAGCCTTACGGGGATCTGGTGTTCCCTCGAACCTCTCAGGATGAAATCGAGTGAATCGTTCCGCAGCTTGATCGATGGTCTGGATCGGTGGTGGTGGCGTAGGCTGAACAGGCGGTGTTGGTGCTCCAGCGCGGCGAATGGTTTCGCTGAAATTCCCCAGAGCAGCGATGATACGGTCCACTTGGTCTCCATTTTCAGCGTGCTGATCGTCTCCACTTCCATTGCTGCTGGCACCACGAGTGTTTCTGCGACTCATTCTAACAAAGGGCACTACTTAGCAGTTGATTTAACAACCTCGAATCTCTAACTTAGAGAAGAGCAGAAAACCAAGAACTAAGGCCAGTACTTAATCTTCTACAACAGGTATAAACTGAGCAGTGAAGAAGAAAACATGCCTTGAACTTTAAAACAAAAAGCAAAAACAAGAAAACAACGAAGTCTCAAAACAGTCAAGCATGCAATAAAACAAAAGAAAAACGGTCTCTACTCGTCTTAGCGAGGAAAACAGAAAACCACAGAGTCAAGTAAACGGAAAAGCATAAGCAGTCTCAGTCGGCTGAACAAAAAGAAAAACTCGCTTGGCAGAAACAAAGAAGTTCGGTACGAGCTTGAAAAGGCAACTATCCTAATAAGCGTCCTCGCTATCATCCTCGGAACGTCCCTCGGGCACGTGAGCATCTCCTCCTTCTCCCTCAGAGGAGTCCTCCTCGGGATCTTCTTCGGATTCTTCTTCGTCTTCACTCTTTCCTCTACGGGATGGTCCGCAACCCTCGGGGAACGTCCTCCGAGCCTTCCTCCTGCGAATCCGGTTGCCAACATTGGACGCGGTTAACGTAACAAAGCCAGAGTGCTCCTTCGCGGCGCGTAAAGCTGTCTTCAGAAATCCGATCTCAGCTTCCTTCGTTGCTATCACATCTCGAAGCTTAAGGTTCTCCAGCCAGTAGTGATCACGTTCATGCACGACTCTATCCATCACGAATCCAGGGTAAACGCCAACAACAGGAACAGAGGTATACGGGTTAAATTCTCCTTCGACTAGACGATAACGAATAACCTTCTTCTCAGAACTCATACCTATCTGTAAGCACACGCGTAGCTAACTAGTTAATAACTACGTTAGACTCAAACAACCACGGAAGGTCAACAGTCTCAGAACGGGTCAGAGGTAGTCAGAAACAGAACAGAGAAGATGAAGAGACGGTTCAGGGTTAGTACGTAAGACACGAATCAGAAAAACAACAGAAAATACAAGACCTAACCAGCGACTCGGACCCTCACACACACCCCAAAGGTCAAAAGATCCTATCCTAGCAAGCTCGAGTTTGAACTCAAGCTCTGATACCAACTGTAACGGTACCGGTTTTGAAAACAAAATATTTTCTTGAAAAAGGAAATTCGAAAATACTTTAATAACAACGGTCGGCAATAAATGCCAAAATAATCTTTGACGCTAACAATAATAAATAATATCCAATGACAACTCAAGTTCAAATGCATAACGAATGAAGACAATAAAAGTGTATCTTCTTATTTTGAAAAGAAACCCGTGACACCCCAGACTCTTCTCTCAGTCGCTGGCTTCCTAGTCACGCACATCCTCAGCAGCATCTGGAAGGAAGGAATTTTGGAAAAACAAAAGAGTGTGAGATAAAGGATCTCAGTGAGGTTCTAACTTAAAACAGAAAGTAAACAGTTTAAAAACCAAATCCTTTTCAGAAAAACGAGCAAACAGAACAGAACACATATAACAGATTAACAGAACAGATACGTTGTAGACCGTTGGTGCAGCCCGCCTTATTGCTCCTACTCCCAGAATGCCCTTATAACTCCCTCCAGAGGATGCATAACTCCGGACAGAAACAGAAACCCCCGTGTACTTTGGGGAAACAGATCCTACGACCCTAATAGACCTCAGCGACTTCTGCCTCGCGCCTAAAAGGGAATAGACTAGGCCACGATCAAGCAAACCCGATAGTCCTCTACTACCCAAGCCTACCTAACCATAACCTAATCGACCGGTCACACAGAAACAGAACAGACACAGAACAACAGATACAATTAATTAACACCGAGAGGTGTTCCTGCAGAAAGGTCAGTACAGAACCGAGTAGCAATAAACAGAAATCCAAAAGTCATACTTAGGACTTATACTTTTACGCGGAAGCATACAATATACAGTATACAGTAATAGGTACAAACAGTCACGTAGCCTTCCAGTTTTTCGCAAATAATAGGTTTAGGGGTGAACACTCACCTTAGCTTGCGAGCAAACAACCTTCAACAAGAAATGACCTTACGGGTTTACGGACAACGGAGAACCTAACAAGAAAGTACTAAACACAATTTAGAAGTCGAACGGACGGAAGGAAAAAGGTTGAAAAAGGAATGGTAAAGTCAGGGTTCGAACTCGGGACCTCTAAGTTAGTCAAGCAAGGACCTAACCAACTAGGCTAGCAAGTCAAGTCTATACTAACTTACAAAACAGAAACTAAGTTTAAAACATTTTCAGAAACTATTTCGATTTTCAGATTCTGGAAATTACCAAAATACCCTCAGTGGTAAATTGCAAGAAAAACCATTTTCGAAAACAGACAGTACAAACGAACCAGTAGTTTCCAGACATCAAACAGTCTTCTCAAAGCAAAAAGGTTTACGACAAAAGCCTACTGTCAGTCAACTACGGTCAACGGTAAAACTGCAAAAAGGTCCTTTAGGTTTTAAGGTTTCCCAAATCGGTCCACAAAGTTCAAAACAATACCAACAGAGTCCAAAAATCCTTTCGAGGTCAAACAGGAAATCAAAGTCAACATACGAGGTCAATAATTTCACAAGTCCAGCAAACAGTAACAACAACTAACAAATCCTAAGTCCCGGTTCTCAGTTCGAATCAAAAATAATACGGTCAGAATGAACAAGGGTAAATCGGTCCAGGGGTAAAAGTCCAAACAGAAAACGAGAATACGAGATCCGAATCAAGAGCAGCAGTAAAGGAACGAGATTTACCTTCGAATCGAAATAAAAGGTTGAACAAATCTGCAATCGAATAGATCAAAAAGAAAAGAGAATTAAACCGAGATTCGAATTGAATTCGTAAACAAAATAGAATTCGAACCGGAGGGACAGAACACGTTACCGATCGAACGGAAAGACCGGCGGCGGACCTCGAACAGAACGGGGGTGGCGGCGCGGTTGCGGACCGGTAAACACGGCGGGTCACTGAACCGGAGCGGCGAGCACACGATGGAACAGGACCGGAACGGAGCGGAGCGGGACGACGCGGAGAATTTCGAGATCGAACCGAGCACGCAAATCGGAGCAAAGGACGACCGAAATCGGGACGGATCGGAGCCAACGGAACTAGCAGTGAGCAAAACGGCCGGTTGATGATGAAGGTATGATGCGTTGGTGATGATGATTGATGATTAGTGATGCTAATGGGGATTAATTAGGGGCAAGGATGAAGAAAAGAGATTGAGAGATGGAGCAAAGGAGATGGTTGATGAAAGGGTCGGCCGTGAGGATAGAGAGAGAGATGAGATCAGTTTTTTTTCTTTCCTTTCTTTGTTTTGACGGCTGATGAAATGAGGAGGGTAAAGGGAGGACTAGGGTTAGGGTTAGGTTAAGCTAATGGGCCGGTCAATGGGCCTTTGACTGGGTTTAACAAATGGGCCAAAAAGCTAGCAGATCGATTACTCCAGCTTGATCCAAACGAAACGAAACGAATAACTTTCGCGAAACTAATTAACTAATTACCGAATAAATAATTTACTCTGATAATTAATTAACTAAAATAAATAATTAAATAATAAAATAATAATTAAATAATTAAATAAATAATTAAAAAAAACGGGGTGTTACAAGAACATTCCCACTGATCCCAGTGATGATGAAGGGAAAGATTCTAAGGACAAGAAAGATGACGATGATGACAATCAAGGTCCAAGTCCTGGTGCTGGTGGATTGAAGTTAACAGTTGCTGAAAATACTCAATCTGACAATCAACAAGCTGAACAACAACAATCTCAGCAAGAATCTCAACCTCCTCCTGCTGATGCTGAAAATCAAGCACCTGTGCAAGGTGCTGATACTGAAGAAGAATACGCCAGAAAAAGGGCTGCCTTGAAAAATGGCAAAAGTCCAGTTTCTGATGCCAAGGTTACTGAAGAAAACCTTGAAGATGAGGATGAAGAAGATGAAGATTACCAACGCGCTCTACAAAACAGTCTCGTGATCCATGCAAGGCATACGCAGGATCTAGAAAATGGTGAATCTTCAAGACCAAAATCAAAGGAAGTTCCATCCCTTCCACTTACTACTGGCGAAACTCCAGTTATTGAGTCTCAAACGTTGCCTTCAGCAACTACTCAATTAAAACTAACTACTGGCGAAACTCCAGTAATTGAGCCACAAACCCAATTGAAACAACTATCTACTGGTGAAACTCCAGTCGTTGAGTCTGAAGCATTGCCATCAGCAACCACTCAACAATAATCTCTGAGTTTTTCTGAGTTTTTGGGGCTTAGGGCTGTCCAAAACTCGTCTCCAATGTTCTGTATATCAAAAAGTAACTCCAAAATCAAGTAATGAAGGCAAAATCTGGATTTGTAACGGCTGCCAAGCGCTTCGCTTCTCCAATTCCAAGCGAAGGGCTTGCCTCCAGGGCAGATTTTGGCCTCGAAACTCGATCTTTTGCCCACGAACGGCCCTCGGGTGCCTTGGGCTCGTCCTTCTCGGCACTTATTGGGGCTCAGACACTCACGAACAAGCCACGGAGATTGGGAAACTTCAACGGGGCCATCTTTTCCATCAAAATGGCTCGTTTTTATCTCCAAAAATGTCGTTTCGTACCTAAGTGCCTGAAAATGCTGAAAACACAAAACGTGACACTATTCTACAAAACTAACCAAAAAACAAGGCTAAAAGATAGCAAAAGAAGGTAAAAAAGACAAGATGAACGCGTCAAAAATACGTTCATCACCCATGCTTTCAGTGGTCTAGCTTCTGCCATTCCGTCGATTTCCTTGAAAAGACTGTGTAGAGATTCAGAGAAATCGGTATCCTCTATTTCCACTAGTGCACGCCTTTGAAGTAGTCGCCTTCTTTGGTGGTAGACTCTGTCGATCTCAGCAATTGAATCAGCAAGCGGTGTTCCTCTAGATCGTGTATGTGGCATACACTATCTGTAACAAACTAGGAAAGGAGTATCAGAGAGAGATTAAACTAAAAACTACTAGAACTAGAAATTGAATGCTGAAAATATAAACAAATTAAACAGAAAAAAGTAGTATAGTCCCCGGCAGCGGCGCCAATTTGATGAACCGGAATTTGTCAGATTCTAATTAATCAAATAAATTTGTATTTAGCCAAAGGCAATTCACAACTACAACGAAAACCGTAGTGTAGCAGTAGAATAACCTCGAGTGTCGATCTCTAAGAACTATAACTAGCTTTATCTAATCTAACTTAAGAATATAAAACAGCACACGACTTAGCGAAGGTTTTTCTTAACAGATAATGGAGATTGGTGATAGTATGGTCATTCAAAGCATAACAGGTTAATAATCATGCGTAAATTCCTCGGTCTTGCATGGAGAACTTTGATCAATGAATTGTCCAGTTGTGTTCCGTAATTATTCAACACTACGAAGATATAGATTTAGATAGATCAAAGAAATAAAGCAATAACTCAGAGTATAATGCGCGATATAGCCATTAGCATAATTATCAACCCTTCGCTAAGAAATCACATACTATCACCAACGAGAAGTTTAGCTACTCATAGTTGTCATGCAATCCAGAAATCATACCACGAATGAATGAAAACATGATGAAAGATATATAAATATAAATAGAAAAAACTGTAAGATACAATGTTACCGAAGGTTGTCAATCTCCGAAGAATCGCGATCTTACAAGCTCCAAATTGCTAAGAAAAAGTATCTCCTAAGCTAAGAACCCCCAGAACAGGCTCTGGGAAATTCCTACCTAAAACTACAGAGAAAGGTGAGAGAAAAGGTCTGGAAAAGTATGAAAAACAGAGAAAACTGAGCAACTATATATAGGCTTTCGAATTGTGTGGGGCGAAGGGCCCCACACACCGGGCGATTCGCCTGGTGTGGGGCGATTCGCCCCACGTCCCGGGCGACTCACCCGGGAGTGTTTTTCGGCCCAAAACGCGTTTTCGACGCGTTTTTGGATTTCTTCCCCTTTTCGGACTCGGTTTCTGACTTCTAGTGACCTTCTAGCCTCCAGATTCGACCCCTAGACTTCAAATCCTATCCGGAGTCTTTCAGATACTCCAATTAGGCTTCTGGAACACCAATTCCTTGTCTACTTCAATATATTTGCCCGGAAAACCTTGTTTTTCAACCAAAACCTGTAAAATAAAAACTAAAGGGAAACGTGACACTATTCTAATAAAATGCACTAAAATATAGCTAAATTAACATAGAGGATAGCTAAAATAGGTGAAAAAGACTCAAATGAAACTGTAAAATACACATTCATCAGTAACATCTAGTATCACATCTTATTTCCTCATTTTCTTACTGCTAGGGACTAGCTTTAAATTCATGAGGGGGGATGGGATTTAAGTGAACTAGATTTGTTAGTTTGGAGCTTGGGATTGGTAGGTTGAGTATAGTACCTTGCATGTTTATCCTTCTGCATTTGCACGTTTACTGCTTTCTTAGTTTTTAGTTGCATTCACTACATTCATCCTAGGACAGTCTTGCATGTTTTATGTGGAGTTTATTGCCAAATTTTTTGAACTTTTTTATTGGGTAAATTAGCTAATTATGACATTAATCGTATGCTTCATCTCTATGAATTTGTTTGAGGTTTTTCTCGCTTGGCTTGTCACATTTATGTATTGCACTTAGTTAAGCTTGGTAGTCTCGACATCACTTAGTTGTAACGACCCGACCAATCCGGCCGGCGTGGTTACTCATGGGCGCTGTCCGGGGTGATATGCTGGCCCCACAGACCAACACGAGTTCTAATCCGCGCACTTTGTCCTCACTCGCGCGCGCACCGGGAACTTCCCAGTGGGTCACCCATCCTAGAATTGCTCCAGAGCAAGCACGCTTAACTCTGAAGTTCTTCTAGGTGGATTCCCGAAAAGAAAGGTGCACCTTGTTGGTATGAGTAGCGTTCTCAACCCTTTTAAGCTTCTGAAATCTGGGGTGTTACAATCTACCCCCCTTAAAGCCTCGACGTCCTCGTCGAGCGCCTTAAGTGGTGGCGGTGACAAACTGACAATAACCTTTACCAACCGTCCACCCGATGCGGGCTTTGGGTTGATCTAGGCTCTGATACCATTTGTAACGACCCGACCAATCCGGCCGGCGTGGTTACTCATGGGCGCTGTCCGGGGTGATATGCTGGCCCCACAGACCAACACGAGTTCTAATCCGCGCACTTTGTCCTCACTCGCGCGCGCACCGGGAACTTCCCAGTGGGTCACCCATCCTAGAATTGCTCCAGAGCAAGCACGCTTAACTCTGAAGTTCTTCTAGGTGGATTCCCGAAAAGAAAGGTGCACCTTGTTGGTATGAGTAGCGTTCTCAACCCTTTTAAGCTTCTGAAATCTGGGGTGTTACAATAGTGGTGTTTTCTCTACTGCGGTTCACGAAGGCCTTTATAATAGGATGATGCATGTTAAGGTCTTATGGTTGTTTTCCCGAGTAATTATGTACCTAAGAGGCAACAGGTCGTCACCTTGCTTTGAGATTGCTAAATGCCTAGGAAGGAGGTAGTGTGAGATTGTGTGATCCTTTGTTTGCAACCTATTCTTTCGAATAGGTTTGGGGAGGGGGTTACACTTTCATTAGACTTGTTTTCCGTTTTTAGTGTGTGTTGTGAGTTTATTTTTCCTTTTTCGTAAATTTTGTACCCCAACCTATTCTTTCGAATAAGTTTGGGGAGGTCGTTTGTGAGTTATTTTACTTTCTTTTTCGTTGTGCTACTGCTGGCTAAAAATATCGAAAAAAAAGAAAAGAAAAAAATTTCCAGAAAAAGAAAAAGAAAAAAAAAAAAGAAAAAAAAAGAAAAGACCCCAAAAAAGCAAGGAAGGGTCAAAAAAAAAAAAAAGAGCCAAAAAGCAGTTTAGCAGTGTTGTGTCTCATTTTTCAATTCTTGTAATGTTCGTAATCATGTTGTAATTTTTGTCTTTTTTAGTGTCATCTGTTCTAGACCACCCTCGTCCTGCCATTCAGGAAGTGGTGAATAACTTAAGGCTTTGCTTGAGAGATGGGTAGAATAGGGGAGTGTTATCTTTTTTTAGGGAACCCTCCATTTGATGAGAGCCAGTATTGGTTCGACCTCTTTGAGGAAAAGTCTTAACTTGGTGAACAACACTAAGTCCTCAGTTTCATAGGCACGGGGACAACCATTCGTATTTTAACATGTTTCATTACGTCGTCACTGACTAGGTCCAGGTAGAGAATGTTACGAGAGGCTATATTGTCTTGACATAAGTGCTTATGTGATTTGTATGGTTTTTTATTCATATGTTTTTTGATAGATTCAATAGATTAGTTCATTTCATTTGGCATAAGACTCCATTTTTTGTGTTGCATTGTTTTTTGCATTTGAGTCTAGCTTAGTTGCTTGAGGACAAACAAAGGTCCGGTTTGGGGAGTTTGATGAACGTGTATTTTACACTTTCATTTGAGTCTTTTTTCACCAATTTAGCTATCCTCTATGTTAATTTTTAGCTATATTTTAGTGCATTTTATTAGATTAGTGTCACGTTTCCCTTTAGTTTGTATTTTACAGGTTTTGGGTGAAAAACGAGGTTTTCCGGGCAATTATATTGAAGTAGACAAGGAATTAGTGTTCCGAAGGCCTAATTGGAGTATCTAGAATATTCCGGATAGGATTTGAAGTCTAGGGGTCGAGTCTGAAGTCTAAAAGGTCACTAGAAGGCAAAAATCGAGTCCGAAAAGGAAAAGAAATCCAAAAATGCGTCGAAAACGCGTTTCCAGCCGCCAGAACTCGCCCGGGACGTGGGGCGAATCGCCCCACAACAGGCGAATCGCCTGGTGTGTGGGGCGACTCGCCCCACACCTGCCGAATCACTATATATAGTTGCTCAGTTTTATCCGTTTTTCATACTTTTTCAGACCTTTTCTCTCACCTTTCTCATTAGTTTTAGGTAGGAATTCTCCAGAGCCTGTTCTGGGGATTCTTAGCTTAGGAGATACTTTTTCTTAGCGTTTTGGAGCTTGTAAGATCGCGATTCTTCGGAGATTGACAACCTTCGGTAACATTGTATCTTACAGTTTTTCTATTTATATTTATTTATCTTTCAACATGTTTTCATTCAATCTTGCTATGATTTCTGTTGATTGCATGACATCTATGAGTAGCTAAACTTCTCGTTGGTGATAGTATGTGATTTCTTAGCGAAGGGTTAATAATTATGCTAATGGCTATATCGCGCATTAGACTTTGAGTTATTGCTTTATTTCTTTGATCTATCTAAAACCTCTATCTTCGTAGTGTTGAATAATAACGGAACACAATTGGACAATTCATTGATCTAAGATCTCTATGCAAAACCGGGTACTTCATGCATGATTATTAACCTGCTATGCTTTGAATGATCATACTATCACCAGCCTCCATTATCTGATAAGAAAAACCTTTGCTAAGTAGTTTGTTGATTTTATATTCTTAAGTTAGATTAGATAAAGCTAGTTATAGTCCTTAGAGATCGACACTAGAGGTTATTTTACTGCTACATTACGGTTTTCGTTGTAGTTGTGAATTGCCTTTGGCTCAATACAAATTTATTTTGAATAGCAAGATAGTGACATCTTAAGGAACAAAGCCTTAGAGTTTGAAATTCAAACGGCTCCCTTGATTCACTATAAATAGAGGTCATCCGGCAAAGAGTTGAAGAGTGTCAACAACGTGATCATACTCTCACTTGTGCTTAAACTCACATACTCTTCAAACACTCTTACTGCCATTGATCCGTTCCAAGACTTAAAGCTTGAAAAAGCTACTTGTGAAGAAGTAGAACTTACACGGCTAAGAAATTAGTTAATTGTTCTTTCTTTCGAACAAGAAAAAGTCTTGACACCAGAAACAATCAAACTTGTTTACTCAAAAGTATTCAAAGTTTTGTTTCTTAGATTACTTGTTGTAACTGAATAAGTTATAATTAAGTTATCTCATCCCAAACCTCTCTAACTGAAAATACACCCTTTCAGGCGTGATATTCAGGGGGAACTTAATCGAGCATAGTGTTGTTGATTAAAAGTACCAAGTTTGGTGGAGAACAAGGTTACGTTCTCTGATGAACGCGCGGATGTCGTGCTCCAACGCGAACGAATCAAATAAATTTGTAATTAGCCAAAGGCAATCCACAACTACAACGAAAACCGTAGTGTAGCAGTAGAATGACTCGAGTGTCGTTCTCTCAGGACTATAACTAGCTTTATCAAATCTAATTTAGAATATAAAAACAGCAAACAGATAGCAGTAGGGGGTTTCTAGCAGATAATGGAGATTGGTGATAGTATGGTCCTTCTTAACATAACGGGTCGATAATCATGCATAAATTCCTCGGTCTTGCATAGAGATCTTTGAATCAATCTAATGTCCTGTTGCAAATATTAAGCACTACGAAGATAATTTGGTCTGACAAGTCAATCTTGATTGTCCTAATGTGTTCCGTAATTATTCAACACTGCGAAGATAACTGGTCTGATGGTCGACAAGTGTCCAATTGTGCATAATAGTCAATACAACATACGAGAATTTTGGTTACAACTGATCAACGAAATAAAGCAATGACACGGAGTATAATGCGCGATATAGCCATTAGCATGATTATCTTCCCTTTGCTAAGAATTCACATACTACCACCAACGATAAGTTTAGCTACTCATAATAGGCATGCAATCAACAGAAATCAAAGAAGAAAACATGTTGAAAGAATATAATAAAATAAGTAGAATAAAACTGTAAGATACAAAGTTACCGAAGGTTGTCAATCTCCGGATGATTGCGGTCCTACGAGCTCCAAACTGCTATGAAAAAGTATCCCCTAAGCTACAGAACTCCCAGGACAGGCCCCGGGAAGTTCCTACCTAAAACTATAGAGAGAGGTGAGAAAGTAGGTCTGTAAAGATATGATTTTCGGAGAAAAACTGAGCACTATATATAGGCCCCGAAAAACTATGGGGCGGTTCGCCCCACTGTGCGGCGATTCGCCCCAGAGTATTTCTCGCGGAATTCCGCGTTTTCGATGCGTTTTTGGATTTCTTCCCCTTTTTGGACTCGGTTTCTGACTTCTAGTAGCCTTCTAACCTCCAGATTCGGCCCCTAGACTTCAAATCCTATCCGAAAACCTTCAGATACTCCAAATAGGCTTCTGGAACACCAATTCCTTGTCAACTTCAATATAATTGCCCAGAAATCTTCAAATTTCAACCAAAACCTGTAAAATAAAATCTAAAGGGAAACGTGACACTATTCTAATAAAATGTACTAAAATATAGCTAAATTAACATAGAGGATAGCTAAAATAGGTGAAAAAGACTCGAATGAAAGTGTAAAATACACATTCATCAAACTCCCCAAACCGAACCTTTGCTTGTCCTCACGCAACTAAGCTAGACTCTAATACAAAAAACATGCAAGACACAAAATGGAGTTTCATGCCAAATAAAATGAACTAATCTACTGAATCTACCAAATAGCATATGAACAAAAACCATATAAATCAAAGCATGAATATAGGTTGAAGAATACCTCGCTTGACTTATACACATCCACATAAGAACTTATGTCAAGACAAGATAGTCTCTCGTAACATTCTCTACCTGGACCTAGTCAGTGACGACGTAATGAAGCATGCTAAGATACGAATAGTTGCCCCGTGCCTATGAAATTGAGGACATACTGCTGTTCCACCATGTTAAGACTTTTCTTCAAAAGAGGTCGAACCAGTACTGGCTCTCATCAAACGAAGGAGGGTTCCCTATAAAAGATAACACTCCCCTATTCTACCCATCTCTCAAGTAAAGTCTTAAGCTATTCACCACTTCCTGAATGAGAGGACGAGGGTGGTCTAGAACAGATGACTCTCAAGACAAAAAAGATAAAAAATAGAAAATTACAACACGATTACGAACAATACAAAAATGGAAAAGACTCAACACTTTGCTAAACTGCTATTTGGCTTTCTTTTTTGGACCCTTCTTTGCTTTTTTGGGGTCTTTTCTTTTTTTTTCTTTTCAGATTCTTTCTTTTTTTCTTTTTCTCTTTTTTCTGGAAATTTTTCTTTCTTTTTTTCAATTTTTTCTAGCCAGCAGTAGCGCAACAAAGAGAGAAACAAAATGACTCACACGACTTCCCCAAACCTATTCGAAAGAATAGGTTGGAGTACAAAATTTACCGAAAAGGAAAATAAACTCACGATACGAAAATGAAAAATAGAAACAAGTCTAATTATGGTGTAACCCCCTCCCCAAACCTATTCGGAAGAATAGGTTATAAACAAAGGATCACACAACCTCACACTACCTCCTTCCTAGGCATTTAGCAATCTCAAAGCATGGTGAAGACTTGTTGCCTCTTAGGTACATAATTACTCGGGAAACAACCATAAGACCCTAACATGCATCATCCTATTATAAAGGCCTTTGTGAACCGCAGTAGAGAAAACACCACTAAGTGATGTCGAGACTACCATGCTTAACTAAGTGCAAAACATAATTGCGACAAGCCAAGCGAGAAAAACCTCAAACAAATTCATAGAGATGAAGCATACGTTTAATGGCATAGTTAGTTGATCTACCCAATAAAAAAGTCCAAAAAATTCGGCAATAAATTCCATATAAAACATGCAAGACTATCCTAGGATGAATGAAGTGAATGCAACCTAAAAAATCTAAGAAAGCAATAAACGTGCAAATGCGAATGTAGACGGATAAAGCATGCGAGGTACTATACTCATCCTACCAATACCAAGCTCCAAACTAACATCATCAGATCACTTAAATCCCATCCCCCCTCATGAAATTAACGCTAGTCCCTAGCAGTAAGAAAATGAGGAAATAAGATGTGATACTAGATGTTACCCCATGGTTTGGCCTCGGTCGGCTGAGTATGCTGCTTGTGATTTATTGGGCCTCCTCTATGAGCTTTATAGTGTGTCATCAGGTCTTCTGGTGGATGTGGTAATTCCATTTTTAGGCCGGACAGGAACAACTCCTCTATCAGAATCATCATTGCCCGTATGGCCTTCATTGTCACTACTGTCACCATCATCATCGCCAGTAGAGTTGCAGTGGCAGGTAGAATTCTCAAGATTAGCCGCCGATGTTATGGAATCCTCCATCCTGTAGCCCTCCAATAGGATGTGAACTGTTGAAGGGGAAAGGGCAGTGGTATCAGGACCTCCCCCTCCAACGTTTTACACCACGAGAAGGTTACAGTAGGCTGCTCGGATACTCAGAAGTCTTCTACCTTTTTCTCCAATTTCGACCACATTCTCTATGGTGGATCCGACCGATGTCTATATGATGCTCACTTTAGAGGCAGGCAAGGGGCACCCCAAAAAGGTGCTGGGTACCCATGTCATTATGTTTTGGAACCAAGCTAGCGCTTCGGAACCTTCTAGCAACTGCGAACTCATGATTGAATCCGTCGCGGCGAGAATGTCCCGGTGCCTTCCTGTTCACTCGGACTCTGCAGTCCTTGTGATGGAGTGATGACGTAATAATGGTTTCTGTCCCTTCGGTGGTGCATGAATAGGCATAGGAGTCCTTACTCCAGGTGTACTCTAGCTCCTCCTCTTGGATAATCCACGACGTTGTTGCAAAACCCCTTGGCTCGAACGTACATCTAGCGAGGTCACCTTCCTTGACATGGTTCTTCACAGCAATCATACGGGAATGCTCATTTCCCTTGGTATGGTACCTACAACCAGCGGTTAGCACCTCGTATGACACAAAAGTGACTCAAATACATACTAGTGTAAAAGCGAAACACACAAGTGATAAAATCAACAATCGAGCTCCTTAAACCGAAATGTCTAGCCTAGCTTCTGCATCATGCAACATACCAATGTAACTACTACATGCAATACATCACATCATGCTTTTACTAGACAACCAATATCCTTGAAAACAAGGCTCAATTCATACCATAGCAGCGAAAAATTCTACCAACATAAATCCTCATTCTCAACTAATAAGCATTCTACCGTCAAATCCACCAACATTACATCAATAAACACATTCATATGCAAGAAACCAAAGATAAAGACATATTGCAGAACAAGATATATCATCTAGTAGCAAAATACCTAAATCAACAATCCAAGCAAAATTGAGCATGCAATTGATAGTAAATAACATGTCTAATCACACAAACAATATACCCATGCATCAAATAAGCATAATTGAAGCTCAAAATAGAAAACCCCCAAATTCGAAAATTAGGGTTCTAAGGATGATACCTCAGATCTGCAAATCTAACGAATTAGGATGAAATCTGTTCGGATAGGATGATAGATCATGTAATAGGCTTCGAATTAAGATAAAGAACACTCAATTTGGTCAAGAAATGAAGAAGTTATGAAGATTTAAATGTAAAATCGCACTTTTCGGGTTTTTTGGGAGGATGAATGAAGAAGAATGAAGAAAATGAGGTTTTGGGGATGAAATCCGCGTTTTTGAAGTTCTGGGACCGTGGAGCGGTTTGCCCCTCGTGCGGGGCGGTTCGCCCCACACAGGGCGGTTCGCCCCGTGCTCCCCAATGCGGGGAGACGGTTCCCGTCGTCAGAAAATGCGGTTTTAATCCCTGAAACCAATTTTTTCAAAAAATCACTCGAAAAATCTCACTCAAACATAAGCATATACGACACAGACATGAACAAATTCGCATACGAGAAGCAAATAGTTCAAGAATGAATGCATGCAGAAAAGCAGTAAAGAAAGCGATAAAAATTCCGGGTTGCCTCCCGGATAGCGTCATTGTTTAAAGTCTTTGACTCGACTCCTGTCTGCGCCTATCTCTTCTTTTTGCAGGTACTAGGCTTCCCCTTCATTGATCTCCTTTCCATGCCACGAACCTGTGAATAAGAAAGAATATAGGCTGCAAGACCACAGTAGTGAGTAGTAATATCAGGCGGTTCAGGTGGATCAGGTATGGCTTGCAATACGTGTTGCTTGCCATCCACTTCGATAGTGCAAGTTCTTTGGTAAATGTCCATCACGGAGCGTAGTTTGGTCAAGAATGTTTGCCCTAAGAGTATGACATCCCCCGTCCCAGGTGCAGATGCCGGCATAACTACGAAATTGGTGTATATAGATGCTTCACCAATCTTGACCAACACATTTTTCACAACGCCCTCGGGTCTCATAAAGGATCCATCCGCCAGTTGCACAATAGCCCTTTGCTCAGATAGTTTTCCGATGTTGCTCTTTTCAAACACATTCAAAGGAATTATGTTCGAGTAGGATCCCGTGTCTAGTGTGGCACGGACATCTTCAAGCTCACCAATCCCTACCTTAACATCGAAACTTTTAGGGAGTGGTTCGGGATCCTCTTGCTCCTCATCACTTGTGTCAGAACCAAGGTCCTTCTCTTCTTCTTCAGCCTGTAGAAGTTCTTCCTTCATGCAACACTCGCATCTAACAACCTTCCTGATGGTGATTTCGTCAGGTACATCACCAGCCAATGTAATGGCATTCGACTTCACAGTGCTTGTAATACCCCGCATCCCACATCGCTTAAGGGTGAGTGGAATAAAGGGTATATATGTTAGACCACCACTCTCACATGGTATGAGGCCTTTTGGGTGATTCCAAAAGCAAATCCGTGCGGGCTCAGGCCCAAAGCGGACAATATCATACTGTGGAGACGTGTGTGGGACCGTCCAGGAGTAACCACGCCGGCCGGATTGGTCGGGGCGTTACAAATGGTATCAGAGCCTAGACCAACCCAAAGCCCGCACCGGGTGGACGGTTGGTAAAGGTTATTGTCAGTTTGTCACCCCCACCACTTAAGGCGCTCGACGAGGACGTCGAGGCTTTAAGGGGGGTAGTTTGTAATACCCCGCATCCCACATCGCTTACGGGTGAATGGAATAAAGGGTATATATGTTAGACCACCACTCTCACATGGTATCAGGCCTTTTGGGTGATTCCAAAAGCAAATCCGTGCGGGCTCAGGCCCAAAGCGGACAATATCATACTGTGGAGACGTGTGTGGGACCGTCCAGGAGTAACCATGCCGGCCGGATTGGTCGGGTCGTTACAGTGCTGCTAGGCAGTTTGCCTTGTTCCCTACTTGCTCCTCGGTCGATCAACTCTTGCATCTTTTCATGGGCAAGCCTAGTGCTCTCTTCCAACTTATCAAGCCTTGCCCTAGTCTTCTCAGAATCTTCTTCTTAACGTTTGAGAAAACTTTGTGTGTGATCAACCATCTTTTGCAAGTTCTCCATCAGTTGAGCCGACTTCGACTTCGGTGGCTCTTTCGGAGCGGGGTTTTCGCAGTGATCATTACCATAGTTCAGCCTACTACGGTCTTGGTTAGGTCCATAAGTTTGGTTAGCCGGTGCATATCCTTGATTGTTACGGTATCCTCTTCTCCAAAATCCACCTCGAGGATTCCTACTGTCTTGTCCGTAGCTAACTTCTTGAGTGCCAAACTCCGTAGCAAAGGCTTCTTCTTCGCCTCCTCGAGCCCAGTTGCCATCATCGTATGCCAGCTCCGATCTACACATATGAGCCCCATGCCCACAGTTCTTGCATATTCGGCATACTTCGTTCGAAACAGTTGTTCCGGTGGCGCTCTTGAGGACTTGCTTCAATTCGTTGGTAAAGCACTCGAATTGATCCCCATTCCCCCTATACATAGGGGCTTCTTGAGTCGGTGGAGCTTCAGGTCCACGTCTCCTAACCATTGCTCTTGGGTCCTTGAACTGCGAACCCTTAGCAAGCCTTTCGAAAACTGCCCAGACGGCTTCTGCGGTTTCCTCCCAAATATTGCCTCGGCATTGGAAATCCACCACTTGTTGGTTCTCGAAGGTTAGTCCATTGTAGAAGTGTTGGACTAGGTCGGAAAGTTCAAAACCATGGTGAGGGCACTTGTTCTTGAGATCTTGGAACCTCTCAAACGCGGTGTAGATGGTCTCATCATAGTCCTGCTTGAATCCAGTGATTTGCGCCTTTAGCGCGGTAGTCAAGGTGTGAGGGAAGTATTTCTCCATGAATGCTGAAAAAACCTTTTCCCAAGTGTCCAGCGAGCCTGCTGGAAGAGAACTCAGCCATGACTTGGCTCTGTCGCCAAGTCCCATAGCAAAAACCTTCATCCTCAACTCATCCGTTGTTATGTCAGCTCCGGGTCGTGGGAGTTGGTTGACGAAATCATCGATATCGTGCAAGTACCCCATCACATCTTCCCTTGATAAGCCATAGAACCTCGGAAGTTGTTGGAATGCGTGGTTCTTGATCTCCAGATCTCGGGTTGCAGACGAAAGAACAATCGCCGGTCCCCTCATACGATCCTTGGTGGGTTGTACCCATGCCTTCAGTGGTCTAGCTTCTGCCATTCCGTCGATTTCCTTGAAGAGACTAAGTAGAGATTCAGAGAAATCGGTTTCCTCTATTTCCTCTAGTGCGCGCATTTCAAGTAGTCGCCTTCTTTGGTGGTAGACTCTGTCGATCTCAGCAATTGAATCAGCAAGCGGTGTTCCTGCAGAACGTGTATGCGGCATACACTATATGTAACAGACTAGGAAAGGTGATTAGAAACAGACTAGGAAAGCAGTATTAGAGAGAGATTAAAAAGGAAAACTAAAACTAATAGAATTAGGAATCTAAAGCTGTAAATATAAACAAATTAAAAAGAAAAAAGGAGTATAGTCCCCGGCAGCGGCGCCAATGTGATGAACGCGCGGATGTCATGCTCCAACGCGAACGAATCAAATAAATTTGTAATTAGCCAAAGGCAATCCACAACTACAACGAAAACCGTAGTGTAGCAGTAGAATGACTCGAGTGTCGTTCTCTCAGGACTATAACTAGCTTTATCAAATCTAATTTAGAATATAAAAACAGCAAACAGATAGCAGTAGGGGGTTTCTAGCAGATAATGGAGATTGGTGATAGTATGGTCCTTCTTAACATAACGGGTCGATAATCATGCATAAATTCCTCGGTCTTGCATAGAGATCTTTGAATCAATCTAATGTCCTGTTGCAAATATTAAGCACTACGAAGATAATTTGGTCTAACAAGTCAATCTCGATTGTCCTAATGTGTTCCGTAATTATTCAACACTACGAAGATAACTGGTCTGATGGTCGACAAGTGTCCAATTGTGCATAATAGTCAATACAACATACGAGAATTTTTGTTACAACTGATCAACGAAATAAAGCAATGACACGGAGTATAATGCGCGATATAGCCATTAGCATGATTATCTTCCCTTCGCTAAGAATTCACATACTACCACCAACGATAAGTTTAGCTACTCATAATAGGCATGCAATCAACATAAATCAAAGAAGAAAACATGTTGAAAGAATATAATAAAATAAGTAGAATAAAACTGTAAGATACAAAGTTACCGAAGGTTGTCAATTTCCAGATGATTGCGGTCCTACGAGCTCCAAACTGCTATGAAAAAGTATCCCTTAAGCTACAGAACTCCTAGGACAGGCCCCGGGAAGTTCCTACCTAAAACTATAGAGAGAGGTGAGAAAGTAGGTCTGGAAAGATATGATTTTCGGAGAAAAACTGAGCACTATATATAGGCCCCGAAAAACTACGGGGCGGTTCGCCCCATTGTGCGGCGGTTCGCACCAGAGTATTTCTCGCGGAATTCCGCATTTTCGATGCGTTTTTGGATTTCTTCCCCTTTTCGGACTCGGTTTCTGACTTCTAGTAGCCTTCTAACCTCCAGATTCTGCCCCTAGACTTCAAATCCTATCCGGAAACCTTCAGATACTCCAAATAGGCTTCTGGAACACCAATTCCTTGTCAACTTCAATATAATTGCCCAGAAATCTTCGAATTTCAATCAAAACCTGTAAAATAAAATCTAAAGGGAAACGTGACACTATTCTAATAAAATGTACTAAAATATAGCTAAATTAACATAGAGGATAGCTAAAATAGGTGAAAAAGACTCGAATGAAAGTGTAAAATACACATTCATCATTCTCTAGTTAGGTTGGAAACGAAGCAAGTGTGCTTTGGTTTCTGTTTGGATCGCTCTAGATAGGTGTTGTAAGGAACCTCAATCTTATCTTAGTGGATTCAGTCCTAGAAAGGACAAAGTGGATTAGTTGAGAGATTACGCCACTCTCAGATACCACTATAAAAAGTGTTTGTGTGATTTACTTACTGTACTTAGTTTTCAGCAAAGCATATCTATCTGTACATAGTCACTCACTTCACTTGCTGAAACTATCACTTACTGAAAAAGTACTTATTGTATCAAAGACTTCCGCTCTCTGATTTTAAGTATCAGCAAAACGAGTTACTGAAAAGTAACTTGCGCTTGCTGAGAAAGTTAAGTATCAGCAAACTCATTACTGAAAAGTAATAAGCACTTGCTGAGAAAGTTTTTAAACGACGAAAGTTTGAAAAGACTATTCACCCCCACCTCTAGTCTTTTCTTGTTGTTTAAAGGGACCAACACATAGAAATAAAGAATAAAACCCAATAAAAGCAAAAGAAGGGTCAAAGCAAGCCAAAAAGCAGTCTTGTTAAGCGTTGTAAATAATTTCCAGCTTTTGTAGTTGTTTTGTATCGAGTTGTAAATTCTTACTTGTGTTTCGTGTCGCCTAGTCCAAGGCCTGTTCTAGACGACCCTTGTACTGCCATTCAGGAAGTGGTAAAGAGTCTTTGTTTAAGAGTCGGGTAGAATAGGGGAGTGTAGTCTTCTAGGGAACCCTCATTCGTTTGATGAGAGCCAGTATTGGTTCGCCCTCTCTTAAGGAAAAGTCTCACTTGGCGAACAGTAGTAAGCCCTCGGTTTCATAGGCACAGGGCAACCATAGTATGCTAATATGCATCATTGCATCGTTACTGACCAGGTCCACGTAGAGAATGTTACGAGAGACTCCTTTGTTTAACCAAGTGGACATGGGAATTTGTATGGGTTTAATCGAGGCATTTTTCAACCTACTTGCATGTTATGATTTGTATGGTCTTTGTTCATAAGCATTTGGTAGATATAATAGATTAGTTCTTCTCGCTTGGCATGAGACTCCTTTTTGTGTTGCATTTAGGTAGTTGGTTGCTTGAGGACAAGCAAACGTTTGGTTTGGGGAGTTTGATGTGATGAACGAGATTGTCAGACTCGAACAATCAAATAAATTTATTTGAAAGCGAAAGGGCAACTCATAACTACACAAAACACGTAGTGCAGAGGTAAGATGACCTCGAGTGTCGATCTCTAGGGACTAAACTAGCTTTAACTAAATAACTATATATAATTTCAGAAAACAAATTGTTGGTCCCTTTAAACAACAAGAAAAGACTAGAGGGGGGAGGGTGAATAGTCTTTTCAAACTTTCGTCGTTTAAAACTTTCTCAGCAAGTGCTTATTACTTTTCAGTAATGAATTTGCTGATACTTAACTTTCTCAGCAAGCGTAAGTTACTTTACAGTAGCTTGGTTTGCTGATACTTAAAATCAGAGAGCGGAACTCTTTGATACAATAAGTGCTTTTTCAGTAAGTAAAGGTTTCAGCAAGTGATGTGAGTGACTGTGTACAGACAGATATGAATTGCTGAAAACTAAGTACAGTAAGTAAATCATACAAACACTTTTACAGTGGTATCTGAGAGTGGCGTAATCTCTCAACTAATCCACTTCGTCCTTTCTAGGACTGAATCCACTAAGATATGATTGAAGTTCCTTACAATCTCCTATCTAGAGCGATTCAACAGAAACCAAAGCACACTTGCTTTGTCTCCAACCTAATCTAGAGAACGTAACCTTGTTCTCCACCAAACTTGGTACTTTTAATCAGCAAAACTATGCTCGATTAAGTTCCCCCTGAATGTCACGCCTGAAAGGGTGTATTTTCAGTTAGAGAGTTTTGGGGTGAGATAACTTAATTATAACTTATTCAGTTACAACAAGTAATCTAAGAAACACAACTTTGAATACTTTGCAGTAAACAAGTTTGATTGTTTCTGGTGTCAAGACTTGTTCTTGTTCGAAAGAAAGAACACTTAACCAATTTCTTAGCCGAGTTTGTTCTACTTCTTCACAAGTAGCTTTTTCAAGGTTTAAGTCTTGGAACGGATCAATGGCACTTGTAGAGAGTTTGAAGGTATGTGAGTTTTAAGCACAAGTGAGAGTTTGATCACGTTGTTGACACACTTCAACTCTTCGCCGGATGACCTCTATTTATAGTGTAAGTAAGGAGCCGTTTGAATTTCAAATCCTAAGGCTTTTGTTCCTTAACATGTCACTATCTTGCTTTTGTACTTTCAGCAGAAGTATCTTAAGATGACCTCGAGTGTCGATCTCTAGGGACTAAACTAGCTTTAACTAAATAACTATATATAATTTCAGAAAACAAATTGTTGGTCCCTTTAAACAACAAGAAAAGACTAGGAGGGGGGGTGAATAGTCTTTTCAAACTTTCGTCGTTTAAAACATTCTCAGCAAGTGCTTATTACTTTTCAGTAATGAGTTTGCTGATACTTAACTTTCTCAGCAAGCGTAAGTTACTTTACAGTAGCTTGGTTTGCTGATTGATGATGTCGTTTTTCACCAATTAAATTTGTTTAAAAGCCTAAGAACACTTATCACTACACAAACTAGAGTGCAATGGCAAGTTGTCCCCGGTGTCGTTCTCTCGGGACCTAACGTGGCTTTGTTTGAGGTTTTTGCTAGTAATTTCAGTCAACTAGTTCAAATGTTTGAAGAATTGTTTTCTTAGAACAAAGCAACGAGAAATCAGATTGTTGTAAATCAAGTTTGGAAAACGGTTGGTGGTAGAAATCAAATACACATGCATGGGTTACGAATATGCTCACAAGTTCAGTGCGTAAAACCTTCGATCAAGTCTGCTAAGCAACTCGTGTAGGCAACTTTAAGACACACATCATAAAAGATCACTATCAATACTTTAGAGGTGCTTGTCACCAACACCATTTATCTAGCATGCTGCAAATCTCTAACATACAATCCTATAGCTTTCATTGACCAAGAGTTTGTCACTATACTCAATTCGAATATATTTTATAGGCAACTAAGAATCATATGAAGGAATTTGCAGCAAGATTGAATCACAATCTCATGTAAGCATAAACATAACCCATAGCATGCATATTCTACATTCTACCACCAACACAAAGATTTAGCTACTCATATTCATCAATATAGACATCAATTCATATGAATAATAATCAGAATACATCATATCAAACTACAAGACAAGAGAGTGATACAAGTTACCACCAAAGTTGTCACTAATCGGCGGAAATCAAAGAAAACCTCTCCGTAGATGATTACAAAGGATGAATCCCAATCAAAACCTTGAATCCCAAGCTAAAATACAATGTAATCTGAGTTTTCTCTGAGTTTTGGGGCTTAGGAGTTCTCCAAAACGAAGTTACAGTTCAAAGATATTCAAAAAATGACCAAAGATCAGATCTAAGAAGGAAAATCCAAAACGTAACCGCTGCCAAGCGGACCGCTTGGAGAAGCCAAGCGGAGCGCTTTCGACACTCCAAGCGCTTCGCTTGGCTTCTGTGCCAAAGCTCCTGGAAATTGAAGCGGAGCGCTTCACTATTCCAGGCGCTTAGCTTGGCTCCTGGGCAGATTTTTGTCTTCAAACTCAATCTTTTTACCCTCGCATGGCCCTCGGGTGCCTTGGACTCATCCTTCTCGATGCTTATTGATACTCAAACACTTACGAACAAGCCACGAAGATTGGGGAACTTCAACGGGGCCATCTTTTCCATCAAAAAGGCTCGTTTTTAGCTCCAAAAACGCCGTTTCGTACCTAAGTGCCTGAAAATGCAGAAAACACAAAACGTGACACTATTCTATAAAACTAACAAAAAAACAAGGCTAGAAGATAGCAAAAGAAGGTAAAAAAGACAAGATGAACGCGTCAAAAATACGTTCATCAAACTCCCCAAACCAAACCTTTGCTTGTCCTCAAGCAACAATTTATCCTAAATGCAACACAAAAGGAGTCTCATGCCAAGCAAAGTGAACTAATCTATTGAATCTACCAAATGCTTATGAACAAAACCAAATGAGCATGACATGCAAATAGGTTGAAGTATGCCTCGATTGCGAATATATACATTCTCAAGTGCACTTGGTTAAACAAAGGAGTCTCACGTAACATCTTCTACCTGGACCTGGTCAGTGACGACACAATGATGCATGTTATCATACTACAATTGCCCCGTGCCTATGAAACCGAGGACTTACTTTTTTTCACCAAGCGAGACTTTTCCTCAAGAGAGGGCGAACCAATACTGGCTCTCATCAAACGAAGGAAGGTTCCCTTAGATAGATAACACTCCCCTATTCTACCCAGACTCTGAAGAATGAGCCTCTTTCAACTACTTCTTGAATAGCAAGACGAGGGTGGTCAAGAACAGGCCTTGGACAAAGGCGACACGAAACGAAAGATAGAATTTACAACTCGACACTTCAATAACAAATATTTACATGACACTTGACACTTTACTAGACTGTTTTTGGCTTGCAACGACCCTTCTTTTGCTTTTGGGTCTTATTCTTTATTTTCTTTCTTCTTTTTTTTTTATTTTCTCTTTTCTTTTTTCTTTTCTCTTTTTCTTTTTTTTTTTTCTTTTCTTTTTCTCCCTTTTTTTTCTTTTATATAGGGGCAAGCAGCAGTACTAATTGTCAAAACACCTCCCCAAACCTATTCGAGAGAATAGGTTTGAGCACAAAGACGAAAAAGAACAGGAAAGACTCTTTTACAAAGACACCTCCCCAAACCTATTCGAAAGAATAGGTTGGGACACAAAACAAAAAAAGGAAAAGAAAAGGAAACTTTACAACGACTCAAAGACGAAAGACAAGATCAACGAAGCAACCCCCTCCCCAAACCTATTCGATAGAATAGGTTTAATACAAGGAATCGCACACCTCACACTACCTCCTTCCTAGGCATTTGGCAATCTCTAATCGAGGTGAAGAACTTGTCGCCTCTTACGTACATAATTACACGGGTTACAACCATAGACTCTAACATGCATCATTTCATAAGGCCATCGTGAACCGCAGCAGAAGAAACACCACTCAAGGTGATGTCGAGACTACTAAGCTCAACTAGTGCACATGCGAATGTGACAAACCAAGCGAGACAATCCTCAAACTACTTGCAAAGTGATGCAACATATGATCAATGGTCATAAACACTTAGTCTACTCAATAAAAAAGTTCAAAAGACTTGGCAATAAACTCCACACACAACAACGTGCAACAACTAATCTAGGGATGATATGCATGCAAAAATTTGAAAAAACACGACAAATCACATGAACTTGAGTAAAATCAGGCATGTACGAACCACACAAGCATATAGTACTGAAAATCCAATACCCCCTCC
Source organism: Plantago ovata (assembly GCA_028274465.1). Classification (NCBI taxonomy): domain Eukaryota; kingdom Viridiplantae; phylum Streptophyta; class Magnoliopsida; order Lamiales; family Plantaginaceae; genus Plantago; species Plantago ovata. The sequence continues at coordinate 47,884,746 of CM051456.1, read as the reverse complement.
CCAAACCTAAACTTTTGCTCGTCCTCGAGCAAAGAAAAGTTGAAAAGGAAAAATTGGATTGAAAGTACACTTCCCTGAGATAAAGGTTCGTGTCCAATCTCCTATATATGAGTAGTACCTGAAAGGACTCAAGAAACAAGTGAAAACGGGTGCGCAAAGGTGAGAAGAATGGAAAAAACAAGGAAAATCTGGGTACAGGGTCCAAGCGGAGCCCTTGGGAGGCTCCAGGCGCTCCGCTTGAATTTCCAGGAAGTTGCAAAACTTCCTGGAATTTGAAGCGGACCGCTTGGCCCTTCCAAGCGCTTCGCTTGGCCCTGTTTCCAGATTTTCGATGTTTTTTCCTATCTTAATCACCTAAGGCACCAAGACAAAAACTAGACTAAACTAATCACGATAAAAGGCACTCAGGCCACAACTACAAAAGCAAATAAGAGTACAAGAGTCAAAAGTCATAACATCATACAACCAACTCGAAAAGAAAAGAGTTTCAACCAACAATAGTAAACGAGCCAAAATAACGATAATATACAAATACTACCGATAAATGTGGCCCCTGTCGGCTGGTGTCTCTAGGAGTAGGGGTCGTAGGGGGTGTTAGTAAAGTCACTCCCACTACCACCGGTCTGATCATAGGAAGGGTACCCCGGAATTCGGCGAGCTAAGGCATCATAGCGGTTCATCGTCTCCTCCTGGTGGGCTCTCCAACGCCTAGTGTCCTCTGCTCGAGCGGCCTCCCAACGCTGATCTACACGCCCTTGGTAATCATCCCAACGCTGCTCCTCCATTACACGGAAGTCCTCCCACCTCTTGACTTCACGCTCCTCAAATCCCCGGAATTGCTCGGTAAGCTGGGTCGACTGAGCCTCCAACATGGTGGTTTGGAAGCTACCAAACTGATCGACCAAGATCTGGTTGAACCCCGAGAAGTTGAAGCTTCCTTGTCTGGCCGTAGGCGGAGGTGGAGGAGGTGTCACATGGCGCGTAACCCTCGGTTGCATGGGTTCTCCTTGCTGAGCGCACCAAGTCCCGCACATCTCATTGTACGTATCAATGTTGATGGATTTCTTCGGCTTCTTGTCCAGTACGAGGTCGGGAACTCCGGCCTCCTTGCACATGGCCGTGATCAAGTTACCAAAGGCAAGCTTCCGGTTTGCATTACGGCGGCGCTTGAATTCCTCGAATATGACGATGCCAGGAGTGAGAGGCAAATCATGCAAGACAACATGGACTAAGACTCCGTAATAGGACTGGACCTCGGAATCATGTGTGCTAGGAATCAGATTGGCTTGAACGAACTTCAACATCATCCTTGCCTCGAATGTGAGATCGTTGTGGCGCAAAATCCGGGGTGGCTCATCAGGAAATTCATAATCGTCCACGGTAATGCCATTCAGTACCTCCATGGGGTAGTGATCAGACTCCCGGTCGTAGACATAGAGCTCCGCAGGATCAAATATCTCGTGGATTGCAGGCCGGCAGTTTGGATCCCGCGTCAGTGGCCTATCCAATCGCATGATGAAGCTAGTGATGCTCAAAGAAGTAAACTCGACCCCAACACCGCGGACGGGAACCTCACCGGTCCGTTCATTGTACTCCGTGAAGGCAATGTAGAAATCCTCCACTACAGCTTGGTCCCAATTTGGCATGACCTCGCCATAGTACTTCCAGCCTCGCTCAGTAATGAGCTTGTTGAGCTCTCTGGCACGATCCAACTGGCTCTCACCAGCCGTGAAGCGAATGCTCCTCTCAGAGATGTACGTGTGCTTGTGGGCATGGAAACTCGCTTCGAATTGCCTTGCCCTCCCCGATTGGCGATGCTCGCCGGGTGTGGCCGTTTGTTGGGCACTCGAGGTCCCTTCTCCCCTTGATCTCTTGGATCTTCTTGATGCCATTGTACCTAGAAAAATCTTATTAGATAACTTCAAGAGACAATGAGACTTAGACTCGACTCCTAGACTCCAATACTCACTCAAGTAATCTCATGGTGAGTTTGAAGGCTTGCTAAAGTTCATATGAACAAATCGAGAAGCTTTAACACTTCGTTACGATAAATCCATACGAATCTAAACCAGGCAAACAAACTCTCCAATTAAATTACCCAACCAATCCAACTCATTCTCATGCAATCACAACATCACCATAATCATATCATAACTTCAAATTCAAGGCTAACAATCATCAAACAATTACATAGCAAAAATTCGAATCATAGAGTTCATCATAAATCAAGAGGAGCAAAATTCGAATTTAGACATCACATCTAGTAAGAAACATGCTCAATAATCATTATCAAACTCTAATTCACCAATGCATAACACAATTGAAGCTAATTAAGATAAAATCCCAAATTCAAGAAAGTTAGGGTTCATGAGAGGTACCTTTGATTCCTTGTTATGGATGCTTCAAACGTGAAATTTGATCGATTTAGATGATAGAGGGGGTGATGGGCTTTGTAAAATGCACAAGATTGCAAGAATTGGTGGAGAATTAAGAGAGATTGAGATTTTTGGGGTGCTAAATCGGCAATGGAGGAAAAAACGAAGTGGGGGGCTTTGAATCTCAAGTGCCCCGCTTAGCTTTCTTAAGGAACGCCAAGCGAAGCGCTTGGGCGTCCCAAGCGAAGCGCTTGGCAAGCGGTCCGCTTGGGAACTCCCAAGCGCTCCACTTGGATTTCCAGTAAGAATTTTCATTCTTACTGGAAATTCAAGCGGACCGCTTGGGGGTGCCAAGCGCTTCGCTTGGATTTCCAGTAAGAATGGAATTCTTACTGGAAATCCAAGCGGACCGCTTGGGCTTTCCAAGCGGTTCGCTTGGGACCTGAAGCTCCCAAATCCATTTTTATTCAACTTTTGCTAAATGTTCACCCCAAAAACCTTGTCTAATTAACGAAACAAAATTTAAATGTGCTTCTAATCTATATGCAATTACCTACAACCTCGGGTTGCCTCCCGAGAAGCGCCTTCGTTTAAAAGTCGTTGGCTCGACTCATCTTAGCTCAGGCGGGATCAATTTTGCATCGGGTACTAGACTTCCCCGTCCAAGTGCTCTTCAAAGCACCAAGCCCCTGCACATCTTGACGAACATAAAGAGGACCAAAGAATCCTACAAGTTCGTTAGTATCAACATAAGCACATGAATTAACTATGGCTCGCAACGTATGTTGCTTGCCATTTACCTCGAAGCTACATGTACGACGGTACATGTCTATCACCATATGTACTTGTTGATGAAGGCTCTACCCAAAAGAACCACATCCTTGAGCTTTGCGGAGGATGTAGGCATGATGATGAAGTTCGTCTTGACCTCTACACCGGCGACTCTTACCACTAGATTCTCGATCACACCCAATGGCTTCTTCATAGACCCATCCGCCAATTGCACCATGCACTTCATTGGTCTTAAGCCAGACAAACTCGACTCTTCGTACACGTTCAAAGGTATGACATTCACACCCGCTCCCGTGTCTAAAGTTGCCACTATTCCATCCTTCTTACCCAAGCCGATTTCCACATCAAAGCTCTCTTGGATAGGCACTTCCACCATATCCACCAACTCATCCTCAGACGATGAGTTTTCATTCACTTCCTCCACTATCGCATCAGATTGTGCGACCACTTTCTCTTCCACAACTACCTTAGGAGTCTCAAGCTCCTCACTCACTTTGCAAGTTTCAGTTATCTTGCAACTTGGCACCTCAAATAGTGCATTGTCTCTCACAACCGTGATCTCCACGGGCAATCAGTCACCACGGTTATGGCCATAGCCTTCTCCGTGTTTCCGGAAACTTCCCTTGCTCTCTACTCGCCCCTCGATCTATAAGCTCTTGTAGCTTCTTATGGAGACTGCTACTACTAGCCTCAAGCTTCTCAAAGCGTTGATTGTTAGTAGCCTCATTACGATAGTAATGCTCCATGAACTTTGTTCGTCTTCATAACCAGATCATTGAGTGAAGGGAGAAGAGGTGAAGGAAGCACCGCTCCACCTTGTGGTCCCGAACTAGCAACCTGAGGCTGAGGTGTAGGATTAGAAGGCGGTGCTCCTTCATACCAATTGTTCCCATAGCTGAGACGACTTCTATCTTGATTAGGCCCATAGGCATTTTGATCCGGGTTATGAAGATAACCACGGTTGCCTTGATTCTGGTACCCACCTCGGGGTCCACGGTTTTGTGGCCTCACATTGCCATAACCTTGCCCGTAGTTCACATCTCCAACTACTTGCTCTCCCTCAGCAGCATATACTTCTTGACGGACATCGTTCGTGATATATTGCTCTCTAGCAAATTCAGAACGACATAAGTAGGCCGGGTGCCCATAGTTCTTGCACACACCACAAACTTCCGTAGAAGGAGAAGGAACGCTTTGCCTCAAAGCTTGCTTCACTTCATGGGCGAACCCATCGAAGGCATTTTGTTCCACTACTACCTTGGCCTCACCTCTTTGCTCCTTTGGAGCACACGAGCCCTCACATTCCGGTTTTGGGAATTCCGGTACATCATGTCCAGCTTCACTTGGGCTTGAGAAGGAAGCAACTCCTCCATACTACCTCCACAAATACTATCCACTGAGATTGAATTTCGGATGTAAAACATTGTAAAAGAATTGGAGAAGCTGACCTTTATCATACCCATTATGTGGGCATCGATGATGCAACCCCATGAATCAATCATAGGCCTCGTGGAAAGGCTCATCGTACCTCTGCTCGAAGGAGCTAATTTGGCTCTTCATAGCCATTGTCTTGGAAGCGGGGTAGTAACGCTCCATGAACTTATCAAACATAGATCCCATGTTGTCAAAGACCCGGCCTCCAAAGTATTGAGCCAAGCCATTGCACGATCGCCTAGCCCCATAGAAAAGACCTTCATGCGAAGATCATCATCCGTAACACCAGCTCCTGGTCGCCCAAGATGGAGAACAAGTTCTCGAGCTCATTCAAGTACCCTATCACGTCCTCATTAGCCATCCCGATAGAATTGGGAAGTTGTTGGAACATGTGATTCTTGATCTCCAAGTTCCTGGTGGCATCATTGAGGACAATTGCTGGTCCTCTAGCCCCAACCGTAGGCTTAGTAAGTGTACGTATAGGTCTCTCCGCCATTTCAGCCTTCCAAGTAAACAGATTCAAGAATTGGCTCCAAAAGATAAGAAGAAGACTCTTCCCGAATACCAGAAGTGGAAGCTCTAGATGCTACTCCTTCAAACTCGAGATTCAAATTCCTCCTTCTCCTTTGAAACAAACGATCGATCTCGTCTACAAAAGGTTCAATAATAGGTCCACCCGTTCGGGTTCTAGGCATGCACTCACCTGAAATACAAGATAGTGAGTATCTCAAGCAAAAAGAAACAAAAACAGAAATGAGACAAAGAAGAGATGTTGGCTGAAAAAACCAAAACAAAAACACCAACCAAAGGAGTTAAGTCCCCGGCAACGGCGCCAAATTGATGATGTCGTTTTTCACCAATTAAATTTGTTTAAAAGCCTAAGAACACTTATCACTACACAAACTAGAGTGCAATGGCAAGTTGTCCCCGAGTGTCGTTCTCTCGGGACCTAACGTGGCTTTGCTTGAGGTTTTTGCTAGTAATTTCAGTCAACGAGTTCAAATGTTTATAGAATCGTTTTCTTTGAACAAAGCAACGAGAAATCAGATTGTTGTAATCAAGTTTGGAAAACGGTTGGTGGTAGAAATCAAATACACATGCATGGGTTACGAATATGCTCACAAGTTCAGTGCGTAAAACCTTCGATCAAGTCTGCTAAGCAACTCGTCTAGGTAACTTTAAGACACACATCATAAAGACCACTATCAATACTTTAGAGGTGCTTGTCACTAACACCATTTATCTAGCATGCTGCAAATCTCTAACATACAATCCTATAGCTTTCATTGACCAAGAGTTTGTCACTATACTCAATTCGAATATATTTTATAGGCAACTAAGAATCATATGAAGGAATTTGCAGCAAGATTGAATCACAATCTCATGTAAGCATAAACATAACCCATAGCATGCATATTCTACATTCTACCACCAACACAAAAGATTTAGCTACTCATATTCATCAACATAGACATCAATTCATATGAATAATAATCAGAATACATCATATCAAACTACAAGACAAGAGAGTGATACAAGTTACCACCAAAGCTGTCACTAATCGGTGGAAATCAAAGAAAACCTCTCCGTAGATGATTACAAAGGATGAATCCCAATCAAAACCTTGAATCCCAAGCTAAAATACAATGTAATCTGAGTTTTCTCTGAGTTTTGGGGCTTAGGAGCTCTCCAAAACGAAGTTACAGTTCAAAGATATTCAAAAAATGACCAAAGATCAGATCTAAGAAGGAAAATCCGAAAACGTAACCGCTGCCAAGCGGACCGCTTGGAGAAGCCAAGCGGAGCGCTTGGCAAGCGAAGCGCTTTGGCACTCCAAGCGCTTCGCTTGGCTTCTGTGCCAAAGCTCCTGGAAATTGAAGCGGAGCGCTTCACTATTCCAGGCGCTTAGCTTGGCTCCTGGGCAGATTTTTGTCTTCAAACTCAATCTTTTTGCCCTCGCATGGCCCTCGGGTGCCTTGGACTCATCCTTCTCGATGCTTATTGATGCTCAAACACTTACGAACAAGCCACGGAGATTGGGGAACTTCAACGGGGCCATCTTTTCCATCAAAAAGGCTCGTTTTTAGCTCCAAAAACGCCGTTTCGTACCTAAGTGCCTGAAAATGCAGAAAACACAAAACGTGACACTATTCTACAAAACTAACCAAAAAACAAGGCTAGAAGATAGCAAAAGAAGGTAAAAAGACAAGATGAACGCGTCAAAAACGTTCATCACTGATACTTAAAATCAGAGAGCGGAAGTTTTGATACAAAGTGCTTTTTCAGTAAGTAAAGGTTTCAGCAAGTGATGTGAGTGACTGTGTACAGATAGAATGAATTGCTGAAAACTAAGTACAGTAGGTAAATCACACAAACTTTTATAGTGGTATCTGAGAGTGGCGTAATCTCTCAACTAATCCACTTCGTCCTTTCTAGGACTGAATGCACTAGATATGATTGAAGTTCCTTACAATCTCCTATCTAGAGCGATTCAACAGAAACCAAAGCACACTTGCTTTGTATCCAACCTAACTAGAGAACGTAACCTTGTTCTCCACCAAACTTGGTACTTTTAATCAACAAAACTATGCTCGATTAAGTTCCCCCTGAATATCACGCCTGAAAGGGGTATTTCAGTTAGAGAGTTTTGGGGTGAGATAACTTAATTATAACTTATTCAGTTACAACAAGTAATCTAAGAAACACAACTTTGAATACTTTGCAGTAAACAAGTTTGATTGTTTCTGGTGTCAAGACTTGTTCTTGTTCGAAAGAAAGAACACTTAACTAATTTCTTAGCCGAGTTTGTTCTACTTCTTCACAAGTAGCTTTTTCAAGCTTTAAGTCTTGGAACGGATCAATGGCAGTTGTAGAGAGTTTGAAGGTATGTGAGTTTAAGCACAAGTGAGAGTTTGATCACGTTGTTGACACACTTCAACTCTTCGCCGGATGACCTCTATTATAGTTGAAGTAAGGAGCCGTTTGAATTTCAAATCTAAGGCTTTTGTTCCTTAACTGTCACTATCTTGCTTTTGTACTTTCAGCACGCTTTGTTTGTCTTCTAGTCTTCATGTCCTTCGCGTGTAAGCTTTGCATTTAATGCATATTTGAATAGAATTCAAACAGTAACATTGGAGCGCAAATCAAGTACTTTCAGCAAGGAGGTCACATATGTTCCATCAGCAAGTGTTCGTCTCAGTTTCAGCAAGCACAACCTACTCTGTCTTTCAGATTTTCACTTATGCAATGCTGTTGCTGAATTTCCACTTTCTGAGCAACAGTGCCTTTGTAGATACCAGTCTTCAGCAATCTTCTAGTCTTCAGATCTTCGAATTCTTCAAGTCTTCAATCTTCAAATCTTCAAGATTCTGAGCGGTTTCTAAATGCTTCAATAGGTTATTTCTTTTCAGAAAATAAGATACATCATAAGCTTCAGCATCAATAAGTTTATTTTCTTTTCAGAAAATAACATACATCATACGCGGTAAAAACCCTCTTAACTAACACCTAATCTAAGTCATCAGCAAACGTTCTCTTTTAAAATGTCCTTAAAATTCTAAATTCCTATGGACCTTAAGAGTACTAGTTACTGGACTTTCCTTAATTTAGCATGGTAATTGCTCATCAAAATTACAAGTTTCCTAACAAATTTCCCCCTTTTTGATGTTAGCAATCCATGGCTAAATTAATTGTTACCCTTTTAGAGGTTTCTGATGTTGAATAAATCAGTTTATTAATGCAAGCATACTTGAATAATTAAACAGTAAGCATAAGTAAATTGCATAATCAAAAACCAATAAGAGTCAAAAGTTTCATTGCTGATAGTTATCTTTCAGAAGTTTACATGAAATAGCATAGATAACTTAAACAGAATCAGCAACAAAAACTTTAACAAAATCTATTACAGGGACTTAAGCTCTTTCAGAGGATTTCTCAAACTCTTCTTACACTCTTCTCAGCAAGTGCAGTAAATTCAACACAGTCCTTTTCGTAGTTTTCCAGAAGCCTAGGACTTGTAGTTGAAGAATTCTTGCATTTTTGCAGGCAGTGTGATGATGCTTTTCAGCATTCATTTCCATGAAGCGAGTTACCCACAAATGCATGCCCCAATTGCTGGCATGGAGAAGCTGTGTATCTGAAATGCTTTTCGGATGAATCTTTCTTAGCCAGAGAAGATCTTCTTCTTGATCCTTAGCAGTGAGATAGAAGTACTCATAAGGAATCCAACCAGTCTCTTCTTTTTTTTCTTTGTTACTGGGTCAGAGTAGTAAGCAATGCCAGGTGGTTTGATCAGATTTGGTTCTGTTTGTATGTCTTACCAATGGCAATTCTTCTTACTGGACCTCAAGATTCACCATCTCCCAGCATATTTTCTTGGAGGGATTCTTCCCTTGCTTTCTTGGACCTTGCGTTCAATCCATTTGAACATTGATTCAATATGGCTGTAGGAAAGAAACTA
>CM051456.1:47834159-47875586 GCA_028274465.1 Plantago ovata | reverse complement strand
CAAGCGCCTCTTCATTGTTGGTCATCGAAGTTCTGTGTTCATAAAAGTACCGGAATAATGTCTTTTCTTTTGCAAATCCCTGCCCATTGCAGCCAAATCTCGACACTTTGCAGTGTCAGATATGACGGAGGCATAGTTTTTTCAGTGATTCTGTTCGTTGGTTTCAACACAGAGACTTCGCTGTGTTTTGGGTCAGAGAAGTCACGAGCGAGCATCACCGGAGCAATGCCTGTTTCAGCACTGTCAACCTTTGACGATTTTGAGGACTTAGATGACTGTCTCTTGGGAGCCATTTCGTTATATATAGCAGAAATTGTCAAAAAGATAGTTTGCTTTTATGAATCGGAGGTACAGTTAGTTTTCAGGCTAGAAATTGCAGAGAAAGAAATGTGAGTTAAAAGAATTTTGTCATTTCTCTAACTCCTTCTTTATTAGTGTCCTCTGTGTGTGAGAAACTCATCGATTTTGAGTTCTCAGCAAGGGTAAAACAGAGAAACACTGGAGATAGTGGAGCCTTTCATTGAATGCGTAGTGGCCCACTAACTAAACAGGCAGAGCACGTCTCTCTCTTTGTTTTGTTAGCCGTTAGATTAATAACTCCTTTTAATCAATGTCCACGATTGGAAATTTCATGTCATGATTTATGGTATTGCGATTTTATCTGTGCCAGCTTAAAACGTCACAAATTGATTTTAACCCGAGTAATAAGTGATAGATTGCTTGCTGAAATAGACAAGAATCTTTTCAGCGAGTTTTGAATTAACAATCTAGCTTCTTGCTGAAAGTTCCCCCTTACTTAGATATCTCATAATTTCTATTTTAAGTATATTTCTGATTTCCCTGCCCGTATCCTGTACATCAATTCTTTTCAATTTGAGACTCCTTTTGTAAATCTGAGAGAATGAGAATTTTGCTCTTGTTCTGATTCCCGTTTCAAAAATTCCTTTGATACTTGAATACGGCTGTTTCAGTATCTTTGGTGATTTCTAAGTACCCCGTCTCAGCAATCCTTAAGTTTCTGTTCACTTACTGAGTTCCTGTCTCACAAGTGATCAAGTTTCCTAACAAGGTACCTTTTTGAGAGGAATTACTTGCTGATGCCTGTGTTCACACAGCAATCATGTTGTGACTTTATCATTTCTTAGAAGAAATCAGTGACTTGTCTTTTGGACAGGAATACTTGGCTTGCTGATACCTGTTTCAGGCTTCTGCCAAGTGTATCCTTTATTGAGGTAGGTCAATCATCCAAGGTTATACCTTAACTTGCGAACCTATTATCCGGTAGGGCTTGGGAAAGATGTCAGCAAGCTGATCTTCAGTACCTACTTTCACAACCTCAAGATCACCTTTTTCCACATGATCTCTAATGAAATGATGTCTAATATCAATGTGCTTGGTCCTAGAGTGAAACTTAGGATTTTGCGTAATTGCAATAGCACTTGTATTATCACAAAAGATTGGTGTTTTCTTTGCAGAAATACCATAATCTCTTAATTGTTGCTGAATCCATAGGATTTGAGCTGTGCAACAACCAGCTGCAATGTATTCAGATTCTGTAGATGAATTGGCGACACACGTTTGCTTCTTGCTGAACCATGATATTAATCTAGTACCCAAAAACTGACAAGTTCCAGAGGTACTTTTTCTATCAAGAGTTGATCCACCATGATCAGCATCAGAATAGCCAACCAATTCAAGTCCAGAATCTTTTGGATACCATAATCCAACATTGACTGTACCTTTAACATATTTCAGTATTTTAATTGCCTTTTTGTAGTGTGATTCTCTTGGATCCGATTGGAATCTTGCACACACACAAACAGCATACTGAATGTCAGGTCTACTTGCTGTTAAATACAACAAGGAACCAATGAGCTTCCTATACTTGTGTTCTTCAACACTTTTGTCCTCTTTAGTATAGCCCAATTTGGTACCAACACTCATAGGGATCTTTTCAGGTTTTCATCCTCTTTGATCCTAAACTTTATGAGCATTTCTTTCGCATACTTTGCTTGATTTATGAATATTCCATCTTTGAGTTGCTTGACTTGCAACCCTAGGAAATAATTCAATTTTCCCATCATACTCATTTCAAACTTATTTGTCATGAGTTTGGCAAAATCATCACAAAGTTGCTTGTCCTTAGATCCAAAAATTATGTCATCCACATAAATTTGAACTAAGATTAATTTACCATCATGGTTCATGGTAAAAAGAGTTTTGTCAACTTCACCTTTCTTGAAACCATTTTCCAGCAAGAACTTAGCTAAGGTATCATACCATGCTCTTGGTGCTTGCTTTAGACCATATACAGCTTTCTGAAGCTTATATACCATCTTGGTTTCTGAGGGAAGTTCAAAGCCAGGGGGTTGTTCTAGGTAGACTTCTTCAGCAAGTTCACCATTTAAGAATGCACTCTTAACATCCATTTGGTAAACAATGAAGTCATTGTGAGCAGCAAAGGCCAAGAAAAGCCTAATAGCATCCAATCTTGCAACTGGAGCGTAAGACTCATCATAGTCCAATCCTTCAGTCTGACAGTAACCTTGAGCAACTAAGCGTGCTTTGTTTCTTGTTACTTCACCAGACTCGCTCAGCTTGTTTTTGAACACCCACTTTGTACCAATAGCTTTCTTATTTTCAGAAAGTGGCACAAGTTTCCAGACTTTGTTTCTTTCAAATTGATCCAATTCTTCTTGCATTGCCTTTATCCATTCAGAATGCTTCAAAGCTTCTTCTATGGTTTTAGGTTCAATTTCTGAAACAAAGCAAGAGAATAAAGATTCTACTTCCACGACAGTTGCTTCTTCAGCAAGTCCTTGAGTAGCTTTGGATCTAGTCACTTGGCGTTTATTAATATCGCCAATCATATCCGTAGAGGGATGATCTCTAATCCATTTATTAACAGGTTTCCTGTTTGTTGGATCAGGACATGTTTGCTCATCAGCATGTGACTCTTCAGTATGTACTTGTTCAGTACTACTGGGAATTTGTGTCTCTGCTGAGATTTGATCGTCAGCAACTGCTTGTTCAGCATTGCTGGGTTGAGATATTTCATCAGCAGGCACTGGAGATTGCGTAATTTCAGCAACTTCCGGAGTAACCGCATCTTTTGCTGGAAATTCCTTGTCGTGAACTATATTCATCTTGTCATGACTCGGGGGAGGAGAATCATTGTCAGAATCATCATTTAGTTCAATTGACTTGATTTGCCTAGCATCAGATTCAGTTCTTTGCTCATGTATGATTAGCTTTTTCATACATTCTGATATTTCTTCTTCAGCAGGCACACCTTGCGTCTTTTCGTAGAATACAACATGCACAGATTCTTCAATCTTTTGTGCCTTTTTGTTGTAAACTCTGTAAGCTTTACTATGCAAAGAGTAGCCAAGAAATATCGCTTCGTCTGCCTTTGGTTGAAATGTTCTTAGGTATTCTCTACCATTGTTAAGAACGAAACACTTGCAACCAAATACTCTTAGATGAGTGATGTTAGGAGGTCTTCCAACAAACAATTCATAAGGAGTTTTGTTGTATTCCTTAGTAATCAAACATCTATTCTGAGTATAGCAGGCGGTATTAATCGCTTCAACCCAGTAAGCCTCACTTATCTCAGTGTCAGCAAGCATTGTTCTTGCGGCTTCCTTCAGAGTACGATTCTTCCGTTCAGCAACACCATTTTGCTGTGGTGTCATTACTGAGGATAACTGATGTTGAATACCTTTGGAGGTACAATATTCAGTTATGTACTGGTTTACAAACTCAGTACCATGGTCTGTCCTTATGACTCTTACCTTTTCATTTTTCATGACTTCAAGCTTATTCAGCAAGTTAGGTATTTCAGTCTTGGTTTCAGATTTGTGCTTGATGAATACTACCCAAGTGAATCTTGAATAGTCATCTACCACGACTAGACCATACTTCTTACCAGCATAGCTTGTTGAAGAAGATTCAAACAAATCCATGTGTAAGAGTTGTAAAGGTTTTGTAGTTGACGGTACTGCCTTGTTCTTGAAAGAAGATTTGGTTTGCTTTCCTTGCTGACATGCATTGCAAACACCATCCTTCTTAAAAGTAACCCTAGGTAATCCAACTACAAGTGCCTTTTTAGACAGCTTATTCAGCGTCTTGAAGTTTAGATGACTTGTTCGTTTATGCCATAACCATGCTTTTTCAGCAAGGCAATCATGATCCGAGACAAGGCATTTTTCAACGTTTGCTGAAGACCAATCAACGGTGTACAAGCCTCCTGATCTTCTTGCAATCATTATAACCTTTTTGGTCTCAAAATCTACAAGTTTGCATTCATCACTTTTAATTTCGATGAAGTATCCTTTGTCAGCAAATTGACTCATGCTGAAAAGGTTAAACTTAAGATTTTTGACATAAAGAACTCCAGAAATGGTTATACATCCCAACTTCACTTCACCATAGCCTTTTGTAGATCCGGAGCCTCCACCAGCAAACCTTATTGTTGGACCTTTAGACCACCGTCTATAGTTTATAAGGTTATTCTTGTTGCCCGTCATGTGCTTTCCACAACCACTATCAAAGTGCCAGATTGCAACGTTTGTCTCCGTGGCTGCAGTCTGCACAATCAAGAGCAAACAAGTTAATTATCCATTGATGGATGTCCATTAACATGTTCAAGAATGCGTCCAGTGGAAACCCAAGTCTGAAGTTTTTCAACTTTGACTTGTTTTCTACTTGCTGAGGAACTAGGAGGTTTTGAGCTAAAAGACTTTTGACTCGTGCTGGTCAAATCCACTTTCTGATGTGGTGTCTTGCTCTGTTGACCTTTTTGCTGAACATACTTTTCAGTAAGTTCTTTTCTAGCAAGGTTCCTTCTAGTCCTAGCATTGGGAGTCTTTTCAGAACTCTTAGGCTTGGTTTTCTTCATCTCTTTGAAGTATCTTTGCTGACTTTGCTTATACTAATGAAAGAGTTGACTTTGCTTGGTTTTGAAACCGAGTCCGCTCTTTGGAGAATGCTGAGCTTTAGCTTCAGCAACCTTACTTGATTCAGGTTTGTCAGCAAAGGACTTCTGATTACTTTTGGTAATCTTGCCTTTAGAATTAACAACTTGCTTTTCAGCAACTTGTTTGGCGGAATGCTTCACGGCATTCTTTTTCTTTCCAGTTTGCTTCACAGCAACCTGTTTTCCTTTTAAAGTCTTGTTACTTTGAGCAGCAACAGCGGGCTTTATGGTCATAGGTACTTGATTGCATGTTTCAGCAACTTTAGTTTGACCAAACTGATAGATCACTGGTGGACTACTATCAGTAGCACGTACAAAGGAGATAGGTGATTTATCTTTTCTTAAGATTTCTACGTTATCACCTTCACACGTTGCTCCTAAACCTTCTTTTTGAGATGGATCTCTCAAATAAGAGTTTAGTTCAGTCAGCGTATTACTCGCTTCCACATAAGATTTGAAATTGATTTTCATCTTTTTCATTTATTGGATTTCAGCAAGTAACTTTAGAATTGAGGACTGATACTCTTCTAATTCTAACGCCATTTGAGAATTTTTCTCTGCAGCCTCAGCAATCAACTTCTTAAGACGCCTTATTTCAGCATCCTTTTCTTCTGTCTCTTCCTTCAGCAAAACGTACTTTTCAGTAGTTTGCTTGGTCAGAGTTTCAGCAAGTTGAAGTTTTTCTTGCTGTTTGCTGAGAGTTTTCTCAAATCTTTCGATTTCTCCTTGAATCTTGTCAAGGTCAATCTCGTCTTCACTGTCTGAATCTGAGTCAGGGGTAGAATCATTTACCTGACCGGCCATGAGGTAGAATTCGTAGTTCGATACATCTGGATAAGCTTCCATAGCTATTCCACACACTTCTTTGCCAATCTCCACATCTAGAGTGGCTTCCTCATCGTCGGTGTCTGAACTTTCATCCTCACTGTCTTCGGAGCTTGTCTCAATGCACAATGCATCGATTTTTGCTTGAAGCTTCTTCTTTTCTTCAGCAATGAAAGCTCTTTTGAACTTTTTCTTCTTTTCAGCAGATTTGCCTTTCAGCAATGGGCAATTAGCTTTGAAGTGTCCAGGCTTTTTGCGGTAAAAACATAGATCATTTTCAACTGCGGGTTCTTCTGATGATGTAGCTTGCTGAGCTTGCTTGTTCAGCGAGCTAGTATCATTCTTGTACTTATGGTAGTTGTTACCAAGATGCTTTTTCAGCTTCTCTTTTGCTTTTCGCCTTTCAAGTTCCTTACTGATGAATTTCTTCATGTTTTTAACAACTAAAGCATTTCATCAGCAGGCTCTTTATCATTCTTTTTTTCAGAAGATGACGGCTTTGCAGCAAGAGCAATGTTTTGCGATTTTTCAGCAAACACATTTTCTCTTTGCTTTGTCTCATAATTGACAGTAGCAAGATGAGAGAACAACTCAGTTGGTGTAATGTCAGGCATTCCTTGATTATAATAGAAATTTTGAGTATGGATCCATTCTTGATTCAAACTCCTGATGATAGTTTTCACTTTCTCAGAATCTGAATCAAAATTTCCAACACCCAGCGCTGCCATTTCACTAACAAGAGTTGTGAATCTGAAGTCCAAGTCTTCCAGTGACTCGTTAGCACCTTGCTTAAAGTTTTGAAACTTCAGCTTAAGTACTTCAAGTTTGTTTTCCTTGGTCTTGTCAGATCCAGCACAAAGATCTTGAACCATTTTCCAAGCTTCCTTAGCAGTCTTGACACCCCACAGTTTGCACTGTATGGTATCCGGAGTTGATCTGATGATGATATTTCTTGCTTGGCCATCAAGGCGGAATCTCTTAGCTTCGTCAGAAGTCCATTCCTCTCTTGGTTTAGGCACAACCGTATCTGATGGTTCGCCTTGGATGGTTTCCTTTCCAGCTTCAGTGGTTTTATGAGGGAAACTCCTTTCAATCTTGGTGATTTTGATAGGTCCATCATTAATGACGGTGACCATCTCATCACTAATGGCCTCAAGATGTAGCATCATGTTGTTTCGCCATTTCTCGTAATTTTCCAGCTTCAGCAAGGGAGCATCTCCTAAAGACATCCTGTCAGCAAAGCACTACCAAACTGATCAAGTGAAAGTGATTTACGGAAAGCACTTAAGGGGATCTAGGTTCAGTGCAGAAGGCTAAAGAACCTCCTGCTCTGATACCACTTGTTGGTCCCTTTAAACAACAAGAAAAGACTAGAGGGGGGTGAATAGTCTTTTCAAACTTTTGTCGTTTAAAACTTTCTCAGCAAGTACTTATTACTTTTCAGTAATGAGGTTGCTGATACTTAACTTTCTCAGCAAGCGTAAGTTACTTTACAGTAGCTTGGTTTGCTGATACTTAAAATCAGAGAGCGGAAGTCTTTGAAACGATAAGTGCTTTTTCAGCAAGTAAAGTGTTTCAGCAAGTGATGTGAGTGACTGTGTACAAACAGATATAATTTGCTGAAAGCTAGATGCAGTAGGTAAATCACACAAACGCTTTTAGAGTGGTATCTGAGAGTGGCGTAATCTCCCAACTAATCCACTTTGTCCTTTCTAGGACTGAATCCACTAAGATATGATTGAGGTTCCTTACAATCTCCTATCTAAAGCGATTCAACAGAAACCAAAGCACACTTGCTTTGTCTCCAACCTAAAATAGAGAACTCAACCTTGTTCTCCACCAAACTTGGTACTTTTAACCAGTAAAACTATGCTTGATTAAGTTCCCCCTGAATATCACGCCTGAAAGGGTGTATTTTCAGTTAGAGAGTTTTGGGGTGAGATAACTTAATTATAACTTATTCAGTTACAACAAGTAATCTAAGAAACACAACTTGGAATACTTTGCAGTAAACAAGTTTGATTGTTTCTGGTGTCAAGACTTGTTCTTGTTCGAAAGAAAGAACACTTAACTAATTTCTTAGCCGAGTCTGTTCTACTTCTTCACAAGTAGCTTTTTCAAGCTATAAGTCTTGGAACGGATCAATGGCAGTAAGAGTGTTTGAAGGTTTGTGAATTTTAAGCACAAGTGAAAGTTTGATCACGTTGTTGACACACTTCAACTCTTGGCCGGATGACCTCTATTTATAGTGCAAGTAAGGAGCCGTTTGAATTTCAAATCCTAAGGCTTTTGTTCCTTAACATGTCACTATCTTGCTTTTGTACTTTCAGCAGCAACCTTTGTTTGTCTTCTAGTCTTTATGTCCTTCGCGTGTAAGCTTTGCATTAAATGCACCTTTGAATAGAATTCAAACAGTAACAATGGAGCGCAAAATCACGTACATTCAGCAAGAGGTCACATATGTTCATCAGCAAGTGTTTATTCTCAGTTTCAGCAAACACAACCTACTCTGTCTTTCAGATTTTCACTTATGCAATGCTGTTGCTGAAAATTTCACTTTCTGAGCAACACGTGCCTTACCAGTCTTCAGCAATCTTCAAGTCTTCAAGTCTTCAAGTCTTCAGATCTTCAAAAGTCTTCAAGATTCTGACCGGTTTCTTATTTGCTTCAATAATTTGTTTATAAAAAACAAAATACATCTTCAGCAAATGCTTCAATAGGTCATTTTCTTTTCAGAAAAAAAGTTACATCAAAGCTAAGCATCAATAAGATATTTTCTTTTCAGAAAATAAAATACATCATACGCTAAAGTGTCAATAGATTAATTTCTTCACAGAAATTAAAGTACGTCATCCACCTGGATAAAAACTTATCTAACACCTATCTAAGTCATCAGCAAACGTTCCTCTTTTACAATGTCCTTTGAAAATTCTAAAATCCTATGGACCTCAAGAGTACTAGTTACTGGACTGTTCTTAATTTAGCATGGTTAATTGCTCATCAAAATTACAAGTTTCCTAACAGCCGCTTTTATGGAATCCTCCATCCTGTAGCCCTCCAATAGGATGTGAACTGTTGAAGGGGAAAGAGCAGTGGTATCGGAGCCTCCCTCTCCAGCGTTTTACACCCCGAGGAGGTTACAGTAAGCTGCTCGGATACTCAGAAGTCTTCTACCATTTTTTCCAATGTCGACTACATTCTCTACGGTTGATGCGACCGATGTCTATATGATGCTCCCTTTAGAGGCAGTCAAGGGGCACCCCAACGAGGGGCTGGGCACCCATGTCATTATGTTTTGGAACCAAGCTAGCGCTTCGGAATCTTCTAGCAACTGTGAACTCAAGATTGTATCCGTCGTGGCAAGATCGTCCCGGTGCCTTCCAATTCACTCGAACTTTACAGTCCTTGTGATGGATTGCTGACGTAATAATTGTTTCTGTCCCTTCGGTGGTGCATGAATAGGCATAGGAGTCCTTACTCCAGGTGTACTCTAGCTCCTCCTCTTGGATAATCCGCGACGTTGCTGCAAGAGCCCGTGGCTCGAACGCACCTCTAACGAGATCACTCTCCTTGACATGGTTGTAATCGATCCCCCTCCAATACTTCATAGTAATCATACGGGAATGCTCCTCTCCGTTGGCATGGTTCCTACAAACAACAGTTAGTACCTCGTATGACACAAAACTGACTCATTCATATGCTAGTGTAAGAACGAAACACACAAGTGATAAAATCAACAATCGAGCTCCCCAAATCCTTTATGTCTAGCCGAGCTTCTTCAACATGCAACATACCAATGTAACTACTACATGCAATACATCACATTATGCTCTTGCTAGACAACCAATACCCTAAATAACAAGGCTCAATTCATACCATAGAAGCGAAACATTCTAGTATCATAAATCCTCATACTCAACAATTATGCATTCTACCATCAAATCTATCATCATTACATCAATAAGCACAATCATATGTATGAATCAAAGATAAAGATACATTGCATAACAAGATATATCATCTAGTAGCAAAATTCTCAAATCAACAATCCAAGCATAATTGAGCATGCAATTGATAGTAAATAATGTTTCTAATCACACAAACAACCTACCCATGCATCATATAAGCATAATTGAAGCTCAAATTAGAAATCCCCCAAATTTGAAAAATTAGGGTTCACAAGAAGATACCTCAGAACTGAAAAACTAATGCACTAGGGTGAAATCTGTTCGGATGAAAAGATAGATCACGTAATAGGCTTCGATTGAAGCTAAAGAACACTAAATTTGGTGAAGAAATGAAGAAGTTATGAAGATTTGAAGCTATTTTCGCGATTTTCGCTTTTTTGGGGAGTAAGAATGGTGAGGATGAAGAAAATGAGCTCAAAAGGGGTTCCTCGCGTTTTTTAACATCAGAGATCGTGGGGCGAATCGCCCCGCGCGTCCAGAGCGTGTGCGCGCTCTGGACTCGTGGGGCGATTCGCACCCCATGGGGGGCGATTCGCCCTCCACCTCCTAAGGTGGGGAGACGAACTTTTCGAAAACAAATGCGGTTTTTAAGTCCCTGAAAACCATTTTTCTCACAAAATCACTCGAAAAATCTCACTCAAACGTAACATAAGCACATACGACACAGAGACGAACAAATTCACATATGCAAAGCAAATTGTTCAAGAATGAATGCATGCAATAAAGCGGTAAAGAAAGCGATAAAAAACTCCGGGTTGCCTCCCGGATAGCGCCATTGTTTAAAGTCTTTGACTCGACTCCTATCTGCGCCTAGCTCTTCTTTTTGAGGGTACTAGACTTCCCCTTCATGGATCTCCTCCTCATGCCACGAACCTGTGAATAAGAAAGAACATAGGCTGCAAGACCACAGTAGTGAGTAGTGTGAGAAGTATCAGGTGGATCAGATATGGCTCGCAACACATGTTGTTTGCCATCCACCTCAATAGTGCAAGTCCTTCGGTAGATGTCCATCACGGAGCGTAGCTTAGTCAAGAACGTTCGCCCCAAGAGAATGACATCCCCCGTCCCAGGTGTAGACGCCGCATAACTACAAAACAAAATTGGTGTATACAGAAGTTTCACCAATCTTGACCAATACATTCTTCACAACGCCTTCGGGTCTCACAAAGGATCCATCCGCCAGTTGCACAATAGCCTTATGCTCAGATAGTTTTCCAAGGCTACTCTTCTCAAACACATTCAAAGGAAGCACATTAGAGTAGGATCTCGTGTCTAGTGTGGCACGGACATCTTCAAGCTCCCCAATTCCGACTTTAACATTGAAACTTTGAGGGAGTGGCTCGGGATCCTCTTGCTCCTCTTTACTCTCGTCAGAACCAAGGTCTTTCTCTTCCTCCTTAGCCTGTGGGGGCACTTCCCCCTTGCAACTCTCACACTTAGCAACCTTCTTGATGGTGATTTCAACAGGTAGATCACCCACCAAGGTAATGGACATCGACTTCTCAGTGTTGCTAGGCAGCTTGCCTTGCTCCCTACTTGCTCCTCGGTCGATCAATTCTTGCATCTTTTGTTGGGCAAGCCTAGTGCTCTCTTCCAACCTATCAAGTCTCGCTCTAGTCTTCTCAGAATCTTCTTCATAACGTTTGAGAAAACTTTGGGTGTGATCAACCATCTTTTGCAAGTTCTCCATCAGTTGAGCCGACTTCAACTTCGGTTACTCTTTCGGAGCGGGGTTTTCGCAGTGGTCACTACCATAGTTAAGCGTACACCGGTCTTGGTTAGGGCCATAAGTTTGGCTAGCTGGTGCATATCCTTGATTGTTTCGGAACCCTCTTCTCCAAAATCCACCTCGAGGATTCCTACCATCTTGTCCGTAGCTAGCTTCTTGAGTACCAAACTCAGTAGCAAAGGCTTCCTCTTCGCCTCCTTGAGCCCAGTTGCCATCATCATACGCAAGCTCCGATCTACACATATGAGCTCCATGTCCATAGTTCTTGCATATTCGGCAAACTTCGTTTGAAACAGTTGTTCTAGTGGCGCTCTTGAGGACTTGCTTCAATTCGTTGGTAAAGCACTCGAATTGATCCTCATTCCCCCTATACATAGGGGCTTCTCGAGTCGGTGGAACTTCAGGTCCACGTCTCCTAACCATCGCTCTTGGGTTCTTGAACTGCGAACCCTTAGCAAGCCTTTCGCAAACTGCGCAGGCGGCTTCTGCGGTTTCCTCCCAAATATTGCCTCGGCATTGGAAATCCACCACTTGTTGGTTCTCGAAGGTTAGTCCATTGTAGAAGTGTTGGACTAGGTCAGAAAGCTCAAAACCATGGTGAGGGCACTTGTTCGTGAGATCTAGGAATCTCTCAAACGCGGTGTAGATGGTCTCATCATAGTCCTGCTTGAATCCAGTGATTTGCGCCTTTAGCGCGGTAGTCAATGTGTGAGGGAAGTATTTTTCCATGAAAGCTGAAAAAACCTTCTCCCAAGTGTCCAGCGAGCCTGTTGGTAGAGAACTCAACCATGACATGGCTCTGTCGCCAAGCCCCATAGCAAAAACCTTCATCCTCAACTCATCCGTTGTTATTTCAGCTCCGGGTCATGGGAGTTGGTTGACGAAATCATCGATATCATGCAAGTACCCCATCACATCTTCCCTTGATAAGCCATAGAACCTCGGAAGTTGTTGGAATGCGTGGTTCTTGATTTCCAGATCTCGAGTTGTAGGCGAAAGAACAATCGCCGGTCCCCTCATACGATCCTTGGAGGGTTGAACCCATGCTTTCAGTGGTCTAGCTTCTGCCATTCCGTCGATTTCCTTGAAAAGACTGTGTAGAGATTCATAGAAATCGGTATCCTCTATTTCCTCTAGCTTACGCCTTTGATGTATTCGCCTTCTTTGGTGGTAGACTCTGTCGATCTCAGTAATTGAATCAGCAAGCGGTGTTCCTCTAGATCGTGTATGTGGCATACACTATCTGTAATAGACTAGGAAAGTAGTATCAAATAGAGATTAAAAAAGGAAAACTAAAACTACTAGAATTAGGAATTGAATGCAGAAAATATAAACAAATTAAACAGAAAAAAGGAGTATAGTCCCCGACAACGGTGCCAATTTGATGATCACGAATTTGTCAGACTCGATTAATCAAATAAATTTGTTATTTAGCCAAAAAGGGTTTTCACAACTACAACGAAAACCGTAGTGTAGCAGTAGAATAACCTCGAGTGTCGATCTCTAAGGACTATAACTAGCTTTATCAAATCTAATTTAGAATATAAAAACAGCAGACGATATAGCAAAGGTTTTTCTTAACAGATAATGGAGATTGATGATAGTATGGTCCTTCAAAGCATAACGGGTTAATAATCATGCGTAAATTCCTCGGTTTTGCATGGAGATCTTTGATCAATAAATTGTCCTGTTGTAATTATCAAACACTACGAAGATAAAGAGATAGATTGGTCAAAGACTATTAAATTGTCCAATTGTGTTCCGTAATTATTCAACACTACGAAGATATAGATTTTGATATGTCAAAGACTATTAAATTGTCCAATTGTGTGCAATAATTAATCAACAATACGAAGATAGAGATTTAGATCGATCAAAGAAAAAAAACAATAACACGGAGTATAATGCGCGATATAGCCATTAGCATAATTATCAACCCTTCGCTAAGAATTCACATACTATCACCAACGAGAAGTTTAGCTACTCATAGTTGTCATGCAATCAACAGAAATCATAGAAGAAAACATGTTGAAAGATATATAAAAATAAGTAGAAAAATTGTAAGATACAATGTTACCGAAGGTTGTCAGTCTCCGAAGAATCGCGATCTTACAAGCTCCAAACTGCTATGAAAAAGTATCTCCTAAGCTACGAACCCCCAGAACATGCTCTGGGAAGTTCCTACCTAAAACTACAGAGAATGGTGAGAGAATAGGTCTGGAAACTATGGAAATCGGAGAAAAACTGAGAAACTATATATAGTATTCGAAATAGTGTGGGGCGAAGGGCCCCACACACCGGGCGAGTCGCCTATTGTGGGGCGATTCGCCCCACGTCCCGGGCGATTCGCCCGGGAGTTTTTTTCGGGAATTTATGCGTTTTCGACGCGTTTTGGATTTCTTCCCCTTTTCGGACTCGGTTTCTGACTTCTAGTGGCCTTCTAACCTCCAGATTCGACCCTTAGACTTCAAATCCTATCCGGAAACCTTCAGATACTCCAAATAGGCTTCTGGAACACCAATTCCTTGTCAACTTCAATATAATTGCCCGGAAATCCTCGTTTTTCAACCAAAACCTGTAAAATAAAAACTAAAGGGAAACGTGACACTATTCCAATAAAATGCACTAAAATATAGCTAAATTAACATAGAGGATAGCTAAAATAGGTGAAAAAGACCTAAATGAAAGTGTAAAATACACATTCATCACTACTCTGGCGAA
The DNA here is from genome assembly GCA_028274465.1 of Plantago ovata. Taxonomy (NCBI): domain Eukaryota; kingdom Viridiplantae; phylum Streptophyta; class Magnoliopsida; order Lamiales; family Plantaginaceae; genus Plantago; species Plantago ovata. The sequence goes on along the minus strand of CM051456.1, from coordinate 47,861,365 downwards.
CTTAACCCGGATGGTCTCATTCCCACTACACCTTCTTCCCTTAAGGCGTCTGACATCAATTTTCTCAGGGAGTCATGATATTCCGGACTACCTGGAAATCATCATTCCGGGTCCAAATGACTCATTCTATAATTGCCTTGAATCCTGTATCTCCGTTTTCACAAAAACTCTTGAATTGGGAGTGAGGCTTCCATATCCTCAACTCTTCTGGAAATTTTCCGAATTCTTTGGGGTTTCTATCCTCCAACTGACTCCTTTGCCTATGGGTTTTTTTGGTTTCCATTGGGGTTTTCATGAAGAGACTTGGTATCCAACCTTTCTTTTCCAACTTTTGTTTCCTCTTTACACCACGATTCTCCAAAGCTCAAAAACACATGATCCAATTCAATCTTAACCATGGTCCTCCGGCTACTTACAACGCTACCCAACTAACTTAAGGTTTACGTGGCTCGGGGAGTACTTTTTGTTCGGCACAAAACTGTCGCTCCGGGCGTTTCCTTGTTCCCTTTCCCTGATAACTTTCGGATGACATTCTTTAAAGGCGCCCTCAGAGAATACTCTGTACCTAACCCAAACTGGTACAGTGACTTTCTTCAACAGAGAAAATACTCCAGACCTTATCATTTCATGGCTTTGGTTTCTCTTCCTTTGCCAACTTTGGTTGGGCTGAGCCCTAAAACGGACCTCGACTTATCCTTGGACTTTGGTAACCATCTCGCATATATCCTCTATATTGAATTATGTACTTGCCTCAACAAGAAGTATGATTCGAATTTTTTACTTACTTGTTCCATGGCTTAATTTGCAGGTTTCTGGTTTGATAGGAAAATGTCTGACTTAAGGAGAGCTCGCATGCAGTCGCTTCAGGCTGATTCTTCCGCAGCCTCTGGCCAGAGGGCTAGGTTCCCTCTCTGTACGCTGATTTCTCCTCCGTTACGTGATGCTCTGTATTCCTCAGATGCGGGAATTTCTACCGTCACCTCCGTTGCTAGAGTAATCGGATCTACTAACGTACAGGCCCCTTATCCACATGCGGGTGGTGAAGGTTTCTCTTCTCCCTCTCCTTTCGTGGTGGACTTGGGTGTTCAGGAGGAATATCCCCCGTTTCGGCTGGAAGAATCCGATCATGCTCTGTCTTATAGCATCTCCTTCACACGGATTGTTGTGTCTTGTGGAACTCCCCCTCCAGGATCCCATTAGTTTGAAGAGGTTGTGGAAGTTTCTGCTTCTCTGTCTCATGGGATTGTTGTATTTCCTGATGGTTTCCGGGTGTCCATGGCTGAGCCGGAAGAGACTGGGCGTCCTTTCCCGTCAAAAGTCTGCAACGGCTCCTCTTCTGAGTCGCAGAACCGTGGGGGTGGTGACGTAGAGATGGGTGTTGCTTCTGGAGTATCTCCCTCCCTATCTCTGGATGACCATTTTCATCAAGGAGTTCCTTCAACAAGTGGGGGGAATTTATCTGACTTGGCTTCCTCTTCTGCTACCCTTCCACCATTTGCTGTTGGGGTATCTCATTCCGCCATGATGGCGGAGATTGTTGGTCCTTCCATCCATGTGGATCTTCCCGATTCTCTTCCTTCCGGTCTAAAAAGGAAGCACATCAATATCGATCTCGATGTGAATGAGTTGACTACGTCTATGCGGTCCTTGCCTGATGAACTGGAATTTGTCAGATTCAATTAATCAAATAAAATTTTTTTTAGCCAAAGGCAATTCACGACTACAACGAAAACCGTAGTGTAGCAGTAAAATAACCTCGAGTGTCGATCTCTAAGGATTATAACTAGCTTTATCTAATTTAACTTAAACTATAAACTCAACAAACGACTTAGCATAGATTTTTCTTCTCAAGATAATGGAAGTTAGTGATAGTATGATCATTCAAAGCATGGCCGGTTAATAATCATGCATGAAGTACCCGATCGTTTTGCATAGAAATCTAAGATCATGAATTGTCCAATGTGTTACGTTCAGTTCAACACTACGAAGATAGAGGGCTTAGATAGATCAAAGAAATAAAGTAATAACTCAAAGTCTGATTCGCATTACCGCCATCATGCATAATTAAGAACCCTCGCTAAGAAATCACATACTATCAGCAACGATAGATTTAGCTACTCATAGATGTCATGCAATCAACAGAAATCAAAGCAAGATTGAATGAAAACATGTTGAAAGATATAAATATAAATAGAAAAATTGTGAGATACAATGTTACCGTCGAAGGTTGTCAATCTCCGAAGAATTGCTAGCTCACAAGCTCCAAATTGATAAGAAAAATAGTCTCCTATGCTAAGAATTCCCAGAACAGGCTCTGAGAATTCCTATCTAAAACTAATGAGAAAGGTATGAAAAAAGGTCTGAGAAAGTATGAAAAAACGTAGAGAAACTGCAACTATATATAGGAGTTCGGAACGTGTGGGGCGAGTCACCCCAAACACCGGGAGAACCGCCCCACATCCCGGGCGAACCGTCCGGGAGCTCCAGTCGGCGAGGAACGCATTTTTGGATTTCTTTTCCTTTTCGGACTCGGATTTTGCCTTCTAGTGACCTTTAAGCCTTGAAACTCGACCCCTAGACTTCAAATCCCATCCGGAACTTTCTAGATACTCCATGAATGTCCTCGGAACACTTATTCTTCGTTCTCTTCAATATAATTGCCCGAAAAATCACATTTTTCACCTAAAACCGGAAAAATGCAAACTAAAGGGAAACGTGACACTATTCTAATAAAATGCACTATAATATAGCTAAATTGACATAGAGGATAGCAAAATAGGTGAAAAAAGACTCGAATGAAGGTGTAAAATACACGTTCATCAAACTACCCAAACCGAACCTTTGCTTGTCCTCAAGCAACTAAGCTAGTCTCTAATGCAAAAAACAATGCAACACAAAAACTGGAGTCTCATGCCAAATGAAATGAACTAATCTATTGAATCTATCAAAAAACTTATGAACAAAAACCATACAAATCATAACATGGATATTGGTTGAAGAATGCCTCGATTGACTCATACACATTCACATATGCACTTATGTCAACAAGATAGTCTCTCGTAACATTCTCTACCTGGACCTAGTCAGTGACGACGTAATGAAACATGTTAAAATACGAATGGTTGTCTCGTGCCTATGAAACTGAGGACTTACTGTTGTTCACCAAGTTAAGACTTTCCCTCAAAGAGGTCGAACCAATACGGCTCTCATCAAACGAAGGAGGGTTCCCTAAAAAGATAACACTCCCCTATTCTACCCATCCCTCAAGCAAAGCCTTAAGCTATTCACCACTTCCTGAATGGCAGGACGGGCGTGGTCTAGAACAGATGACACTCAAACAAACAAAAGATAAAAAATTACAACTCGGTTACGAACATTACAAGAATAAAAAATGAGACAAACACTTTGCTAAACTGCTTTTGGCTTCTTTTTTTTTGGACCCTTCCTTGCTTTTTTTGGGGTCTTTCCTTTTTCTTTCTTCTTTTTTTTTCCAGATTTTTTTCTTTTTTCCTGGAATTTTTCTTCTTTTTTTTGATTTTTTTAGCCAGCAGTAGCACCACGAAAAAGAAATTACAATGACACAAAAACGACCTCCCCAAACCTATTCGAAAGAATAGGTTGAAGCACAAACTTTACGAAAAAGGAAAACAAACTCACAACACACACTCAAATCAAAAAACAAGTCTAATGATAGCATAACCCCCTCCCCAAACCTATTCGAAAGAATAGGTTGCAAACAAAGGATCACACAATCTCACACTACCTCCTTCCTATGCATTTAGCAATCTCAAAGCAAGGTGAAGACTTGTTGCCTCTTAGGTACATAATTACTCGGGAAAACAACCATAAGATCCTAACATGCATCATCCTATTATAAAGGCCTTCGTGAACCGCAGTAGAGAAAACACCACTAAGTGATGTCGAGACTACCAAGTTTAACTAAGTGCAAACATAAATGTGACAAGCCAAGCGAGAAAAACCTCAAACAAATTCATAGAGATGAAGCATATGATTAATGTTATAATTAGTTAATCTACCCAAAAAAAGTTCAAAAAATTTGGCAATAAACTCCACATAAAACATGCAAGACTAGACTAGAATGAATGTAGTGTATGCAACTAAATACTAAGAAAGCGGTAAACGTGCAAATGCAAACAAAATACAAGATACCATACTCAACATCATAAAGCCAAACAATACTTAACATCATGGTTCACATCCCATCCCCCTCATGAAACTTAAGCTAGTCCCTAGCAAAAGAGAATGAGCAAATAAAAAGTGATACTAGATGTTACCGAATGGTTTGGCCTCGGTCGGCTGAGTATACAAGAACGGACATGTGAAAAGACTAATTATCGGGATTGTAATCCCCATAATAGTCCCTCCACATGTCAGACAGGAGATAATTGGACTGCTGTAGAGTCTCCTATTCCTGACGGATGAGCTGTTGCTGCTCCCAAATTATCTCCCTCTCATTTCGGTGATGCTCCTCAGCTATTTCCCAATCGCGGTTGCGTTGGGCAATGTGTCCATCAAGGTTATGTTGCAACTCTTGGACAGAAGTGGCCAAGGTTGCAATACTGGCATCGAAGTGGGCCCAAAAATCAGAGAAGTCAATACCTTGAGACCCATGTGGTACTCGAGGCGGTGCATATGGCGCTCTACGGATAGAAGGTATATCAGGGATAGGAACTCGACCATCGTCAGCTTCCATAGCATCCTCATCCTCCTCATCATCATTATCAGTATCAGAATCAGTCTGTTGGAGGGAAGCTTCAACATCAGCAGCAGCAGCCGTGGACTTCTTCATACAATACCTACTCTGTTGCACATCAATAGTTGAAGGGGAAAGAGCAGTGACCTCACAATCCCCCTCATCAATGTCCTCGACCCCGTGATATTTGCAATATGTTGTGATGAAGCTCGAAAAAATGAAGGGCTTCTTCTTCTTCTCCCAATGACGCTCATATTTTGCGTACATGATCTGACCGATGTCAATACGATGCTTGCCTAACAAGCAGTAGAGGAGCTCAGCATAATTCGACTGTATTGATGAATGTGTATTTTACACTTTCATTCGAGTCTTTTTCACCTATTTTAGCTATCCTCTATGTTACTTTAGCTATATTTTAATGCATTTTATTAGAATAGTGTCACGTTTCCCTTTAGATTTTATTTTACAGGTTTTGGTTGAAATTCGAAGATTTCCGGGCAATTATATTGAAGTTGACAAGGAATTGGTGTTCTAGAAGCCTATTTGGAGTATCTGAAGGTTTTCGGATAGGATTTGAAGTCTAGGGGCCGAATCTGGAGGTTAGAAGGCTACTAGAAGTCAGAAACCGAGTCCGAAAAGGGGAAGAAATCCAAAAACGCGTCGAAAACGCGGAATTCCGCAAGAAAAACTCGGGGGCGAACCGCCCCGTGGTTTTTCGGGGCCTATATATAGTGCTCAGTTTTTCTCCGAAAATCATATCTTTCCAGACCTACTTTCTCACCTCTCTCTATAGTTTTAGGTAGGAACTTCCTGGGGCCTGTCCTGGGAGTTCTGTAGCTTAGGGGATACTTTTTCATATCGGATTGGAGCTCGTAGAATCGCGATTCTTCGGAGATTGACAACCTTCGGTAACTTGTATCTTACAGTTTAATCTACTTATTTTATATATCATTCAATATGTTTTCTTCTATGATTTCTGTTGATTGCATGCCTATTATGAGTAGCTAAACTTATCGTTGGTGGTAGTATGTGAATTCTTAGCGAAGGGAAGATAATCATGCTAATGGCTATATCGCGCATTATACTCCGTGTCATTGCTTTATTTCGTTGATCAGGCACAACCTAAATTCTCGTATGTTGTATTAGTTATTATGCACAATTGGACACTTGTCGACCATCTGACAAATTATCTTCGTAGTGTTGAATAATTACGGAACACATTAGGACAATAGTGATTGACTTGTCAGACCTATTATCTTCGTAGTGCTTAATATTTGCAACAGGACACTAGATTGATTCAATGATCTCTATGCAAGACCGAGGAATTTATGCATGATTATCGACCCGTTATCTTAAGAAGGACCATACTATCACCAATCTCCATTATCTACTAGAAACCCCCTCTGCTATCTGTTTGCTGTTTTTATATTCTAAATTAGATTTGATAAAGCTAGTTATAGTCCTGAGAGAACGACACTCGAGTCATTCTACTGCTACACTACGGTTTTCGTTGTAGTTGTGGATTGCCTTTGGCTTAATAACAAATTTATTTGCTGAATCGAGACCCGACAAATCTCCGTTCATCTTGTATCCACGTGTCATTCATCCTAGGGATCAAGTTGAAAATGCAGAATTTCATAACCACCTTAGCCTCGATACTAAGGTCACTCTGATGGATCCGTCCAGGTTGTGCCCCGGTATCTGGATACACATATTCCCTGTTGCAGATCACATCTGTGGTGTCATTTCCAATTCCCCTAGTGGCCCTCGAATACACATAGGAATGGTTACTTCCGGTGAACTCTCGTTCCCCAAAATGGATAAATACAGAAATTGAGGTCGGCGTCCATGGCACAATTACGCCTCTAACGAGTACCCCCTCCTTCTCTTCAAGATCCGTGTACCCAGCATAAAACTCATGGAGGAGGCTCGTATCGTACCCCTTGAATCGGTTGGAAGAAAAACAACCCCAATTCCTCTTTCTTGCCAGACGAGAGAGCACCCTGTAACCTGGCCTGTTGGCAAGTCCGTCTCGAATATCGATCCTTCTATCCGGAATAGTTGATCGCCCACCTTGAGCATGCTCTGCTTGGAGCCTCTGACGGACGTCAATTGCAGCAAGAGACAACTCGAACAACTCATGGGAAGGTTGGGAGCTTGAAGCTGCCCCCTTACCCTTCTTGCTCTTAGACGAGCCAGCTTTCTTCTTATCTCGTGGAGGCATGGTTCATATAAACAACAATTAGTATCTTGTATGACACAAAATAGATTTATGCATATGCAAATGCAAGAGTGAAACACACGAGTGATAACAACAACTATCGAAGTCCTCAAAACTTCCATGTCTAGTCTAGCTACTTTTAGAAACATGCAACACACCAATATAACTTCGACATGTACATATCACATTATGCTCTTGCTAGACAACAAATAGCCTTAAATCATAAGGCTCAATTCATACCATAGTAACAAAAAATCTAGCACCATAAATCCTCAAACTCATCAATCATGCATTCTACCATCATGTCCATCATTATCACATCAATAAACACAACCATAAACATAGAATGGAAGGGAAAGAAGTAATGCAAAACGAGACATAGACATCTAGTAGGCAAAATCCTCAAACCAACAAACCAAGCATAATTGAACATGAAATTGATAGTGAATAACGTTTCTAATCACACAAACAATCAACCCATACATCATATAAGCTTAATTGAAGCATAAATCAAAAAAACCCCAAATTTGAAAAATTAGGGTTCATATGAAATTACCTCAGATCCGAAGAATGAATGACTTGGGAAGAAATTTGTTCGGATGAAAAGAAAGAGCACGTAATGGGCTTCGATTGAAACTAAAGAACACACAATTTGATGGAGAATTGAAGATGTTTTGAAAGATTGAAGAATTTTTGAGTTTTTGGGTATTTTGGGAGTATGAGAGTGAAAAGGATGAGAAAATGAGGAAAAAGGGAGGGGGCTCCCGTTTTTAATTTGGTCTGATGGTGTGGCTTTAAGAAAATATGGTCAGAGTTAACCCTAGGGTACGCAGCGAAATTTTAAAAATTTTCTTAACATACAGGTTAATTGATTATGCATATATCGTATATATATAAACACGTCAATTAGAAGACTAACCTTACTTCCAAAGCAGCTTCCAAGTCTTCGTAATAATCCGGTGTATCTTCTCCTTCGTCGAAGTCGAAGATATCTACAATACTCTGTATATCTGCAAGACAATAAGAGTTAGTTTCCAGCTCCTAGAACCTCAACCTTGGTATCCACGGATGAACAGCCTATCAGAAGAATGCTAGGATATTCTTTGTGTGACCAAGAAGACGGGGCGGCGATTCCCTCCGGTGGTGGTGCGCGCGCGTGAGGCTAAGAGGGGAGGGGAGAGTTTTTATTTTCTCTAAGAAAACTAGGTAGAATGACTGTCAAAGTCTATGTCAAAAACTCTCTTAATAGTCTACTATATATAGTAGTCAATAGAAGCCTAAAGCATAAGCAATTAGACTTTGTAAAGGAATAAGAATCTAATTCTTATCGCACAAGGAAACCAATATCAAGTCTAGATTCATTCCCAATCAAATTAAAACTCAGTCAGGAAAATCTAACTTATCCCTTGGACATCTAATAGAGGAAGGAGTCGAACTCCTTCCCCTTATCTGGCCACGCGCGCGCGCGCACCTTGTCCTTCGGGAGGTGGGTCCCACTTTTGGGACCCACTTATATTTCTAAGGCAATCCAAACTCCAAGTAGATTTTGCCCAAGTGCATATGTTAATTCTAAATTAACATATCCTTTCTAATCGAACCTCCATTATATTTCTAAAATATAATCTTTAATTGTATTTACATAAAATACAATTAATTAGTCAATTCAATTAATAATTCCAAATCATTAATTGAGCCACCAAATATTATAATTAATTCCAAATCAATTATAATCCATCAATCACAATTAATTCCAAATTAATTGCGATTCCATCTTCAAGGATAATCTGATAGACTGAATCACCACATAGTGTAACCCATAGGGCCTCACCGTATTAAGCAAGTCCTAGACTAGGCAACATGGAATTCCTAGACGGTTCCATTTGCAATATTAATACGTGAGGACGTTTGAGAGGTTTCTCAAAGCTAACCCTTTCGTTGCGAAGCCTGTTGCGCTCAACGCAGCGATGGTAACGTCCCTTCATCTGACTTGCTCGAATGTATCTAGGATCGATGAAGTGTCTATCCCAATAATACATCCACGGGCGTCTCAGGGAGTTGCTTGGTTAAGATATACTTATGACCATCATAATATATCATTTGCACTGGCCAGTGACTTTACCAACACAACTATGCAGACTATGAGCAGTGCTCTCCTGTGCTACACTTGAGAGATGAATCCCTCACAGAATCACTTATCACCCCCATTTGTATTTAGCCATAATCCTGGATCGTGTCTTAGGTCAGCTGCTTATTTAGAGCTGACATCGACCGGTCCACCAAGGATATGGGGCAACAAATGTGATGATAAAGTCCTGTAAGTGCAAAGGACGAATGGCATCACTTCCACAACTCACCGGTTCCCATAGACACGTCGGTGTAGAGTATACATCGATGGGAGTGTCCGATGGGTACTTCCATTGTTCGATAAAGCTTCTTCGAACAACTATGCGCAGTTATGGGAACGTTCCTTGATTGTCCAACAATCCGTTCCGTGGCCGTGGGATCGGCTCACACTTGCTCCAACAAGTATAACCTCCACGCATACTAGTCTTGTTAGGTTCATTCAGACCCTCACATCCGAGATGTACCACGACTAGGGAGAGTTTGGGATAGATGATAACTCACATAGCTCCCACTAACTGTGTGATCGGTCATCTATCCGAGGGGACATGTTTAATATCAATACAGACAGTAATAAAGATATGACATGCTGCAGCCTGGTGTAATATAAATATGAAAGCGATACTCAATAGTAAAATGCAACAAACATATATTATATTACGTTGACCTGTGTAATAGTACATATATGTCCTCTACAAGGGCACCATGCCCTTAGTAAGGACTGTCTCTAGGACATATACACTATCAGTGGGGCGATTCGACCCGTGTGTGGGGCGATTCGCCCCACACCGCCAGAGAGCTTCTCTGGCCATGTGGGGCGATTCGCCTCCCACCTCCAGAGGTGGGGAGACGAAACCTTTTTCGAAAAACTCCATTTTTATCCCTGAAAACTATTTCCTTCATCAAAAACACTCGAAACATTTCACTCAAACGTAAACATAACCACAAACCAACACATAAACGAACAAATTCACATAAAGAAAGGCAAATTGTTCAATGTATGAATGCATGCAATAAAGCGATAAAAAAGTGATAAAAACTCCGGGTTGCCTCCCGGATAGCGCCATTGTTTATAGTCTTTGACTCGACTTCTTCTTGCTCTAGTTCTTCTTCTTGAGGGTACTAGACTTCCCCTACATGGATCTTCTCCTCATGCCACGAACCTGTGAATGAGAATGAACATAGACAACATGACCAAAGTAGTTAATTGTGTGAGAAGCATTGAAGTGAATATTTGGATCAGATATGGCTCGCAACACATGTCGCTTGCCATCCACTTCAATGGTGCAAGCTCTTCGGTAGATGTCTATACGGAGCGTAGCTTAGTCAAGAACGTTCGCCCCAAGAGAACAACATCCCCCATCCCAGGTGTAGACGCCGGCATAACTACAAAGTTGGTGTACACAGAAGCTTCACCAATCATAACCAATACGTTCTTCACAACGCCTTCGGGTCTCACAAAGGATCCATCCGCCAATTGCACAATAGCCTTATGCTCAGATAGTTTTCCAAGGCTACTCTTCTCAAACACATTCATTGGGAGCACATTATAGTAAGATCCGGTATCTATTGTAGCACGAACGTCTTCAAGTTCACCAATTCCGACCTTAACATCGAAACTCTGAGGGATTGGCTCGGGATCCTCTTGCTCCTCATCACTCTCATCAGAATCAAGGTCCTTCTCTTCTTCCTTGGCTAGTGGGGTTCTTCATCCTTGCAACGCTCACATTTAGCAACCTTCTTGATGGTGATTTCAACAGGAAGATCACCCACCAAGGTAATAGACATCGACTTCTCAGTGTTGCTAGGTAACTTCCCTTGCTCCCTACTTACTCCACGGTCAATCAACTCTTGCATCTTTTGATGGGAAAGCCTAGTGCTTTCTTCCAAACGATCAAGCCTCGCCCTAGTCTTCTCAGAATCTTCTTCATAACGCTTAAGAAAACTTTGGGTGTGATCAACCATTTTTTGCAAGTTCTCCATGAGTAGAGCTGTCTTCGACTTCGATTGCTCTTTGGGAGCGGGATTCTCGCAGTGATCATTTCCATAGCTAAGCTTGCTACGGTCTTGGTTAGGGCCATAAGTTTGGCTAGCCGGTGCGTATCCTTGATTGTTCCGGAACCCTCTTCTCCAAATCCACCTCGAGGATTCCTACCATCTTGTCCGTACCTAGCTTCTTGAGTACCAAATTTCGTAGCAAAAGCTTCCTCTTCGCTTCCTTGAACCCAATTTCCATCATCATATGCAAGCTCCGATCTACACATATGAGCTCCATGCCCATAGTTCTTGCATATTCGGCAAACTTCATTCGACATAGATGTTCCTGCGGAGTTCTTGAGGACTTGTTTCAACTCATTGATAAAGCACTCGAATCGATCCCCATTCCCCCCATACATAGGGGCCTCCTGAGTAGGTGCAGCTTCAGGTCCACGTCTCCTAACCATTGCTCTTGGATCCTTGAATTGCGAACCCTTAGCAAGCCTTTCGAAAACCGCCCAGACGGCTTCCGCGGTTTCCTCCTAAATATTGCCACGGCATTGAAAATCCACCACTTGTTGGTTCTCAAAGGTCAGTCCATTGTAGAGGTGTTGGACAAGATCCGAAAGCTCAAAACCATGGTGAGGGCACTTGTTCATGAGGTCTTGGAACCTCTCAAACGCGGTGTAGATGGTCTCATCATAGTCTTGTTTGAATCCAGTGATTTGCGCCTTAACCGCGGTAGTCAAAATGTGAGGAAAGTATTTCTCCATGAATGCTGAGAAAACCTTTTCCCAAGTGTCAAGCGAACCCGCCGGTAGAGAACTCAACCATGACTTGGCCCTGTCGCCAAGCCCCATCGCAAAAACCATGACATGGAAGATACGTTTTATATATATATATTGTAAGAACATATGGTCAGAGTTACCCCTAGGGTACGCAGCGGAATTTCAAAAAATTTCTTAACATGCAGGTTAATTGATCATGCATACAGCGTATATATTAAACACGTTAATCAGAAGACTTACAATACTCCAATAGCAAGAACAGGTATCAAGTCTTCGTAATAGTCCGGTGAATTTTCTCCTTCGTTGAAGTCGAAGATATCTGTAATACTTTGATTATCTGCAAGACAATAAAAGTTAGTTTCCAGCTCCTTGAACCTCAACCTTGGTATCCACGGATGAACAGCTTATCGGAAAGAATGCTAGGATATTCTTTATGTGGCCAAGAAGATGGGGCGGCAGTTTTCCTCCAGTGAGGGTGGCGCGCGCGTGGCTGGAGGAGAGGTAGGGGATAGCTTTTATTTTCTCTAAGAAAACTGGTAGAAAGAATGATCTTGAATCAACTGTGTTCAACCATCGATAGTAAAAGCTCTCTAATAGTCTACTATATATAGTAGTAAATAGAAGTCTAAAGAATAATCAATTAGACTTCATAAAGGAATAAGAATATAATTCTTATCGCACTAGGAAACCAATTCAAGTCTAGATTCATTCCCAATCAAATTAAAACTCAATCAGGAAAATCTAACTTATCCCTTGACTTCTAATAGTGGAAGGAGTCGAACTCATTCCCCTACTGCTGCTCTGCGCGCGCGTCCAAGGGGTGTCAGGTGGGTCCCGATTTTGGGACCCACTTATAATTCTAAGGCAATTCAAACTCCAAGTAGATTTTGCCCATGTGCATATATTAATTTTAAATTAACATATCCTTTCAAATCAAACCTCTATTATATTTCTAAAATATAATCTTTAATTGTATTTACATAAAATACAATTAATCAGCCAATTCAATTAATAATTCCAAATCATTAATTGAGCCACAAATTATTATAATTAATTCCAAATCAATTATAATCCATCAATCACAATTAATTCCAAATTAATTGCGATTCCATCTTCAAGGATATTCGGTTAAGCTGAATCACCACATAGTGTGACCCATAGGGCCTCATTGTATTAAGCAAGTCCTAGACTAGGCAAAATGGAATTCGTAGACGGATCCATTTGCAATATTAATACATGTTGACGTTTGAGAGGTTTCTCAAAGTAAACCCTTTCGTTGTGAAGTCTGTTTCGCTCAACGCGGCGATGATAACGTCCCTTCATCTGACTGACTCGAATGCATCTAGGATCGATGAAGTGTCTATCCCAATAATACATCTATGGGCGTCTTCAGTGAGTTGCTTGGCGAATCCAATATCTATTATGACTATCATAATAATATTGATACGCTGGCCAGCGGTTTTACCAATCACAACTATGAACGACTATGAGCAGTGCTCTCCTGTGCTGCACATGAGAGATGAATCCTTCACAGAATCACTTATCATCCCCATTTGTATGTAGCCAAAATCCTGGATCGTGTCTTGGGTCAACTGTTTATTCAGAGCTGACATCGACGGGTCCACCAAGGATATGGGGCAACAAATGTGATGATAAAGTCCTGTAAGTCCAAAGGACGACTGGCATCACTTCGACAACTTTCCGGTTCCCATAGACACTTCGGTGTAAAGTATACATCGATGGGAGTTTCCGGTGGGTACTTCCATTGTTCGGTAATCACCCTTCGAACAACTATGCGGAGTTATGGGAACGTTTCTTGATTGTCCAACAATCCGTTCCGTGGCCGTGGGATCGACTCACATTTGCTCTAACAAGTATAACCTCCACGCATACTAGTCTTAGTCGGTTCATTCAGACCCCTACATCCGAGATGAACCTCGACTAGGGAGAGTTTGGGATAGATGATAACTCACATAGCTCCCACTATCTGTGTGATCGGTCATCTATCCGAGGGGACATGTTTAATATCAATACAGACAGGAATAGAGATATGACATGTTGTATGCCTGGTGTAATATAAATATGAAAGCGATACTCAATAGTCATACAACAAACATATATTATATTACGTTGACCTGTGTAATAGTACATATATGCCCGTAATAAGGGCTGCATGCCTTTAATAAAGACTGTCTCTAGGACATATACACTATCAATCTCCCACTTGGACTAGAGCCAGTCACCTTTATGCTTAATACCTAGATTAGGATAATGTCTTAAGTGGACATCCACTGATAAGAGCTTGGTGAAAGGATCTGCCACGTTGTCCGTGGTTTAGACACGTTCTCTACTAACTTCTCCTCTACCAATAATCTCACGTATAACGTGATACTTTCTAAGTACATGTTTGTTCTTGTTTGTAGATCTAGGCTCCTTGGCTTGAGCGACGGCGCCCGTGTATTCACAATAAATCGTTGATGGACTAGGAGCACGAACAACCCTCGATTCCTTCAAGAACTCTGAAATCCAGACAGCTTCTTTCGATGCTTCTGATGCAGCAATGTACTCGGCTTCTGTGGATGAGTCAGCAATCGTGGCTTGCTTAGAACTCTTCCAACAGACAACTCCTCCGTTCAATTTGAATATGTATCCTGTCTGTGACTTAAAGTCATCAGGATCTGATTCAAATCCAGCGTCGACATAATTAGACATCTTTAATTCTTGTTCTCCACCAAACACCAAGAACATTTCCTTAGTCCCTCGAAGGTACTTAAGAATGTTCTTTACAGCAGTCCAGTGAGGTACTCCTGGATTCTGTTGGTGTCGACAAGTGACACTAAGCGCATATGCCACATCTGGCCTTGTGCAATTCATTGCATACATAATAGACCCTAGTGCCGAAGCATAGGGCACACGACTCATTGCCTTTCTTTCTTCATCAGTTTTAGGACTATCCTTAACTGATAGCAAGATCCCATGCCTAGCTGGGAGAAAGCCTCTCTTTGAGTCGTCCATCTTATAAAGCTTCAGTATTTTGTCGATGTAGGTGGACTGTGTCAATCCTAACATCCTCTTGGATCTATCTCTATAGATCTTTATCCCTAGGATGTTGTTCGCTTCACCCAAGTCCTTCATTGAGAAGGTACTTGATAACCAAACTTTAGTCTCTTCTAGCATAGAGACATTGTTTCCCATGATCAAAATGTCATCAACATAAATGATCATGAAAAGGACTCCCTTGTCGCTGTGCTTAGTGTAGACACAGGGATCTTCTACGCTTCTGACGAAGTCAAACGATTTGACAGCTTCATCAAAGCGGATATTCCAGCTCCTAGACGCTTGCTTTAGCCCATAGATGGATCTCTGTAATTTGCATACAGCAGTTGGCCTGGTTTTACTAATAAAACCTTCCGGCTGTACCATATAGACCTCTTCCTCAAGGTTGCCATTGAGGAAGGCAGTCTTTACATCCATCTGCCAGATTTCATAATCATAGAAGGCAGCTATCGCAAGGAGAATTCGAATAGACTTCAATTTTGCTACTGGTGAAAAGGGTTCATCGTAATCGATGCCATACCTTTGCGTGTAGCCTTTCGCCACAAGTCTAGCCTTGTGCGTTTTTACCTTGCCATCGGCATCTGTCTTTCGTTTAAAGACCCATTAGCTACCTAGACAGCAACAAGTGAAGCATTGCAGGGAAAATGTAGATGTAAAAAAAAGGCCAAGAGAAGACAAATACCATAGGATTAGGCAACTAGTTTGCCTAAACCTTTTACTACTTGCTATGTACCTTTTCTTGCAAATTTGAAAATCATTCATGTAATAGAATATCTTGAACAACTGCAATATCTTCAACTTACATAATCCATAATCCATAATCCATAACATTGAAATGAACCAAAAGGATAATAGGTTTTCTTATGGAATTAACATTATAAGAACTGATCCCAAAAAGAAGATTAACAACTATAAGTCTTCAATAGCAAGCAAAAAGAAGCTTCACAACTCTAACTCAGTCTGAACCAAACCATGCATTCCACCCTCCACCTGTCTGTCTTCCTGCACCTCTACCATTCCTTCCACCTCTGGATCTCCCACCACCTCTTCCTCTCCCTCCACCTCTGCTAGTGCCACCAGTTCTTCCCGCTCCCCTCCCTGATCCACTGCTACTGCCAGCTCCCCTCCCTGATCCACTGCTACTGCCAGCTTCCATCCCTGATCTACTGCTACTACCAAACTCTGTCCTCTGCCTGACATTTCTTCCATTTGTGCCAGCAAACTCCTACCATTCCATACACAGATGGAGCAAACAATCATACATATTGAAAGCATAGCAATTATACTAAGTTCAAAACACAATAAGAAAGGATTCACAAGTGTATTGCTGCACTTACAGTTGGAGTAGGATTTTCAGGTGCAATGGGAACTTGCTCTGGGACTTGGTTAGTCATTGGAACCTCATTTTGTGGTGGAGGAACAGGTGGAGCTTGTTGTTGTGCCCCCCCCCCCCCCCCCCCCCCCCGTTCTTTCCTGCAACCAAAATAATCCCTTGTTAGCATATGAAAATTCAAAATTAAGTCAAGTAGTACAAGTTAAGCTAGTACTTACAAGTGTTGGGCATTTATTCTTATTGTGGCCTTGAGTTCTGCATAGACTGCACCTTGGAGGTTTCCTCTGCCTATGAATTGGAGCCTTGGATTTGTAGCCTTGTTCTGAGGGATGCCTAATTCTTACAAGTTGTGGCCTGCCAACTTTCTTCTCTAAAGTTGGTGGTGAGCATTCATCCTGTGTAAGGTTACTAGGACAGAATCTGTAGTCATCAATGGGCCATATAGTCATGTCATATGTCCTCACATAAGCAGAAGTAGTATGATTGGAGGAGACATAACTCTGAGCATCATCTCTGAGCCAAGTGATGGCTGTCCATGCATGCCTGCACGGAATTCCACTTAGGTCCCATCTGTTGCAATTGCAGGACCTCTTCTCCTTGTTCACTATGAAGGTGAAGTTGTAATCTTCTATCTCAAAGATTCCTCCACCTGATTCAGTCCTCACCATGAGCTTCCTAGATTGTGCATGAGTTTCATTCAACTTGAAGAGAACAGTAGGCATCAAAGCATGCTTCAGATGCTCCTCATTCGGACGATCAAGGGCGTATTTCTGCAGCTTTGCATCCTTCTTAGTTTTTTCTCCTTTTGCATTGTATCCTCTCTTTTCCCCGGGGTATGCCCCGCGTAGCTTGTATTTTTTGGGATACTCTTTGCTAGTTCTCCTTCTAGCATATATATCTTTTGTTCAAGTAATATTTTCCCTTATTACTTGTTTTGCTTCTGGAGTGATCTTCACTATTTGTTTTTCCTCCTTCTTTAGTAAGAGTAATTAATCCGGAGTCTTCACTACAAGTAAATAGATAGAAGATGGTGGACTTCTTAGCCACAAATATGTATGCCTGTCGTAGGCTTTTACACTTTTCACACTTTTCACACTTTTCTTATCAATTACTAAGTGTTTATCTTCTCCGGGTGATGTACCCTCCTTCATTCGACAAGCTTTCCAGCTTTTACTCCCGTTCTCTTGGGCAGTAGCTTCTGAACCCGCGCTTCTTTTCTATGGAGAGCCTTGGCATAGACATTGACTTGAGTGATGTGGAGTAACAAGACCATGCTTCTTTTCTGTTTCCAATTTCTTCTCCTGTTCCACTGAGTGTTGGAAATTAGATCCTGTTGTGTAGCGTGGACGACACTGCTTTGAAGATTCTGAGCGCTGGTCTTCCCAGGATCGCATTGTAATCAAAGTCGATATCCACCACCATGAACCTTATTGTTCTTGTGATCTTCTTTGGGTGCTTCCCCATGGAAACCGGTAAGTCAATGGTTCCTACTGTCTCAATCTGTTTTCCTCCAAACCCTACTAGTGAGCTAGCTTCTCTAATAATTTGGCTCATGCTGCCTTTCATCTGCTCTAGTGCGCTCAAGAATATCACATTGGCCGCGCTACCCGTGTCTACTAAGACTCTTTTGACGCGTGAAACTCCTATGTCCAGCTCCAATACCAAGGGTACATCTGGCTCTTCAACTCCCGTGTAGCTGAACCTCCTTTGGGGCACTTCATTATCATCAAAGGTGATTGGGTTCACTTCTTTGGCCTCCGGATTTTCATATTGTGCTATGGCTACTACAACGTGGTACATGGTATTGGCCCTTTTGGCGTCACATGATCCTCCTGCTGGCCCTCCTGATATCATATTTATTGTGTCTCTCCGGGAGCGTTCGTTCGCTTCCCTTCTCCGGATCTCATTCTGGTTCTCAGGATGTCTCTCTATGGTAGGTGGAACCCATCTTCTGCGCCTTCTTGGTGACGGTGCAGCTTCATTTCCGCCGCTGTAGCTCCTCCAAGTCTTGCTAGACCGTCCAGGGATCGACACTTGTACGAATTCATGTAGATGACCTTTGTTCAGCAGGATCTCTATTTCTGTGCTCAATTGAATGCCATCCTCGGTGTCATGACCCCATAATTCATGAAAGTAACAATAGTAGCCGGGCTCTGATCTTGAATTCTGGCCTGATGAACGAGATTGTCAGACTCAATTAATCAAATAAATTTGTTTTTAGCCAAAGGCAATTCACAACTACAACGAAAACCAAGGCACGTAGTGTAGAAGTAAAATAAACTCGAGTGTCAATCTCTAAGGACTATAACTAGCTTTATCAAATTTAACTTAAACTATAAATCAGAAATCAAGCAAAGCACAGATTTTTCTTATCAATATGATGGAAGTCAGTGATAGTATGGTCATTCAAAGCAACGGGTAATAATCACGCATGAAGTACTTGAAGTTTGTATAGAGATGTATGATCATGAACTGTCCTACGTGTTCCTTTCAATTCAACACTACGAAGACAAATGGCTTAGATAGATCAAAGAAATAAAACAATAAATCAAGTCTTAAATGCGCGAAGCCACTCATGCATAATCAAGAACCCTAGCTAAGAAATCACATACTATCACCAACGATAGATTTAGCTACTCATATTGCAATCAACAAGAATCAAAGCAAGATTGAATGAAAACATGTTGAATGAAATAAATAAAAGTAGAAAAATCGTGAGATACATGTTACCAACGAAGGTTGTCAATCTCCGATGAATTTCTAACTCACAAGCAAGAATCGAAAATCAAAGATGTCCAATCTCTATGCTAAAGCTTCCAAATCAATAAGAAAAATAGTCTCCTAAGCTAATAATTCCCAGAACAGGCTCTGGAGAATTTGTCTCTCAAAATAATGTGAAAAGGTCTTAAAAACGTAGAAAAATAGGCAAACTATATATAATGTTCGGAAAACTTCCAGGCGACCGGGCGGTTCGCCTGGTGTGGGGCGAATCGCCCCACGTCCCAGGCGGTTCGCCTGGGACATCCAGACTGGCGAGAGCGAGATTTTGGTCTTGTTTTCCTTTTCGGACTCGGATTTTGCCTTCTAATGACCTTTAAGCCTTGAAACTCGTCCCATAGGCCTCAAATCTCATCCGGAACCTTCTAGATACACCACGAATGTCCTCGAAGCACCAAAACTTCGTCCTCTTCATCAATATTGCCCATAAACATACGTTTTTTACCTAAAACCTGAAAAATGCAAAGAAAAGGGAAACGTGACACTATTCAAATAAAATGCACTAAAATATAAGCTAAATTAACCTAGAGGATAGCTAAATTGGTGAAAAAGACTCGAATGAAAGTGTAAAATACACGTTCATCAAACTCCCCAAACCGAACCTTTGCTTGTCCTCAAGCAACTAGCTAGACTCTAATGCAAAAAACCAATGCAACACACAAAATGGAGTCTCATGCCAAATGAAATGAACTAATCTATTGAGTCTATCAAAAACTTATGAACAATGACCATACAAATCATAACATGGATATTGGTTGAAGAATGTCTCGATTGACTCATACACATCCACATATGCACTATGTTAAACAAGATAGTCTCTCGTAACATTCTCTACCTGGACCTAGTTAGTGACGACGTAATGAAACATGTTAAAAACGAATGATCGTCCCGTGCCTATTAAACTGAGGACTTACTGCTGTTCACCAAGTTAAGACTTTCCCTCAAAGAGGTCGAACCAATACTGGCTCTCATCAAACGAAGGAGGATTCCCTAAAAGTTCACACTCCCCTATTCTACCCATCTCTCAAGAAAAGTCATAAACTAATCACCACTTCCTGAATGGCAGGACGAAGGTGGTCTAGAACAGATTACACTCAAACAAACAAAAGACACACTTTACAACTCGATTACGAACATTACAAGAATTGAAAAACGAGACAAACACTTTGCTAAACTGCTTTTTGGCTTTCTTTGGACCCTTCTTTGCTTTTTTTGGGTCTTTTCTTTTTTCTTTTTTTCTTTTCCATATTTTTTTCTTTTTCCTGGAATATTTTCTTTTTTTTCGATTTTTGCCTTTCTTTTTTTTTTTGTATATAGCCAGCAGTAGCACAACGAAAAAGAAATTACAATGACTCACAAACGACCTCCCCAAACCTATTCGAAAGAATAGGTTGGAGCACAAACTTTACGAAAAGGAAAACAAACTCACAACACTCAAAATCGAAAAACAAGTCATAATGACAACATAACCCCCTCCCCAAACCTATTCGTTAGAATAGGTTTCAAACAAAGGATCACACAATCTCACACTACCTCCTTCCTAGGCATTTGGCAATCTCAAAGCAAGGTGAAGACTTGTTGCCTCTTAGGTACATAATTACACGGGAAAACAACCACAAGACTCTAACATGCATCATCTTATTATAAAGGCCTTCGTGAACCGCAGTAGAGAAAACACCACTAAGTGATGTCGAGACTACCAAGCTTAACTAAGTGCATATATAAATGTGAGAAGCCAAGCGAGAAGAACCTCAAACAAATTCATAGAGATGAAACGCATGGTCAAAGGTCATAACTAGTTAATCTACCCAATAAAAAGTTTAAAAAATTTGGCAATAAACTCCACACAAAAACATGCAAAACTATACTAGGATGAATGTAGTGTATGCAACTAAATACTAAGAAAGCGGTAAACGTGCAAATGCAAACAAGTACAAGATACCATACCCAACATCATAAAGCCAAACAATACTTAACATCATGGTTCACATCCCATCTCCCCTCATGAAACTCAAGCTAGTCCCTAGAAAAAGAGAATGAGAAATAAAAAGTGATACTAGATGTTACCGAATGGTTTGGCCTCGGTCGGCTGAGTATACAAGAATGGACTTGTGAAAAGACTAATTATTAGGATCGTAATCCCCATAATAGTCCCTCCACATGTTAGATAGAAGATCATTAGATTGTTGTAGGGCCTCCTGTTGTTGACGAATGAGTTGTTGCTGCTCCCATATTATCTCTCTCTCATTTTGGCGATGCTCCTCAGCTATCTCCCAATCGCGGTTGCGTTGGGCAATGTGTCCATCAAGATTATGTTGCAACCCTTGGACAGAAGTGGTCAAGGCTGCAACACTAGCATCAACTCTACCGAAACGGTCATCGAGGTAGGCCCGAAAATCAGAGAAGTCAATACCTCTAGACCCATGTGGTGCTCGAGGCGGTGCATGTGGCGGTCTACGAACAGATGGAATATCCGGAAGAGGAACTCGACCAGCTCCATCATCAGTATCCATAGCATGCTCATCTTCCTCATCATCATTATCAACATCAGAATCACTCTGTCGAAGGGAAGCCTTAACATCGGCAGCAGCAGCCGTGGGGTTCTTCATACGATACCTATTCAATTGCACATCAATAGTTGAAGGGGAAAGAGCCGCGACCTCAGAATCCCCCTCGACAATATCCTCAACCCCATGATACTTGCAATAAGCCGTGATGAAACTTGGAAAAATGAAGGGCTACTTCTTCTTCTCCCAATGACGCTCGTATTCTTCATACATGATCTTTCCGATGTCTATACGATGCTTGCCCAACAAGCAGTAGAGGAGCTTAGCATAGTTCGGCTGAATCCATGTGTCATTCTTCCAAGGGATCAGGTTGAAAATACAAAGCTTCATAACCACCATAGCCTCAAGACTAAGGTCACTCCGATGGATCCGTCCTAGTTGTGCCCCGGTTTCTAGAAACACATATTGCCTGTTGATGAAACGCAGGATTGTCAGTTCCGGATCAATCAATTAAATTTGTTATTTAGCTAAAGGCAATTCACGACTACAACGAAAACCATAGTGTAGCAGTAGAAGGACCTCGAGTGTCGTTCTCTAAGGACTATAACTAGCTTTATCAAATTTAATTTAGAATATAAAAACAGCAGACGGAATAGCAAAGGTTTTTCTAACAGATAATGGAGATTGGTGATAGTATGGTCCTTCAAAGCATAACGGGTTAATAATCATGCGTAAATTCCTTGGTTTTGCATGGAGATCTTTGATCAATCAATTGTCCTGTTGTAATTATTAAACACTACGAAGATATAGATACTGACAGGTCAACACTATTGTCCAATTGTGTTCCGTAATTATTCAACACTACGAAGATATAGATATGCATAGGTCGACGAGGGTCCAATTGTGCATAATAATTAATCAACATACGAAGATATAGGCTGCGCCTGATCAACGAAATAAAGCAATAACACGGAGTATAATGCGCGATATAGCCATTAGCATGATTATCAACCCTTCGCTAAGAATTCACATACTACCACCAACGATAAGTTTAGATACTCATAGTTGTCATGCAATCAACAGAAATCATAAAAGAAAACATCTTGAAAGATATATAAAAATAAGTAGAAAAACTGTAAGATACAATGTTACCGAAGGTTGTCAGTCTCCGAAGAATCGCGATCTTACAAGCTCCAAACTGCTATGAAAAAGTGTCTCCTAACCTATGAACCCCCAGAACAGGCTCTGGGAAGTTCCTACCTAAAACTACAGAGAAAGGTGAGAGAATAGGTTTGGAAAAGTATGAATTTCGGAGAAAAACTGAGCAACTATATATAGGCCTCGAATTTGTGTGGGGCGAAGGGCCCCCCACACCGGGCGATTCACCTGGTGTGGGGCGATTCGCCCCACGTCCCGGGTGATTCGCCCGGGAGTAAAATTTGCAGAATTCCGCGTTTTCGACGTGTTTTGGATTTCTTCCCCTTTTCGGACTCGGTTTCTGACTTCTAGTGGCCTTCTAACCTCCAGATTCGACCACTAGACTCCAAATCCTATCCGGAAACCTTCAGATACTCCAAATAGGCTTCTAGAACACCAATTCCTTGTCAACTTCAATATAACTGCCCGGAAATCCTCATTTTTCAACCAAAACCTGTAAAATAAAAACTAAAGGGAAACGTGACACGATTCTAATAAAATGCACTAAAATATAGCTAAATTATCATAGAAGATAGCTAAAATAGGTGAAAAAGACTCGAATGAAATTGTAAATACACATTCATCAAACTCCCCAAACCGAACCTTTGCTTGTCCTCAAGCAACTAAGCTAGACTCTAATGCGAAAAACAATGCAACACATAAAATGGAGTCTCATGCCAAATAAAATGAACTAATCTACTGAATCTATCAAAAAACATATGAAAAAACCATATAAATCAAAGCATGAATATAGGTTGAAGAATACCTCGATTGACATATACACATCCACATAAGCACTTATGTCAAGACAAGATAGTTTCTCGTAACATTCTCTACCTGGACCTAGTCAGTGACGACGTAATGAAGCATGCTAAGATACGAATGGTTGTCCCGTGCCTATGAAACTGAGGACTTACAGCTGTTTACCAAGTTTAAGACTTTCCCTGAAAGAGGTCGAACTAGTACTGGCTCTCATCAACGAAGGAGGATTCCCTATAAAAGATAACACTCCCCTATTCTACCCATCTCTCAAGCAAGTCTTAAGCTATTCACCACTTCCTGAATGGCAGGACGAGGGTGGTCTAGAACAGATGACACTCAAAAACAAAAGTAAAAAAATAGAAAATTACAACACGATTACGAATATTACAAGAATTGGAAAATGAGACACAACACTTTGCTAACTGCTATTTGGCTTTCTTTTTTTTGGACCCTTCCTTGCTTTTTTTTGGGGTCTTTTCTCTTTTTTCTTTTTTTTTTCTTTCAAGTTTCTTTTTTTTCTTTCTTCTTTTTGTCTGGAATTTTTTCTTTTTTTTTCGATTTTTTCTTTAGCCAGCAGTAGCATAAAAAAAAAAAGAGAAAATGACTCACACGACTTCCCCAAACCTATTCAAAGAATAGGTTGGAGTACAAAATTTACGGAAAAGGAAAATAAACTCACGATACGGAAATGAAAACGAAAAACAAGTCTATGATGGTGCAACCCCTCCCCAAACCTATTCGGAAGAATAGGTTATAAACAAAGATCACACAACCTCACACACCTCCTTCCTAGGCATTTAGCAATCTCAAAGAATGGTGAAGACTTGTTGCCTCTTAGGTTCATAATTACTCGGGAAACCAACCATAAGACCCTAACATGCATCATCCTATTATAAAGGCCTTCGTGAACCGCAGTAGAGAAAACACCACTAGGTGATGTCGAGACTACCAAGCTTAACTAAGTGCAATACATAAATGTGACAAAGCCAAGCGAGAAAAACCTCAAACAAATTCATAGAGATGAAGCATATGATTAAAGGCATAGTAGTTGATCTACCCAATAAAAAAGTTCAAAAATTCGGCAATAAACTCCATATAAAACATGCAAGATATCCTAGGATGAATGTAGTGAATGCAACCTAAAAAACTAAGAAAGCAGTAAACGTGCAAATGCAAATGCAGACGGATAAAACATGCGAGGGTACTATACTCAGCCTACCAGTGAGCTCCAAACTAACAATACTAGATCACTTAAATCCTATCCCCCTCATGAAATTAACGCTAGTCCCTAGCAGTAAGAAAATGAGGAAATAAGATGTGATACTAGATGTTACCCCATGGTTTGGCCTCGGTCGGGTGAGTATGCTGCTTTGTGAGTTATTGGGACTGCTCTGGGAGCCTTATAGGTGTCATCAGGTCTTCTGGTAGGGCGGTAGTTCCGTTACAGGCCGGATAGGAACAACTCCTCCATTAGTATCATCATTGCCCGTATGGCCTTCATTGTCACTATTGTCCGCACATCCTCACCAGTAGAGTTGCAGTGTCGAGTAGAATCCTCAAGATTAGCCGCCGCTGTTATGGAATCCTCCATCCTGTAGCCCTCCAATAGGTTGTGAACTGTTGAAGGGGAAAGAGCAGTGGTATCAGACCTCCCCCTCCAGCGTTTACACCCCGAGGAGGTTACAGTAAGCTGCTCGGATACTCAGAAGTCTTCTACCATTTTTTTCCAATGTCGACCACATTCCTACGGTTGATCCGACCGATGTCTATATGATGCTCCCTTTAGAGGCAGTCAGGGGCACCCCAACGAGGGCTGGCACCCATGTCATTATGTTTTGGAACCAAGCTAGCGCTTCGGAACCTTCTAGCAACTGCGAACTCAGATTGAATCCGTCGCGGCAAGATCGTCCCGGTGCCTTCCAGTTCACTCGAACTTTGCAGTCCTTGTGATGGATTGCTGACGTAATAATGGTATCTGTCCCTTCGGTGGTGCATGAATAGGCATAGGAGTCCTTACTCCAGGTGTACTCTAGCTCCTCTCCTCTTGGATAATCCACGACGTTGTTGCAAGACCCGTGGCTCGAACGCACATCTAACGAGGTCACTCTCTTGACATGGTTGTAATCGATCCCCCTCCAATACTTCATAGTAATCATACGGGAATGCTCCTTTCCCTTGGCATGGTTCCTACAAACAACAGTTAGTACCTCGTATGACACAAAACTGACTCATGCATATGCTAGTGTAAGAACGAAACACACAAGTGATAAAATCAACAATCGAGCTCCCCAAACCTTTTATGTCTAGCCTAGCTTCTTCATCATGCAACATACCAATGTAACTACTACATGCAATACATCACATTATGCTCTTGCTAGACAACCAATAACCTAGATAACAAGGCTCAATTCATACCATAGTAGCGAAAAATTCTAGCATCATAAATCCTCATACTCAACAATTAAGCATTCTTCATCCAATCCTCATCATTACATCAATAAACACAATCATAAGCAAGAAATCAAAGAAGAATACATTGCATAACAAGATATATCATCTAGTAGCAAAATTCCCAAATCAACAACCCAAGCATAATTAGCATGCAATTGATAGTAAATAATGCTTCTAATCACACAAACAACCTACCCATGCATCATATAAGCATAATTGAAGCTCAAATTAGAAAACCCCCCAAATTTGAAATTAGGGTTCATAAAGAGATACCTCAGATCTGAAAATTAATGCCTAGGTGAAATCTGTTCGGATGAAAAGATAGATCATGTAATAGGCTTTCGATTGAAGCTATAGAACACTAAATTTGGTGAAGAAATGAAGAAGTTATGAGATTTGAAGGTAAATCGTGATTTTCGGTTTTTTGGGAGAGGAAAGATGAGAATGAAGAAAATGAGCGAAAGAAGGGAAATCCCGTTTTTAATCGTCAGATCGTGGGGCGAATCGCCTGGTGTGGGCGAGTCGCCCCATACGGGGCATTCGCCCGCCCCCCACTCCCGATGCGGGGAGACGAATCTTCGACGAAAAACGCGGTTTTTAATCCCCGAAACCAATTTTCTCATAAAACCACTCGAAAAATCTCACTTAAACATAAGCATATACGACACAGCATGAACAAATTCACATATGAAAAGCAAATTGTTCAAGAATGAATGATGCATAAAGCAAAAAGCGATAAAGAAAGCGATAAAAACTCCGGTTGCCTCCCGGATAGCGCCATTGTTTAAAGTCTTTGACTCGACTCCTGTCTGCGCCTAGCTCTTCTTTTTGCGGGTACTGAGGCTTCCCCTTCATTGGTCTCCTCCTCATGCCACGAACCTGTGAATAAGAAAGAACATAGGCTGCAAGACCACAGTAGTGAGTAGTGTAAGAAGATCAGGCGGATCAGGTGGATCAGATAGGCGTGCAAACACGTGTTGCTTGCCATCCACTTCAATAGTGCAAGTTCTTTGGTAGATGTCCATCACGGAGCGTAGCTTAGTCAAGAACGTTCGCCCAAGAGAATGACATCCCCCGTCCCAGGTGCAGACGCCGGCATAACTACAAATTGGTGTATACAGAAGCTTCACCAATCTTGACCAATACATTTTTCACAACGCCTTCGGGTCTCACAAAGGATCCATCCGCCAGTTGCACAATAGCCCTATGCTCAGATAGTTTTCCAAGGCTACTCTTCTCAAACACATTCAAGGGAGCACGTTAGAGTAGGATCCCGTGTCTAGTGTGGCGACGGAAATCT
>CM051456.1:47710012-47834059 GCA_028274465.1 Plantago ovata | reverse complement strand
TCCATAGTTGTGAACTGTTGAAGGGGAAACAGGTTCAGACCCCCCCTCGGCGTTTTCACCCCCGAGGAGGTTACAGTACTGCTCGGATACTCAGAGTCTTCTACCATTTTTTCCAATGTCGACCACATTCTTCTAATGTGATCCGACCGATGTCTAATGATTCTCCCTTTAGAGGCAGCAAGGGGCACCCCAACGGGGGCTGAGCACCCATGTCATTATGTTTTGAACAAAAGCTAGCGCTTCGGAACCTTCTAGCAACTGCGAACTCAAGAGTGAATCCGTCGCGGCAAGATTGTCCCGGTGCGTTCCAGTTCACTCGAACTTCGCAGTCCTTGTGATGGATGTTGACGTAATAATGGTATCTGTCCCTTCGGTGGTGCATGAATAGGCATAGGAGTCCTTACTCCAGGTGTACTCTAGCTCCTCCTCTTGGATAATCCACGACTTTGTTGCAAGACCCCGTGGCTCGAACGCACATCTAACGAGGTCACTCTTCTTGACATGGTTGTAATCGATCCCCCTCCAATACTTCATAGTAATCATACGGGAATGCTCCTTTCCCTTGACATGGTTCCTACAAACAACAGTTAGTACCTCGTATGACACAAACTGACTCATGCATATGCTAATGTAAGAACGAAACACACAATGATAAAATCAACAATCGAGCTCCCCAAACCTTTTATGTCTAGTCTAGCTTCTTCATCATGCAACATACCAATGTAACTACTACATGCAGACATCACATTATTCTCTTGCTAGACACAATAACCTAGATAACAAGGCTCAATTCATACCATAGTAGCGAAAAATTCTAGCATCATAAATCCTCATACTCAACAATTAAGCATTCTATCATCAAATGCATCATCATTACATCAATAAACACAATCATAAGCAAGAAATCAAAGATAAAGATACATTGCATAACAAGATATATCATCTAGTAGCAAAATTCCCAAATCAACAACCCAAGCATAATTAAGCATGCAATTGATAGTAAATAATGCTTCTAATCACACAAACAACATACCCATGCATCATATAAGCATAATTGAAGCTCAATTAGAAAACCCCAAATTTGAAAATTAGGGTTCATAAAAAGATACCTCAGATCTGAAAAATTAATGCACTAGGGTGAAATCTGTTCGGATGAAAAGAAAGATCATGTAATAGGTTTCGATTGAAGCTATAGAACACTAAATTTGGTGAAGAAATGAAGAAGTTATGAGGTTTTGAAGGTAAAATCGTGATTTTCGGTTTTTGGGTAGGAGGAATGATGAAGATATGAAGAAAATGAGCTAAAGAAGGCAAATCCACGTTTTTAATCGTCAGAAGTCGTGGGGCGAATCGCCCCTGGTGTGGGGCGAGTCGCCCATACATGGCGATTCGCCCCCGACTCCCTAATGCGGGGAGACGAAATCTTCGACGGAAAACGCGGTTTTTAATCCCCGAAACCAATTTTCTCATAAAACCACTCGAAAAATCTCACTTAAACATAAGCATATACGACACAGACATGAACAAATTCACATATGAAAAGCAAATTGTTCAAGAATGAATGCATGCAATAAAGCGGTAAAGAAAGGGATAAAGAAAGCGATAAAAACTCCGGGTTGCCTCCCGGATAGCGCCATTGTTTAAAGTCTTTGACTCGACTCCTGTCCGTGCCTAGCTCTTCTTTTTGCGGGTACTGGGCTTCCCCTTTATTGGTCTCCTCTTCATGCCACGAACCTGTGAATAAGAAAGAACATAGGCTGCAAGACCACAGTAGTGAGTAGTGTAAGAAATATCAGGCGGATCAGGTGGATCAGATATGGCTTGCAACACGTGTTGCTTGCCATCCACTTCAATAGTGCAAGTTCTTTGGTAGATGTCCATCACGGAGCGTAGCTTAGTCAAGAACGTTCGCCCAAGAGAATGACATCCCCCGTCCCAGGTGCAGACGCCGGCATAACTACAAAATTTGTGTATACAGAAGCTTCACCAATCTTGACCAATACATTTTTTACAACGCCTTCGGGTCTCACAAAGGATCCATCTGCCAGTTGCACAATAGCCCTATGCTCAGATAGTTTTCCAAGGCTACTCTTCTCAAACACATTCAAAGGGAGCACGTTAGAGTAGGATCCCGTGTCTAGTGTGGCACGGAAATCTTCAAGCTCACCAATCCCGACCATAACATCGAAACTTTTAGGGAGTGGCTCGGGATCCTCTTGCTCCTCATCACATTCGTCAGAATCAAGGTCCTTCTCTTCTTCCTTAGCCTGTGGAAGTTCTTCCTTCTTGCAACACTCGCACATAGCGACCTTCTTGATGGTGATTTCATCAGGTAGATCACCTGCCAAGGTAATGGAATTCGACTTCTCAGTGTTGCTAGGCAGCTTGCCTTGCTCCCTACTTGCTCCTCGGTCGATCAACTCTTGCATCTTTTGATGGGCAGGCCTAGTGCTCTCTTCCAACCTATCAAGCCTTGCCCTAGTCTTCTCGGAATCTTCTTCATAACGTTTGAGAAAACTTTGGGTGTGATCAACCATCTTTTGCAAGTTCTCCATCAGTTGAGCCGACTTCGAATTTGGTGGCTCTTTCGGAGCGGGGTTTTCGCAGTGGTCATTACCATAGTTTAGCCTACTACGGTCTTGGTTAGGGCCATAAGTTTGGTTAGCCGGTGCATATCCTTGATTGTTTCGGAATCCTCTTCTCCAAAATCCACCTCGAGGATTCCTACCGTCTTGTCCGTAGCTAGCTTCTTGAGTAGCAAACTCCGTAGCAAAGGCTTCCTCTTCGCATCCTCGAGCCCAGTTGCCATCATCATACGCAAGCTCCGATCTACACATATGAGCCCCATGCCCATAGTTCTTGCATATTCGGCATACTTCGTTCGAAACAGTTGTTCCGGTGGCGCTCTTGAGGACTTGCTTCAATTCGTTGGTAAAGCACTCGAATTGATCCCCATTCCCCTATACATAGGGGCTTCTTGAGTCGGTGGAGCTTCAGGTCCACGTCTCCTAACCATTGCCCTTGGGTCCTTGAACTGCGAACCTTAGAAAGCCTTTCGAAAACTGCCCAAACGGCTTCTGCGGTTTCCTCCCAAATATTGCCTCGGCATTGGAAATCCACCACTTGTTGGTTCTCGAAGGTTAGTCAATTGTAGAAGTGTTGGACTAGGTCAGAAAGTTCAAAACCATGGTGAGGGCACTTGTTCGTGAGATCTTGGAACCTCTCAAACGCGGTGTAGATGGTATCATCATAGTCTTGTTTGAATTCAGTGATTTGCGCCTTGAGCGCGGTAGTCAGGGTGTGAGGGAAGTATTTTTCCATGAAAGCTGAAAAAACCTTCTCCCTAGTGTCCAACGAGCCTGCTGGTAGAGAACTCAACCATGACTTGGCTCTGTCGCCAAGCCCCATAGCAAAAACCTTCATCCGTAACTCATCCGTTGTTATTTCAGCTCCGGGTCGTGGGAGTTGGTTGACGAAATCATCGATATCGTGCAAGTATCCCATCACATCTTCCCTTGCTAAGCCATAGAACCTCGGAAGTTGTTGGAATGCGTGGTTCTTGATTTCCAGATCTCGAGTTGCAGACGAAAGAACAATCGCTGGTCCCCTCATACGATCCTTAGTGGGTTGAACCCATGCTTTCAGTGGTCTAGCTTCTGCCATTCCGTCGATTTCCTTGAAAAGACTGTGTAGAGATTCTGAGAAATCGGTATCCTCTATTTCCTCTAGTGCACGCCTTTGAAGTAGTCGCCTTCTTTGGTGGTAGACTCTGTCGATCTCAGCAATCGAATCAGCAAGCGGTGTTCCCCTAGATCGTGTATGTGGCATACACTATCTGTAACAGACTAGGAAAGCAGTATCAGAGAGAGATTAAAAAGGAAAACTAAAACTACTAGAATTAGGAACTGAATGCTGAAAATATAAACAAATTAAACAGAAAAAAAGGAGTATAGTCCCCGGAAACGGCGCCAATTTGATGAAACGCAGGATTGTCAGTTCCGGATCAATCAAATAAATTTGTTATTTAGCCAAAGGCAATTCACGACTACAACGAAAACCGTAGTGTAGCAGTAGAATGTCCTCGAGTGTCGTTCTCTAAGGACTATAACTAGCTTTATCAAATTTAATTTAGAATATAAAAACAGCAGACGGAATAGCAAAGGTTTTTCTAACAGATAATGGAGATTGGTGATAGTATGGTCCTTCAAAGCATAACGGGTTAATAATCATGCGTAAATTCCTCGGTTTTGCATGGAGATCTTTGATCAATCAATTGTCCTGTTGTAATTATTAAACACTACGATGATATAGATACTGACAGGTCAACACTATTGTCGAATTGTGTTCCGTAATTATTCAACACTACAAAGATATAGATATGCATAGGTCGACGAGGGTCCAATTGTGCATAATAATTAATCAACATACGAAGATATAGGCTGCGCCTGATCAACGAAATAAAGCAATAACACGGAGTATAATGCGCGATATAGCCATTAGCATGATTATCAACCCTTCGCTAAGAATGCACATAATACCACCAACGATAAGTTTAGCTACTCATAGTTGTCATGCAATCAACAGAAATCATAGAAGAAAACATGTTGAAAGATATATAAAAATAAGTAGAAAAACTGTAAGATACAATGTTACCGAAGGTTGTCAGTCTCCGAAGAATCGCGATCTTACAAGCTCCAAACTGCTATGAAAAAGTGTCTCCTAAGCTATGAACCCCCAGAACAGGCTCTGGGAAGTTCCTACCTAAAACTACAGAGAATGGTGAGAGAATAGGCCTGGAAAAGTATGAATTTCGGAGAAAAACTGAGCAACTATATATAGGCCTCGAATTTGTGTGGGGCGAAGGGCCCCACACACCGGGCGATTCGCCCGATGTGGGGCGATTCGCCCGGGAGTAAAATTCGCGGAATTCCGCGTTTTCGATGCGTTTTTGGATTTCTTCCCCGTTTCGGACTCGGTTTCTGACTTCTAGTGGCCTTCTAACCTTTAGATTCGACCCCTAGACTCCAAATCCTATCCGAAAATCTTTAGATACTCCAAATAGGCTTCTGGAACACCAATTCTTTGTCAACTTCAATATAATTGCCCGGAAATCCTCGTTTTTCAACCAAAACCTGTAAAATAAAAACTAAAGGGAAACGTGACACTATTCTAATAAAATGCACTAAAATATAGCTAAATTATCATAGAGCATAGCTAAAATAGGTGAAAAAGACTCGAATGAAAGTGTAAAATACACATTCATCACCTGTTGCAAATCACATCTGTGATATCACTTCCAATCCCCCTAGTAGCCCTCGAATACACATAGGAATGGTCACTTCCGGTGAACTATCGTTCCCTCATATGGATAAAATCAGAAATTGAGGCAGGAGTCCATGGCACGATTATGCCTCTAACAAGTACCCCCTCCTTCTCTTCAAGATCCGTATATCCAACATAGAACTCATGGAGAAGGCTCTTATCATACTCTTTGAAACGGTTGGAAGTAAACCAACCCCAATTCCTCTTCTTTGCTAAACGAGAGAGCACCTTGTAACCCGGTCGGTTAGCATGGCCTTCCGGAATTTCAATCGTTCTATCAGGAATGGTCGATCGTCCACCTTGAGCAAGCTCTGCTTGGAGCCTTAAATGGACGTCGATAGCAGTAAGCGACAACTCAAATAACTCATGAGAAGGTTGGGAGCTTGAAGCTGCCCCCTTGCCCTTCTTGCTCTTAGACGAGCCAGCTTTCTTCTTGTCACGTGGTGGCATGGTACCTACAGGCAGCAATTAGTATCTTGTACAACATAAAACAGATGCATGCATATGCAAATGCAAGAGTGAAACAAACGAGTGATAACATCAACAATCGTACTCCTCAAAAGCTCCATGTCTAATCTAGCCACTTCTAGAACTAAAATGCAACACACCAAC
Source organism: Plantago ovata (assembly GCA_028274465.1). Lineage (NCBI taxonomy): Eukaryota > Viridiplantae > Streptophyta > Magnoliopsida > Lamiales > Plantaginaceae > Plantago > Plantago ovata. The sequence goes on along the minus strand of CM051456.1, from coordinate 47,828,125 downwards.
ATATCTTAGACATGTAATAAATCACATTAAGCTCATGCTAGACAACAAATAACCTTAAATCATAAGGCTCAAATCATACCATAGTAGCAAAAAATCTAGCATCAAAAATTCTCAAACTCATCAATCATGCGTTCTACCATCATGTCCATCATTATCATATCAATAAGCATACCCATAGACATGGAATGAAAGGAAAAGAAACAATGCACATTAAGACATAGACATCTAGTAGGCAAAATTCTCAAACCAACAAACCAACCATAATTGAACATGCAATTGATAGTGAATAACGTTTCTAATCACACAAACAATAAACCCATACATCATATAAGATCAATTGAAGCATAAATCAAAAAACTCCCAAATTTGAAAATTAGGGTTCATGTGAAGTTACCTTAGATCCGAAGAATGAATGAACTAGGATGAAATTTGTTTGGATGGAATGAAAGAGCACGTAATGGGCTTCGATTGAAGCTAAAGAACACAAATTTTGATGGAGAATTGAAGGTTTTATGTAAGATGGAAGATATTTTGAGTTGTTGGGTGTTTTGGAGTAAGAGAGGTGAAGAAGATGAGAGAATGAGGAAATTGGGGAGAAATCCCGTTTTTGTATGTCTGAAGACGGGGGGCGATTCGTCCCGTGTGTGGGGCGATTCGCCCCCCATCGCCAGAGAGCGTGAAGCTCTCTGGCGATGTGGGGCGAATCGCCCCATATTTGGAGCGAATCGCCCCCCACTGCCAGAGAGCCTGAAGCTCTGGCTCTCTGGCGATGTGGGGCGGTTCGACCCCCTTGGTGGGCGATTCTCCCCCCACCTCTGGAGGTGGGGAGATGAAATTTTTCGAAAAAGTTCAGTTTTTATCCCTGAAAACCATTTTCCTCATAAAAAACACTCGAAAAAATTCACTCAAACATAAACATAAGCACAAAACATCACATAACCCAACAAATTCACCTAAATAAAGACAAATTGTTCAATGTATGAATGCAATGCAATGCAATAAAGCGATAAAAACTCCGGGTTGCCTCCTGGACAGCGCCATAGTTTATAAAGTCTCTGAATCGACTTCTTCTTGCTCTTTAGTTCTTGTTCTTGAGGGTACTAGACTTCCCCTTCATCGATCTCTTCCTCATGCCTAGTACCTGTGAGTGAGAATGGATATATACAGCAAGACCAAAGTAATTAATAGAATGAGAAGCATTGAAGTGAGGACTAGGATCAAATATGGCTCGCAACGCATGTTGCTTACCATCCACCTCAATGGTGCAAGTTCTGCAGTAGATGTCAATTACGGAGCGTAGCTTAGTCAAGAACGTTCGCCCCAAGAGAACAACATCCCCCATTCCCGGTGTAGACGCCGGCATCTCCAAGGCCACTCTTCTCAAACACATTCATAGGGAGCACATTCGAGTAAGAACCCGTATCAAGTGTAGCACGGATATCGTCAAGTTCACCAATCCCAACCTTCACATCGAAACTATTAGGAATTGGCTCGGGATCTTCTTGCTCCTCATCGCTAACATCAAAACCAAGGTCCTTCTCTTCTTCCTTGGATAGTGGGGGCTCTCCATCCTTGCAACACTCAAAATTAGCAACCTTCTTGATGGTGATTTCAACAGGAAGATCACCCACGAAGGTAATAGACATCGACTTCTCAGTGTTGCTAGGAAACTTCCCTTGCTCCCTACTTGCTCCACGATCAATCAATTCTTGCATCTTTTGATGAGCAAGCCTAGTGCTTGCCTCCAACTGATCAAGTCTTGCCCTTGTCTTCTACGAATCTTCTTCATAACGTTTAAGAAAACCTTGGGTGTGATCAACCATTTTCTGCAAATTCTCCATGAGAAGAGCCGTCTTCGACTTCGGTTGCTCTTTAGGGTGGGATTTTCACAGTGGTCATTACCATAGATAAGATTACTACGGTCTTGGTTAGGGCCATAAGTTTGGCCAGCTGGTGCATATCCTTGGTTGTTTCGGAACCCCGTTTCCAGAATCCACCACGAGGATTCCTACCATCTTGACCATAGCTAGCTTCTTGAACTCCAAATTCTGCAGCAAAGGCCTCCTCGTCGCTTCTTTGAACCCAATTACTACCATCTTGTGCAAGCTCCGACCTACACATATGAGCCCCATGCCCATAGTTCTTGCAAATCCGGCAAATCTCATTAGAAACGGATGTTCCAACTGAGCTCTTGAGAACTTGCTTCAGCTCATTGGTGAAACACTCAAATCGATCCCCACTTGCTCCATACATTGGAACCTCCTGATTGGGTGGAGCATCGCGCCTCCTAAACACTTCTCTTGGATCCTTGAATTGAGATCCCTTAGCAAGCCTTTCGAAAACCGCCCAAACAGCCTCCGCGGTTTCTTCCCAAATATTACCACGACACTGGAAATCCACCACTTGCTGATTCTCAAAAGTGAGCCCATTGTAGAAGTGTTGGACAAGATCCGAAAGCTCAAAACCATGGTGTGGACATTTGTTCAAGAGGTCGTTGAACCTCTCAAGCGCGGTGTAGATCGTCTCATCATAGTCTTGTTTGAAACCAGTGATTTGCGCCTTAAGCGCGGTAGTCAATGTGTGAGGGAAGTATTTCTCCATAAAGGCTAAAAAGACCTTATCCCAAGTGTCAAGCGAACCGGCTTCCATAGAGCCTAACCATGCCTTGGCTTTATCGCCAAGCCCCATAGCAAAAACCTTCATTCTCAGCTCATCCTCCGTCACCTCCGTGCCCGGCCTTGGGAGTTGGTTGACGAAGTCATCGATATCATGCAAATACCCTATCATGTCTTCCCTAGCCAAGCCATAGAACCTTGGGAGTTGCTGGAATATGTGGTATTTGATTTCCAAGTCACGAGTCGCAGGCGAAAGGACAATCGCTGGACCCTTCATTCGTTCCTTGTGGGGTTGAACCCATGATTTCAACAGTGGACGAGCCATCACGGGATCTTCAAAGAGTGCTCGAAGATATTCAGAGGAATCGATTTCTTCTATGTTACCTTGAGAGAGATTCCGCCTTCTTTGATGGTAAACCCTGTCAATTTCTTCGATAGGTTCAGCAAGAGGTAGTCCACTAGATCGCGTATGTTGCATACACTATCTGTAACAATGAATGGAAAGAGTATCAAAAGTGAGCAAATTAACTAAACTTGGTAAATCTAGGAATTGAATGCTGAAAATATAAACAAGCTAAAGAGAAAAAAGGAGTATAGTCCCCGACAACGGCGCCAATTTGATGAACGAGATTGTCAGACTCAATTAATCAAATAAATTTGTTTTAGCCAAAGGCAATTCACAACTACAACGAAAACCAAGACACGTAGTGTAGAAGTAAAATAACCTCGAGTGTCGATCTCTAAGGACTATAACTAGCTTTACCAAATTTAACTTCAACTATAAATCAGAAATCAAGCAAAGCACAGATTTTTCTTATCAATATGATGGAAGTCAGTGATAGTATGGTCATTCAAAGCAACGTGTAATAATCATGCATGCAGTACTTGAAGTTTGTATAGAGATCTATGATTATGTATTGTCCTACGTGTTCCTTACAATTCAACACTACGAAGATAGATGGCTTAGATAGATCAAAGAAATAAAACAATAAATCAAGTCTTTAACGCGCGAAGCCACTCATGCATAATCAAGAACCCTAGCTAAGAAATCACATACTATCACCAACGATAGATTTAGCTACTCATATTGCAATCAACAAGAATAAAAGCAAGATTGAATGAAAACATGTTGAATGAAATAAATAAAAGCAGAAAAATCGTGAGATACAAGTTACCAGCGAAGGTTGTCAATCTCCGATGAATTGCTAACTCACAAGCAAGAATCGAAAATCAAAGATGTCCAATCTCTATGCTAAAGCTTCCAAATCAATAAGAAATATAGTCTCCTAAGCTAATAATTCCCAGAACAGGCTCTGGAGAATTTGTCTCTCAAAATAATGTGAAAAGGTCTTAAAAACGTAGAAAAATAGGCAAACTATATATAATGTTCAGAAACCTCCCAGGCGAACCGCCCCAGGTGTTGGGTGATTCGCCTGGTGTGGGGCGAATCGCCCCACGTCCCAGGCGGTTCGCCTGGGACATCCAGACTGGCGAGAGCGAGATTTTTGGTCTTCTTTTCCTTTCCGGACTCGGATTTTGCCTTCTAGTGACCTTTAAGCCTTGAAACTCGTCCCCTAGGCCTCAAATCTCATCTGGAACCCTCTAGATACAACACGAATGTCCTCGAAACACCAAAACTTCATACTCTTCATCAATATTTCCCATAAACATACGTTTTTTACCTAAAACTTGAAAAATGCAAAGAAAAGGGAAACGTGACACTATTCTAATAAAATGCACTAAAATATAAGCTAAATTAACCTAGAGGATAGCTAAATTGGTGAAAAAGACTCGAATAAAATTGTAAAATACACGTTCATCATGGCCTAATGCATCGGTTGGCCATTTGATCATGAGATTTCTCCACTCTACCTCCTTGAGGATTTCCACCTTCCAACTACACAAAGGTGTGTATTCTTGGAATCGTTCTAGGTATGGTTTGAGCGAGGTCCTTCTCATCGTGTTACTGGGACCTCTTCTTTCATGTGGAGCTCTTCTTGCTCGTTGAATAGCTTGTTCCCTTGCTATCCTTTCTACATGTGGGATTCTTACCGACCACGCCGGCTCTTCTGATCTGCGGTATCGGTTCACATTTTGCCTTCTTCTGTCTCTCTATGTGATCCAGAAAGCTCTGAGGCTACCATCATAGTCCTCCTCAGACTCTACATCTTGTCGATGATCCCTTATCCACTGCATCAAGTGCGCATTGATTGTATTTCTACACAGGTACCTCAGGCGGTATATTATATCGTGGTCCTCCACCAGTCTGGCCACTTGGTTGAATCTTGATAAAAAAGCCAGTGTGTCCTCCTCTTGATATTGGACCACATCTTCTAGACTTTTCAAGGGTAGCGCCCCCTGAATGGTACCACTAAATCGGTAGATGAAGCATAATCTCATCTCCCAGAAGCTCATGACTTCTCTGTTGGGCAATGTATCCCACCATGCAGGGCTTCTCCCATGAGGGTGTTGCGGAATGCATGCCTCCAAGGAATGTTCTGGCTCCTAGCTTTTGCAGCAAACATGTCAATATGCTCCTTTGGATCCCCTTGCCCATAATAAGCTCTAAGAACATCTTCCACCATTGGTACTATTTGATCCTCTGCATGATTTATCCTTTGTGCTCGAATCGCCTCCTCCGTGTTCCGGATATTAAGGTCTAAGAACATCTTCCACCATTGGTACTATTTGATCCTCTGCATGATTCATCCTTTGTGCTCGAATCGCCTCCCCCGTGTTCCGAATTGCGCCTTGCAACTCAGTAATTATGTGGCTCAAATCTTCGCACTGTCCCAAGAGCAGTTGTGGATCTTTAGTCCCCTTGCCCATAATAAGGTCTAAGAACATCTTCCACCATTGCTACTATTTGATCCTCTACATGATTCATCCTTTGTGCTCGAATCGCCTCCTCCGTGTTCCGGATTGTGCCTTGCAACTCAATAATTATGTGGCTCAAATCTTCGCACTGTCCCAAGAGCAGTTGTGGATCTTTAGTCTCCTCAGGTTGGCCTTCACTACGGTATCCTTCTAGCTCCATGTCTCCTTCGTTCAACGATTCCTCCTCGTTTATAACTTGTAGCAGGTTCTCCTCCCCGTCCTGGCTTCCATTCTCTTGACCAAGGAACCTCAAGTGAAATCTAAGTGTCCTACCCTCGGGCAGTACGTCCAGATGCACCATGGGAGTCCTTCCGTTGCTAGCATTGGCCAGGGTGTTTGAAAGGTGTGTATTGAAGTCAACGGGAAACAAAGGTTGGGTTTCTTAGATCTGGCTCTCTTGATTTGACAAAACTGGACTTTGTGTGGATATATCTGGAGTAGGTGGTCGTTGGTTGGGTACATTTGGTAGGGTATGTGGGTCTGTGGCTAACTCGAGTTCCCTTTCCAGGTTTTCCTCAGGCAAATCATCAAAAAGATCCATCTCATCCGTCCCATCAGCACTCAAAACAGAATCATTAAAGTCCTCATCCCCAGAATAACAACAAACAGAATAATCATTATCATCTAAGGTCTTTTCACCCATAACCTCCTCAATCATTGTCTCATTCAAAGCAACAGTATCATCAATATGGGGGTAATAAGGGGCAGCATGAGCATTTAAGTGGTCTTGTGTATTTGGACTTAACACTCCGGATCTACGACTCATATCAATAAATAACCCAGATCTACTGCAAGAACCAGAACCATTTACTTCAAATGACTTCATTAAATGGGATAGGGTACCTGAGATAAGTTTCTTTCCACCGTTTGGGACCAGATCTGAGACCGATGATGGATCTTCCGTCTTTTCATACTCTGTTTCCGCATCCTCCTTGCTCTGCTTCAGTCCTTGCTTCCTCTGTTCCACCAGATCTTCATCCATCCTTAACCCTCTGTCAGATCCCTCCACCTGGGTACTTAGAACTTGAGTTATTCGGTCCTTATCCATCTTATCTTTTACCTCATCATTCACATTTATATCAGTTCTTGCTTCAACAATTCCTTTGGGGGGTTCCATGGATCCACTCCCTTTAAGGATGTCTGGGTACGGAACTCTGAATTTCCTCTGCCCTTGTTAAAGCAAAGAACCTAGAAACAAGCTTTTGTGTCGTTTCCCACAAACGGCGCTAGAAATGATGGGATGTGATTTTCCCTTGGGAGATAAAACAGGTAATGACCAATAACTCGCTTTACGTGACTCTGGTGGATGGATCTGAAGGAGGTAAGATCTTCTTTTCGGGTGCCGCCTCATCCTGTCCTCTTGAACCGTGTGAACCGTGACTCTCTGCCTTGTCCGACCTCAGAATCTTCTAGTCTGAATCCTCGCTCCTCTGGCTGTAGGCTTCAACTCCGATCGTCCTTCCTCGAGCAATATCTACCTGGGGGGGTGACATGTGTTGCCCGGTCTGCCTTTTGGTCAAATCGGTTTGGAAGACTTTACTTGAAGGTGGTTGAACGCCGACCTTGTGAATATGGAACAGTGTGTGTAGGTGACTGGTGACGATGAGTGTAGTGAATATAACAGTAATGATGAAGGATATTTCTCCAAGATGGATTTCCAAGATGAACTCTTGTTGTTGCCTTGAGCTTCCCACCAAGAAGACTCAAGGCTGTACCTGTGAAATGAAGTTCTTGGCAGTGTTGCCCTAATGTGATTTCCACCTTCGCTTTCTCTATGAGAACCACTCCTTTTATAGTCCTCAAATGAGCGCATGTCGTTGCCATCACAACATTCTGCCAAGTGTCCACACACATATGTGGTTGGTAGTCTATACCTTGACAGTCATGGACGTGGCCCAATGATCGTGTAAGGATAAATATCTGTCTTGATCTTATCCACTTGTGTTATGCAACTATTTGTTATTGAAAAATCTAGATGCTTTATCGTGTTCCCCCGTATACATAAGTATTAGACCTCGGATATAGCATCCGGAAGCATGTGACTCTGGGATCTCCGGCATACGCCGTTATGGCCCTTGCCCTTAGGACCTTTACAGGCAATTTCCATAGACTCTTGATCCCGGACGTGTTTGGAACCTGAAGGTGCATGGTTGCGGATGTGCCAATTTACTCGAGGGAGTGACCTCTCGGTATATCGTCACTCGCATCGGAAGCATCCTCGTAGTTTCTAAGTACTCCGGAGAGTCCGGGTCGCCCTAACTCGCATGTTGACGAACTAGGACGAGACTGGACATATTTTAGTAACATCAATTCATCAATCCAAAAGTGGTATTAGAGCCACTCATGCTAAGCTATTAAGAAACCTTCAGTTATTTAGATTCACTTCGATTCAGACAAATTTGTTCATGCTGCTGTGTTTGTCATATTCGTTATAATAATTGATATGGAATAAGACAAGTAGTATGAGACAATTTCAAGAAAATTGAGCAAGAAACTTTTGATACCGCTTCAATTTTGTTACAAAATTAAATCACTTCCTTGCAATTTTTAAATTTTGTTTTGGAACAAACAAAAGAATTTGGAATTGGTTTATTGATCCAATCCTTGACCACCGTTTCTGTTTCTCATATCCGCACAGCAGCACCACGTGCCACCACATACCACCACACACCGCATAGAATCGGCTAAATAAACCTCCATGTTACTGTTAGCACCGCTGCAAACTTGACGCGACTATTAAGCTACAAAATCAACCAAACCGACCACCATAAGGACTCTCGATTCCAATCGAAAACATGATGTAGAGTGACATTGTTGATGTCGTTAGAATCAAAATTAATATTTGTTTAGAAAAGTCAAAGAACACTCAACACTACACAAGACTAGTGCAATGGTAAGTTGTCCCGGAGTGGCGTTCTCTCGGGACCTAACGTGGTTTTGCTTGGTTTCTTTGCTAGTTGTTCGGTGAACTAATTGAATCAGTTTGAAAAGAGTTTTGAAAACAAGTTTGTAAACTTTAACACAATCGAGACAAGGAAGCAACTTGAACGAGTTTTGTAATCAATAGATGAAAGGGTTGGTGGTAACAACGGGATCAAACATGTAATGAAACACACATATGCTTGTAAGTTCAGTGCGTATAGCCTTCAACAAGTTCTTCAATGTAAACCGTCTAGACAAGTTTAAGACGCACTTCTTGAAAGGTTTCTATCGATACTTTAGAAGTGGTGTCACTCCACTATTTATTTAGCATGCTGCATACTCAAATCATTTACCATAGCCTTAATCGACCGAGAGCTTGTCACATACTCATATTCGAAGATATCTTATTGGCAACTATGATAAACGTAAGATAATATGCAGCAAGATCGAATCAAAATCTCATACAAGCATAGTGAATTTCACATCATGTTTGCACCCACATTGCACCACCAACACAAGAGATTTAGCTACTCATAATCATGCTAAACATACACAATTCATATGAATAATCCATAGAAAACATAATAATCAAAGTACAAAGGATTTGATACAATGTTACCACAAGCTGTCACTCTTGAGTGTAATCGCTAAATCCTTCCGTAGATCAATGTAAAATGTATTCTAGGTGTCAAATCCACAATCTCTAAAGAATGAAAATGGTTTAGATGATCAAATTCTAGAGTTAGGGCTATAGGAAGCTCCCAAAACGCAGATGGATGTCTCTGAAAATGAAAAAGTATATGAAATGTAACTGAAAATTCTGTATTTAATGTGCAAAATCTGGTCTGCAGAGGCCGCTGGGCGAACTGCCTGGCAGAGCTGGGCGATTCGCCCAGCCAGGCAGAGCCTCGCTCCTGGGGCGGTTCTCCCCACTGTGAGCCGCTTTCTGGGAGTTGCTGTTTTGCTACTCCCTACAGGCGAATCCCCTGCAGTCCGATGAGCTGCTACAACTATTTCTTCAGTCCCGAGCCTTGCAAAAGCCTCCAAATTCCACGGGAATACATCTTCAGTCACTTATTAAGGGCTCGGGTGCTCACGGGCACGTCCATGGAAGTCAAGGTGCTCAAACGTGATCCAAATGCAACCAAAATGTGTGTTTAAGCTCGATTCCACCATTTTGTACCTAAACACCTTAGAAATGCAAAAGAGGTAAAACGTGACATTATTCTATAAAACTACCAACAAAACTAAGCTTGAAGACAGCAAAAGAAGGCAAAAAAGACAAGATGAACGTGTCAAAAATACGTTCATCAATTGTGTTAGCTCCATCATGCGATTTGGGTTTACGGGTGTGGATCGGTGAGGGAGATGGCTAAAAATTTTGATTTACAGGCGGCGGTCATGGAGGATTTGGGCAGTGGCAAGGCAGTATAGAGCTTTCCGTGGTGATTTTGAGGCGTGCGTGTGTGTGAGGTTGAAGATGAATGAGTTTTTTCATTCTGGGCTTTATTAGGCTTTACTTGCACATCCAGACCATTTTGTATGGGCTCTAATTTGGGTCACCTTAGTTTTCTTGACCCATTATGAATCTCCTGCGCATGAATGAAATTACGAGACACTACTAGCAGCTATGGTTGCTTGTTGCTGCTTTGTTTTTTTTTTCTTAATAATTAACTAAGCTAATAAAGCTCACTCATTACTAATAGTTGTCTTTGATTATTCTTGCAAGTTGAGGCATAGGGGTTTAAATATGAAGTACCTATAAACTTGAATATTGTGTATTTGTATGAATTTTAAACCTCTTATATTTTGTTTTATCATTTATGCGGAACGTGATCGGCCGAAAGGAAGATTGAGTTTGCCAAATGATTAATACAAATAATAAAAATGTGTTTATTTATTTATGCGGAATATGACCGACCCAAATTAGAAATGTTATGTTTTGGCCAAATAATAAACACTAGGTAATAAATATGTGACATTCGGTATAATTCCATGCATATAGTGTATCGGCCCAAATGAAGGTATACTATTGACCGGAATTGTTGTCAATATTTATTAAATTGAGATTAATAAAATGTGGTGATTTTCGGTATTTTCCATGCATATACTGTATGGGCCAAAAGGAAATTATACTTTTTTTTTTTAGAAGCAGGAAATGGTTTTATTCATAACCAATCAAGGAGCTGTAGCTCAAGTTGAAAGCTTACAATCAGAGAAACGTACACAGAAAAACTAGCAGCAGCAACATAAGGGAAAATGAAAAAAAACGTAAGGAATTCTGACAATACTAAGAAAATCTGGAAAAAACAACCCAAAGACATCGACTCAAGCTGCTAAATCAACCAGGTTCTGTGTAGTCAAAGGGGAGAGAAATGAATCCTATTGCGTCGAACACGAAGGAGTGACACAGTTTATGAGCCAACTGGTTTGCTTCCCGCCTAATATGCTGAACTTTAACGTTTTCAAACTCGCTCAGAGAACTCTGTATTGCAGAGTAAATATTTCCAGTTGTAGCAAACTGCATTGTATTATTTATCAAGTCCAGAATAACTTGGAGTGCGTCCCCTTCGAGAATGATCCTCCTGCTGTCCAAACGCTGCGCTAATTCCAAGCCCATCTGTGCTGCTAATAACTCTGTCGTAACCACATCATGATGAGCCTTCAGCTTGCGCCGCTGCCAAGCCAGAACCAGACCAGTATGGTCTCGACAAACTGCAGAGATGCCTCCAAACGAGCCATCAAACGGGACTGCGGCATCAAAGTTAACCTTTATTACCCCCACAGGTGGTGATTGCCATGGACCCAGCACAGTGTGTTGTTTATCGATGAACTTGCCAACAGGCTGGTACGCATTAGACCTATGAAATTTAGTGAAATTCCATACAAAGTTCACCGTTTCCATGGGCTCGCAATCCTGTTCTTCAAATTTGCGGTTGTTTCTAGCATGCCATATGCTCCAACAGCATATCACAAATAATTCAAACTGCTCCCCATCGGATCGCAGACGAACACCAGTAATCCAATGCCAGATATCTTCTGTGGCAGCATAAATAATATATGTAGGAAAATGCACCAAGGCCCATACCTGTCGAGCAAAGTGACAATCGCGAAACAAGTGAAGTAGCGATTCTGATTCAGTCCCGCAGATTTCACAATTTGGCAGAGATGAGATGTGCCTCCTACACAGTTCATGGTTTACAGGGAGTATACCATGGAGAAATCTCCACAAGAAATGTCGAATTTTTGGAGGCACACGTATTGACCACACAAAGTTCCAGTTACGGGATAGAGGATGAGAAGATGTACCAGACTGATCTGCAATAGCTTGACTTTTTAAGGTCATTGCAAGCCTGTATGCGAATTTGACCGAATATATCCCCGACTTTGTGTGGTGCCAAATCAGGACATCATTATCGTTAGCATGGGCCAAGGGAATTTTCATAATCTCTTCGATGTCCTCCTGCCAAAAAAGAAATTGAAGTATAGATAAATCCCATTCGTGTACATGAGGATGAATTAAAAATGAGACCTGTAAAGGACCTTCATGAAACAGGTCTGGAGTTTTTGGTTTAAAAGAATTATTGCCCGGAATCCACTTGTCATCCCAAACACTAATATTTTCCCCATTTCCAACTCTCCAGCGCATACCTGTATTCACAAGATCCTTAGCAGCTAGAATGCTTTTCCACGTAAAGGAGGCATTAGCATTTGGCCTAGCATCAAAGATATTAGAATGGGGAAAATACTTAGCTTTGAGTAATCTACTTAAGAGGGAATCAGGTTCGTTAAAAATTCTCCAGACTTGTTTACCAAGTAAGGCAAGGTTGAAAGCTTTTAAATCTCTAAAACCTAAACCCCCGTCCCTCTTACTCAAACATAAAGTATCCCAACTAACCCAATGCATATTCCTGTCCTTACCATTACTCCACCAGTATTTGGAAATAAGAGACTCTATTTCCTTAAGCAAGCTATCAGGTAAGTTAAAGCAAGACATAACGTAAGTAGGGATGGCATTTAAGACAGACTTTATCATAACTTCTTTGCCCGCCTTCGAGAGAAATTTTCCTTCGAAAGATTGAATCTTCTTCCAGACCATTTCTCTCAACCAGGCAAAAATTTCTTTTTTGTTTCTTCCCAAAGAGGTTGGAAGGCCAAGATACTTTTCATGTTTTTGCACAATTTGCACATTCAAAATATTTTGGATTTTAGCAACAGTATTAGCCTGGACATTCTTACTAAAAACCACATTTGACTTTTCAAGGTTGATTACTTGGCCAGAACCCAAGCTATAAACATGCAGAATATGCATAATAGCATGCGCAGCAGTAAAGGAAGCTGGACAAAATATCATAGTGTCATCCGCAAATAAAAGATGAGAAATCTCAGGAGCATGCGCATTAAGCTTTATGCCTTTTATAAGGCCCCTATTAGTAGCAGCAGCGAAAAGAGAACATAGAGCTTCAGTGCAGAAAAGAAAAAGATAAGGAGATAAAGGGTCCCCTTGTCTGATTCCTCGTGTAGGTGTAAAAGGGATTGACTCACTTCCATTCAAGATCAGAGAATAAGAAACTGTACGAATGCATAGCATAATTATTTTTATAAAATCATCATGGAAACCAAGCTTTTGCATAAGTTTTTCCAGAAAAAGCCACTCAACTCGATCATAAGCTTTGCTTAAATCTAACTTTAAAGACAAAAAACCTTCTTTCCCTGTACTTTTACGTTTCAGATAATGATTGAGTTCATAAGAAACTAGCACATTATCAGTAATCAGACGACCAGGAATAAAAGCTGATTGAGACTCACTAATTAATGCATCCATATGAGGCTTTAGTCTATTAGTAACGCACTTAGAAGCTACTTTGAAAACCACATTACTAAGACTAATAGGTCTAAATTGGCTGATAACATCTGGGTTCTTGCATTTAGGAATCAAGATAATATGAGTAAAATTTAGTTTAGTATCAAGAACTCCATTATTAAGAAAGTCTAGGACACAACTAGTTACCGAGGCTCCAACAATTGACCAAAATTTCTGGAAAAACAAAACGGGGAGGCCATCAGGGCCAGGGGATTTAAGGGGGTACATTTGGAAAAGAGCTTTTTTTACCTCATCAGTAGAGTATTGTTGACAGAGTTCCAGATTAAGCTCCGCTGAGACTTTGGGGACTATATATTCCAGGGCTGCGTTAATATCATCTTCAGAAGGCTGAATAGTACTGTAAATCTGTTGGAAGTAGTTAACTGCAATCTGACCCATACCTGGAGGATCTGTAATCAGCTGCCCTTGATCATTCTTCAACCCCAGAATTTCATTCTTTGCAGACCGCCGAGAGGCTTGAGTATGGAAAAAGCGAGTATTACGGTCCCCCTCCTGTGCCCATTGTACCTTAGCTCTCTGCCTCCACATAATAGTTTCTCTTTCAATCAATTCCTCCAACTCGGATTTCAGCAAAGCAACTTCGTCGCGTACCTGTTGTGTGAGCTCGATCTCCAGGAGATCCCCTAACTTCTTTTTGATCTGCTTTATACGACCCTTAACCGCCCCAAAAGAGCTCCGACCCCAATTCGTCAATCCCAGTTTACAGTTGACGGCCGCATCAGTGAACTGCAGATCGGAATCCCAACTATCCGCTACCACCTTCTCTATCTCACTATGCCGGATCCACATGGCTTCAAACTTAAACCCAGATCTGTGTGTATGTCGATGAGGTCGCTGGGAGTGAAGGGAAAGTTTGAGGGGGTTATGATCCGAAAAAGACGCTTTGAGATGGTAGAGTGCGGCTGATGGGAATAATGCTGACCAAGTCGACGAGCAGAGCGCTCTATCCAGGAGGCATCTAATAGTATGAGGGTAAAGTCTTCTATTACACTGTTTGCAGGACTTATTACCAATTTTATTATTCTTGTATGAGGATACTGCTTAAAGTTGTTATTTCTGTCCAAAGAATAAATAGCAGATTGTGCTTGGTATCTCACAATAGCCCATAATTGCTTATATTAGTCTTCTAGACGAATTGATTGCACATAATACTTCGGTTTTATATATTTTGTGCATTAAGTGAGTGATCATTATTGATTTGAGCATGTTACTTGTTTTTTTCAGTTAATATGTCTGCTCTATCTGCCAACTTAAACAACATTCCGGTGCTTAACGGCACAAATTTTCCAAAATGTAAAGATCACATTTCCATTTTATTGGGTTGTATGGATCTGGACTATGCGACCAGGCATGATGAGCCTTCTGTTATCACTGATAAAAGTACAACCAATGAAAAGGCTACTCGTGATAAGTGGGAGCGCTCTAACCGCATGAGTCTTATGATCATGAAGCATTCAATTCCTGATACCGTCCGGGGCTCAATGGCCGAGTAGGAGAATGCCAAGAAGTTCCTAAGCCAAAGAGCAGCACGATTTGCTGGATCAAGAAAAGGTAGAGACAAGCACCATTCTTGGAAAGCTTGTTTCAATGCGCTATGATGGCAAAGGGAACATAAGGGAGTACATTATGGAAATGTCTAATCTTGTTACTCGGTTGAAGGCATTAAAGTTGGAATTGTCGAAAGACATCCTTGTGCACCTCATACTGATCTCTCTTCCTACACAGTTCACTCCTTTTAAAATAAGTTACAACACAAAAAGGAGAAATGGACTTTGAATGAGCTTATTGCTCAGTGCGTTCAGGAGGAAGAGAGGCTGAAACATAAGATTGAAAGTGCTCACTTGGCTTCGACCTCTCGTGGCAATGTTGCTGGTAAGAAAAGGAAGCGGAATCATAAGGGTAAAGGAGTTGCAGATTTTGGAACTTCACACCCTAAAGCTCAGGAGAAACATGATAAGGGCCTTCCATGTTTCTTTTGTAAAAGGACTGGTCATGTGAAGAAGGATTGTTCCAAATATGCTAAGTGGCTCGATAAGAAAGGTACACTTCTAAACTTTGTTTGTTCAGAAGTTATTTGTTCAGAAGTTAATTTGGGTTTGACACCGAAGCATTCGTGGTGGATAGATACAGGTGCAACTATTAGCATTAGTATCACGATGCAGGGTTGTCTAACGATCCGAACGCCAAATGATGCTGAAAGATACATCTATGTGGGCGACGGCAATAAAGTACCTGTGGAGGCTATTGGATCTTATAGATTAGTATTAGAATCTGGTTTTTGTTTGGATTTGAAAGATACTTATTTTGTACCGTCTTTTAGATGAAATTTGGTTTCTGTTTCTCGTTTGGACAAATTTGGTTTTACTTGTTCATTTGGGAACGATAAATTTAGTCTATTTCAATATTCAAATATTGTCGGTACAGGTTCTTTAGTTGATCATCTATATAAATTAGATCTGCATGTCTCACACATGAATGAAACCCTGCACACAGGCAACTTTGGTATTAAGTGAAATTTAATGAATGAGAAGTCTTCTATATTCTGGCACAAGAGATTGGGACATATTTCGAAATAAAGGCTTCAAAGACTTGTGTCAGAAGACATTCTTGGCCCTCCTGATTTTTTGGACTTCGACATTTGTGTTGAATGTATGAAGGGCAAACAAACAAATATAAGGAAAATAGGGTCCAACAGGAGCTCAGGTGTCTTGGAATTAATACATACAGATATTTGTGGTCCATTCCCTATGGCTTCTTGGAATGGTCAATAATACTTTATTACTTTCATAGACGATTACTCCCGTTATGAATATTTGTTTCTAATACATGAGAATTCTCAATCCTTGGACGTTTTCAAAGCTTACAAAGATGAAGTTGAAAATCAACTTAATAAGAAAATTAAAGTTGTTAGATCTGACCGTGCAAGTGAATATTATGGCAGATTTGACGGCTCAGGTGAACAACGCACAAGACCTTTCGCGAGGTACTTAGAAGAATGTGGCATTGTTCGTCAGTACACCATGCCGGGACAACCAAGTCAAAATAGTGTGTCTGAGAGACGTAATAGAACTCTAAAGGATATGGTTAGAAGTATGATTAGTCATTCTTCGTTACCAGAATCTCTTTGAGGGGAGGCCTTAAAGACTGTAGTGTATATCCTTAACGGAGTTCCGAGCAAAGTAGTAGCTAAAACCCCTTATGAGCTATGGAATGGCAAGAAGCCTAACATAAAGATTTTCATATTTGGGGTTCTCCAGCAGAAGCACGGCCTTATAAGCCTAATGAAAAGAACTTGGATTCAAGAACTATTAGCTGCTACTTTGTGGGATACTCGGAGAGATCTAGAGAATTCAAATTTTACGATCCTTCGAGTAGATCATTTACTGAAACCGAGAATGCAAAATTCATTGATGATGTTGAAAATAGTAGGAGCTCATCTCCTAGGAGCATCGTCTTTGAGGAGGAGTACAATGGTATTCCTATTATTGCATCTGAAAAAGGATGAAGTGCCAGTCACTGTCATTCCTTGAAATGCAAATACGTAAATTCAAGACGATCAAGAGCTGGCTCCACCTGATCCAGAAGAACCTCAACAACCTAAAATAGAAGTGCCACTAAGGATATCCACTAGGGAGAGAAAACGTGCTATATCTGACGACTATGTCGTGTATCTTGAAGTACATGAGTTTGGCATTGGTCTAGAAGATGATCCTATATCTCTTACCGAGGTCAAACAAAGTGTTAACTCTCAAAAGGGGATGGGTGCCATGAAATATGAGTTGAAATCTATGGATGATAATGGCGTTTGGGATCTTGTCGAGTTGCCTAAAGGAGTGAAACCCATTGGTTGTAAATGGATTTTTAAAACCAAAAGGGATTCAAGTGGCAACATCGAAAGATATAAGGCTCGCCTAATCACCAAAGGATTTACTTAACGGGAAAGGCATTGATTATAAAGAGACATTTTCTCCAGTTTCAGTGAAAGTCTCTTTTCGGATCATCATGGAACTACTAGCTCATTATGACTTGGAGCTATGCCAGATGGATGTTAAGACTGCTTTTCTTAATGGTAACATTGAGGAAACAATCTATATGGTGCAACCAAATAGCCTTGAACAAAGTAGCTCTAACAGCCTGGTATGCAGATTAAAGAAATCCATCTACAGTTTGAAACAAGCATCCCGTCATTGGTATCAAAAAATTGATCAAATTATCACCTCATACGGGTTTGTAGAAAACGTTGTTGGTCAGTGTATCTTTTTGAAAATTCAGTGGGAGCAAGTTTATCTTCCTGGTGTTATATGTCGATGATATTCTACTGGCAAGCAGTGATATGAACCTATTGTATGATACCAAGAAGTTTTTATCAAGAAACTTTGAAATGAAAGATCTTGGTATCGCCTCATTTGTACTAGGCATACAGATCCATCGGGATCGTTCATGTGGTATGCTAGGTTTGTCACAAGAGGCTTACATTGATAGAGGGCTCACTAGATTCGGCATGAAGGATCGTGCACCAGGAGATACTCCTAATGCTAAAGGTGATAAGTTAAGTTCTAAACAATGCCAAAGAATGACGTTGAGAAAAGGCAAATGAAAGACATTGCATACGCGTCGGCAGTGGGAAGTCTCTTATATGCTCAATGTTGTACGCGTCCAGATATTGCGTATGTTTTCGGAGTGTTGGGAAGATATCAGAGTAACCCTGGTATAAGCCACTGGAAAGCATCTAAAAGGGTGATGCGATATCTAAGGCGAACAAAGAAGTACATGCGCACATATCACAGAGTTGATCATTTGGAGATCGTGGGGTATTCCGACTCTAATTTTCAGGGTTGTCCGGACACTAGGAAGTCCACTTCAGGCTATGTTTTCATATTGGCTGGAGGAGCTGTACCTTGGAAAAGTGTCAAACAGTCACTCTTAGCCGGTTCAACAATGGAAGCAGAGTTTAATTTATTGCTTTGTATGAGACAACCAATCACTCATTATGGTTGCGGAACTTTATCACAGGGCTAAGAGTCATTAGTGTTCCTGAGAAACCACTAAAGATCTATTGTGATAATAAGGCCACTGAGCTGTATGCTAAGAACAACAGAAGCTCTTCGAAGTTACAACACATTGACTTAAAGTTTCTTGTTGTTAAAGAAAGGGTTCGAAATTCTCAAGTGTCAATTTAACATATCAGTACCAACCTCATGATTGCGGATCCGCTCACTAAAGGACTATCACCTAAAGTATTCCATGAGCATGTTGCTAGCATGGGCGTGGTTAATCCATATGATGTGCTATTTTAATGGGAGGTTATATTTTGAGTTCGAAAGTATTTGACATGTTCGAAAGTTTTTTTTTTTTTTTTTTTTTTTTGAGAATTTTGCCATAAAGTAGTATTCTAAATGTTGTTTTTGCATAAAGTTATAGAATACGACATTGGACTCGTATCGAGTTGCAATGTGGGATGAGTTGGAAATAGACATGATGATCACATTGCATGTAATTTCCATGCTACACATCCATACTTGATCTATGTCATTGATTATGTTGACATTCGTGACCACTGTTGAGTCCTGTCATGATGTATAGTGGCAAAGTCTTCTTTGATCCTATGTTAGCATTATTAATGGACCAGATTGGCTAAAGATGATACTTGATGCAGATAGTACATTTGAGCTCATAAAGTTTTACAATATTCGACAATTCATGACATACTTGGTCCAAGTGGGAGATTGTTAGATTTTGGACCAACGTATTAACATGTCGTATATTGTAACTGTCTCATTAAGAGTAATGTGGTAAGACTTATAAGGAGTGATCAAACTAAATAAGTGTTAATCTTTAGACACATGTTTTAGTTATGGAATTAAAATGTGTAGATCCAATTAACCATTTAGTCCTTTTAAATAATGGGCATTATTAGGACTAATAGGTACAATTATATATGGAGTTATCCCCACACTGAAGGATAAGTTTCTACTCTCTTATTAACCCATTATAAAAGGAGAATTTAGTTTCCTCTCCTTTCCTCTCCTTTGACCAAGAGATAAACTAGAGAGTTCTAAATAGAAACCCTCAACAGTGTTGGAGGATCTCTCCTTCCATCAATCCTTAGATCATCAATCAATGGAACCAAATATGTATAAACTTGATTTAATCTTGTTTATTTTGTTTCTTAATAGCTTACATGAGATTCATCAATCCAATCATCGAGGTTGTTTTAGTTGTAACTTGTAGGGGTTTTAAAGCTCATTATGTAACGGAATTTTTTTACCGTTACATTTAAACCCAATACTGGTTGGTGACTAAAATATAATTGAATTGAAACAATCTTTTTTTTTTTTTAATAATTTGAAAACTAGTCGTTGAAGCCCATTTCCTTGTCTATAGATATTTGTTCAAACATCTCACTTGACACATGACAGCATAATGTACCACCTAATTCCCAATACATCTACTTTGAGTTAGAGCGAACTGTCAACACCACCGTAACATTCCAACATAAATAATTTGTTGATATTTGAAACGGATTTATAACAAAATACCAACAAAAATTAGCGTGATAAAAATATATTCACAAAATATAAACAATTTACCAACAAATTTAACTTCCAACATACTTTACTGGATTTATAAGTTCTCTAATTCATATCAACTAACAAAAAATCGAGGGGCAATTACATCTGATACCCCTGTTATTTTCATATATTATAGATTAATCCAACTAAATTTTTTATTACATATACCACCCCTATTAAAAGATTTAATTACATATAGACACCAATTTTGGGGTCCAGATTTAATTGTTTTAACTAAATTTGACCCATTTTGGACTTAGATGTAATTGTTTAGGAAAGGTGGACCAATTTGAAAAGTGGTCGTTTAACAGGGGTCCAAATGTAATTAAATCTATTAAAAAAACATGTATCAATAGCAACGTAATAAAATTTGATGGAGGAATTTTGAGAGACTAAGATGTATGGCTATAATTTGGGAGAAACATACGAATTGGTTGGAAGAGAATCGGGCAATGAGATTACGTCTTACTCCAAATCAATGTTGTCAATGGTCATAATGAAACATCAATAAAACGTTTACAAAATAGTACAAATTACTTTATGTGGTGCAGTGGTAAAAGATTGAGTTACTAAATTACTAACATGAATTTGAGAGTTGAGACGATATTTCTTTCATTGAAATTCAATTACATTTCATGCCAAATGGTTACCTTTTTAAATTACCATGGTGAAAATTTTTCAGTGCATTTTGTGTTAAAAAATCAATTACATTTTGGGCCTCAGCCTTAAGGATGTTTGGATGCTTCAAAATCCAATATTGCTACAGTAGCTTAGTTCTTCCAAGGTCAAATTAGTGCCCTAAAATATAATGTTGAACTAATAGGGCCTATTTTTTTATTAGAGACGCTATGGGACCACTAAAAAGTTACATACCCTTTTTTAAAACTATTTATATGTTGGGAAAAATACATACATATATAAATCAATAAACAACAACTCTTACAAATACATCCACCTTGCTACAACAGTTACAAAAAGCGACTCACTTAATAACTGGCGAAGTGACTGGAAAAAATGGCCCCTTCTTTCTCACTTCAATCAGAACAAAAACGAATGGCTTCTGAGACCGCCATAATCATTTCATTTCATTTCACTGACAAACCTCCTTTCTCTTCACCAAAACGACCCGAAAACAACGAAATTCTTACAAAATTATTCCCTAAAACTACCACTCGAGAACTACTAGAATCAACAACGTAACCCTAGCACAACAAATGGCATAATAGAGACAACAATTAGAGCACGGGAGATGAAAAGCTGTGAGACCCTAAATTATGTGTCATTTTTCTTCAATTTCTTCATCATCGTCACGATCAGTTACATTAAAACGTCGATTCACATGAATGTTGACTAGTTTAAGTTTGTAATGTTAGTTTCATTTGATTTTTGCTAGTTTGAGTGGATGAAAAGTTGGTTTTAATTGATTTTTGCTAATTCTAGTAGATGAAAAGTTGATTTATTTTATTTTTTCTAGTTTCAATGGATTTTCATTTGATTTTTGCTAGTTTCAGTGCATGAGAAGTTGGTTTCATTTGATTTTTGCTAGCTTCGGTGTATGAGAAGTTGGTTTCATTTGATTTTTGCTTGTTTCAGTGGATTTTCATGTGATTTTTGCTAGTTCTAGTGCATGAGATCTTGGTTTCATTTTATTTATGCTAGTTGCAATGCATTAGAAGTTAGTTGTTGATTTTAGCTAGTTTCATGCTATTAAAAGTTGGTTTCAGTTGATTGTCAACTAGTTTTTGAATATAAAAAGTTGGTTTCAGTGCATTATCTGAGCTCTGACTGGGTTTCAGGAAAGCAAAAGGCCATGCTAACAACATTTAATCGAGGAGACTTGCGTACTCATATTAATTTTCTTGTGTGTCTATGTTGGTCCCTTAGACAACAAGGTTAATGACTCGGGGAGGGGGAGGTGAATAGTCTCAAAAAACTTTTGTGTTTTTAAATAAATTTGTCAGCAAACAGTGGTTGATGGTACTTAGTAGTCAGAGAGCAGAAGACTTTTACAATTAAGTGCGTGCAAAAACAGTCTATCAATAAGCAGTGAATAAGCAAATTAAACAGATGGCTTGCTAAAAGTAAATTGCAGTACGTAAATCACACAAACTTTTTTGTAGTGGTATTTAAAGGTGGCGTAATCTTTCAACTAATCCACTTTGTCCAATCCTGGACTGGATTCACTAAGATAATATATGAAGTTTCTTACAAATCCTATCACTAGAAGAACTCCAAAAAGCAAAGCACCAAGCTTTGTTTCAAACTTAACCAGAGAGCTTTCCCTCGCTCTCAACCAAACTTCGAAACTACCTTAACACACTTGTTAAGTAGTTCCCCCTTACAACCACGCCTAAGAGTTGTTTGTAACAGTAAGAGGTGTTTGGGGATGAGATTGCTGAGTATAACTTTTTAGTTAGGTCAAACAATCTAAGAAACTCAACTCGTAAGGTGTCAAGACTAATCCTTGTTTAGAGGAAAGAATACTTAGTCGAATTTCTAACACTTGTATTCTACTTCTTCACAAGTAGCTTTGTTTCAAACTTTTAGTCTTGGAACGGATCAGTAAGCTTTTAAGTAAAAAATACGATTGGAGTGTTTGAAAGCACAAGTGAAGGTTTGATCACATTGTTGACAACCTTTCTCTAGAGCTTAAGGTCCTCTATTTATAGTGTTTCAAATGTTTCGTTTCAATTTGAATTCTTGAACTAAGAACATGAGATGTCACCATCTTGCTGGTACGTCACTATCAACAGCTTGTCTTCTTCCTTCAGTCTTTAGAACGGCATGCTGAGCATTTAATGAACGTTCAAATTCAAACTCTGAATCTTGAAGCGCAAACATAGTAGTTCAGCAAGAGGTAACACGTTGGTATTTAAAAAGGATTCTCAATAGAGTAAGCTCAACCTACTCCGTCATATAGATTTTCACTTAGCAAACTGGTTGCTGAGTTTCCAGCTTACTGACCAACATTGTGCCTTTACTAGATACCAAGTGCAGAATTCACTAAGTCGTCAATCTTGTAGTCTTCTTCTGCTTAAGGGTTTCTAAGTCTTCAATAAATTGTAAAAACGAAATACATCATAAGCAAGCCTAAAATCCTATACAAGTATCTATTCTAAAGTCTTTAGCAAACATTCCTCTTTTACAATGTCCTTTAATTTCTAAATTCCTATGGACCTTAAGAGTACTAGTTACTGGACTTAACTTAATTTAACTTGGCTAATTTCTTATCAAAATTACCCAAGTTTCCAAATAGTCTACCTCTCAAAGACCATGAAGAAAGCCTGTAAAAAACAAGATTTAAGGTGATGTTCAAGAAGATAATAGACAATCAAGTCCATGTCAATCACTTCACAAAGAATTTAGATATTCTGAGATGAGTACTGAATGCATAAAACAAGGAAACAAGAACCCTGGTTATTTATTCAAGAAGCATAAGGTTGACCGAACTACACGTCAGACAGTTCTTTGAGACAATAGATGGGCTTGAGCTAGTGATAGTCAAGAAGGGTATGGTTACCCAGAACAAGGAATTCATCAGAAGAAACTACCCCAAAAAGCTCAGAAGATCAGATAAAAATAAACCATGATCGAGAAAAGGTTGAATAGACAAGTTTAATGAACAAAGATAAACTCAGAATATTTTGCAGCAAGTGTGGTATTGTAACTTCTCTGTGAAGGCATCTTGATCAACAGGGGAGAGAACTTAGGTTTGAAGTACATCGATTACGCCATTGACCTCACCGCCGGGAAGTACAACTGGCCACAACGGATCCTCAATCACTTCAAAGCTCCGCTGTCGATTAAAGATGCAACACACTCTGGATGTCTGCAAATTCTATTGGTAAGGGCATTTATGCTAGTTTCAAGATATCTTATCTTAGTTTTAGGGCATTATATGCTATAAAAATGCTAGTTTCATGTCATTTTGTGCTAGTTTTAGCTATAAAAAATCTCTCTTTTGCTACATTTGCAGTACCTCATATGTGAAAACACCCTGTTCGTAGAGGAATCAGATTCAGACCAATTCCCAAGATGCCTAAAATGGGATCTTAGGGAATTGTATGTCAAGCTACATACATTAGAGTTGCATGAACTTTATGACGCTCTAGTATATGTTAGTTTCAGGAACACGTATTCTATTGGTTGGTTTCGCAATTAAATATATTAGTTTCAGCCTCTTTTGCTCTTGGTTTCAGCTGAGAGATATGGATCCAATCACAGATGAGGAAAGACAAATCCTCGATATTGAAGGGGGATAGCAAGGGTTGAGCAACGTTCCAAAACGGGACCGAATAAAAATTTCATATTATTTTTAGGACCGGACCACTAAAAAAACGGTCTGGACCATGAAAATAATGGGTCGGTCTGGTCTTGACCGTTTAGGAACGGTATATATTAAATTGTAAGAAAATACCACTAAACTACTCGTGGAGGGAGTACAGTAGTATACATTTCCATACCACAATTAATTCTTCTTTCTCTCTCTTCCTTATATTCTATTCTTTGTTTCCCAAAGCCACCAAGCCATTCCTCAGTATCTTGTCCGACTCCATCCCAAATTCCTTCTATACATGCTTAATAAATTGTACATATATATATATATATACATACATATATATATATGGCTTTTATACATATATATATATATATATATATATATATATATATATATATATATATATATATATATATATATATATATATATATATATATATATATATATATATATATATATATATATATATATATATATATATATATATATATATATATATATATATTAAGGATCCTATTATTCGTAAGCACAAATTATTTTCTCAACATCAAAGAGGTTGTTAGGAAAGATGTTGAGCATGCTTTTGGTGTTCTTCAAGCTCGTTTCACATTTATTAAACATCCATGTCTTCTATGGGATCGACATGCCATGAAAAAAATGATAATCGCTTGCATCATCCTCCACAATATGATAGTAGAGGATGAGAGAGACACTTACCTAAATTATACTGATCCCACTGAATTTATGTAAGATCGACAGACAAGTATAGGGGTGAATCAAGAGGAGGATGAAGGAGACTATGTTGATCCCATTTTCAACTTCTCTACGGATCGAATTGCAAGCCTAGCCCAATATATGACTAACAGGGACCAACTTCGCAACAGAGAAGCTAACAAGGATCTTCAGCGCGACTTGATTGAACATATATGAGAAAAATTCAAAGATGAATACAAAACGTGTAATATTTCTATTTTCCATCCATCGGCAATGTTGTTTATTTTCTATTTTAAAGTATTGTAAGTTTTTAACGTATTCGTGAAGAAGTATTGTAAGTTCTTAATGTATTAGTGAAGAAGTATTGTAATATTTGAAATTCTTTTGTTTGAATATGTACTCTTTTTAATGTAATGTTCAATTGATATTTATCTTTTTTTTATTTTTCATAAATATAAATACAATGCCTTTTAATTATAGTTAATTATAATATTTAAATAATTATTATTATATTATAAAATAATAATAATAATAGTAAAAATAATAATAATAATAATAATAATAATAATAATAATAATAATAATAATAATAATAATAATAATAATAATAATAATAATAATAATAATAATCTTTGAGTTCTGGCGATTTTGAGGCGATCGCCTCCTTCCTGCATCTCGATGATCGAACTACTCCACACATTTTTTGAGAGACCCAATCATGGTGTGAATTGATGATAATTCTTGAATTATTAATTCATAAAAACGATCAACCGTCATTTCTTAACAGGTATGGATGGTCCATTGCTTATTGATCCTTCCCTTTAGCTCCTTGATCTTTGTTTAGGCCGTGTGGTGCACTGGGATTTTGTGCCCTTTTATTATTGTTGCTTTTTTCAATTTGAAAGTTTTCGTCGAGCCGTTTTGTCCCGTCTCTTTTGTCATTCTTTTGGCCCTGCTCTTGCCGGCCTGTTTGAGTTGGTTGCTTTGGGGTTGTAGCTGCTTTTTGGTTTGTCTTGTGCGGTTGCTTTACTACTTTATTTATGTCCGAGGTTGTGCGGTTTCATTGTCCGTTTGTTGGACTTTCAGAGTGTCAGGACGGCAGTGGGAATGGTCTTACTAGTACTTATTTAATTATCCACATGCGTGATCTGATAGTGTATATGTCCTAGAGACAGTCCTTATTAAGGGCATGGAGCCCTTATAGAGGGCATATATGTACTATTACACAGGTCAACGTAATATGATATATGTTTGTCGTTTTACTATTGAGTATCGCTTTCATATTTATATTACACCAGGCATGCAGCATGTCATATCTCTATTTCTGTCTGTATTAATTTTAAACATGTCCCCTCGAATAGATGACCGATCACACAGATAGTGGGAGCTATGTGAGTTATCATCTATCCCAAACTCTCCCTAGTCGAGGTTCATCTCGGATGTAGGGGTCTGAATGAACCAGATGAGACTAGTATGCGTGGAGGTTATACTTGTTGGAGCAAGTGTGCGCCGATCCCACGGCCACGGAACGGATTGTTGGACAATCGAGAAACGTTCCCATAACTGCGCATAGTTGTTTGAAGAATGATTATCGAACAATGGAAGTACCCACTGGACACTCCCATCGATGTATACTCTACACCGAAGTGTCTATGGGAACCGGTAAGTTGTCGAAGTGATGCCAGTCGTCCTTTGGACTTACAGGACTTTATCATCACATTTGTTGCCCCATATCCTTGGTGGACCCGTCGATGTCAACTCTGAATAAGCAGTTGACCTAAGACACGATCCAGGATTATGACTACATACAAATGGGGATGATAAGTGATTCTGTGAAGGATTCATCTCTCACGTGTAGCACAAGAGAGCACTGCTCATAGTCGTTCATAGTTGTGATTGGTAAAACCGCTGGTCAGCGTATCAATATTATTATGATGGTCATAATAGATATTGAATTCACCATGCAACTCACTGAAAACGCCCGTGGATGTATTATTGGGATAGATACTTCATCGATCCTAGATACATTCGAGCAAGTCAGATGAAGGGACGTTACCATCGCCGCGTTGAGCGCAACAGGCTTAGCAACGAAAGGGTTTGCTTTGAGAAACCTCTCAAACGTCCTCATGTATTAATATTGCAAATGGAACCGTCTAGGAATTCCATTTTGCCTAGTCTAGGACTTGCTTAATACAATGAGGCCCTATGGGTCACACTATGTGGTGATTCAGCTTATCCGAATATCCTTGAAGATGGAATCGCAATTAATTTGGAATTAATTGTGATTGATGGATTATAATTAATTTGGAATTAATTATAATATTTAGTGGCTCAATTAATGATATGGAATTATTAATTGAATTGGCTAATTAATTGTATTTTATATAAATACAATTAAAGATTATATTTTAGAAATATAATAGAGGTTTTGATTTGAAAGGATATATTAATTTAGAATTAGCATATGCACATGGGCAAAATCTACTTGGAGTTTGAATTGTCTTAGAACTATAAGTGAGTCCCAAAATAGGGACCCACCTATCACCCTTAGGACGCGTGCGCGCGCGAGATGGAGTAGGGGAAGGAGTTCGACTCCTTCCTCTATTAGAAGTCTAAGGGATAAGTTAGATTTTCCTGATTGAGTTTTAATTTTATTGGGAATTAATCTAGACTTGAAATTGGTTTCCTAGTGCGATAAGAATTAGATTCTTATTCCTTTATGAAGTCTAATTGCTTATGCTTTAGGCTTCTATTGACTACTATATATAGTAGACTATTAGAGAGCTTTTGACATAGATTTTCACACAGTTGAAGAATCAAATTCTTAGAGAATTATTCTACCTTTCTTAGAGAAAACAAAAGCTCTCCCCCACCTCACCTAAGCCACGCGCGCACCACCTACCGGAGGAATCGCCGCCCCATCTTCCTAGCATTCTTTCTGATAGGCTGTTCATCCGTGGATACCAAGGTTGAGGTTCTAGAAGCTGGAAACTAACTTTTATTGTCTTGCAGATAATCAAAGTATTGCAGATATCTTCGACTTCGACGAAGGAGAAGATACACCGGATTATTACGAAGACTTGGAAGCTTTGGAAGTAAGGCTAGTCTTCTAATTGACGTGTTTAAATATATACGGCATATACATAATCAATTAACCTGCATGTTAAGAAAATTTTTGAAATTCCGCTGCGTACCCTAGGGGTAACTCTGATCGTATTTTCTTACAGTGGTATCGGAGCGAGGTTAATTGATTACGTATATACGTATATATATTGTATGCTTTTGTAGTTTATGTGGATGCAATTGATTCTATGATTCATTCGAGTTTCAAAAGTTTTGTTTTTTATATAAATTTAGAATTTATATTTTTTTTTAAAAAAAAGAAATTAAAATATTATATATATTGACCGGGCCGCTTGCGTGACGCCGGTGGTGGGCGCACGACGCCTGCGTGCCGTAGGCACCCGCGCCTGCGGGCGCAGGCGCACGGCGCCTGCGTGCCGCAGCCGCCCGTGCGCCTCATGCGCCGGGCGCCCGCGGCCGCAGTCACGGTAGGAGATGGGACTAGGTCCCGTCCCATATTTTAATATATATATATATATATTTTTCGGGTTGGACCCAGAATCGAATTTTTGAAAATTTTGAGGATTGATATTTATATTTGGAATATAAATATGATTTAATTGTAATTGTTTTTAACTAGAGGGGTTAAATTTAATTAGTATAAAGTTAAAGGGCTTATTTGTAATTTATCAATTTATTGCAAATTAGTCCTTCTACTTTTGAATTTTAGATTTAACACCTCCAAGATTTCAAAAATTACAATTAAGTCCTTCGGGTTTTTCGAAAATTGCTACTTGGTCAATAGAATTTTTGATTTTTCAATCTAGTCCAAATTTTCAATTATTTCATAGAGATTATAAGTATGGGATTATAATTTTCATAATGAAATTATGAAGTCATTTGGCATCCACGTAGGCTACTACTTGTTTGTTTGCTCGATATGCTATTGTTTGACAATGCATGTTTAAATACCACGTATTTTACTTTCCGTTCGACCGCTATGCATGCGAGGGTAGGCGGCGCCCTCTTGTTTGTCGGACCGCATATTTTATGTATGGGTAGGCGGCGCCCATTATGTGCTTGACCGCGTTTAGAACTAGAATGGATAGGCGGCATCCATTACGTGTAGACCGCTCATGCATGATGGGTAGGCGGCGCCCTTATTTGTTTGTAGATGACTGATAACAACCCTCAAGCGACAAGCCCCAACCAATATAAGTACAAAAATATATATATATGTATGTATTTCTGAGATGCTTTCCATAGGGTGCTTTAATTCTGAACTTTCATTGCGTTTTCTTGTATTGGCGACCTCGTCTTTCAGACTCGCAGTGATCGTAAGTTTAGAGTAAGCCTATTGTTATGACTTACTGCATATTGTATCTAGCGACCTCGATAGGTACAATGTGTAGAGCATCGGGTTAAATTAGATTTAACAACCAAGAGTTGCGTGACGCAATTGGATAGTCCTACCGGTCATATTATGCTATGCGACCAGCCCCCGTTGGAGTATAGCATAGTATGGATTTGGATCTTGGCCACTACGGTAACTTGTTGGACATTACCCGTATGTTTGTTTTGGGGGCAAGCATATGTGAAAATTGTGGGAGCTAAACAGTTAGAGGACCTTGTTGTTTAGCTATGTTGACTGTGTATTTAGAAATAATATTTCAATAGTTGATTTATTATTTTCGTTCTGTACTATTTCTTCTAAGAAAAACCGAAATGGCGAGTATCTCGCTCCGTGCTGTCTTAGAGAAGCAAATTTTGACCGGACCAAACTTCCTAGATTGGATCAGGAATATACGTTTGGTGCTGAGGTACGAATGGATTGAGTACGTCTTGGACGAGGCTAATCCCGTGTGTCCCGAGAATAAGACTGCCGATCAAGTTGCTGATTTGGAATCAAGCCAACAAGGCAAAGTCTGATAAGCATCACGAGGATGCTAGATCCGCGCAGTATATTATGTTGGCGGCAATGAGCAATGAGCTGCAGAGACAACATGATAGCATGTTGCCGTATGAGATGCTGAAACATCTTGAGTCGCTCTTTAAGACGACAACAAGAAGTGTTGAATTTGATTTGATCAAAGAGATACACAGATGCAAGCTCAATGAAGGAGGGAACATGTCTGAACATGTTCTCAGGATGAGAATAACATCATGGTGATCTTTGTACTTCAATCATTGTCGAGTTCGTATTCGCAGTTCATCATTGACCACGATGAATGCGAAGGACGTTACACCGCCCGAACTCCATAATCTGCTGAAGACATATGATCAAGCTCTTCCTAAGAAGGAAAAGTCGATCATGTATGTTGGGCAACAGTCTAACCCAAACCCGAGAAACAAAGGTGCTAAGGGTAAGGGAAAGTCGGGAGCCAAGGATAACACTTCGAGTGATAAGCCTAAGCGTCTGAATCAGAAAAGGAAGTTCAAGAGGAGCGGAACGGTACACACAGATGAATGTCTTTTCTGTGAGCAGAAAGGACATTGGAATAAAGATTGCCCTAAGTTAAGGGCAGATCAAGCTAAGAAGCCACCGGCTTCTAGCTCAGGTATGTTTGTTATTGAAATGAACATGACTACTTTTGACTCCAGTGATTGGGTATTAGATACAGCCTGTGGCTCGCACATTTGTAATAATGTGCAGGGGCCCATTGAACACATGCTAGTCAAGCAAGGTGAAATCGACTTGCATGTTGGGAACGACAATCCAGTCGAAGCCAAACGCGTTGGACGCTGCAAGATAGATTTACCATCAGGACAATGTTTAGAACTTGATAACGTTTATTTTGTTCCACCAATTGTCAGAAATATTATTTCCATTCCATTGTTGGACAATTTGGGTTTTTCTAACAATATTTGTTATTTTTCATTAAATGACCAGTATCATGGAAAGCTCGCTTAGTGAATGGTTTCTGTATTTTGCAAAGTAGTCTACCTTTATTTCAAATACATAACAAACAACCGTCTTCAAGTAAGAAGAATAATCCATCTTATCTATGGCATTGTCGGGTAGGCCATATCAATGAAACACGGATTCAAAGACTAAGGAAGTTGGACTACTTAGAACCATTTGATTTTATATCATATGGTACATGCGAATCATGTGTTAAGGGTAAGATGACGAACAAACCTTTTGTTGGACAAGGTGTTCGTGCCACTCGCTGCTTAGAGCTCATACATACCGATGTATGTGGACCTTCTAAAGTCCAAGCAGATGGAGGTTATCCTTACTTCGTTATCTTTACTGGCGATTTCTCAAGGTATGGATATATTTATCTTATGAAGAATAAATCCGAGACCTTTGGAAATTCAAGGAGTTTTGGAATGAGGTCGAGAATGAATTGAACCTAAGGATAGTCACTCTTCGATCAGATCGAGGAGGTGAATACCTTAGTGAAGAATTAATCGACTACTTGAAGGAAATTGGAATTCAATCGCAATGGACTCCTCCTGGAACACCACAGTTAAATGGTGTGTCTGAGAGAAGG
Organism: Plantago ovata; assembly: GCA_028274465.1. Classification (NCBI taxonomy): domain Eukaryota; kingdom Viridiplantae; phylum Streptophyta; class Magnoliopsida; order Lamiales; family Plantaginaceae; genus Plantago; species Plantago ovata. The sequence goes on along the minus strand of CM051456.1, from coordinate 47,796,701 downwards.
AATCGAACCCTGTTAGACATGGTGAGATCAATGATTGGATTCTCGACTCTTCCAAAATATCTATGGGGATATGCACCACAAACTGCAATCTACATTCTGAACCGTGTACCATCTAAATCAGTGGAGAAAACTCCTTATGAGTTATGGAAGGGAAAGAAGCCCTCATTGGGCTATCTTAGACCTTGGGGCTGTCCTGCGATAGTCAAACTGATGCTCACTGATAAGTTAGATGCCAAGGGTGTCAAAGTATATTTCATAGGTTATCCTCGTCAGACGAGAGGCTATGAATTCTAGCATGCTGAAGATCACAAGGTGATAGTATCTAGAAACGTCAAGTTTTTAGAAGCAGAATACCTCGAAGAAGAGAGGTTAGATGACATGATAGAACTTGAAGAAATTCAAGACTTTGACACGCGCGAACATGAGTTCTCTAAATCTTCTGATTTGGACTCAAGTTCAGTGGGAGCTTTCGAAGAGGACAAGGGTAATGATATGACACTTGCTAGGCATGTCATAGTCAGTGGGAGTCCTGTGATTAGATCAACAGTTGAAACCACACCAATAGAACCCGTTGTCAATCAAACTTTGCAACGAGTTGCACAAGAGCAGCCTCCCGCTAGGGAACAGGGTCGCGTGGCGCGACCAGCTGCATCAGTGCCCACTGATAATGTTTGTGTTACACGAAGCCAGAAAAGAAAAGCACCAGACCCAGTCGAGTTCCGTAGGTCGAAGAGGATCCTAAAAGGACCTCAGAAGCAAAGCTTTATGATAGAAGACATCAGTGAACTTGATGTCGGCTTATCAGATCGGGAAGATCCCGAGACCTACAAAGAGGCAATAATTGATATTGACTCAGACAAATGGCAAGAGGCCATGGAATTGGAAATGGACTCCATGTACCTGAACCAAGTTTGGAACTTGGTAGACTTGCCCCAAGAGGTTAGACCTATTGGGTGCAAATGGGTCTTTAAACGAAAGACAGATGCCGATGGCAAGGTACAAACGCACAAGGCTAGACTTGTGGCGAAAGGCTACACGCAAAGGTATGGCATCGATTACGATGAAACCTTTTCACCGGTAGCAAAATTGAAAGAGGTTGTTAAGAAAGATGTTGAGCGTGCTTTTGGTGTTCTTCAAGCTCGTTTCACATTTATTAAACATCCATGTCTTCTATGGGATCGACATGCCATGGAAAAAATGATAATCGCTTGCATCATCCTCCACAATATGATAGTAGAGGATGAGAGAGACACTTACCTAAATTATACTTATCCCACTGAATTTACGTAAGATCGATAGACAAGTATAGGGGTGAATCAAGAGGAGGATGAAGGAGACTATGTTGATCCCATTTTCAACTTCTCTACGGATCGAATTGCAAGCCTAGCCCAATATATGACTAACAGGGACCAACTTCGCAACAGAGAAGCTAACAAGGATCTTCAGCGCGACTTGATTGAACATATATGAGAAAAATTCAAAGATGAATACAAAACGTGTAATATTTCTATTTTCCATCCATCGGCAATATTGTTTATTTTCGATTTTAAAGTATTGTAAGTTTTTAACGTATTCGTGAAGAAGTATTGTAAGTTCTTAACGTATTAGTGAAGAAGTATTGTAATATTCGAATTTCTTTTGTTTGAATATGTACTCTTTTTAATGTAATGTTCAATTGATATTTATCTTTTTTTTATTTTTCATAAATATAAATACAATGTCTTTTAATTATAGTTAATTATTATATTTAAATAATTATTATTATATTATAAAATAATAATAATAATAGTAATAATAATAATAATAATAATAGTAATAATAATAATAATAATAATAATAATAATAATAATAATAATAATAATAATAATAATAATAATAATAATAATAATCTTTGAGTTCTGGCGATTTTGAGGCGATCGCCTCCTTCCTGCATCTCGATGATCAGACTACTCCACACATTTTTTGAGAGACCCAATCATGGTGTGAATTGATGATAATTCTTGAATTATCAATTCATAAAAAACGATCAACCGTCATTTCTTAACAGGTATGGTTGGTCCATTGCTTATTGATCCTTCCCTTTAGCTCCTTGATCTTTGTTTAGGCCGTGTGGTGCGCTGGGATTTTGTGCCCTTTTATTATTGTTGCTTTTTTCAATTTGAAAGTTTTCGTCGAGCCGTTTTGTCCCGTCTCTTTTGTCATTCTTTTGGCCCTGCTCTTGCCGGCTTGTTTGAGTTGGTTGCTTTGGGGTTGTAGCTGCTTTTTGGTTTGTCTTGTGCGGTTGCTTTACTACTTTATTTATGTCCGAGGTTGTGCGGTTTCATTGTCCGTCTGTTGGACTTTCAGAGTGTCAGGACGGTAGTGGGAATGGTCTTACCAGTACTTATTTAATTATCCACATGCGTGATCTGATAGTGTATATGTCCTAGAGACAGTCCTTATTAAGGGCATGGAGCCCTTATAGAGGGCATATATGTACTATTACACAGGTCAACGTAATATGATATATGTTTGTCGTTTTACTATTGAGTATCGCTTTCATATTTATATTACACCAGGCATGCAGCATGTCATATCTCTATTTCTGTCTGTATTGATATTAAACATGTCCCCTCGAATAGATGACCGATCACACAGATAGTGGGAGCTATGTGAGTTATCATCTATCCCAAACTCTCCCTAGTCGAGGTTCATCTCGGATGTAGGGGTCTGAATGAACCAGATGAGACTAGTATGCGTGGAGGTTATACTTGTTGGAGCAAGTGTGAGCCGATCCCACGGCCACGGAACGGATTGTTGGACAATCGAGAAACGTTCCCATAACTGCGCATAGTTGTTCGAAGAATGATTATCGAACAATGGAAGTACCCACCGGACACTCCCATCGATGTATACTCTACACCGAAGTGTCTATGGGAACCGGTAAGTTGTCGAAGTGATGCCAGTCGTCCTTTGGACTTACAGGACTTTATCATCACATTTGTTGCCCCATATCCTTGGTGGACCCGTCGATGTCAACTCTGAATAAGCAGTTGACCTAAGACACGATCCAGGATTATGACTACATACAAATGGTGATGATAAGTGATTCTGTGAAGGATTCATCTCTCACGTGTAGCACAAGAGAGCACTGCTCATAGTCGTTCATAGTTGTGATTGGTAAAACCGCTGGCCAGCGTATCAATATTATTATGATGGTCATAATAGATATTGGATTCACCATGCAACTCACTGAAGACGCCCGTGGATGTATTATTGGGATAGATACTTCATCGATCCTAGATACATTCGAGCAAGTCAGATGAAGGGACGTTACCATCGTCGCGTTGAGCGCAACAGGCTTAGCAACGAAAGGGTTTGCTTTGAGAAACCTCTCAAACGTCCTCATGTATTAATATTGCAAATGGAACCGTCTAGGAATTCCATTTTGCCTAGTCTAGGACTTGCTTAATACAGTGAGGCCCTATGGGTAACACTATGTGGTGATTCAGCTTATCCGAATATCCTTGAAGATGGAATCGCAATTAATTTGGAATTAATTGTGATTGATGGATTATAATTAATTTAGAATTAATTATAATATTGAGTGGCTTAATTAATGATATGAAATTATTAATTGAATTGGCTAATTAATTGTATTTTATAAAAATAGAATTAAAGATTATATTTTAGAAATATAGTAGAGGTTTTGATTTGAAAGGATATATTAATTTAGAATTAGCATATGCACGTTGTCAAAATCTACTTAGAGTTTGAATTGTCTTAGAACTATAAGTGGGTCCCAAAATCGGGACCCACCTATCACCCTTAGGACGCGTGCGCGCGCGAGATGGAGTAGGGGAAGGAGTTCGACTCCTTCCTCTATTAGAAGTCTAAGGGATAAGTTAAATTTTCCGGATTGAGTTTTAATTTGATTGGGAATTAATCTAGACTTGAAATTGGTTTCCTAGTGCGATAAGAATTAGATTCTTATTCCTTTATGAAGTCTAATTGCTTATGCTTTAGGCTTCTATTGACTACTATATATAGTAGACTATTAGAGAGCTTTTGACATAGATTTTCACACAGTTGAAGAATCAAATTCTTAGAAAATTATTCTACCTTTCTTAGAGAAAACAAAAGCTCTCCCCCACCTCACCTAAGCCACGCGCGCGCCACCTACCGGAGGAATCGCCGCCCCATCTTCTTGGCCACACAAAGAATATCCTAGCATTTTTTCTGATAGGCTGTTCATCCGTGGATACCAAGGTTGAGGTTCTAGAAGCTGGAAACTAACTTTTATTGTCTTGCAGATAATCAAAGTATTGCAAATATCTTCGACTTCGACGAAGGAGAAGATACACAGGATTATTACGAAGACTTGGAAGCTTTGGAAGTAAGGCTAGTCTTCTAATTGACGTGTTTAAATATATACGGCATATACATAATCAATTAACCTGCATGTTAAGAAATTTTTTGAAATTCCGCTGTGTACCCTAGGGGTAACTCTGATCGTATTTTCTTATAGTGGTATCGGAGCGAGGTTAATTGATTACGTATATACGTATATATATTGTATGCTTTTGTAGTTTATGTGGATGCAATTGATTCTATGATTCATTCGAGTTTCAAAAGTTTTGTTTTTTATATAAATTTAGAATTTATATAAATTTATATTTTTTAACAAAAAAAAAGAAATTAAAATATTATATATACTGACCGGGCCGCCTGCGTGACGCAGGTGGCGGGTGCACGACGCCTGCGTGCCGTAGGCACCCGCGCCTGCGGGCGCAGGCGCACGGCGCCTGCGTGCCGCAGCCGCCCGTGCGCCTCATGCGCCGGGCGCCCGCGGCCGCAGGCACGGTAGGAGACGGGACTAGGTCCCGTCCCATATTTTAATATATATATATATTTTTCGGGTTGGACCCAGAATCGAATTTTTGAAAATTTTGAGGATTGAAATTTATATTTGGAATATAAATATGATTTAATTGTAATTGTTTTTAACTAGAGGGGTTAAATTTAATTAGTATAAAGTTAAAGGGCTTATTTGTAATTTATCAATTTATTGTTTATTGCAAATTAGTCCTTCTACTTTTGAATTTTAGATTTTAACACCTCCAAGGTTTCAAAAATTACAATTAAGTCCTTCGGGTTTTTCGAAAATTGCTACTTGGTCAATAGAATTTTTGATTTTTCAATCTAGTCCAAATTTTCAATTATTTCATAGAGATTATAAGTATGGGATTATAATTTTCATAATGAAATTATGAAGTCATTTGGCATCCACATAGGCTACTACTTGTTTGTTTGCTCGATATGCTATTGTTTGACAATGCATGTTTAAATATAACGTATTTTACTTTCCGTTCGACCGCTATGCATGCGAGGGTAGGCGGCGCCCTCTTGTTTGTCGGACCGCATATTTTATGTATGGGTAGGCGGCGCCCATTATGTGCTTGACCGCGTTTAGAACTAGAGTGGATAGGCGGCATCCATTACGTGTAGACCGCTCATGCATGATGGGTAGACGGCGCCCTTATTTGTTTGTAGATGACTGATAACAACCCTCAAGCGACAAGCCCCAACCAATATAAGTACAAAAATATATATATGTATGTATTTTTGAGATGCTTTCCATAGGGTGCTTTAATTCTGAACTTTCATTGCGTTTTCTTGTATTGGCGACCTCGTCTTTCAGACTCGCAGTGATCGTAAGTTTAGAGTAAGCCTATTGTTATGACTTACTGCATATTGTATCTAGCGACCTCGATAGGTACAATGTGTAGAGCATCGGGTTAAATTAGATTTAACAACCAAGAGTTGCGTGACGCAATTGGATAGTCCTACCGGTCATATTATGCTATGCGACCAGCCCCCGTTGGAGTATAGCATAGTATGGATTTGGATCTTGGCCACTACGGTAACTTGTTGGACATTACCCGTATGTTTGTTTTGGGGGCAAGCATATGTGAAAATAGTGGGAGCTAAACAGTTAGAGGACCTTGTTGTTTAGTTATGTTGACTGTGTATTTAGAAATAATATTTCAATAGTTGATTTATTATTTTCGTTCTGTACTATTTCTTCTAAGAAAAACCGAAATGGCGAGTATCTCGCTCCGTGCTGTCTTACAGAAGCAAATTTTGACCGGACCAAACTTCCTAGATTGGATCAGGAATATACGTTTGGTGCTGAGGTACGAAAGGATTGAGTACGTCTTGGACGAGGCTAATCCCGTGTGTCCCGAGAATCAGACTGCCGATCAAGTTGCTGATTTGGAATCAAGCCAACAAGGCAAAGTCTGATAAGCATCACGAGGATGCTAGATCCGCGCAGTATATTATGTTGGCGGCAATGAGCAATGAGCTGCAGAGACAACATGATAGCATGTTGCCGTATGAGATGCTGAAGCATCTTGAGTCGCTCTTTAAGAAGACAGCAAGAAGTGTTGAATTTGATTTGATCAAAGAGATACACAGATGCAAGCTCAATGAAGGAGGGAACATGTCTGAACATGTTCTCAGGATGAGAATAAGATCATGGTGATCTTTGTCCTTCAATCATTGTCGAGTTCGTATTCGCAGTTCATCATTAACCACGATGAATGCGAAGGACGTTACACCGCCCGAACTCCATAATCTGCTGAAGACATATGATCAAGCTCTTCCTAAGAAGGAAAAGTCGATCATGTATGTTGGGCAACCGTCTAACCCAGACCCGAGAAACAAAGGTGCTAAGGGTAAGGGAAAGTCGGGAGCCAAGGATGGAGCCAAGGATAACACTTCGAGTGATAAGCCTAAGCGTCTGAACCAGAAAAGGAAGTTCAAGAGGAGCGGAACGGTACACACAGATGAATGTCTTTTCTGTGAGCAGAAAGGACATTGGATTAAAGATTGCCCTAAGTTAAGGGCAGATCAAGCTAAGAAGCCACCGGCTTCTAGCTCAGGTATGTTTGTTATTGAAATGAACATGACTACTTTTGACTCCAGTGATTGGGTATTAGATACAGCCTGTGGCTCGCACATTTGTAATAATGTGCAGGGGCCCATTGAACACAGGCTAGTCAAGCAAGGTGAAATCGACTTGCATGTTGGGAACGACAATCCAGTCGAAGCCAAACGCGTTGGACGCTGCAAGATAGATTTACCATCAGGACAATGTTTAGAACTTGATAAAGTTTATTTTGTTCCATCCATTGTCAGAAATATTATTTCCATTCCATTGTTCGACAATTTGGGTTTTTCTAACAATATTTGTTATTTTTCATTAAATGACCAGTATCATGGAAAGCTCGCTTAGTGAATGGTTTATGTATTTTGCAAAGTAGTCTACCTTTATTTCAAATACATAACAAACAACCGTCTTCAAGTAAGAAGAATAATCCATCTTATCTATGGCATTGTCGGGTAGGCCATATCAATGAAACACGGATTCAAAGACTAAGGAAGTTGGACTACATAGAACCATTTGATTTTGAATCATATGGTACATGCGAATCATGTGTTAAGGGTAAGATGACGAACAAACCTTTTGTTGGACAAGGTGTTTGTGCCACTCGCTGCTTAGAGCTCATACATACCGATGTATGTGGACCTTCTAAAGTCCAAGCACATGGAGGTTATCCTTACTTCGTTATCTTTACTGGCGATTTCTCAAGGTATGGATATATTTATCTTATGAAGAATAAATCCGAGACCATTTGGAAATTCAAGGAGTTTAGGAATGAGGTCGAGAATGAATTGAACCTAAGGATAGTCACTCTTCGATCAGATCGAGGAGGTGAATACCTTAGTGAAGAATTAATCGACTACTTGAAGGAAATTGGAATTCAATCGCAATGGACTCCTCCTGGAACACCACAGTTAAATGGTGTGTCTGAGAGAAGGAATCGAACCCTGTTAGACATGGTGAGATCAATGATTGGATTCTCGACTCTTCCAAAATATCTATGGGGATATGCACCACAAACTGCAATCTACATTCTGAACCGTGTACCATCTAAATCAGTGGAGAAAACTCCTTATGAGTTATGGAAGGGAAAGAAGCCCTCACTGGGCTATCTTAGACCTTGGGGCTGTCCTGCGATAGTCAAACTGATGCTCACTGATAAGTTAGATGCCAAGGGTGTCAAAGTATATTTCATAGGTTATCCTCGTCAGACGAGAGGCTATGAATTCTATCATGCTGAAGATCACAAGGTGATAGTATCTAGAAACGTCAAGTTTTTAGAAGCAGAATACCTCGAAGAAGAGAGGTTAGATGACATGATAGAACTTGAAGAAATTCAAGACTTTGACACGCGCGAACATGAGTTCTCTAAATCTTCTGATTTGGACTCAAGTTCAGTGGGAGCTTTCGAAGAGGACAAGGGTAATGATATGACACTTGCTAGGCATGTCATAGTCAGTGGGAGTCCTGTGATTAGATCAACAGTTGAAACCACACCAATAGAACCCGTTGTCAATCAAACTTTGCAACGAGTTGCACAAGAGCAGCCTCCCACTAGGGAACAGGGTCGCGTGGCGCGACCAGCTGCATCAGTGCCCACTGATAATGTTTGTGTTACATGAAGCCAGAAAACAAAAGCATCAGAACCAATCGAGCTCCGTAGGTCGAAGAGGATCCTAAAAGGACCTCAGAAGCAAAGCTATATGATAGAAGACATCAGTGAACTTGATGTCGGCTTATCAGATCGGGAAGATCCCGAGACCTACAAAGAGGCAATAATTGATATTGACTCAGACAAATGGCAAGAGGCCATGGAATTGGAAATGGACTCCATGTACCTGAACAAAGTTTGGAACTTGGTAGACTTTCCCCAAGAGGTTAGACCTATTGGGTGCAAATGGGTCTTTAAACGAAAGACAGATGCCGATGGCAAGGTACAAACGCGCAAGGCTAGACTTGTGGCGAAAGGCTACACGCAAAGGTATGGCATCGATTACGATGAAACCTTTTCACCGGTAGCAAAATTGAAGTCCATTCGAATTCTACTTGCGATAGCTGCCTACTAAGATTATCATATCTGGTAGATGGATGTAAAGACTGCCTTCCTTAATGGAAACCTTGAGGAAGAGGTCAATATGGTACAGCCGAAAGGTTTTATTAGTAAAACCAGGCCGACTGCTGTATGCAAATTACAAAGATCCATCTATGGGCTAAAGCAAGCGTCTAGGAGCTGGAATATCCGCTTTGATGAAGCTGTCAAATCATTTGACTTCATCAGAAGCAAGGAAGATCCCTGTGTCTACACTAGGCACATCGACAAGGGAGTCGTTTTCATGATCATCTATGTTGATGCCATTTTGATCATGGGAAACAATGTCTCTATGCTAGAAGAGACTAAAGTTTGGTTATCAAGTACCTTCTCAATGAAGGACTTGGGTGAAGCGAACTACATCCTAGGGATCAAGATCTATAGAGATAGATCCAAGAGGATGTTAGGATTGACACAGTCCACCTACATCGATAAAATACTGAAGCGTTATAAGATGGACGACTCAAAAAGAGGCTTTCTCCCAGCTAGGCATGGGATTGTCTTATCAGTTAAGGATAGTCCTAAAACTGATGAAGAAAAAAATGCTATGAGTCGTGTGCCCTATGCTTCGGCAGTAGGGTCTATAATGTATGCAATGAATTGCACAAGGCCCGATGTGGCATATGCGCTTAGTGTCACTTGTCGGCACCAACAGAATCCAGGAGTACCTCACTGGACTGCTGTAAAGAACATTCTTAAGTACCTTCGATGGAATAAGGAAATGTTCTTGGTATTTGGTGGAGAACCAGAATTAAAGATGTCCGGTTATGTCGACGCTGGATTTGAATCAGATCCTGATGACTTTGAGTCACAGACAGGATACGTATTCAAATTGAACGGAGGAGCTATCTGTTGGAAGAGTTCTAAGCAAGCCACGATTGCTGACTCATCCACAGAAGCCAAGTACATTGCTGGATCAGAAGCTTCGAGAGAAGCTGTCTGGATTTCAGAGTTCTTGAAGGAATTGATGGTTGTTCCTGCTCCTAGTCCAATAACGATTTATTGTGACAATATGGGCGTCGTCGCTCAAGCTAAGGAGCCTAGATCCACAAACAAGAACAAACATGTACTTAGAAAGTATCATGTTATACGTGAGATTATTGATAGAGGAGAAGTTAGTATAGAACGTGTCTCTACCACGGACAACGTGGCAGATCCTTTCACCAAGGTCTTATCAGTGGAAGTCCACTTAAGACATTATGCTAATCTGGGTATTAGGCATAAAGGTGACTAGCTTTTGTCCAAGTGGGAGATTGATAGTGTATATGTCCTAGAGACAGTCCTTATTAAGGGCATGGAGCCCTAATAGAGGACATATATGTACTATTACACAGGTCAACGTAATATGATATATGTTTGTCATTTTACTATTGAGTATCGCTTTCATATTTATATTACACCAGGCATGCAACATGTCATATCTCTATTTCTGTCTGTATTGATATTAAACATGTCCCCTCGGATAGATGACCGATCACATAGATAGTGGGAGCTATGTGAGTTATCATCTATCCCAAACGCTCCCTAGTCGAGGTTCATCTCGGATGTAGGGGTCTGAATGAACCAGATGAGACTAGTATGCGTGGAGGTTATACTTGTTGGAGCAAGTGTGAGCCGATCCCACGGCCACGGAACGGATTGTTGGACAATCGAGAAACGTTCCCATAACTGCGCATAGTTGTTCGAAGAATGATTATCCAACAATGGAAGTACCCACCGGACACTCCCATCGATGTATACTCTACACCGAAGTATCTATGGGAACCGGTAAGTTGTCGAAGTGATGCCAGTCGTCCTTTGGACTTACAGGACTTTATCATCACATTTGTTGCCCCATATCCTTGGTGGACCCGTCGATGTCAGCTCTGAATAAGCAGTTAACCTAAGACACGATCCAGGATTATGGCTACATACAAATGGGGATGATAAGTGATTCTGTGAAGGATTCATCTCTCATAGTCGTTCATAGTTGTGATTGGTAAAATCGCTGGCCAACGTATCAATATTATTATGATGGTCATAATAGATATTGGATTCACCATGCAACTCACTGAAGACGCCCGTGGATGTATTATTGGGATAGACACTTCATCGATCCTAGATACATTCGAGCATGTCAGATGAAGGGACGTTACCATCGTCGCGTTGAGCGCAACATGCTTCGCAACGAAAGGGTTTGCTTTGAGAAACCTCTCAAACGTCCTCATGTATTAATATTGCAAATGGAACCGTCTAGGAATTTCATTTTGCCTAGTCTAGGACTTGCTTAATACAATGAGGCCCTATGGGTCACACTATGTGGTGATTCAGCTTATCCGAATATCCTTGAAGATGGAATCGAAATTAATTTGGAATTAATTGTGATTGATGGATTATAACTAATTTGGAATTAATTATAATATTTAGTGGCTCATTAATGATTTGGAATTATTAATTGAATTGGCTAATTAATTGTATTTTATATAAATACAATTAAAGATTATATTTTAGAAATATAATAGAGGTTTTGATTTGAAAGGATATGTTAATTTAGAATTAGCATATGCACATGGGCAAAATCTACTTGGAGTTTGAATTGCCTTAGAACTATAAGTGGGTCCCAAAATCGGGACCCACCTATCACCCTTAGGACGCGCACGCGCGCGCGAGATGGAGTAGGGGAAGGAGTTCGACTCCTTCCTCTATTAGAAGTCTAAGGGATAAGTTAGATTTTCCTGATTGAGTTTTAATTTGATTGGGAATGAATCTAGACTTGAAATTGGTTTCCTAGTGCGATAAGATTTAGATTCTTATTCCTCTATGAAGTCTAATTGCTTATGCATTAGGCTTCTATTGACTACTATATATAGTAGACTATTAGAGAGCTTTTGACATAGAATAATTCTTAGAGAATTATTCTACCTTTCTTAGAGAAAACAAAAGCTCTCCCCCACCTCACCTAAGCCACGCGCGCGCCACCTACCGGAGGAATCGCCGCCCCATCTTCTTGGCGACACAAAGAATATCCTAGCATTCTTTCTGATAGGCTGTTCATCCGTGGATACCAAGGTTGAGGTTCTAGGAGCTGGAAACTAACTTTTATTGTCTTGCAGATAATCAAAGTATTGCAGATATCTTCGACTTCGTCGAAGGAGAAGATACACCGGATTATTACGAAGACTTGGAAGCTGCTTTGGAAGTAAGGTTAGTCTTCTAATTGACGTGTTTAAATATATACGGCATATACATAATCAATTAACCTGCATGTTAAGAAAATTTTTGAAATTCCGTTGCGTACCCTAGGGGTAACTCTGATCGTATTTTCTTACATGATTGCCATTTTCATGGTGAGGCACAGGTTGTCACACGTAATGCTCTTGCTACTAGTTTGCCTGTTTATCTGTTTGCTGAAGCTACTCTGAGGCGGATGGGTCGTTGGTTGTGTGGGGTTTGTCTTACTACTCATACAGTTCGTGCGCGTTGTCGCCATGACAGTAACAATGTTGTGGTGGCTCCTGATTGTGGTGATGGTGTGGTTCAATTCACTATGTTCGACATCCCTGTGCCTCATGCTCCTGTTACTTCTTCGCCTGCTAGTGTTAGTGTGCCGGCTACTCAGGGTTTTTCGCTGGCTTCTCTTGATGCTTTGTTGGCTAAGGGATTACGTACTGTCAAGTCGATCCCTCCTAAGCGTCGTCTGGGGTTTTCGCGGGTTTTAAAGGGAGCTTTGGATTCTGTGGTTTCTTCTCCGGATGACCTTTCTTGTTTGGTTCGTTTGCTCGTGCTACCTCTTTGTACGCTGAAGACTTTTTCTCCGAGGAGTAGTCTTGAGTGTCGAGCAGTTGTTAGGCGTAAGCGCCAGGAGGAGTGTATTACTTCTTCCCTCCACACTTGGGATGTCGCTGGGGGTAGTTTACAGCTTCTTCATGACACTTTGGTTGCAGATTCGCCTTCTTTTCGGCAGGAGTCAGATCCAGATTTGGGTGAAGCCAATATTCATCAGTGTTAGGAAGGTCAGTGATGGGCATTATTCTGCAGCTGTTCAGATTCTTTTTTCCTCTGGTGTTGCTCCTTATTCGTTTGATACTCTGGAGGCTTTGAATGAAAAGCACCCTTCTGCTCCTTCCCCTGTTTTGCCTCCTTTACCTGCTGATTTGTGTCCCCTTTCTGCCTCCAGTACTACTGTTCGAGATATGATTCGTAGTTTTCCTCGTGGAACCTCTTGTGGTCGAGATGGTCTGCGAGCTCAGCACTTATTGGATTGTCTGGGCGGTGCTGCTGTTGCTCTCTCTGATGATTTGACACCTCTATCACTCGGGTGGTTCATCTTTTCTTGGAGGGTAAGTGCCCGCATGTTTTGGGTGAGTATATTGCTAGTGCTCCTCTCACCCTTCTGGTTAAGCCGGGTGGTGGTATACGTCCTATTGCTGTTGGTACTGTTTGGCGTCGCCTGGTCTCTAAGGTGGGTGGTGTTTTGGTTGGTCCCTCTTTATCTAGGTATTTTGACGGTCTCCAGTTTGGTGTTGGAGTACCCTATGGAGGTGAGGCTATTCTTCATGCCTTGAGTTGATTTGTAGAGGCGAGAGGCAGTGAGGTGGGCTTGACCATGTTGTTAGTTGACTTTCAGAATGCTTTCAACTTGGTGGATCATGAGGTTCTGCTGCTTGAGGTTTGTCGTCGTTGCCCCGTTTACCCGTTGGGTTGAGTTCTGTTATTCTAGTCCGGCTAGGTTGTACTATGGGGAGCACATTCTTTGGTCTGGTCAAGGGGTCCAGCAGGGCGATCCTTTGGGTCCTCTTCTTTTTGCTCTGGTTAAGATCAGAGATTCGTTTGACTTATCCTTGCAGACTTGGTATTTGGATGATGGCACCATTGTCGGAGATACCTTAGCTGTGGGGAAGGTCTTAGAGCTGATCTTGGAGGACGGCCCACGTTCTAGACTTCACCTCAATGTTCACAAAACTGAGATTTTTTGGCCGGTCGAAGATCCGAGGAGTAGGGTTCCTGGTGTTTTCCCTCCTTCTATCGGAAGGCCACTCCATGGGGTCAACGTCCTTGGTGGCTCGATCAATGTGTGTCCCGATTTCAGTAATGAGCTTGTGGTGAAGAGGGTGAACAAGACCATCGAGCTTATGGACTCTGTCGCGAAGCTTAATGATCCGCAATGTGAGCTACTGTTGCTTCGTGCTTGTACGAGTATTTCGAAGCTCTATATTGCTTTGAATACTTGCCCTCCAGGTTTCTTTCTGTCAGCCCAGCTTTCTTTTGATCGGGCTCTGAGATCCTCTTTGGAGCGTATTTTTACGGTGTCGGGCCCCGGTTTTGGTGATTGGCAGTGGCGGATTGCTACTTTGCCCTTTTCTTTTGGGGGGCTTGGTATTATACTGCTGCGGTGTTCGTCATTATGACTTCCTTGCTTATCGCCTTCAGTCTGTTGGTTTGCAGGCTAAGCTCTTGTGTCCTTCTGGTATCACTTCTCTCGGACCTGCTTTTGATGGTGCCCTGTCTTTGTTTGTTGAGGCAACAGGTTTAGACGTTTTGGGTAACCCTAGTGAGATCGCTGCCCCCAGACTTATGAAGAGACTGACAGATATATATTTCACGAAGGTTTCTGCTTCTGTAGAAACTATTTTCTCTTTATCTCCCCGTCAGGTAGCTCTTTGGAAGTCTCAGCGAGGTGCCCATTCTTCTGATTGGTTGCGTGTAGTTCCTATTTCTGGTTTGGGGCAGACTATGAATGGGAGGACTTACAGGTGTGTTTTGGGTTATCGGCTTGGTGTTGCCTTCTTTCTAGTGTCTTCGCCCTGCTCTACTTGATCTCGGGTTTTTGTTGGAGATGTGTTTGGTGATCATGCGGTGTCATGTGCTGGGGTGGTGGGTATCAAGCACCGACATAACCTCGTTCGTGACACTCTCTTGGATGTCTGTTTTCGATCTGGCATTTCTGCTGGTAAGGAAGTGGATATTGGTTTGAGTGGCGGGAGTGACAGGTCCCTCCGTCCTACAGACATGCTCCTTTATGCTTGGGATAGGGGACGGGATGTATGTGTGGATCTGACCCGGTCTTCCCCTTTGACTCGGTCTGGGATGGTGGACTTTGTGCTTGGACATGCGGTTGCTGATGCTTCCAAGCGCAAGTGCCGAAGTATCGGGACTTGTGTGCAGCTAAGGGATATGGATTCTTTCCTTTCTCTTTCTCGACACTTGGGGAGTTGGGTGTTGATGTTGTTGAGCTTGTCAGAATCCAGGGTTTCGCTTTGGCTCAGGATACTAGAGCGTGTATTGCTCATCATAGTTTTCTAGGATTAGTTTTGCTATTGTTAAGGGAGTGGGAGTCCAGCTTGTTTCTCGGTTGCCCACTAATTTTGTGTAAACATTTGTTGTTTTTGATTTATAATAATAATAATAATAATAATAATAATAATAATAATAATAATAATAATAATAATAAAATAATAATAATAATAATAATAATTATAATAATAATAATAATAATAATAATAATAATAATAATAATAATAATAATAATAATAATAATAATAATAATAATAATAATAATAATCACGCAAAATTTGAAGGGAGTCGGGAGAATAACATGTTATATTAATTGGAAGATTGGGTGAGTGGTGATCACGGATAAATGATGTTTTATTGTTGTGAGTGGATTGGTTGGAAGATTGGGTATGTGTAATGTAAGAGAGAGAAATTTATTTTTTAATTGGACCAGTGGGTGAGTGTGTTGAGTGTTAGAATGCCGATAATTATGGTCTAAACAAGGCCTAAATGGTGGGGGAGGCCTTTGGAGAAGTCATGGTGGTGGAATTTAGTTTCAAATGAGTGTTTTTTTTTAAGTGTGAGAAAAGGAATATGTTATAAATAATGAAGAAAGTAGACAAGAGGACAGCAGGACAAACATTACAAGACAAGAAGAAGGGTTCAAAGCATGTGACTCTCTACACCATGTATCCAAAGTCCAAAAAAATATACATCAAAGAGAGAATACTACACCTATGCAAAGCCCAAGAAAACATACAACGTCAAGAAAGAATACTGCAGAAACACGCTTCAATCAGAGAAGAAAGACAAACAGTGCAATGTAATTATAGGTAGCTTAGTTTAATTTTAGCTAGTACACTTCTCCTATAAATAGAGCAGATGAGTCTCTGAGTCTCATCTGTAATCACCCAAACATACACCTTTTGTTCATTATTAATACTCAAAGCTTTCGCGTCATTATCTATGTTTATCAATCAGTTTTCTTTTATGGTACCAGAGCTTAGGCTTGCCTACGACTCCTACTCTGCCTCACCTTTTTTATTTCTACTATTTTATTATAAGTTTTTATTATTTGAAATGGTGGGTGATGCTCTAAAAAAAAGATGGAAAATCCTCGGATGGTAAATCCTTGGACGGAAAATCCTCAGAGCTTCCTCATGAAGATCTTATTCTCCTTATTATCTTTCTCCAACAGATAATAGCTCATCTGGTGTTGTAACCACTCTTCTAGATGGAAACAATTTTCATACTTGGAAAATCAATTTTCAAATGGATCTCCAGTTTAAAAACAAGATTGGCTTCATTGATGGCACCTTAGTGATGCTAGACAGTGATGATCCAAATCTTAAGGCTTGGGCCAAATGCAACACAATTGTTCTATCTTGGTTGCATCATTCAGTTACCTGGCATCAGAAGCACCATTTTGTTATGCTACACAACAAAAGAAGCTTATGAAAAGTTCAAGGTCAAATATTCTGAACCAAGTGACATAAGAACTTTTCAGATTGAGCAAGATCTCAATTCTGTGCAACAAGGCTCTGCCACTGTGCGTGAGTACTACACTAAGCTCAACATTCTATGGTATGAACTAAAAAATTTTAAGGCTTTACCAAATTGTGAATGTGGGTTATGAAAATGCGAGCTCACGGACAAGTTTGAAAGAATCTCGGAAAAGAAAAAGATTTTTAAATTTCTCATGAGTCTCAATGAGTCTTATGATTTCATAAGAGGAAAAGTAATCTCACACGAGCTTCTACCAGATCTTGATAGAGATTTTTACTTTGTTTTGCAAGAAGAAGGCAGAAATTAACAAGCTTGTAGCTCTGTAATTTCTCAAATTGAGGCATTTGCCCTAGATGTTAGTCACAAACGAATAAAAAAGATGTTTTGCATCAACTGTAAAATGACTAACCATAATGTTGATACATGCTACAAGATTCATGGATATCCAAATGAAAATATCAAAAGAAACACCTTTGGACGATTTGTCAGAGGTGGAAGAGGAGGAAGATCTGTTAGAGGAAGAGGCATAGGAAGATTTGTTGATCAAAGGTTTATGCATGCTAATACGCATGAAGAAGGTTCTTAGGCAATGACTTATGATGACAAGGTGGCTCAGACCCCTGAAAAAATCACTTTTTCAAATGAGCATATGAGGTCACACTTTTTCAAATGAGCATATGAGGTCACAGATCTCCATGGCTGAAGCCTTAAAAAAACAGCAAGAAATAAAGTACTCCCAATCCAAATGAGGGCTCATCCAACAATTGCTCAGGTACAATTATGTTAAAATATGGAAGAAGGCCCTGGATGTTAGATTCAGGAGCCTCTCATCACATTATTTGTTCACACAAATTTATTACTCATAATATTCAACCAGTTCAAAGCACTGTCAAGTTACCACATGGTGCTAGACAACCTGTTACGTATACAAGAGATATTCATCTAAATAGCAGCATCATATTGAAAAGTGTTCTTGTTGTGCCATGTTTCAACATCAATCTGATATATGTGAGTAAAATCATCTCAGATAATCATGTTAATGTGATATTTACACAAGATACCTGTCATTTCATATAGGAAAGACCTTGGATCAAATCCTTGATGAAGAATGGACCTCAGATTAAGCAAGATGAAGGTCTCTACTACTTGGCAAGAAAAAAAGAACAAGATGTTGCTACTTGTGATTACGGGAAGGCATTTGCCATTAATAAAGCATGTGAGGCTGATGTTTCTAATCATAGATTAGGACATTTGTCCCATGAAAGGCCATGATTGATCAGTCTGAGTTCATCACAGAGTTCTTGTAATGAATTTTCCTTCTGCACTGTTTGTCAACAGTCCAGGCAGAAAAAGAAAAAGGTTCTTTTTTAGTAAGAAAGTTTGTGGTTTCCCCTTTGAATTAATACATTGTGACCTATGGGGTCCCTTTTCTGTCAAAACCCTAAACGGGCATAGCTATTTTCTCACAATTGTGGATGACCACAATAGAGCAACATGGATCCATTTGTTGAAACATAATCAACTTTAATAAGCTTCGTAAAAATGATTAAAACACATTACAAAGCAACTGTGATGAGCGATCATTGAGCACTCACCAAATAATATTTATAAATGCCAAGCTAACTCTAATCACACATAACTCAGTGTAATGTCAAGCTAACTCGAATGTCGGTCTCTAAGGATTTAACTAAGTTGTCACTTAATCTACTTCTACTTACGTAAATAAATTAAATATGATGGAATGATCGATTGGTTGTTAAACACAATAGAACTAAATTGGAAATAAATACTACGAGATTCAAATATGAGAAAAACGGTTGATAGTAGGTAGTAGGCTTATTAGACATGGCATCTCATATGTTAGCAAGTGATAGACGTAGGTAGTCACACCGTTTGTAGACATGTATCATCAATAACATGCATAGCAAAGCATACAATATCATTGAAAGCGATTACGAGGCACTCTACTTAGAAACGTCTACCATACATGGAGATACTCAAACACATACTAATTTCCAGCATTACATATATATAGTTTAGGCTATGTTTACGGTAGAATTTGACCTAGGATTCTGTCACTATCTTAATTCGAAGGTATTGATGTTATCAAACTATAAATCATGCCATAAACGTACATATACACATCCCTTTTAAAGCCTCATGCTAACAAAATCGAAAACCATACTAATAAAACCTACATCCTACCATCAACCCGTACCGATTAGCTACTCATAACGAATAAAGCAATATCCATAATCATAACATAAGCAAGAGAAAACATGATAAGAGCAGAAAAGAAAAAGATTGATACGAAAATACTCAATGTCACGGTTGAGCAATAGCAATTCAATGTCAAATCCAATCAAAGCAATGAAATCTAGCAACGGTAGCAAATCTCTAGATGAAAATCGAAAGTTTAGAGGCTAAGAGGTGCCTCCAAAGTGTATATTCTCTCTAGGGTTCGTGCTAGCGAATAATAATGATGAAAAATGACTATAAGTACGAAATTCGGAATCTGAAACGCCGTTGTGGCTGGTTGCCGGCCCCTCTGGCGGGCAGCCACTACTTGTTGAGGAATTTTGCCGAACTTTGACGACTCCAAAGCGATCCAAACTCCCGTATAAGCTAGATTTCGCACTCCTCGAGCCCAAAGTGTAATAAAATATGGTCAGAGTTACCCCTAGGGTACGCAGCGGAATTTTAAAAATTTTCTTAACATACAGGTTAATTGATTATGCATATGTCGTATATATATAAACACGTCAATTAGAAGACTAACCTTACTTCCAAAGCAGCTTCCAAGTCTTCGTAATATTCCGGTGTATCTTCTCCTTCGTCGAAGTCGAAGATATCTACAATACTCTGTATATCTGCAAGACAATAAGAGTTAGTTTCGAGCTCCTAGAACCTCAACCTTGGTATCCACGGATGAACAGCCTATCGGAAGAATGCTAGGATATTCTTTGTGTGACCAAGAAGACGGGGCGGCAATTCCCTCCGGTGGTGGTGCGCGCGCGTGAGGCTAAGGGAGGAGGGGAGAGTTTTATTTTCTCTAAGAAAACTGGGTAGAATAACTGTGTCTGAAATTGTGTGTAAAACTCTCTCCAATAGTCTACTATATATAGTAGTCTATAGAAGCCTAAAGCATAAGCAATTAGATTTCGTAAAGGAATAAGAATCTTATCGCACAAGGAAACCAATATCAAGTCTAGATTCATTCCTAATCAAATTAAAACTCAATCAGGAAAATCTAACTTATCCCTTGGACTTCTAATAGAGGAAGGAGTCGAACTCCTTCCCCTTATCTGGCCACGCGCGTGCGCGCGCCTCGTCCTAGGGGAGGTGGGTCCCACTTTTGGGACCCACTTATATTTCTAAGGAAATCCAAACTCCAAGTAGATTTTGTCCAAGTACATATGTTAATTCTAAATTAACATATCCTTTATAATGAAACCTCCATTATATTTCTAAAATATAATCTTTAATTGTATTTACATAAAATACAATTAATTAGCCAATTCAATTAATAATTCCAAATCATTAATTGAGCCACCAATTATTATAATTAATTCCAAATTAATTATAATCCATCAATCACAATTAATTCCAAATCAATTGCGATTCCATCTTCAAGGATATTCTGATAGACTGAATCACCACATAGTGTGACCCATAGGGCCTCATCGTATTAAGCAAGTCCTAGACTAGGCAACATGGAATTCCTAGACGGTTCCATTTGCAATATTAATACGTGAGGACGTTTGAGAGGTTTCTCAAAGCTAACCCTTTCGTTGCGAAGCCTGTTGCGCTCAACGCGGCGATGGTAACGTCCCTTCATCTGACTTGCTCGAATGTATTTAGGATCGATGATGTGTCTATCCCAATAATACATCCACGGGCGTCTCAGGGAGTTGCTTGGTTAAGATATACTTATGACCATCATAATATATCATTTGCACTGGCCAGTGACTTTACCAACACAACTATGCAGACTATGAGCAATGCTCTCCTGTGCTACACTTGAGAGATGAATCCTTCACAGAATCACTTATCACCCCCATTTGTATTTAGCCATAATCCTGGATCGTGTCTTAGGGCAGCTGCTTATTCAGAGCTGACATCGACGGGTCCACCAAGGATATGGGGCAACAAATGTGATGATAAAGTCCTGTAAGTGCAAAGGACGAATGGCATCACTTCGACAATTCACCGGTTCCCATAGACACGTCGTTGTAGAGTATACATCGATGGGAGTGTCCGGTGGGTACTTCCATTGTTCGATAAAGCTTCTTCGAATAACTATGCGCAGTTATGGGAACGTTCCTTGATTGTCCAACAATCCGTTCCGTGGCCGTGGGATTGTCTCACACTTGCTCCAACAAGTATAACCTCCACGCATACTAGTCTTGTCAGGTTCATTCAGACCCCCACATCCGAGATGTACCACGACTAGGGAGAGTTTCGGATAGATGATAACTCACATAGCTCCCACTAACTGTGTGATCCGTCATCTATCCGAGGGGACATGTTTAATATCAATACAGACAACAATAAAGATATGACATGCTGCAGCCTGGTGTAATATAAATATGAAAGCGATACTCAATAGTAAAATGCAACAAACATATATTATATTACGTTGACCTGTGTAATAGTACATATATGTCCTCTATAAGGGCACCATGCCCTTAGTAAGGACTGTCTCTAGGACATATACACTATCAATCTCCCACTTGGACTAGAGCCAGTCACCTTTATGCCTAATGCCCAGATTAGCATAATGTCTTAAGTGGACTTCCACTGATAAGACCTTAGTGAAAGGATCTGCCACGTTGTCCGTGGTAGAGACACGTTCTATACTAACTTCTCCTCTATCTATAATCTCACGTATAACGTGATATTTTGTAAGTACATGTTTGTTCTTGTTTGTAGATCTAGGCTCCTTAGCTTGAGCGACGGCGCCCGTATTGTCCCAATAAATCGTTATTGGACTAGGAGCAGGAACAACCCTCAATTCCTTCAAGAACTCTGAAATCCAGACAGCTTCTTACGATTCTTCTGATTCAGTAATGCACTCGGCTTCTGTGGATGAGTCAGCAATCGTAGCTTGCTTAGAACTCTTCCAACAGATAGCTCCTCCGTTCAATTTGAATACGTATCCTGTCCGTGACTCAAAGTCATCAGGATCTGATTTAAATCCAGCGTCGACATAACCAGACATCTTTAATTCTGGTTCTCCACCAAACACCAAGAACATTTTCTTTAGTCCGTCTAAGGTACTTAAGAATGTTCTTCACAGCAGTCCAGTGAGGTACTCCTGGATTCTGTTGGTGTCGACAAGTGACACTAAGCGCATATACCACATCGGGCCTTGTGCAATTCATTGCATACATTATAGACCCTACTGCCGAAGCATAGGGCACAAGACTCATTGCATTTCTTTCTTCATCAGTTTTAGGACCATCCTTAACTGATAAGACAATCCCATGCCTAGCTGGGAGAAAGCCTCTCTTTGAGTCGTCCATCTTATAACGCTTCAGTATTTTGTCGATGTAGGTGGACTGTGTCATTCCCAACATTCTCTTGGATCTATCTCTAAAGATCTTGATCCGTAGGATGTAGTTCGCTTGACCCAAGTCCTTCATCGAGAAGGTACTTGATAACCAAACTTTAGTCTCTTCTAGCATAGAGACATTGTTTCCCATGATCAAAATGTCATCTACATAAATGATCATGAAAACAACTCCTTTGTCGCTGTGTCTCGCATAGACACAGGGATCTTCCTTGCTTCTGATGAAGTCAAACGATTTGACAGCTTCATCAAAACGGATATTCCAACTCCTTGACGCTTGCTTTAGCCCATAGATGGATCTTTGTAATTAGCATACAACAGTTGGCCTGGTTTTACTAATAAAACCTTCCGGCTGTACCATATAGACCTCTTCCTCAAGGTTGCCATTGAGGAAAGTTGTCTTTACATCCATCTGCCAGATTTCATAATCATAGTAGGCAGCTATCGCAAGTAGAATTCGAAAGGACTTCAACTTTGCTACTGGTGAAAAGGTTTCATCGTAATCGATGCCATACCTTTGTGTGTAGCCTTTTGCCACAAGCCTAGCATTGTGCGTTTGTACCTTGCCATCGGCATCTGTCTTTCGTTTAAAGACCCATTTGCACCCAATTGGTCTAACCCCTTGGGGAAAGTCTACCAAGTTCCAAACTTGGTTCTGGTACATTGAATCCATTTCTAATTCCATGGCCTCTTGCCATTTATCTGAGTCAATATCAATTATTGCCTCTTTGTAGGTCTTGGGATCTTCCCGATCTGATAAACCGACATCAAGTTCACTGATGTCTTCTATCATAAGGCTTTGCTTCTGAGGTCCTCTAAGGATCCTCTTCGACCTACGGAGCTCGACTTGTTCTGGTGCTTTTCTTTTCTGGCTTCGTGTAACACGAACATTATCAGTGGGTACTGATGCAGCTGGTCGTTGGGCGCGACCCTGTTCCCTTGCGGGAGGCTGCTCTTGTGCAACTTGTTGCACAGGTTGGTTGACAACGGGTTCTACAGGTGTGGTTTCAACTGCTGATCTAATCACAGGACTCCCACTGACTATGACATGCCTAGCAAGTGTCATATCGTCACCCTTGTCTGCTTCGAAAGCTCCCACTGAACTTGAGTCCAAATCAGAAGATTTAAAGACCTCATGTTCTTGAATTTCTTCAAGTTCTATCATATCATCTAACCTCTCTTCTTCGAGGTATTCAGCTTCTAAAAACTTCACGTTTCTAGACACGATCACCTTGTGATCTTCAGCATGATAGAATTCATAGCCTCTCGTCTGACAAGGATAGCCTATGAAATATACTTTGACACCCTTGGCATCTAACTTATCAGTGAGCATCAGCTTGACTATCGCAGGACAGCCCCAAGGTCTAAGATAGCCTAGTGAAGGCTTGTTTCCCTTCCATAACTCAGAAGGAGTTTTCTCCACGATTTAGATTGTACACGGTTCAGAATGTAGATTGCAGTTTGTAGTGCATATCCCCACAGATACTTTGGAAGAGTCGAGAATCCAATCATTGATCTTACCATGTCTAACAGGGTTCGATTCCTTCTCTTAGACACACCGTTTAACTGTGGTGTTCCAGGAGGAGTCCATTGCGATTGAATCCCATTTTCCTTCAAGTAATCGATAAATTCTTCACTAAGGTATTCACCTCCTCGATCTGATCAAAGAGTGACTATCCTTAGGGTTCAATTCATTCTCGACCTCATTCCTAAACTCCTTGAATTTCCCAAAGGTCTCGGATTTATTCTTCATACGATAAATATATCCATACCTTGAGAAATCGTCAGTAAAGGTAACGAAGTAAGGATAACCCCCACGCGCATGGACTTTAAACGGTCCACATACATCGGTATGTATGAGCTCTAAGCAGCGAGTGGCACGAACACCATGTCCAACAAAAGGTTTGTTCGTCATCTTACCCTTAACACAAGATTCACATGTACCATATGATTCGAAATCAAATGGTTCTATGTAGTCCAACTTCCTTAGTCTTTGAATCCGTGTTTCATTGATATGGCCTAGCCGACAATGCCATAGATAAGATGGATTATTCTTCTTACTTGAAGACGGTTGTTTGTTATGTATTTGAAATAAAGGCAGACTACTTTGCAAAATATATAAACCATTCACCAAGCGAGCCTTTCCATAATACTGATCATTTTATGAAAAATAACAAGTATTATTCGCAAATCGAAAGGGAAAACCCATATTGTCTAACAATGGAATGGAAATAATATTTCTGACAATGGATGGAACAAAATAAACATTATCAAGTTCTAAACATTGTCCCGAAGGTAAATCTATCTTGCTGCGTCCAACGCGTTTGGCTTCAACTGGATTGCCGTTCCCAACATGCAAGTCGATTTCACCTTGCTTGACTAGCCTGTGATCAATTAGCCCTGCACATTATTACAAATGTGTGAGCCACAGGCTGTATCTAATACCCAACCATTGGAGTCAAAAGTAGTCATGTTCATTTCAATAACAAACATACCTGAGCCAGATGTCGATGACTTCTCAGCCTGATCTGCCCTAAGCTTAGGGCAATCTTTCTTCCATTGGCCCTTGAGCTTGCAATAGAGACAAATCTCGATCCTAAGTCGAAATTCAGCGATCCTACGATAGCGCCCATTCTTGTCACCCCTCTTCCTTTTGGGTCTACGATTGACCCTTGGGAATTTATTGGCAACGGGTCTCTCAGCAATCAACTCTGTTGCTACCCCAACATTGGGATTGTAAATAGATTGCAACAATCTTTGCACGATCAAGATAATGGAAGCCTTAGCTTCTATCTCTAAGCCATATCCAACAAGTTGTAAGAGAAAGTCAATCAATGACTTAACTTGTTCAGGCGACAGCTCTTCTGTCTCAAGCCTTTTGATAAGCATGATCTTGATAGCTTCGAACCCTTCACACATCCTTCGAGCATCCAAGAATGAGGAGAGATATTTTACAATCTCATATGGTTCCTTGTCTCGACATGGTCCAACCATATTGTCAGACATAGCATTCAGCAACAAGTTCTTTACAAACTCGGCCCTTTCCACTTCCAATTCATAATAGCAATCGTAGTGAATTCAGTGGGAGGTGGAGGGATAGGTTCGTCCTAGACGTACTCAACCTCATTGTACCATAGCACCTTTCGTACCTCATGGATCCAATCCACGTAGTTTGGTCCTGTTAGCTTTTGCAACTCCAAGTTGGCAACAAGCTCGGAGGACGGTATCGCCATATCTAATATCCTAAGGAGATAATATAGAACGAAAACAATAAATCAACTATTGAAATATCATTTCTAAATACACAGTCAACATAACTAAACAACAAGGTCCTTTAGCTGTTTAGCTCCCACTATTTTCACATATGCTTGCCCCCACAACAAACATACGGGTAATGTCCAACAAGTTACCGCAGTGGCCAAGATCCAAATCCATATTATGCCATACTCCAACGGGGGCTGGTCGCATAGCATAATATGGCCGGTAGGACTAGTAAGACTATCCAATTGCGTCACGCAACTCTTGGTTGTTAAATCTAATTTAACCCGATGCCCTACATATTGTACCTATCGAGGTCGCTAGATACAATATGCAGTAAGTCATAACCATAGGCTTACTCTAATCTGACGATCACTGCGAGTCTGTAAGACGAGGTCGCCAATATAAGAAAACGCAATGAAAGTTCAGAATTAAAGCACCCTATGGAATGCATCTCAGAAATACATACATATATATATTTCTGTACTTATATTGGTTGGGGCTTGTAGCTTGAGGGTTGTTATCAGTCATCTACAAACAAATAAGGGCGCCGCCTACCCATTATGCATGAACGGTCTACACGTAATGGATGCCGCCTATCCATTCTAGTTCTAAACGCGGTCAAGCATATAATGGGTGCCGCCTACCCATACATAAATATGCGGGTCCGACATATAAGAGGGCGCCGCCTACCCTCGCATGCATAGCGGTCGAACGGAATGTAAAAACATGGTATTTAAACATGCATTGTCAAACAATAGCATATTGAGCATATGAAACAAGTAGTAGCCTATGTGGATGACAAATGACTTCATAATTTCATTATGAAAATTATAATCCCATACTTATAATGTCTATGAAATAATTGAAAATTTGGACTAGATTGAACATTCAAAAATTCTATTGACCAAGTAGCAATTTTCGAAAACCCGAAGGACTTAATTGTAATTTTAAAAACCTTAGAGGTGTTAAATCTAAAATTCAAAAGTACAAGGACTAATTTGCAATAAACAATAAATTGATAAATTACAAATAAGCCCTTTAATTTTATACTAATTAAATTTAACGCCTCTAGTTTAAAACAATTACAATTAAATCATATTTATATTCCAAATATAAAATTCAATCCTCAAAACTTTCAAAATTCGATTTTGGGTCCAACCCGAAAATATATATATATATATATATATATATATATATATATATATATATATATATATATATATATATATATATATATATTTTTTTTTGAAAACGTGGGACGGGACCTAAACCCTAGTCCCGTCCCCCAGGTGACCGCGGCCCCGGGCGTCGCGGGTGCAGGCTCCCGGCGCCCGTGCCGCAGGCGCCCGAGCGCCTGTGGCACGCAGGCGTCCAGGGCGCCTGCTGTCGCAGGCGCCGCCGGCCGCCTGCGTCGCGCAGGCGGCCCGGTCGAAAAATATATATATTTTAATTTTCTTTTGTTTTTTTTGAAAAATATAAATTCTAAATTTATATAAAAAACAAAACTTTTGAAAATCGAATTTATCATAGAATCAATTGCATCCACATATCTAAAAAATTATACAATATATATATACGTATATACGTAATCAATTAACCTCGCTCTGATACCACTGTAAGAAAATATGGTCAGAGTTACCCCTAGGGTACGCAACGGAATTTTGAAAATTTTCTTAACATACAGGTTAATTGATTATGCATATGTCGTATATATATAAACACGTCAATTAGAAGACTAACCTTACTTCCAAAGCACCTTCCAAGTCTTCGTAATATTCCGGTGTATCTTCTACTTCGTCGAAGTCGAAGATATCTACAATACTCTGTATATCTGCAAGACAATAAGAGTTAGTTTCCAGCTCCTAGAACCTCAACCTTGGTATCCACGGATGAACAACCTATCGGAAGAATGTTAGGATATTCTTTGTGTGACCAAGAAGACGGGGCGACAATTCCCTCCGGTGGTGGTGCGCGCGCGTGAGGCTAAGGGAGGAGGGGAGAGTTTTATTTTCTCTAAGAAAACTGGGTAGAATAACTGTGTCTGAAATTGTGTGTAAAACTCTCTCCAATAGTCTACTATATATAGTAGTCTATAGAAGCCTAAAGCATAAGCAATTAGATTTTGTAAAGGAATAAGAATCTTATCGCACAAGAAAACTAATATCAAGTCTAGATTCATTCCTAATCAAATTAAAACTCAATCACGAAAATCTAACTTATCCCTTGGACTTCTAATAGAGGAAGGAGTCGAACTCCTTCCCCTTATCTGCCTCGTCCTACGGGAGGTGGGTCCCACTTTTGGGACCCACTTATATTTCTAAGGCAATCCAAACTCCAAGTAGATTTTGCCCAAGTGCATATGTTAATTCTAAATTAACATATCCTTTATAATGAAACCTCCATTATATTTCTAAAATATAATCTTTAATTGTATTTACATAAAATACAATTAATTAGCCAATTCAATTAATAATTCCAAATCATTAATTGAGCCACCAATTATTATAATTAATTCCAAATTAATTATAATCCATCAATCACAATTAATTCCAAATCAATTGCGATTCCATCTTCAAGGATATTCTGATAGACTGAATCACCACATAGTGTGACCCATAGGGCCTCATCGTATTAAGCAAGTCCTAGACTAGGCAACATGGAATTCCTAGACGGTTCCATTTGCAATATTAATACGTGAGGACGTTTGAGAGGTTTCTCAAAGCTAACCCTTTCGTTGCGAAGCCGGTTGCGCTCAACGCGGCGATGGTAACGTCCCTTCATCTGACTTGCTCGAATGTATCTAGGATCGATGATGTGTCTATCCCAATAATACATCCACGGGCGTCTCAGGGATTTGCTTGGTTAAGATATACTTATGACAATCATAATATATCATTTGCACTGGCCAGTGACTTTACCAACACAACTATGCAGACTATGAGCAGTGCTTTCCTGTGCTACACTTGAGAGATGAATCCTTCACAGAATCACTTATCACCCCCATTTGTATTTAGCCATAATCCTGGATCGTGTCTTAGGTCAGCTGCTTATTCAGAGCTGACATCGACGGGTCCACCAAGGATATGGGGCAACAAATGTGATGATAAAGTCCTGTAAGTGCAAAGGACGAATTGCATCACTTCGACAACTCACCGGTTCCCATAGACACGTCGGTGTAGAGTATACATCGATGGGAGTGTCCAGTGGGTACTTCCATTGTTCGATAAAGCTTCTTCGAACAACTATGCGCAGTTATGGGAACGTTCCTTGATTGTTCAACAATCCGTTCCGTGACCGTGGGATCGGCTCACACTTGCTCCAACAAGTATAACCTCCACGCATACTAGTCTTGTCAGGTTCATTCAGACCCCCATATCCGAGATGTACCACGACTAGGGAGAGTTTGGGATAGATGATAACTCACATAGCTCCCACTAACTGTGTGATCGGTCATCTATCCGAGGGGACATGTTTAATATCAATACAGACAGCAATAAAGATATGACATGCTGCAGCCTGGTGTAATATAAATATGAAAGCGATACTCAATAGTAAAATGCAACAAACATATATTATATTACGTTGACCTGTGTAATAGTACATATATGTCCTCTATAAGGGCACCATGCCCTTAGTAAGGACTGTCTCTAGGACATATACACTATCACAAAGGACCCCTGGTTACTCCATGGAAAATCCAAGCCTTCAAAATAAGCTCACTTTGCACCAAAATAAGCCAATTAGTGTGCTATTTTCACCAAAAACTTCCTTATCATTCAAATTTTTATCTAACTGCCAAGCCTGTTTAACCATCAACATCTCAAGAACTACGCACCCGAGCGCCCATATATCTGAATGAGTACCCTACACCCCGTACTTCTCAGGAGCCATATAGTTAGTTGTACCTCTCAAACAGTGCTGCGAGTCCAACTTCCGTCTCGTCAACACCTTGCGTTCTTCAGATTCTACCTTCTACGAAAATCCAAGATCTCCAATCTTGATAGTAAAACCAGTCCTTCCACCTTCATTAGCCACAAGAAAAATATTCTCCGGTTCGAGATCACTGTGAGCATACCCCGAACGATGAATATGCTCCAAACCCTTGAGAATAGACCACGTATACAACCTAACCTCACTCTCAGGCAAACCGCCAATCCGATTTACGGATCTTTTCACCCAAAGTACCGCCAGATTCGTATTCCAAGAGAAGATTGTAGGACATAGTTGTTCTCCAACGGTGATCTCTCTACCGAAGTACTTAAGAACATGGGGGCAGGAATTTCCGATCTTCTCGAGAGCATTGAGCTCGTTTATAAACAGACGAGGGAAATGTAGGGAGCAGGATTTGATAGCCATGAGAGACGGATAGTCTTTGCTGTAAATAGTCAATTTTCGAATACCCAAAAACACGTAGGAGAGGCTGCCTGCTCCGATCATTGTACCGCGATACCATACTTGGCCTTCGTCGTACTCGTTGGCCATATATTCTCAACGCTGGTTGTCAACCGCCATGCTTGGGAGTTGCTATGTTGGTCTATTTGTATTCAAGAAGGTATAATGGAACCGAAACAACATAGAGAAAAGAGAAACCAAGAACTTGATAGTACTATTATTAAAAGTTAAGGAACGAACAACCCAGACCATTCTTTTAATTCGGTCATTCAAGGCTCTTTTGTACATTCGATGATGATTTACCGTTGGCCTCTTGCCTTGCTCAAACGGATGGATTCGCACATCCGGAATTTTGTTTACACTGGAGATATCATGAAAAAAGAAGTTGTCGCTGTAGCTTGGAAAAGATGTTGAGTTCCTAAGTCAGAAGGTGGTCTGGGCCTTCGTTCTTTGGTTGCCACTAATAAATCGTTTTTATCTCGGCTTACTTGGGATATTTGGACAGTTAGCGAACCTTATTTGGCCGTTGTTCATCAGTTTTTCTTTAGGAATCGAGATTTGCGTAGATATGTGCCTTCTCCTATCTAGTTTGGTTTTACTTTCCGTTTCTACATCAGTCCTCTCGTTGGCTGGTTAGTCAAGGTTCTGGGGTTCTTTTTTGGCTTGCTAATTGGCTGGGCTACTGCATCGCTGATAGAATTAACATTCCATTGCATCTTAGGCATCATTATCAGCAGTCCATTTCCGATTATTGTGATGATGGAGAATGGCGACTCCTCCCGTTTTTTTGTGCTGCGTTTCCCTCCATTGCTAAGGATATCATAGATTATCGCCTGGCTACTCCTGGTTCAGACTCGCGTATATGGGATCATTCTCTAGATGGTTCCATCTCGGCCAAGAAAGGTTATCATGTTTGTCGTCCCTCTTCCTTGAAGGTTCAGTGGGGGAGCTGGATTTGGGCGGCTTTTATACCTCCTAGGCGCTCCATCACTCTCTGGAGGGCCATTCATGATAAGCTTCCCACTATTGAGAAGATGCGTTCCATTGGTTACACTGGTCCTTCCATTTGCGATCTGTGGGCTGGGGCAGGGGAGGATATGGATCACTTACTTGTTTCTTGTCCTTTCTCTCGTTCAATTTGGATGTGGTTTTTTGAAGTCTTTGAGCTTTGTTAGGAAAACTTTGTGAGTATCAATGAGTTGATCTCTTTTGCAATGGGACAGCAGTTCAGTTCGCAGGTTAATTCCGTTTGGCACCTTGGTGTGATTACGGCGGTTTGGGTTCTCTTGAATACTAGGAATGCTTGGATTTTTGATGATCGTGGTTTCTCTAAACATTCGGTTATCTTTCGAATTAGGGCTCTTATTGGGGAAGCTGGCTCCCTTAACTTGGGCAAGATGTCTAATTCGCAGTTTGATCTCCTGGTTCTTCATGCCTTCCGTATTAAAGGTTGTCCGCCTGATATATTTCATTGCATTGAGGTTCGTTGGCTCCCTCCATGGCCTAATTGGATAAAGTGCAATACTGATGGTAGTTCTAAAGGGGCGCAGCAGGTGTCTTTAGGGATTATAGAGGCTTGGTTTTGGGTTGTTTTGTGTACCAGGTTGGTACTTTATATGCTTTTGAGGCCGAATTATTAGCGGCTCTTTGGGCTATGATGAACTGGAATTTGTCAGATTCAATTAATCAAATAAATTTGTTTTTAGCCAAAGGCAATTCACAACTACAACGAAAACCGTAGTGTAGCAGTAAAATAACCTCGAGTGTCGATCTCTAAGGACTATAACTAGCTTTATCTAATTTAACTTAAACTATAAAATCAACAGACGACTTACCACGGGTTTTTCTTATCAAGATAATGGAAGTTAGTGATAGTATGATCATTCAAAGCATAGTAGGTTAATAATCATGCATGAAGTACCCGATCGTTTTGCATAGAGATCTAAGATAATGAATTGTCCAATGTGTTCCGTTCAATTCAACACTACGAAGATAGAGGGCTTAGATAGATCAAAGAAATAAAGCAATAACTCAAAGTCTGATTCGCATTACCGCCATCATGCATAATTAATAACCCTCGCTAAGAAATCACATACTATCACCAACGATAGATTTAGCTACTCATAGATGTCATGCAATCAATAGAAATCAAAGCAAGATTGAATGAAAACATGTTGAAAGATATAAATATAAATAGAAAAATCGTGAGATACAATGTTACCGTCGAAGGTTGTCAATCTCCGAAGATTCGCGAACTCACAAGCTCCAAATTGATAAGGAAAATAGTCTTCTATGCTAAGAATTTCCAGAACAGGCTCTGGAGAATTCCTATCTAAAACTAATGAGAAAGGTATGAAAAAAGGTCTGAGAAAGTATGAAAAAACGTAGAGAAACAGCAACTATATATAGGAGTTCGGAACGTGTGGGGCGAGTCGCCCCACACACCGGGCGAACCGCCCCACATCCCGGGCGAATCGCCCGGGAGCTTCAGTTGGCGAGGGACGCGATTTTTATGCGTGTTTGGATTTCTTTTCCTTTCCGAACTCTGTTTTTGCCTTCTAGTGACCTTTAAGCCTTCAAACTAGACCCCTAGACTTCAAATCCCATCCAGAATCTTCTAGATACTCCAAAAATGTCCTCGGAACACTGATTCTTCATTCTCTTCAATATAATTGCCCGGAAAATCACGTTTTTCACCTAAAACCTGTAAAATGCAAACTAAAGGGAAACGTGACACTATTCTAATAAAATGCACTATAATATAGCTAAATTAACATAGAGGATAGCAAAATAGGTGAAAAAAGACTAGAATGAAGGTGTAAAATACACGTTCATCAGGCTATTGAATTAGCATATGAACAGAATTGGAAGTCTCTCTGGTTGGAAATCGATTCAACGTATGTCGCTTCTATATTTTCAGTTCCTCATCCTTGACTGTCCCTTGGCAATACAGGAACCGATGGTTGCGGGTTCGATCTTTACTTAGTCACATGGAGTTCCGGATTACTCATATTTACCGGGAGGGTAATGGCATGGCGGATGCTCTTTCCAATCTCACGGTGGATGGCTTTTGGAGGCACTCATTGGTTGATATTCAGTCGCATGTTAGGAGAGATATGTCTGGACAACCATTCTTTCGGTTTTCGCGACTTTAACGCTCGGGCACTCTTTTTCCCATTCATAGGTTTTTCCCACAGGGTTTTCTTATGAATGTGTTTTAACGAGGCCTGCGGTTGCAACCAGGGATTTCTTCTCTGGGGGAATGGTTGATCCTTTAGTTTTTTGTTGAGTGCCCGTATGTGGGTTACTCTTTTTCTTGTTTTTCGCTTTCTTGTACTGGACCCTTTCTTTTGCTTTATTATATACCATCACTATTCATTCAAAAAAAAAATATAGAGGGTAATTCAAGAAGGGTGAATCTTCTACCTGTAGGTTATAGAAGAAAGAAAAGGTACTTTCCAGATGTAATGCCAGAGATTTTGTTTATGCTTGAATGTGTGTTACGTTTCTTAAGCTACAATTCCATGTCAGGTTACACCCAACAATGTGGACATTGCCAAGGTTTCTCCATCATACCACTTGTACTCTCCCTCAGAAGTCGAAGTAGTTATCAGTCGCCTATGAGAACGAGACTTCCACCTATCTCAATGATTTTGAACTTATTGACATTTGTCTGCATTATGGCTGTTGCAGTCTAATCTTGGAAACCTTTTGTCTGTGAATGAAAGCTCAGCGATACGAATTAGCCTAGTTGGCAAGTTAAATTCTTGGGACTGAGTTCCCGGGTTCTTTTTCTCTAGATTGAACTCGTCCCGGTTTGAACAAGTTGGCATCAAAGTTTTATTGATGTAATATTGTTTACCTTGAAAACAATTTAAATTTGGCTCCTGCAATAACTTTTATCCGTTGAAACAGTAATTTTCGAAATTGATAAGATAATATTTTTGCATATGTATGCATAGCAGCAAAGGTGATTTCGAACATCGGACATGCATCAAACCACAAAACAATCAAAATCTGCGGATATTGAAAGCAGGAAATGATAAAATTTTACAACTTCAAGATACATTTAACAATAGAATTCCTGTTGAAAATAATTGCTATAGAGAGTAACATAGATTCTCTCTTTAGATACAAAATAATGTCTATAGTTATTACGTAGCCTAAATGTATTCTTCATCATCTGAATATGCATAATGATCTTCTTCATCATCATCTGAATATGCGTCATGAGCTTCTTCATCATTGGCAGCTTCTAATGCATATGGATCAACTACTTCATCATCATCTGCATATGTTTCTCGAGCTTCTTCATCATTACCGTTCACATCAACTTCAATCACATATGGATCAACTATTTCATCATCATTTGCATACGCATCAACTTCCGCAACATCCTCGTATGGATCAACAACTTCACCATCATCTGTATGCACATCAACTTCCATAGCATCCTCATATGCATCGACTACTTCACCATCATCTGCATACGCATCAACTTCCTCAGCATCCTCATATGCATCGACTACTTCACCATCATCTGCATTGGCATCAACTTCCTCAGCATTCTCTGAAGATTCGCGAACTCACAAGCTCCAAATTGATAAGAAAAATAGTCTCCTATGCTAAGAATTCCCAGAACAGGCTCTGGAGAATTCCTATCTAAAACTAATGAGAAAGGTATGAAAAAAGGTCTGAGAAAGTATGAAAAAACGTAGAGAAACAACAACTATATATAGGAGTTCGGAACGTGTGGGGCGAATCGCCCCACATCCCGGGCGAATCGCCCGGGAGCTTCAGTCGGCGAGGGATGCGTTTTTGACGCATTTTTGGATTTCTTTTCCTTTTCGGACTCGGTTTTTGCCTTCTAGTGACCTTTAAGCCTTCAAACTCGACCCCTAGACTTCAAATCCCATCTGAAATATTCTAGATACTCCAAAAATGTCCTCGGAACACTGATTCTTCGTTCTCTTCAATATAATTGCCGGAGAATCACGTCTTTCACCAAAAACCTGTAAAATGCAAACTAAAGGGAAACATGACACTATTCTAATAAAATGCACTATAATATAGCTAAATTAACATAGAGGATAGCAAAATAGGTGAAAAAAGAGTCGAATGAAGGTGTAAAATACACGTTCATCAAACTCCCCAAACCGGACCTTTGCTTGTCCTCAAGCAACTAAGCTAGACCCTAATGCAAAAAACAATGTAACACAAAAATGGAGTCTCATGCCAAATGAAATGAAGTAATCTATTGAATCTATTAAAAAACTTATGAACAAAAACCATACAAATCATAACATGGATATAGGTTGAAGAATGCCTCGATTGACTCATACACATTCACATAAGCACTTATGTCAAACAAGATAGTCTCTCGTAACATTCTCTACCTGGACGTAGTCAGTGACGACGTAATGAAACATGTTAAAATACGAATGGTTGTCCCGTGCCTATGAAACTGAGGACTTACTGCTGTTCACAAAGTTAAGATTTTTTCCTCAAAGAGGTCGAACCAATACTGGCTCTCATCAAACGAAGGAGGGTTCCCTAAAAAAGATAACACTCCCCTATTCTACCCATCTCTCCAAGCAAAGCCTTAAACTATTCACCACTTCCTGAATGGCAGGACGAGGGTGGTCTAGAACACATGACACTCAAACAAAATAAAAGACAAAAAATTACAACTCGATTACGAACATTACAAGAATTGAAAAATGAGACAAACACTTAAACCGCTTTTTGGCTTTTTTGGACCCTTCTTTGCTTTATTTTTTGGTTTTTTCTTTTTTTCTTTTTTTCTTTTCTAGATTTTTTTCTTTTTTTCTGGAATTTTTCTTTTTCTTTTTTCGATTTTGTTTTTTTAGCCTGCAGTAGCACAACGAAAAAGAAATTATAATGACACACAAACAACCTCCCCAAACCTATTCGAAAGAATAGGTTGGAGTACAAACTTTACAAAAAAGAAAACAAACTCACAACACACACTTAAAAACGAAAAACAAGTCTAGTGATAGCTTAACCCGCTCCCCAAACCTATTCGAAAGAATAGGTTGCAAACAAAGGATCACACAATCTCACACTACCTCCTTCCTAGGGATTTAGCAATCTCAAAGCAAGGTGAAGACTTGCTACCTCTTAGGTACCTAATTACTCGGGAAAACAACCATAAGACTCTAACATGCATCATCCTATTATAAAGGCCTTCGTGAACCGCAGTAGAGAAAACACCACTAAGTGATGTCGAGACTACCAAGCTTAACTAAGTGCAAACATAAATGTGACAAGCCAAGCGAGAAAAGCCTCAAACATATTCATAGAGATGAAGCATATGATTAATGTCATAACTAGTTAATCTACCCAATAAAAAAGTTCGAAAAATTTTGCAATAAACTCCACATAAAACATGCAAGACTATACTAGGACGAATGTAGTGAATGCAACTAAATACTAAGAAAACGGTAAATGTGCAAATGCAAATGCAAACAAAAGGTTTCACGAGTAATCATAAGCAAAACAAGTATAGAAATAACCAGCGATAACCCCCCTCCAAACCTGAACGTCGTCGTTCGTTCCGAACGTCGAAAGTGGATTTAAGTTGAGAGCTACACTTGTATATGTGACCTATATTACTCAATCAAACTCGTGAGAAAATAAAACGGGCGATAAATGAGGTAAAAAGATCGATAATTTAGCATAATAGGGGAAAATCGGGATCTCCTGGTTTACTGGGTGTGCGGGGCGAACCGCCCCACATGGGAGGCGATTCGCCTGGGGCTTCCAGTAAACCGCAGGTTCCCTGGCCGTGCCAGGCGAATCGCCCCACGTGGGGGGCGGTTCGCCCGACACCTCCAGACTCCTGGAGGTGTCGGTTTCCCTCCTAAAATGCTAAATTATCATCTAGAGATCTATTTTATCACCAAAAACATACGGAAATATAAAATACAACACCATGATATGCTCAAAACGACAAAACACACTAACCTTCAGTAGAGGCGGTAAGGGTAAGCTCAAGATGATCAACCTCCCTTTGATCACTAGATATCTCGAAGTATGGCTTCACTCGTTGACCATTCACCTTGAAAGTATTGTCCGTCTTTGGATCAAAGAGTTCTACAGCTCCATGGGGAGCAACTTTGATAATTTCGTATGGTCCATCCCAACGAGTACGGAGCTTTCCAGGAAATAGTCGAAGGCGAGAATTAAATACCAAAGCTTTTTGCCCAGGGATCAGTTCCTTACGCACTATACCACGATCATGATACTTCTTAGTACGTTCTTTGTAGATCTTGGCATTTTCATAAGCACCTAGGCGTAATTCATCGAGCTCATTGAGTTGCAACAACCGTTCTTCGCCAGCTTTTCCCATATCAAGATTGAGTGCTTTGATAGCCCAATACGCCTTGTGTTCCAATTCTACGGGAAGATGGCATGCTTTTCCATACACATGTCTGTACGGAGTGGTTCCAATCACTTTATAGCTAGTCCTGTATGCCCAAAGTGCATCATTCAATTTTCCTGCCGAATCTTTCCTGCTAGGTTTCACTACTCGCTCCAGGATCTTCTTAATTTGACGGTTGCTAACTTCAACTTGGCCCGATGTCTGTGGATGATATGGCGTAGCAACACTATGGTGGACACCGTATCTTTTAAGAAGAGAGGCAAAGGTTCTATTGACGAAGTGTTACCCTCCATCACTGATGATTGTCCTAGGACACCCAAATCTGGAAAATATCACTTCCTTCAAGAACTTCATAACAACCGCGCCGTCATTTATTTTTGTGGGAATTGCCTCCACCCATTTAGTCACATAGTCCACCGCAACAAGAATGTATCCATAACCTCCACTTGATGGAAATGGTCCCATGAAATCAATGCCCCACACGTCGAAAGGTTCGACCACTAGATTCCCTTGAAGGGGCATTTCGTCTTTCTTGCTAATATTACCAACTCGTTGGCATGGGTCGCAATTTTTCACAAAAGTTCGAGCATCTCGGTGTACTGTTGGCCAGAAAAATCCTGCTTGCAGTACTTTGCGAGCTGTTTTTAAGCCACTATAGTGTCCTCCACAATGAAGCTCATGGCAATGACTCAACACACTTTGTTGCTCTTCTTGTGGTACGCATCTCCTCAGAATTCCATCAGCTCCTTCTTTGAAAAGATGCGGATCATCCAATATGAAAGACCTGCAACGCTTGGCAAGAGCTCTCTTGTCGGAGGCTGAAAAGTTAGTTGGGCAAATACTCATAGCCAAATAGTTCACAATATCAGCATACCATGGCTCTTCATTAGCCTTCATTAAGTGCTCATCGGGGAGATCCTCATTAATAGGTATCGAATCAACAGGGTATTTGGTATTCTAGACAAATGATCAGCTACCAAATTCTCCCTACCAGCTCTATCCACTACGGTCAAATAAAAATCTTGTAGCAAAAGGACCCAACGGATTAATCTAGGCTTAGAATCTTGCTTAGCTATTAAATGTCTCAAAGCAGCATGATCAGTATGGACATTCACTGGATGACCAATCAAATAAGACCTAAACTTTTGTAAAGCAAAAACAACAGCTAAAAATTCCTTTTCAGTAGTTGTATAATTAACTTGTGCGGAGTCTAGAGTCTTACTAACATAATAAATCACACGATACTGCTTATCAACTTTTTGGCATAAAACAGCACCCATAGCAAAATTTGAAGCATCACACATAATCTCAAAAGGAAGATTCCAATCTGGTGGCACAACAATGAGATCAGAAACAAGCTTTTCCTTAAGGGTATTAAAAGCAACTAAGCACTCATTAGAAAAATGGAAAACCACATCTTTTGCAAGCAAGCTACTTAAAGGTTTAGCAATTTTCGAAAAATCCTTAATAAACCTCCTATGAAACCCTACATGACCAAGAAAAGACTGCAATTCTTTCACACAAGTAGGTGGGGGAAGTTTTTCAATGATTTCGATCTGAGCTTTGTCTACCTCAATACCTCTTTCAGAAACTACATGTCCTAGAACAACGCCTTCCCTAACCATGTAATGACTTTTCTCCCAGCTTAAGGTTAAATTGCATTCAATGCACCTTTTCAAAACAAGATCTAGTCTATGCAAGCATTCATCAAATGAATCACCGAAAAGAGAAAAATCATCCATGAAACTTCAACAAACTTAGTTACCGTATCAGAGAAAACAGAAAGCATGCACCTTTGCAAAGTGGCGGGGGCGTTACATAGCCCAAACAGCATCCTCCTATAGGCAAACGTCCCGAATGGGCAAGTGAATGTCGTCTTCTCTTGATCCTCCGGTGCAATCGGAATCTGGTAGAAACTTGACAAACCATCAAGAAAACAATAGAATTTCTGCCCCGCAAGGCGGTTTAGCATGTCATCTATAAATGGCAAAGGGAAGTGGTCTTTCTTAGTGGCGGAATTTAATCTTCTATATTCAATGCACATCCGCCATCCAGTGGTTTTCCTAACCGGTACTCACTCTCCCTTCTCATTCTCTTCTACCGTGACCCCTGATTTTTTAGGAACTACATGAACAGGGCTCATCCATCGACTATCAGGAATTGGGTAAATCATATCGGCATCTAGCAACTTGATTACTTCTTTCTTTACCACCTCTTGCATGGTCGGATTTATCCTACACTGAGGTTGCCTAACGGGTTTGGCATCTTGTTCTAGAGTGATGTTGTGCACACACCGAGTAGGGCTAATTCCCTTGATATCACCAATCCCCCATCCTATGGCTGCAGAGTTTTCTCTCAAAATTTCAATTAGCCTACTTTCTTCATCGTTGGAAAGATGTGATGAGACTATCACAGGTTTTTTCTGATTCTCTCCTAAGTAGACATACTTGAGGTGTGCAGGGAGTGGCTTTAATTCTAAGCTAGGCTCTTCAGGAAATTTACTTTCTTCCTCTTCTTCATCTAAAGGTTCAAGCACTTCTTCTCCTACGAGAATTTCTGGGGTGCTATCCATTATTTCAACTAGTTCCCTTGCTTCTTCGGTCATGTAACAGTGTCAGCCTGCATGGTTAGTGCCTCCTCAAGAGGTTCACGATCATCATAGCAATGATGAAATTCGGAAATCACAGAATCATAGCAATCCCCACAAAATTTAATTCTTCTATGACTTCCTTATCTCCGATGCTACATCCTACCAATTCAACTTTCTCACCCGTTACCTCCATGGAGATTTTATTGCCATTGAGTTCAAGGCATGTGTTGTGATGAACGGAGATTTGTCGGGTCTCGATTCAGCAAATAAATTTGTATTTAGCCAAAGGCAATCCACAGCTACAACGAAAACCGTAGTGTAGCAGTAGAATGACTCGAGTGTCGTTCTCTCAGGACTATAACTTGCTTTATCTATTTAACAAGAGAATATAAAACAGCAGACAGAT
Organism: Plantago ovata; assembly: GCA_028274465.1. Lineage (NCBI taxonomy): Eukaryota > Viridiplantae > Streptophyta > Magnoliopsida > Lamiales > Plantaginaceae > Plantago > Plantago ovata. The sequence goes on along the minus strand of CM051456.1, from coordinate 47,756,300 downwards.
AGCAATAGGGGGTTTCTAGCAGATAATGGAGATTGGTGATAGTATGGTCCTTCTTAACATAACGGGTCGATAATCATGCATAAATTCCTCGGTCTTGCATAGAGATCTTTGAATCAATCTAGTGTCCTGTTGCAAATATTAAGCACTACAAAGATAATTGGTCTGACAAGTCAATCACGATTGTCCTAATGTGTTCCGTAATTATTCAACACTACGAAGATAATTGGTCTGATGGTCGACAAGTGTCCAATTGTGCATAATAATTAATACAACATACGAGAATTTTGGTTGCAACTGATCAACGAAATAAAGCAATGACACGGAGTATAATGCGCGATATAGCCATTAGCATGATTATCTTCCCTTCGCTAAGAATTCACATACTACCACCAACGATAAGTTTAGCTACTCATAATAGGCATGCAATCAACAGAAATCATAGAAAAAAACATGTTGAAAGAATATAAAAAAATAAGTAGAATAAAACTGTAAGATACAAGGTTTCCGAAGGTTGTCAATCTCCGGATGATTGCGGTGATGAACGTGTCAGATTCAGTCAAATAAATTTGTAATAGCCAAAGGCAATCCACAAGTACAACGAAAACCGTAGTGTAGTAGTAGAATGACTCGAGTGTCGTTCTCTCAGGACTATACTTGTTTTATCAAATCTAATTAAGAATATAAAACAGCAGATAGAAAGCAATAGGGGGTTTTCAAGCAGATAATGGAGATTGGTGATAGTATGGTCCTTCTTAACATAATGGGTCGATAATCATGCATAAATTCCTCGGTCTTGCATAGAGATCTTTGAATCAATCTTGTGTCCTTGCTGCAAGTATTAAGCACTACGAAGATAATTTGGGTCTGACTCATCAACAACTAATGTCCTAATGTGTTCCGTAATTATTCAACACTACGAAGATAATTTGGTCTGATTGGTCGACAAGTGTCCAAGTGTGCATAATTATCAATACAACATACGAGAATTTTGGTGTTCAACTGATCAACGAAATAAAGCAATGACACGGAGTATAATGCACGATATAGCCATTAGCATGATTATCTTCCCTCGCTAAGAATTCACATACTACCACCAACGATAAATTTAGCTTCTCATAGGCATGCAATCAATAGCAATCATAGAAGAAAACATATTGAAAGAATATATAATAAGTAGATAAAAGTTGTAAGATACAAAGTTACCGAAGGTTGTCAATCTCCGGATGATTGCGATCCTACGCGCTCCAATCTGCTATGAAAAAGTATCCCCTAAGCTATGGAACTCCCAGGACAGGCCCCGGGAAGTTCCTACCTAAAACTATAGAGAGAGGTGAGAAAGTAGGCTTGGAAAGATATGATTTTCAGAGAGGACAGTGTTGCTAGGCTTGGAAAGTTCCTACCTAAAACTCCCAGGACAGTGTTGCTAGGCAGTTTGCCTTGTTCCCTGCTTGCTCCTCGGTCGATCAACTCTTGCATCTTTTGATGGGCAAGCCTAGTGCTCTCTTCCAATCTATCGAGCCTTGCCCTAGTCTTCTCGGAATCTTCATCATACCGTTTGAGAAAACTTTGTGTGTGATCAACCATCTTCTGCAAGTTCTCCATCAGTATAGCCGACTTCGACTTTGGTGGCTCTTTCGGAGCGGGGTTTTCGCAGTGATCATTACCATAGTTCAGCCTACTACGGTCTTGGTTAGGTCCATAAGTTTGGTTAGCTGGTGCATATCCTTGATTGTCACGGTATCCTCTTCTCCAAAATCCACCTCGAGGATTCCTATCGTCTTGTCCGTAGCTAACTTCTTGAATACCAAACTCCGTAGCAAAGGCTTCTTCTTCTCCTCCTCGAGCCCAGTTGCCATCATCGTACGCTTGCTCCGATCTACACATATGAGCCCCATGCCCATAGTTCTTGCATATTCGGCATACTTCGTTCGAAACAGTTATTCCGGTGGCGCTCTTGAGGACTTGCTTCAATTCGTTGGTAAAGCACTCGAATTGATCCCCATTCCCCCTGTACATAGGGGCTTCTTGAGTCGGCGGAGCTTCAGGTCCACGTCTCCTAACCATTGCTCTTGGGTCCTTGAACTGCGAACCCTTTGCAAGCCTTTCGAAAACTGCCCAGACGGCTTCTGCGGTTTCCCCCCAAATATTTCCTCGGCATTGGAAATCCACCACTTGTTGGTTCTCGAAAGTCAGTCCATTGTAGAAGTGTTGGACTAGGTCGGAGAGTTCAAAACCATGGTGAGGGCACTTGTTCGTGAGATCTTGGAACCTCTCGAACGCGGTGTAGATGGTCTCATCATAGTCTTGCTTGAATCCAGTGATCTGCGCCTTAAGTGCGGTAGTCAGAGTGTGTGGGAAGTATTTCTCCATGAAAGCTGAAAAAACCTTTTCCCAAGTGTCCAGCGAGCCTGCTGGAAGAGAGCTCAACCATGACTTGGCTCTGTCGCCAAGTCCCATAGTAAAAACCTTCATCCTTAACTCATCCGTGCTTATGTCAGCTCCGGGTCGTGGGAGTTGGTTGACGAAATCATCGATATCGTGCAAGTACCCCATCACATCTTCCTTTGATAAGCCATAGAACGTCGGAAGTTGTTGGAATGCGTGGTTCTTGATTTCCAGATCTCGGGTTGCAGACGAAAGAACTATCACCGATCCCCTCATACGATCTTTGGTGGGTTGTACCCATGCCTTCAGTGGTCTAGCTTCTGCCATTCCGTTGATTTCCTTGAATAGACTAATTAGAGATTCAGAGTAATCGGTTTCCTCTATTTCCTCTAGTGCGCGCCTTTCAAGTAGTCGCCTTCTCTGGTGGTAGACTCTATCGATCTCAGCAATTGAATTAGCAAGCGGTGTTCCTGCAGAACGTGTATGCGGCATACACTATCTGTGACAGACTAGAAAAGGTGATTAGAAACAAACTAGGAAAGCAGAGAGAGATTAAAAAGGAAAACTAAAACTAATAGAATTAGGAATCTAAAGCTGTAAATATAAACAAATTAAACAGAAAAAAGGAGTATAGTCCCCGGCAACGGCGCCAATTTGATGAACGTGTCAGATTCTGTCAAATAAATTTTTAATAGCCAAAGGCAATCCACAACTACAACGAAAACCGTAGTGTAGTAGTAGAATGACTCGAGTGTCGTTCTCTCAGGACTATACTAGCTTTATCAAATCTAATTAAGAATATAAAACAGCAGATAGAAAGCAATAGGGGGTTTTCAAGCAGATAATGGAGATTGGTGATAGTATGGTCCTTCTTAACATAATGGGTCGATAATCATGCATAAATTCCTCGGTCTTGCATAGAGATCTTTGAATCAATCTTGTGTCCTTGCTGCAAGTATTAAGCACTACGAAGATAATATGGGTCTGACTCATCAACAAGTAACGTCCTAATGTGTTCCGTAATTATTCAACACTACGAAGATAATTTGGTCTGATTGGTCGACAAGTGTCCAAGTGTGCATAATTATCAATACAACATACGAGAATTTTGGTGTTCAACTGATCAACGAAATGAAGCAATGACACGGAGTATAATGCGCGATATAGCCATTAGCATGATTATCTTCCCTCGCTAAGAATTCATATACTACCACCAACGATAAATTTAGCTACTCATAGGCATGCAAACAATAGCAATCATAGAAGAAAACATATTGAAAGAATATATAATAAGTAGATAAAAGTTGTAAGATACAAAGTTACCGAAGGTTGTCAATCTCCGGATGATTGCGATCCTACGCGCTCCAATCTGCTATGAAAAAGTATCCCCTAAGCTATGGAACTCCCAGGACTGGCCCTGGGAAGTTCCTACCTAAAACTATAGAGAGAGGTGAGAAAGTAGGCTTGGAAAGATATGATTTTCGGAGAGCAAACTCGCAACTATATATAGGCCCGAAATTCTTCTGGGGCGGTTCGCCCGAGGCTGGGGCGGTTCGCCCCCCAGTTTTTCGCGGAATTTCCTCGTTTTTCGACGCGGATTTGGATTTCTTCACCTTTTCGGACTCGGTTTATGACTTCTAGTAGCCTTCTAACCTCCAGATTCGGCCCCTAGACTCCAAATCCTATGCGGAAACCTTCAGATACTCCAAATATGCTTCTGGAACACCAATTCCTTGTAGACTTCAATATAATTGCCCGTAAATCTCCGAATTTCAACCAAAACCTGTAAAATAAATTCTAAAGGGAAATGTGACACTATTCTAATAAAATGTACTAAAATATAGCTAAATTATCATAGAGGATAGCTAAATAAGGTGAAAAAGACTCGAATGAAAGTGTAAAATACACATTCATCATGCGGTCCTACGAGCTCCAAACTGCTATGAAAAAGTATCTCCTAAGCTACAGAACTCCCAGGACAGGCCCCGGGAAGTTCCTACCTAAAACTATAGAGAGAGGTGAGAAAGTAGGTCTGGAAAGATATGATTTTCGGAGAAAAACTGAGCACTATATATAGGCCCCGAAAAACTACGGGGCGGTTCGCCCCATGGTGCGGCGGTACGCCCCAGAGTATTTCTCGCGGAATTCCGCGTTTTCGACGCGTTTTTGGATTTCTTCACCTTTTCGGACTCGGTTTCTGACTTCTAGTAGCCTTCTAACCTCCAGATTCGGCCCCTAGACTTCAAATCCTATCCGGAAACCTTCAGATACTCCAAATAGGCTTCTGGAACACCAATTCCTTGTCAACTTCAATATAATTGTCCGGAAATCCTCGAATTTCAACCAAAACCTGTAAAATAAAATCTAAAGGGAAACGTGACACTATTCTAATAAAATGTACTAAAATATAGCTAAATTAACATAGAGGATAGCTAAAATAGGTGAAAAAGACTCGAATGAAAGTGTAAAATACACATTCATCATGTTGGTAGTTGCAATGAATGGTCTCCCAAGTAGTGCTACGTGTTCGCGAATATGGCTCTTTCCCTCGTCTGCAGACTTCATTACCACAAAATTAGCTGGAATTATCAAATTGTCCACTTTCACAAGGATATCCTCTATTATCCCGACTGGGCTCTTCACACTTTGGTCCGCCATTTGGACAACCATATCAGTTGGTGTCAATTCACCGAGATCTAGGGCCTTGTATACTGAATAGGGAATTAAGTTAATGCTAGCCCCCAAGTCAAGCATAGCCTTCGTGGTTCGATCATTCCCCAAAGCGATGTTGATGATGAAACTTCCAGGATCTCCTTTCTTCACAGGCATCCCGACAATTGAATTCACCGTCTCAACCCCATTGACTTCCTTTCCTGAAGTAACCCTTTTGTTCTTCATCTCACGAAAGAATTTCGTATAAGCCGGAATGTTTTGGATTAACTCCAAGAGAGGCACATTAACTTCAACTTTTGAGAGGCATTGAAATAGAGGTGACTCTTGAATATCCTTCTTGGCTGGCTTGATCCGACTTGGGAATGGCACATGTGGTTTCGGGGGCACATATGGATTAGAAGATTTGTGAAGTACTACTGGCGCAGGAGTTCCCCCTTCAACCTCATCATCAACCATATCTTCCTCAGATGGTCTTGGTTCATCATCCTTCTCTTGAGGTTCTTTGGAACTTTCACTAACTTCTTGTTCCGTGCTTGGTCCTGCATTGTTGGTCCCAAAAGATTCAACACGTTTAGGACGCACGAAGTTAGGAATTTTGGTGATCTTTCCTCCACGGAGTAGTAGATTCACTTCTTCGTACTCAGGTTTCACAGTAGTAACAGTTGGAAGTGGCTTGGGATCGATGAAATCAGCTTCAGTTGTCAAAACGGGGGAACTGGGGTCGTCCAGCTCCCTGGAGCTGGGAGGCGATTCGTCCCCTGCCCCGGGCGATTCGCCTGGGGCGAGCCGGATCGCCCCCAACTCTCTGCCTGTGGGGGGCGATTCGCCCCCCACACTAGGCGATTCTCCCCGCACTTCCAGGGGGGCGTCTTCGTCTAAAGTCGTCTCTCCTTCAGTTTGATGAACCTCTTCTGTTCACACTTCAACAAGCTATATTCCTCTATCAGTTGCTCAGTTACTTCGACTGCTTCAAAAACCTTTTCGATGCGAAGATTGTTTTCAACTTGCCCTGCGTGTGTCAAAAACATTCTGAATGGCCTTAATCCCTGCGTAAAACGCAAGTTCATCCTCCTCACTGATATCTTCGTCCTCAAAATATCCTTCGTATAAGCCTTCAGTTTCTCCCCGATTTGAATTCCCGTTGGTGACTTGACTCGACATTAGCCTCTCAGATTGTGCAGATCCACTGGCGTACTTTTGAAAGACCTTCTTTGCCTCTTCAACTGTACATTCTTCTAATCCTCCACACATCCCATCCACTTGAAGCCTAACATCATCACGTAGACCACCAACAAAATACCAAATCAGCTCCCCGTCGTCGAAACGGTGATGGGGGCCCTCACGTTTATACAACTCAAAACGTTCGTAGGTGTCACAGAACCGCTCATACTCTCCTTGCTCGAAGTGCTCGATCCGACTCCGTAAGGAAATCGTCTCATGGTAAGGCATAAAACGCGCCAAGAACTCCTCTACTACTTGGCCCCAGGTTCTCAGTGATCCTGGTGCTAACCTTGCCATCCAAATTCTCGGTTCGTATCCCAGAGCAAAAGAAAATATTTTCCTGCATAATTGGTCCTCGGTGAACCCCCTTGCTGGAACTTTTGCTATTTCTTTCTCATAGGATCTGATGAAACTTAACGGATTCATCCCCACTCCATCTTCGAACCTCGGTATCCTTCTCACTACAGAACTCGTTACCTCATACCCTGATAACTCTTCTTCCAAGTATATACCTGACCCTTTCTTGACTTGCGAGAATGTAGGTGTAAAGCGAGCTTTTAAGGTCGTCATACCTGGAAATCTGGAACAGGAGTAACTCAAAACTGAAAATTAGTCTCGTTAGAAGTCTCGAAAATCAAGAAAATTTCTGGGAATCACCTAAAAAATCAAAAAAAAAAAAAAAAACTAATACTACTAAAACTGGGAATTGAATGCTGAAAATATATATAAAGCTAAACAGAAAAAAGGAGTATATTCCCCGGCAACGGCGCCAATTTGATGAACTGGAATTTGTCAGATTCAATTAATCAAAATTTGTTTTTAGCCAAAGGCAATTCACAACTACAACGAAAACCGTAGTGTAGAAGTAAAATAACCTCGAGTGTCGATCTCTAAGGACTATAACTAGCTTTATCTAATTTAACTTAAACTATAAAATCAACAGACGTCTTAGCACATGTTTTTCTTATCAAGATAATGGAAGTTAGTGATAGTATGATTATTCAAAGCATAGCAGGTTAATAATCATGCATGAAGTACCCGATCGTTTTGCATAGAGATCTAAGATCATGAATTGTCCAATGTGTTCCGTTCAATTCAACACTACGAAGATAGAGGGCTTAGATAGATCAAAGAAATTAAGCAATAACTCAAAGTCTGATTCGCATTACCGCCATCATGCATAATTAATAACCCTCGCTAAGAAATCACATACTATCACCAACGATAGATTTAGCTACTCATAGATGTCATGCAATCAACAAAAATCAAAGCAAGATTGAATGAAAACATGTTGAAAGATATAAATATAAATAGAAAAATCGTGAGATACAATGTTACCGTCGAAGGTTGTCAATCTCCGAAGATTCGCGAACTCACAAGCTCCAAATTGATAAGAAAAATAGTCTTCTATGCTAAGAATTCCCAGAACAGGCTCTGGAGAATTCCTATCTAAAACTAATGAGAAAGGTATGAAAAAGGTCTGAGAAAGTATGAAAAAACATAGAGAAATAGCAACTATATATAGGAGTTCGGAACGTGTAGGGCGAGTCGCCCCACACACCGGGCGAACCGCCTGGTGTGGGGCGAACCACCCCATATCCCGGGCGAATCGCCCGGGAGCTTCAGTCGGCGAGGGATGCGTTTTTGACGCGTTTTGGATTTCTTTTCCTTTTCGGACTCGGTTTTTGCCTTCTAGTGACCTTTAAGCCTTCAAACTAGACCCCTAGACTTCAAATCCCATCCGGAATCTTCTAGATACTCCAAAAATGTCCTCGGAACACTGATTCATCGTTCTCTTCAATATAATTGCCCCAAAAATGTCTTCGGAACACTAAAGGGAAACGTGACACTATTCTAATAAAATGCACTATAATATAGTGAAATTAACATAGAGGATAGCAAAATAGGTGAAAAAAGACTCGAATGAAGGTGTGAAATACACATTCATCAGGCTATTGAATTAGCATATGAACAGAATTGGACGTCTCTCTGGTTGGAAACCGATTCAACGTATGTCGATTCTATATTTTCAATTCCACATCCTCGACTGTCCCTTGGCAATACAGGAACCGATGGTTGCCGGTTCGATCTTTACTTAGTCACATGGAGTTCCAGATTACTCATATTTACCGGGAGGGTAATGGCATGGCGGATGCTCTTTCCAATCTCACGGTGGATGGCTTTTGGAGGCACTCATTGGTTGATATTCAGTCGCATGTTAGGAGAGATATGTCTGGACAACCATTCTTTCGGTTTTCGTGACTTTAACGCTCGGGCACTCTTTTTCCCATTCATAGGTTTTTCCCACAGGGTTTTCTTATGAATGGGTTTTAACGAGGCCTGCGGTTGCAACCAGGGATTTCTTCTCTGGGTGAATGGTTGATCCTTTAGTTTTTTGTTGAGTGCCCGTATGTGGGTTACTCTTTTTCTTGTTTTTCTCTTTCTTGTACTGGACCTTTTCTTTTGCTTTATTATATACCATCACTATTCATTCAAAAAAAATATAGAGGGTAATTAAAGAAGGGTGAATCTTCTACATGTAGGTTATGGAAGAAAGAAAAGGTACTTTCCAGCTGTAATGTCTGAGATTTTGTTTATGCTTGAATGTGTGTTACGTTTATTAAGCTACAATTCCATGTCAGGTTACACCCAACAATGTGGACATTGCCAAGGTTTCTCCATTATACCACTTGTACTCTCCCTCAGAAGTCGAAGTAGTTATCACTCGCCTATGAGAACGAGGCTTCCACCTAACTCAGTGATTTTGAACTTATTGACATTTGTCTGCATTATGGTTGTTGCAGTCTAATCTTGGAAACTTTTTGTCTGTGAATGAAAGCTCAGCGATACGAATTAGCCTAGTTGGCAAGTTAAATTCTTGGAATTAGTTCCCGGGTTCTTTTTCTCTAGATTGAACTCGTCCTAGTTTGAACAAGTTGGCATCAAAGTTTTATTGATGTAATACTGTTTACCTTGAAAACAATTTAAATTTGGCTCATGCAATGACTTTTATCCGTTGAAACAGTAATTTTTGAAATTCATAAGATAATATTTTTACATATCTTTGCATAGCAGCAAAGGTGATTTCGAACATCGGACATGCATCAAATCACAAAACAATCAAAATCTGCGGATATTGAAAGCAGGAAATGATAAAATTTTACAACTTCAACATACATTTAACAATAGAATTCCTGTTGAAAATAATTGCTATAGAGAGTAACATAGATTCTCTCTTTAGATACAAAATAATGTCTATAGTTATTACGTAGCCTAAATGTATTCTTCATCATCTGAATATGCATCATGATCTTCTTCATCATCATCTGAATATGCGTCATGAGCTTCTTCATCATAGGCAGCTTCTAATGCATATGGATCAACTACTTCATCATCATCTGCATATGTTTCTGGAGCTTCTACATCATTGTCGTTCACATCAGCTTCTATCATATATGGATCAACTACTTCATCATCATTTGCATACGCATCAACTTCCGCAACATCCTCGTATGGATCAACTACTTCACCATCATCTGCATACACATCAACTTCCATAGAATCCTCATATGCATCGACTACTTCACCATCATCTGCATACGCATCAACTTCCTCAGCATCCTCATATGCATCGACTACTTCACCATCATCTGCATTGGCATCAACTTCCTCAGCATCCTCATATGCATCGACTACTTCATCATCATCCGGATACGCATCTACTTCGTCATCCCTACGTGCATCAACTACTTCATCATCATCCCTGTACTCATCAACGTCTTCATCATCCCCATATGCACCGACTGCTATATCATCATCAACTGCTTCAAAATCCACATTCATATCGACTACTTCATCATCTGCATACGCATCAACTTCCGCAACATTCTCGTATGGATCAACTACTTCACCATCATCTGCATACGCATCAACTTCCTCAACATCCTCATATGCATCGACTACTTCATCATCATCTGGATACGCATCTACTTCATCATTCCCACGTGCATCACTAGTTCATCATCATCTGTGTACACATCAACGTCTTCATCATCCCCACATGCATTGACTGCTATATCATCATCAACTTCTTCATCATCCCCATTCATATCGACTACTTCATCATCCACATATACTTCGACTGCTTCATCATCATCCGTGTACTAATCAACCTCTTCATCATCCCCGTATGCTCCAACAAAAATTTGCTTGCCAATGTCTTCTTTCAAGCCAGATGCATACTTATAATCATTATCAAAACCCGAATTATCAACCTGGTCAGCGCCTTCAATCTTGCCAGCTACTTCACTCTCATCATGGTTCTTTAAACCAAGAACAAATTCATGTTATAGTAAATCATCAACCACACATCTTTCTTGTAGATCCCTCTCCAAACAAAGCCTGATAAAATCTTTTTCCACCTCGGATATCTCACTGGGTATTGTAGGTAATTCACCCATCCTTATCATATCAAAAACTTCCTTATCATTCAAATATTTATCCAACTGCCAAGCCTTTTTACCCATCAACATCTCAAGAACTACGCACCCGAGCGCCCATATATCCGAATGAGTCCCCTGCACCCCGTACTTGATCACCTCAGGAGCCATATAGTTAGTTGTACCTCTCGATCAGTGTTGCGAGTCCAACTTCCGCCTCTTCAACAACTCGCGTTCTTCAGATTCTACCTTCTGTGAAAATCCAAGATCTCCAATCTTGATAGAAAAAATAGTCCTACCACCATCATTAGCCACAAGAAAAATATTCTCCGGTTCGAGATCACAGTGAGCATACCCCGAACGATGAATATGCTCCAAACCCTTGAGAATAGACCACGTATACGACCTAACCTCACTCTCAGGCAAACCGCCGCCCGTTTACCGATCTTTTCACCCAAAGTACCACCAGAAGTGTATTCCAAGAGAATATTGTAGGACATAGTTTGTTCTCCACCGGTGACCTCTTTACCGAAGTACTTAAGAACATGGGGGCAGGAATTTCCGATCTTCTCCAAAGTATTGAGCTCGTTTATAAACAAACGAGGGCAATGCAGGGAGCAGGATTTGATAGCCATGAGAGACGGATAGTCTTTGCTGTAAATAGTTGATTTTCGAATACCCAAAAACACGTAGGAGAGGCTGCCTGCTCCGATCATTGTACCGCATACCATGCTCGGCCTTTGTCGTACTCGTTTGCCATATATTCGCAACACTGGTTGTCAACCGCCATGTTTGCTAGTTGCTATGTTGGTCTATTTGTTTTCCAGAAGGTATAATGGAACCGAAAAAACACAGAGAAAAGAGAAACCAAGAACTTGATAGTACTATTAGTAAAAGTTAAGGAACGAACAACCCAGACCATTCTTTTAATTCGGTCATTCAAGGCTCTTTTGTACATTCGATGATGATTTACCGTTGGCCTCTTGCCTTGCTCAAACGGATGGATTCGCACATTCGGAATTTTGTTTACACTGGAGATATCATGAAAAAAGAAGTTGTCGCTGTAGCTTGGAAAAGATGTTGTGTTCCTAAGCTAGAAGGTGGTCTGGGCCTTCGTTCTTTGGTTATCACTAATAAATCATTTTTATCTCGGCTTACTTGGGATATTTGGACAGTTAGCGAACCTTATTTGGCCGATATTCATCAGTGTTTCTTTTGGAATCGAGAATTGCATAGATATGTGCCTTCTTCTATCTAGTTTGGTTTTACTTTCCGTTTCTACATCAGTCCTCTCGTTGGCTGGTTAGTCAAGGTTCTGGGGTTCTTTTTTGGCTTGATAATTTGCTGGGCTACTGCATCGCTAATAGAATTAACATTCCATTGCATCTTAGGCATCATTATCAGTAGTCCATTTCCGATTATTTTGATGATGGAGGATGGCGACTCCTCCCGGTTTTTTGTGCTGCGTTTCCCTCCATTGCTAAGGATATCTTAGATTATCGCCTGGATCCTCCTGGTTCAGACTCGCGTATATGGGATCATTCTCTAGATGGTTCCATCTCGGCCAAGAAAGTTTATCATGTTTGTCGTCCCTCTTCCTTGAATGTTCAGTGGGGGAACTGGATTTGGGCGGCTTTTATACCTCATAGGCGCTCCATCACTCTCTGGAGGGCCATTCATGATAACCTTCCCACTATTGAGAAGCTGCGTTCCATTGGTTACACTGGTCCTTCCATTTGCGATCTGTGTGCTGGGGCAGGGGAGGATATGAATCACTTACTTGTTTCTTGTCCTTTCTCTCGTTCAATCTGGATGTGGTTTTTTGAAGTCTTTGAGCTTCGTTTGGAGAACTTTGTGAGTATCAATGAGTTGATATCTTTTGCAATGGGACAGCAGTTCAGTTCGCAGGTTAATTCCGTTTGGCGCCTTGGTGTGATTACGGCGGTTTGGGTTCTCTGGAATACTAGGAATGCTTGGATTTTTGATGATCGTGGTTTCTCTAAATATTCTGTTATCTTTCGAATTAGGGCTCTTATTGGGGAAGCCGGCTCCCTTAACTTGGGCAAGATGTCTAATTCGCAGTTTGATCTCCTGGTTCTTCATGCCTTCCGTAATAAAGGTTGTCCGCCTGATCTATGTCATTGCATTGAGGTTCGTTGGCTCCCTCCATGGCCTAATTGGATAAAGTGCAATACTGATGGTAGTTCTAAAGGGGCGCCAGAGATTTTGTTTATGCTTGAATGTGTATTACGTTTCTTAAGCTACAATTCCATGTCAGGTTACACCCAACAATGTGGACATTGCCAAGGTTTCTCCATCATACCACTTCTACTCTCCCTCAGAAGTCGAAGTAGTTATCACTCGCCTATGAGAACGAGACTTCCACCTATCTCAATGATTTTGAACTTATTGACATTTGTCTGCATTATGGTTGTTGCATTCTAATCTTGGAAACTTTTTGTCTGTGAATGAAAGCTCAGCGATACGAATTAGCCTAGTTGGGAAGTTAAATTCTTGGGACTGAGTTCCCGGGTTCTTTTTCTCTAGATTGAACTCGTCCCGGTTTGAACAAGTTGGCATCAAAGTTTTATTGATGTAATACTGTTTACCTTGAAAACAATTTAAATTTGGCTCATGCAATGACTTTTATCCGTTGAAACAGTAATTTTCGAAATTGATAAGATAATATTTTTACATATCTATGCATAGCAGCAAAGGTGATTTCGAACATCGGACATGCATCAAACCACAAAACAATCAAAATCTGCGGATATTGAAAGCAGGAAATGATAAAATTTTACAACTTCAAGATAGATTTAACAATAGAATTCTCGTTGAAAATAATTGCTATAGAGAGTAACATAGATTCTCTCTTTAGATACAGAATAATGTCTATAGTTATTAGGATGCCTAAATATATTCTTCATCATCTGAATATGCATCATGATCTTCTTCATCATCATCTGAATATGCGACATTAGCTTCTTCATCATTGGAAGCTTCTAATGCATATGGATCAACTACTTCATCATCATCTGCATATGTTTCTGGAGCTTCTTCATCATTGTCGTTCACGTCAGCTTCTAACACATATGGATCAACTACTTCATCATCATTTGCATACGCATCAACTTCCACAACATCCTCGTATGGATCAACTACTTCACCATCATCTGCATACACATCAACTTCCATAGCATCCTCATATGCATCGACTACTTCACCATCATCTGCATTGGCATCAACTTCCTCAGCATCCTCATATGCATGGACTACTTCATCATCATCCAGATAGGCATGTACTTCGTCATCCCTACGTGCATCAGCTATGTTAGTGCTGAAATATGTCCAGTCCGCGTTTACGAACTGGAGCGGTCTAAGACCGCGACAAAGCATCATAGGCCGTCCCTCAAGGGGCGCGACCACACCCAAGTATGTCACTAAGGTGTGGTTCGACCAACATCGGGTCCGACCATCACTAAGAGGCCAACCCTCAAAATAAGCTCATCACTAGGACAAGGCAGCTATTGAGCTCGAGGAGCATCTCTAGGGCTCGAGGAGGCCTTACGTCAAGGTAACACTCTCTGAGAGAAACTAGGCAGAGCACTACTCGGACCACATATGTAAGAGGAAGGCACGAGGACACCAGGGCGACCACCCATGATCGCTCCTAAGGGGGGTCCACCTTCCAGATTACTACGTGGGACCCGAAATGTCCATGTTGCCCTCTCAACTCTAGCCGAGATGTTTGTGTAAGAAAATATGGTCAGAGTTACCCCTAGGGTACGCAGCGGAATTTTAAAAATTTTCTTAACATACTGGTTAATTGATTATGCATATGTCGTATATATATAAACACGTCAATTAGAAGACTAACCTTACTTCCAAAGCAGCTTCCAAGTCTTCGCAATATTCCGGTGTATCTTCTCCTTCGTCGAAGTCGAAGATATCTACAATACTCTGTATATCTGCAAGACAATAAGAGTTAGTTTCCAGCTCCTAGAACCTCAACCTTGGTATCCACGGATGAACAGCCTATCGGAAGAATGCTAGAATATTCTTTATGTGACCAAGAAGACGGGGCGGCAATTCTCTCCGGTGGCGGTGTGCGCGCGCGTGAGGCTAAGGGGGGGAGGGGAGAGTTTTTATTTTCTCTAAGAAAACTGGGTAGAATGACTGTGAAAGTCTATGTATGGAACTGTGTGTAAAACTCTCTCTAATAGTCCACTATATATAGTAGTCTATAGAAGCCTAAAGCATAAGCAATTAGACTTCGTAAAGGAATAAGAATCTAATTCTTATCGCACAAGGAAACCAATATCAAGTCTAGATTCATTCCCAATCAAATCAAAACTCAACCAGGAAAATCTAACATATCCCTTGGACTTCTAATAGAGGAAGGAGTCGAACTCCTTCCCCTACCCTGCCACGCGTGCGCGCGCCTGTCCTACGGGACGTGGGTCCCACTTTTGGGACCCACATATATTTCTAAGGCAATCCAAACTCCAAGTAGATTTTGCCCAAGTGCATATGTTAATTCTAAATTAACATATCCTTTACAATCAAACCTCCATTATATTTCCAAAATATAATCTTTAATTGTATTTACATAAAATACAATTAATTAGCCAATTCAATTAATAATTCCAAATCATTAATTGAGCCACCAATTATTATAATTAATTCCAAATTAATTATAATCCATCAATCACAATTAATTCCAAATTAATTGCGATTCCATCTTCAAGGATATTCTGATAGGCTGAATCACCACAAAGTGTGACCCATAGGGCCTCACCGTATTAAGCAAGTCCTAGACTAGGCAACATGGAATTTCTAGACGGTTCCATTTGCAATATTAATACGCGAGGACGTTTGAGAGGTTTCTCAAAGCTAACCCTTTCGTTGCGAAGCCTGTTGTGCTCAACGCGGCGATGCTAACGTCCCTTCATCTGACTTGCTCGGATGTATCTAGGAGCGATGAAGTGTCTATCCCAATAATACATCCACGGGCGTCTCAGGGAGTTGTTTGGTTAAGATATACTTATGACCATCATAATATATCATTCGCACTGGCCAGTGACTTTACCAACACAACTATGCAGACTACGAGCAGTGCTCTCCTGTGCTACACTTGAGAGATGAATCCTTCACAGAATCACTTATCACCCCCATTTGTATTTAGCCATAATCCTGGGTCGTGTCTTAGTTCAACTGTTTATTCAGAGCTGACATCGACGGGTCCACCAAGGATATGGAGAAACAAATGTGATGATAAAGTCCTGTAAGTGCAAAGGACGAATGGCATCACTTCGACAACTCACCAGTTCTCATAGACACGTCGGTGTAGAGTATACATCGATGGGAGTGTCCGGTGGGTACTTCCATTGTTCGATAAAGCTTCTTCGAACAACTATGCGCAGTTATGGGAACGTTCCTTGATTGTCCAACAATCCGTTCCGTGGCCGTGGGATCGGCTCACACTTGCTCCAACAAGTATAACCTCCACGCATACTAGTCTTGTCAGGTTCATTCAGACCCCCACATCCGAGATGTACCACGACTAGGGAGAGTTTGGGATAGATGATAACTCACATAGCTCCCACTAACTGTGTGATCGGTCATCTATCCGAGGGGACATGTTCAGTATCAATACAGACAGCAATATAGATATGACATGCTGCAGCCTGGTGTAATATAAATATGAAAGCGATACTCAACAGTAAAATGAAACAAACATATATTATATTACGTTGACCTGTGTAATAGTACATATATGTCTTCTACAAGGGCACCATGCCCTTAGTAAGGACTGTCTCTAGGACATATACACTATCAGTTTGGACCAAGGCCCATGGACCTCCTTAATGGGCTTGGGCCTAAGGGGGCTTCTATCCCGTCCGGACACTTGTCACGATCCTACAAGGGATGGCATTAAAATACTACGAGTATATAAGGAGCTCATTCATTACCCAGCGGGTAAGCATTAACACCTCTCACCTACCACTCACCCACCACATTTACTACTCGTACTAGGGAAGCCTCACAATTCCCTACACGTAAAGTCGTCACTTCGGTCTGATATCTTACAGACCGGGCAAGAGACACTAACCCCTCCTCCAGTATATTTCAGGTACAAGGAAGCTACAAGAAGGTTCCCTACCAATTCAACAGGAACACTACATGAAGAAGAACCAGAATAGCTTAGCGTGACGATCTACTACGAAAGTAGGAAGAAGTACGAATTACCCTTCAACATTTGGCGCCGTCTGTGGGAAACGACACAAAAGGTCATTCCTAGCCCTACTGGTCGAGCCACTTAACCTCCTCGTGACACATCACGAATATGCCTCCCAGAAGAAGCAACCGTCTTTCTAATGCACCACCCACGAATCCTCCTCGACCTAGGGGCCGTCTCCCTAGCAACGGTCGAGGAGGAGGAACGGCTGCTGCTCCGAGGGCACCGAGAAATAACAATGTTGCAAGGAACCAAGATTACACGGAGGGGGCATTCACCAATGTCACCAACTCCCAAGATGAAAGATCAGGGGAAAACAACCCGCAAGGAGTTCCAGTAGGAAGTTCCTATGGAGCGTTGAGAGTCACAAACAACGCCGAGCCTAGAGGGCAGCCTCCTCAAGTAGCAATCAATCAACCTCCCGTAGCAGTGAACCCTCCTCAACCGGCCGTATTGAACTTCACCCTTCCTAATGGACGCGTAGTCCGACCATCAGATTTTGGGATGGGCGAAGCTCAATACGGCTTGTTCCTTCTTACATTACAAGGATATGTGGGGGACAATGAGGCTGCTAGAGTTAACGCTGAACTCCAAGCTCGAGGAGTACAACAAGCACCAGTGGAAGAGAAACCTCGTGACACTTTGGTCGCTCCTCGTCAATCCCAAGGAAGAGCACCAGTGGTACAAGATGAGGCACATTCAAGAGCCAACACAAGGCCAATCCAATCTCGACTTGGACCATCGAGAGTTCTGATGAACGTATTTTTGACGCGTTCATCTTGACGTTTTTACCTTCTTTTGCTATCTTTTAGCCTTGTTTTTTGGTTAGTTTTGTAGAATAGTGTCACGTTTATTGTTTTCTGCATTTTCAGGCACTTAGGTACGAAATGGCGTTTTTGGAGCTAAAAACGAGCATTTTTGATAGAAAATGGCCCCGTTGAAGTTCCTTGATCTCCACGGCTTGTTCGTGAGTGTTTGAGCATCAATAAGCATTGAGAAGGATGAGTCCAAGGCACCCGAGGGCCGTACGAGGGCAAAAAGATTGAGTTTGAAGACAAAAATCTGCCCAGGAGCCAAGCTAAGCGCCTGGAATAGTGAAGCGCTCCGCTTCATTTTCCAGGAGCTTTGGCACAGCAGCCAAGCGAAGCGCTTGGAGGGCCCAAGCGCTCCGCTTGGCCTCTCCAAGCGGTCCTCTTGACAGCGGTTACGTTTTCGGATTTTCCTTCTTAGATCAGATCTTCAGTTACTTTTTCCATACTTTGGAACATTGGCTTCGTTTTGGAGAGCTCCTAAGCCCCAAAACTTAGAGAAAACTCAGATTACATTGTATTTTAGATTGGATTAAAGGTTTTGGCATAGGATTTCATCCATTGTTTCATCTACGGAGAGGTTTTCATCAATACCCACCGATTAGTGACAGCTTGGTGGTAACATTGTATCATTATCTCTTGTCTAGTAGTTTGATTTGATGTATTCTATTTACAATTCATATGATTTGATGTCTATGTTGATGAATATGAGTAGCTAAATCCTTTGTGTTGGTGGTAGAATGTAGAATATGCATGCTATGGGTTATGTTTATGCTTACATGAGATTGTGATTCAATCTTGCTGCAAATTCCTTCATATGATTCTTAGTTGCCTATAAAATATATTCGAATTGAGTATAGTGACAAACTCTTGGTCAATGAAAGCTATAGGATTGTATGTTAGAGATTTGCAGCATGCTAGATAAATGGTGTTAGTGACAAGCACCTCTAAAGTATTGATAGTGGTCTTTTATGATGTGTGTCTTGAAAGTTACCTAGACGAGTTGCTTAGCAGACTTGATCGAAGGTTTTACGCACTGAACTTGTGAGCATATTCGTAACCCATGCATGTGTATTTGATTTCTACCACCAACCGTTTTCCAAACTTGATTACAACAATCTGATTTCTCGTTGCTTTGTTCTAAGAAAACAATTCCATAAACACTTAAACTCGTTGTCTGAAATAACTAGCAAAAACAACAAACAAAGCCACGTTAGGTCCCGAGAGAACGACACTCGGGGAAAACTTGCCATTGCACTCTAGTTTGTGTAGTGATAAGTGTTCTTTGGCTTTTAAACAAATTTAATTGGTGAAAAACGACATCATCAATTTGGCGCCGTTGCCGGGGACTTAACTCCTTTGGTTGGTGTTTTTGTTTTGGTTTTTTCAGCCAACATCTCTTCTTTGCCTTATTTTTTTCTTTTGTTTCTTTTTGACTTGGAAACTCACTACTCTTCATTTCAGGTGAGTGCATGCCTAGAACCCGAACGGGTGGACGTATTATTGAACCTTTTGTAGACGAGATCGATCGTTTGTTTCAAAGGAGAAGGAGGAATTTGAATCTCGAGTTTGAAGAAGTAGCATCTAGAGCTTCCACTTCTGGTATTCGGGAAGAGTCTTCTTCTTATCTTTTGGAGCCAATTCTTGAATCTGTTTACTTGGAAGGTGAAATGGCGGAGCGGCCTATACGTACACTTACTAAGCCTACGGTTGGGGCTAGAGGACCAGCAATTGTCCTCAATGATGCCACAAGGAACTTGTAGATCAAGAATCACATGTTCCAACAACTTCCCAAATTCTATGGGATGGCTAATGTGGACGTGATTGGGTACTTGAATGAGCTCGAGAATTTTGTTCTCCATCTTGGGCGACCAGGAGCTGGTGTTACGGATGATGATCTCCGTAAGAAGGTCTTTTCTATGGGGCTAGGTGATCGTGCAAAGGCTTGGCTTAATACTTTGGAGGCCGGGTCTTTGACAACATGGGATCTTTGTTTTGATAAGTTCATGGAGCGTTACTACCCCGCT
Source organism: Plantago ovata (assembly GCA_028274465.1). Lineage (NCBI taxonomy): Eukaryota > Viridiplantae > Streptophyta > Magnoliopsida > Lamiales > Plantaginaceae > Plantago > Plantago ovata. Next base: position 47,736,508 of record CM051456.1, on the reverse strand, counting down.
TCCAAGACGATGGCTATGAAGAGCCAAATTAGCTCCTTCGAGCAGAGGTATGATGAGCCTTTCCACGAGGCCTATGATCGATTCATGGGGTTGCATCATCGATGCCCACATCACGGGTATGATAAAGGTCAGCTTCTCCAATTCTTTTACAATGGTTTACATCCCGGGATTCAATCTCAAGTGGATAGTATTTGTGGAGGTAGTATGGGGGAGTTGCTTCCTTCTCAAGCTCAAGTGAAGCTGGACATGATGTACCGGAATTCCCAAAAGCGGAATGTGAGGGCTCGTGTGCTCCAAAAGGAGCAAAGAGGTGAGGCCAAGGTAGTGGTAGAACAAGATGCCTTCGATGGGTTCGCCCATGAAGTGAAGCAAGCTTTGAGGCAAAGCGTTCCTTCTCCTTCTACGGAAATTTGTGGTGTGTGCAAGAACTATGGGCACCCGGCCTATTTATGTCGTTCTGAATTTGCTAGAGAGCAATATATCACGAACGATGTCCGTCAAGAAGTGTATGCTGCTGAGGGAGAGCAAGTAGTTGGAGATGTGAACTACGGGCAAGGATATGGCAATATGAGGCCACAAAACCGTGGGCCCCGAGGTGGGTACCAGAATCAAGGCAACCGTGGTTATCTTCATAACCCGGATCAATATGCCTATGGGCCTAATCAAGATAGAAGTCGTCTCAGCTATGGGAACAATTGGTATGAAGGAGCACCGCCTTCTAATCCTACACCACCACCTCAGGTTGCTAGTTCGGGACCACAAGGTGGAGGGGTGCTTCCTTCACCTCTTGTCTCTTCTCTCAACGATCTTGTGTTGAAGACGAATAAGTTTATGGAGCATTACTATTGTAATGAAGCTACTAACAATCAGCGGTTTGAGAAGCTTGAGGCTAGTAGTAGCAACCTCCATAAGAAGTTGCAAGAGTTGATAGATCGGGGGGCTAGTAGAGAGCAAGGGAAGTTTCCCGGGAACATGGAGAAGGCTATGGCCATAACTGTGGTGATCGATTTGCCCGTGGAGATCACGGTTGTGAGAGACAATGCACTAGTTGAGTTGCCAAGTTGCAAGATAACTGAAACTTGCAAGGTGAGTGAGGAGGTCGAGACTCCTAAGGTGGTTATGGAAGAGGAAGTTGTCGCACAATCTGATGCGATAGTTGAAGAGGTGAAAGAAAACTCATCGTCTGAGGATGAGATGGTGGATATGGTGGAAGTGCCCATCCAAGAGAGCTTCGATGTTGAAATCGGCTTGGGGAAGAAGGACGGAATAGTGGCAACTCTAGACACGGGAGAGGCTGTGAATGTTATACCCTTGAACGTGTATGAAGAGTCGGGTTTGTCTGGCTTGAGACCTATGAAATGCATGGTGCAATTAGCGGATGGGTCCATGAAAAAGCCGTTGGGTGTGATTGAGAACTTGGCGGTGAGGGTTGCCGGTGTAGAGGTGAAGACTAATTTCATCGTTATGCCTACATCTTCTGCTAAGATCAAAGATGTGGTTCTCTTGGGTAGAGCCTTCATCAACAAAGTGCATATGGTCATAGACATGTATCGCCGAACATGTCACTTTGAGGTAAATGGCAAGCAACACACGTTGCGAGCCATTGTTGATTCATGTGCTTATGTTGATACTAATGAGCTTGTAGGATTTTTTGGTCCACTTTATGTTCGTCAAGATGTGCAGGGAATTGATGCTTTGAGAGGCAATTGGAGGGGGAAGTCTAGTACCCGAGGAGAAATCAATTCCGCATGAGTTGTGAATAGTCGAGCCAACGACTTTTAAACGAAGGCGCTTCTCGGGAGGCAACCCGAGGTTGTAGGTACTTGCATATAGATTAGGAGCATGTTAAAATTTTGTTTCGGTGATTAGACAAGGTTTTTGAGGTGGAATTTAGCAAAAGTCGAAAAAAATGGATTTGGGAGCTCCAGGTTCCAAGCGAACCGCTTGGCAAGCCCAAGCGGTCCGCTTGGATTTCCAGTAAGAATTTCATTCTTACTGGAAATCCAAGCGGAGCGCTTGGCAGGTCCAAGCGGTCCGCTTGGATTTCCAGTAAGAATTTCATTCTTATTGGAAATCCAAGCGGAGCGCTTGGCAGGTCCCAAGCGGACCGCTTGCCAAGCGTTTCGCTTGGGACGGCCCAAGCGCTTCGCTTGGCTTTCCTTAAGAAAGCCAAGCGGAGCACTTGTGCATCAAAGCTCCCCACTTCGTTTTTTTTCCTCCATTGCCGATTTAACACCCCAAAAATCTCAATCTCTCTCAATTCTCCACCAGTTCTTGCAATCTTGTGCATTTTACAAAGCCCATCACCCCCTCTATCATCTAAACCGATCAAATTTCACGTTTGAAGCATCCATAACAAGGAATCAAAGGTACCCCTCATGAACCCTAACTTTCTTGAATTTGGGATTTTATCTTAATTAGCTTCAATTGTGTTGTGCATTGGTGAATTAGAGTTTGATGATGATTGTTGAGCATGTTTCTTACTAGATGTGATGTCTAAATTCGAATTTTGCTCCTCTTGATTTATGATGAATTCTATTGCTCGAAGTTTTGCTATATAATTGTTTGATGATTGTTAGCCTTGAATTGGAGTTATGTTATGATTATGGTGATGTTGTGATTGCATGAGTATGTGTTGGATTGGTTGGGTAATTCAATTGGAGAGTTTGTTTGCTTGGTTTAGATTCGTATGGATTTATCGTAACGAAGTGTTAAAGCTCCTCGATTTGTTCATATGAACTTTAGCAAGCCCTCAAACTCACCATGAGATTACTTGAGTGAGTATTGGAGTCTAGGAGTCAAGTCTAATTCTCATTGTCTCTTGAAGTTATCTAATAAGATTATTCTAGGTACAATGGCATCGAGAAGAACAAAGAGATCAAGGGGAGAAGGGACCTCGAGTGCCCAACAAACGGCCACACCCGGCGAGTATCGCCAATCGGGGAGGGCAAGGCAATTCGAAGCGATTTTTCATGCCCACAAGCACACGTACATTTCTGAGAGGAGCATTCGCTTCACGGCTGGTGAGAGCGAGTTGGATGGTGCCAGAGAGCTCAACAAGCTCATTACTGAGCGAGGGTGGAATTACTATGGCGAGGTCATGCCAAATTGGGACCAAGAAGTAGTGGAGGACTTCTACATTGCCTTCACGGACTACAATGAACGGACCGGTGAGGTTCCCGTCCGCGGTGTTGTGGTCGAGTTTACTCCTTTGATCATCACTAGCTTCATTATGCGATTGGATAGGCCACTGGCGCAGGATCCAAACCGCCAGCCTACATCCAACGAGAGATTTGATCCCGCGGAGCTCTATGTCTACGACCGGGAGTCTGATCATTACCCCATGGAGATACTGAATGGCATTACCGTGGAAGATTTTGAATTGCCTGATGAACCACCCCGGATTTTGCGCCACAACGATCTCTCCTTCGAGGCAAGGATGATGTTGAAGTTCGTTCAAGCCAATCTGATTCCTAGCACACATGATTCCGAGGTTCAATCCTATTACGGAGTCTTAGTCCGCGCTCTCTTGCATGATTTGCCTCTCACTCCTGGCATCGTCATCTTCGAGGAATTCAAGCGCCGCCGTAATGCAAACCGGAAGCTTGTCTTTGGTAACTTGATCACGGGCATGTGCAAGGAGGCCGGAGTTCCCGACCTCGTACTGGACAAGAAGCCAAAGAAATCCATCAACATTGATACGTACAATGAGATGTTCGGGACTTGGTGCACTCAGCAAGGAGAACCCATGCAACAAAGAGTTACGCGCCATGTTACACCTCCTCCACCTCCACCTACGGTCGGACAAGGAAGCTTCGACTTCTCGGAGTTCAACCAGATCTTGGTCGATCAGTTTGGGAACTTCCAAACCACCATGTTGGAGGCTCAGTCGACCCAGCTTACCGAGCAATTCCGGGGATTTGAGGAGCGCGAAGTCAAGAGGTGGGAGGACTTCCGTGTGATGGAGGAGCAGCGTTGCGATGATTTCCATGGGCGTGTAGATCAGCGTTGGGAAGCCGCTCGAGTAGAGGACACTAGGCGTTGGAGAGCCCACCAGGAGGAGATGATGAACCGCCATGATGCCTTAGCTCGTTGAATTCCGGGGCATACTTTCTATGATCAGACCGGTGGTAGTGGGAGTGCCTTTCCTAACACCCCCTACTGATGATGTCGTTTTTCACCAATTAAATTTGTTTTAAAAGCCAAAGAACACTTATCACTACACAAACTAGAGTGCAATGGCAAGTTTTCCCCGAGTGTCGTTCTCTCGGGACCTAACGTGGCTTTGTTTGAGGTTTTTGCTAGTAATTTCAGACAACGAGTTCAAATGTTTGTAGAATTGCTTTCTTAGAACAAAGCAACGAGAAATCAGATTGTTGTAATCAAGTTTGGAAAACGGTTGGTGGTAGAAATCAAATACACATGCATGGGTTACGAATATGCTCACAAGTTCAGTGCGTAAAACCTTCGATCAAGTCTGCTAAGCAACTCGTCTAGGTAACTTTCAAGACACACATCATAAAAGACCACTATCAATACTTTAGAGGTGCTTGTCACTAACACCATTTATCTAGCATGCTGCAAATCTCTAACATACAATCCTATAGCTTTCATTGACCAAGAGCTTGTCACTATACTCAATTCGAATATATTTTATAGGCAACTAAGAATCATATGAAGGGATTTGCAGCAAGATTGAATCACAATCTCATGTAAGCATAAACATAACCCATGGCATGCATATTCTACATTCTACCACCAACACAAAGGATTTAGCTACTCATATTCATCAACATAGACATAAAATCATATGAATTGTAAATAGAATACATCAAATCAAACTACTAGACAAGAGATAATGATACAATGTTACCACAAAGCTGTCACTAATCGGTGGGTATTGATGAAAACCTCTCCGTAGATGAAACAACGGATGCAATCCTATGCCAAAACCTTTAATCCAAGCTAAAATACAATGTAATCTGAGTTTTCTCTGAGTTTTGGGGCTTAGGAGCTCTCCAAAACGAAGCTACAGTTCAAAAGTATGTCCAAAAGTAACAGCAGATCAGATCTAAGAAGGAAAATCTGAAAACGTAATCGCTGCCAAGCGGACCGCTTGGAGAGTCCAAGCGAAGCGCTTTGGCCCTCCAAGCGCTTCGCTTTGCTGCTGTGCCAAAGCTCCTGGAAAATGAAGCGGAGCGCTTCACTATTCCAGGCGCTTAGCTTGGCTCCTGGGCAGATTTTTGTCTTCAAACTCAATCTTTTTGCCCTCGTACGGCCCTCGGGTGCCTTGGACTCATCCTTCTCGATGCTTATTGATGCTCAAACACTTATGAACAAGCCACGGAGATTGGGGAACTTTAACGGGGCCATCTTTTCCATCAAAAAGGCTCGTTTTTAGCTCCAAAAATGTCGTTTCGTACCTAAGTGCCTGAAAATGCAGAAAACACAAAACGTGACACTATTCTACAAAACTAACCAAAAAACAAGGCTTGAAGATAGCAAAAGAAGGTAAAAAAGACAAGATGAACGCGTCAAAAATACGTTCATCAAACTCCCCAAACCAGACCTTTGCTTGTCCTCAAGCAACAAACTATCCTAAATGCAACACAAAAGGAGTCTCATGCCAAGTAAAGTGAACTAATCTATTGAATCTACCAAATGCTTATGAACAAAACCAAATGAGCATGACATGCAAGTAGGTTGAAGAATGCCTCGATTGCGAATATACACATTCTCATGTGCACTTGGTTAAATAAAGGAGTCTCTCGTAACATCTTCTACCTGGACCTGGTCAGTGACGACACAATGATGCATGTTATCATACTACAATTGCCCCGTGACTATGAAACCGAGGGCTTACTACTGTTCACCAAGCGAGACTTTTCCTCAAGATAGGGCGAACCAATACTGGCTCTCATCAAATGAAGGAAGGTTCCCTTAGAAAGATAACACTCTCCTATTCTACCCAGATTCTCAAGAATGAGCCTCTTTCAACCACTTCTTGAATAGCAAGACGAGGGTGGTCAAGAACAGGCCTTGGACAAAGGCGACACGAAACGAAAGATAGAATTTACAACTCGATAACTTCACAATAACAAATATTTACATGACACTTGACACTTTACTAGACTGCTTTTGGCTTGCAACGACCCTTCTTTTGCTTTTGGGTCTTATTCTTTATTTTCTTTCTTCTTTTTTTTTTTTTTTCTCTTTTCTTTTCTCTTTTTTTCTTCTTTTCTTTTTCTCGTTCTCTTTTTTTTTTTTTTTTTTTTTTTTTTTTTTATATAGAGGCAAGCAGTAGTACTAAGTGTCAAAAACACCTCCCCAAACCTATTCGAAAGAATAGGTTTGAGCACAAAGGCGAAAAAGAAAAAGGAAAGACTCTTTTACAAAGACACCTCCCCAAACCTATTCGAAAGAATAGGTTGGGACACAAAACAAAAAGAAAAAGAAAAAGGAAACTTTACAACGACTCAAAGACGAAAGACAAGATCAACGAAGCAACCCCCTCCCCAAACCTATTCGATAGAATAGGTTTAATACAAGGAATCGCACACCTAGGCATTTGGCAATCTCTAATCGAGGTGAAGAACTTGTCCCCTCTTACGTACATAATTACACGGGCTACAACCATAGACTCTAACATGCATCATTTAATAAGGTCATCGTGAACCGCAGCAGAAGAAACAACCGTCAAGGTGATGTCGAGACTACTAAGCTTAACTAGTGCACATGCGAATGTGACAAACCAAGCGAGACAAGCCTCAAACTACTTGCAACGTGATGCAACATATGATCAATGGTCATAAACACTTAGTCTACTCAATAAAAAAGTTCAAAAGACTTGGCAATAAACTCCACACACAACAACGTGCAACAACTAATCTATGGATGATATGCATGCAAAAATTTGAAAAAACACGACAAATCACATGAACTTGAGTAAAATCAGGCATGTACGAACCACACAAGCATATAGTACTGGAAATCCAATACCCCCTCCCCAAACCTAAACTTTTGCTCGTCCTCGAGCAAAGAAAAGTTGAATGAAAAGGAAAAATTGGATTGGAAGTACACTTCCCTGAGATAAAGGTTCGTGTCCAATCTCCTAAATATGAGTAGTACCTGAAAGGACTCAAGAAACAAGTGAAAACGGGTGCGCAAAGGTGAGAAGAATGGAAAAAAAACGAGGAAAATCTGGGTACAGGGTCCAGGCGGACCGCTTGGCGGGAGCCAAGCGGTCCGCTTGTCAAGCGGAGCGCTTGGGAGGCTCCAGGCGCTCCGCTTGAAATTCCAGTAAGAATGAAATTCTTACTGGAATTCCAAGCGGACCGCTTGGGCTTGCCGGGCGCTTCGCTTGGCTCTATTTCCAGATTTTCGATGTTTTTTTTTTTTCCTATCTTAATCACCTGAGGCACCAAGACAAACACTAGACTAAACTAATCACGACAAAAGGCACACAGGCCACAACTACAAAAGAAAACAAAGAGTACAAGAGTCATAAGTCATAACATCATACAACCAAATCGAAATAGAGTTTCAACCAACAATAGTAAACAAGCCCAAATAACGATAATATAAAAATACTACCGATAAATGTGGCCTCTGTCGGTTGGTGTCTCTAGCAGAAGGGGTCGTAGGTGATGAACGTATTTTTGACGCGTTCATCTTGTCTTTTTTACCTTCTTTTGCTATCTTCAAGCCTTTTTTTTTGGTTAGTTCTGTAGAATAGTGTCACGTTTTGTGTTTTTTGTTTGTCTTTCGTCTTTGAGTCGTTGTAAGGGGGAAATAAAGAATAAGACCCAAAAAAGCAAAAGAAGGGTCGTTGCAAGCCAAAAAGCAGTCTAGTAAAGTGTCAAGTGTCATGTAAATATTTGTTATTGTGAAGTTATCGAGTTGTAAATTCTATCTTTCGTTTCGTGTCGCCTTTGTCCAACGCCTGTTCTTGACCACCCTCGTCTTGCTATTCAAGAAGTGGTTGAAGGAGACTCATTCGTTGAGAGTCTGGGTAGAATAGGGGAGTGTCTTCTCTTTCTAGGGAACCCTCCTTCGTTTGATGAGAGCCAGTATTGGTTCGCCCTCTCTTGAGGAAAAGGCTCGCTTGGTGAACAGTAGTAAGCCCTCGGTTTCATAGGCACGGGGCAATTGTAGTATGATAACATGCATCATTGTGTCGTCACTGACCAGGTCCAGGTAGAAGATGTTACGAGAGACTGCTTCGTTTAACCAAGTGCACATGAGAATGTGTATATTCGCAATCGACGCATTCTTCAACCTACTTGCATGTCATGCTCATTTGGTTTTGTTCATAAGCATTTGGTAGATTCAATAGATTAGTTCACTTTACTTGGCATGAGACTCCTTTTGTGTTGCATTTAGGATAGTTTGTTGCTTGAGGACAAGCAAAGGTTTGGTTTGGGGAGTTTGATGAACGTATTTTTGACGCGTTCATCTTGTCTTTTTTACCTTCTTTTGCTATCTTTTAGCCTTGTTTTTTGGTTAGTTTTGTAGAATAGTGTCACGTTTATTGTTTTCTGCATTTTCAGGCACTTAGGTACGAAATGGCATTTTTGGAGCTAAAAACGAGCTTTTTTGATAAAAAATGGCCCCGTTGAAGTTCCTTGATCTCCACGGCTTGTTCGTGAGTGTTTGAGCATCAATAAGCATTGAGAAGGATGAGTCCAAGGCACCCGAGGGCTGTACGAGGGCAAAAAGATTGAGTTTGAAGACAAAAATCTGCCCAGGAGCCAAGCTAAGCGCCTGGAATAGTGAAGCGCTCCGCTTCATTTTCCAGGAGCTTTGGCACAGCAGCCAAGCGAAGCGCTTGGGGCCAAGCGAGGCGCATGGAGGGCCCAAGCGCTTCGCTTGCCAAGCACTCCGCTTGACAGCCGTTACGTTTTCGGATTTTCCTTCTTAGATCTGATGTTCAGTTACTTTTTCCATACTTTGGAACATTGGCTTCGTTTTGGAGAGCTCCTAAGCCCCAAAACTCAGAGAAAACTCATATTACATTGTATTTTAGATTGGATTAAAGGTTTTGGCATAGGATTTCATCCATTGTTTCATCTACGGAGAGGTTTTCATCAATACCCACCGATTAGTGACAGCTTGGTGGTAACATTGTATCATTATCTCTTGTCTAGTAGTTTGATTTGATGTATTCTATTTACAATTCATATGATTTGATGTCTGTGTTGATGAATATGAGTAGCTAAATCCTTTGTGTTGGTGGTAGAATGTAGAATATGCATGCTATGGGTTATGTTTATGCTTACATGAGATTGTGATTCAATCTTGCTGCAAATTCCTTCATATGATTCTTAGTTGCCTATAAAATATATTCGAATTGAGTATAGTGACAAACTCTTGGTCAATGAAAGCTATAGGATTGTATGTTAGAGATTTGCAACATGCTAGATAAATGGTGTTAGTGACAAGCACCTCTAAAGTATTGATAGTGGTCTTTTATGATGTGTGTCTTGAAAGTTACCTAGACGAGTTGCATAGCAGACTTGATCGAAGGTTTTACGCACTGAACTTGTGAGCATATTCGTAACCCATGCATGTGTATTTGATTTCTACCACCAACCGTTTTCCAAACTTGATTACAACAATCTGATTTCTCGTTGCTTTGTTCTAAGAAAACAATTCCATAAACACTTGAACTCGTTGTCTGAAATAACTAGCAAAAACCCCAAACAAAGCCACGTTAGGTCCCGAGAGAACGACACTCGGGGAAAACTTGCCATTGCATTCTAGTTTGTGTAGTGATAAGTGTTCTTTGGCTTTTAAACAAATTTAATTGGTGAAAAACGACATCATCAAGTTCAATCGAGGTTAGGACCTCAAGATGCCCCGGATGATTTGAGAGACTTGATCGATAGAAGGATACGGGCATTATTGCGAAATGTAGCTCAACAAGAAAATAGAGCTCAGGTGGTTGCTACACCACCCGCTCTCCCCAATCAAGTCATGCCTAACCAAGTAACTCGTCAGAACCAACAAGAAGCGGTGGCGGAAAATCAAGGCTTGAGAACAGTAGTTGAGGTAACCCCCTTGATCGACCCGATCACGGGGAGGAGGCTCACTCTGGAGGAACTCAACGCGAGGAAGTCCGCACATGATGCTTAGATAGAGACTCTACGAGGAACTGTCCAAGAAAAAGAGCAAGAACAAGATCCGAGCCCCCTGTGCGATGAGATAAGAAGCCACCAAGCCAAAATCGAAAGAGGGTTCCCCACCTTCGAAAGTTATGATGAAACAAGTTGTCCGAAGGATTACTTGGTAAGATTTGACACTAAGATGGATGCTTATGGTCATGATTCAAGGATTAAAGCACTCTTTCCGGCTAACCTCTCCGGAGAAGCCATGAAATGGTGGTCGCGCCTCCCTCATCGATCCATCAAGTCATATAGAGGTCTCTGCAAGGAGTTCTCTAAGCGATTCGAGAAGGTCATGAATACCAAAAGAAGAGTGAGGTACTTGGCTGAAATTGTTCAGAAAAACAACGAAGACTTGAGGGACTTCATCAATCGCTTTCATGAAGCAGCCCTCCAAGTTGAAGATCACTCGATCAATGAGAGAAAAGAATACTTGTACGGTAACACTACCAACATCAAGTTTCAAGAGGTGCTCTCAGCATCGTGTGTGGAGAATGAAGCACAACTGGCGAAAGTTTGCAAGGATTTCCTCGAGGCCGAGGAACTCCGAAAAATTATCACAGTAAGAACCAATCCTCCCAAGGAAAAAGGGAAGGAAAAAGAAAAAGAGAAGGAGTACCATCCCCGCCCGCAAAATCCGGTAAATAAAGAAAAGACCAAAAGCATGGGTTGATCAGAGAGGGTCACTCAAGAAATGATTTCCGAGACAAGAGGTCTCCTCCTAGGAGGTCACCTCCAAGGCGATATAGCAACTACACGGACTTAAATAGGCCAAGATCCGACATCTTGAACTATATAGTCTCGAGGAAGCTAGACGTCTCCTGGCCACCCCCGATTCGAGAAAACCAAAGGAACAAGAGTTCGGAGAAATTTTTCAAGTTCCACAAGGGGAAAGGGCATACCTCTGATGAGTGCGTCGAGCTCAAGAACGAAATTGAGAGGATGATACGTAATGGCCAGTTGGTCAGCTACATCCGAAAGAAAGAACCTCTGGCGATCTTGCCACCACCACCTCAAAGTGGGAGCGAGCACCATTACCAAGGAAACCCTCATGATGATGATATTCATAATTACAACAATTATGAGAACCGCCCTGTGAACGGAAGCATCCACACTCTTACAATTGCGGGAGGACCCGCGGGAGGCGACACTCGAAATCAGAGGGAGATCACAGCGGATAATCTTAGGGTCCGAGATGTGAAGTATGCTCAAGCCGCCCGACCGGGAACCAATGTTATCTCTTTCGATGATAGCGAGATACCTCAAAGGCATGCGGGAGGAGGAAACATATACGATCCTTGTGTTCCACTAGTAGTTTCCCTGGATGTTCAATCATACAAGTTGGGAAGGATCCTCGTCGACACCGGATGTTCGGCTAACTGGATTTTCACGGAAACCTTGAAGAGGATGCAAATGAATCCAAGGGAAGGGCTTAAGGAAGTGAGGAGCGCATTGGTAGGGTTTGGAGGACAACCTATCATGCCACTCGGAATGATCAATCTCATGGTGTCAATGGGGAGCGCTCCTCGACGAGTGACTCAACATGTTCCTTTCGTGGTCGTCGATATGCCCTTCGATTATTTCGCAGTCCTAGGCCGACCCGGTCTCTCTCAATTCCGAGCCGTAGTGTCTACAGTCCACAACAAGCTAAAGTTCCCCACTCCATTGTGAATTGGACAAGTAGTAGAAGACATAAGAGAATCATGGGAATGCTATACCATGTCGGCCAAGTTCACTTCCAGGGTTGCCATTGGAGAACCCAACCCGGGTCAATCATCCGAAGAGCAACCCCTTGTTCACAATGCGCCTTACCATTTCTACACGGTTCGGCGAGTGAAGAAAAAGTCAAAAAAGCCAAGTCCGTCACTTAGGCGAAGGAAAGCAATCCTGAAGAAAGATAAGGATACCCTAGTAGGAGCTGTTAAAGAGCTCGAGGAGTATGAAGTAATCCCACCAATTCCACCATCTTCCAAAAAGAAGAAGTTCTTTGAGGAAAACAAAATTGAAGCAAGAGAAACCCTTGAAGAAATCCAAATTGTCGAAGGAAGTGCCGACAAGGTCACAAAAATTGGTACCGAGATGACTACAGAAGTAAGGATGAAACTCATCCAATGTTTGAAAGATAACAACGACATCTTCGCGTGGAGTACCGAGGACCTTAAGAGGATCAACCCACGGGTCGCGGTTCACCGTCTGAACGTTGACCCGTCGATCACCCATATCAGAGAAAAGCGAAGAGACTTCAGTGCCGAAGATAATGCCATCATTGAAGCGGAAGTCCAAAGGCTGCTTAAGGCCGATCACATCAAGGAGGTGAGATACTCCGATTGCGTTTGGAATGTGGTCCTCGTGGAGAAGGGTCCCGGCAAGTGGAGAATGTGCAACAACTTCACGAGACTCAACAAGTTTTGCCCGAAGGATCCCTACCCTCTCCCACGGATCGACCAGCTGGTCGATTCCACTGCTGGATGCGCCCTCTTGAGTTTCATGGATGCATACCAAGGTTTCTACCAAGTCAAAATGGCTAAAGATGATGTACCCATGATCGCCTTCTTCGCTAATGGCAATGTGTATTACTTCAACGTGATGCCATTCGGTCTCAAAAATGCCGGAGCGACCTACCAAAGGCTAGTTAACAAGATGTTCAAAGAAGAGCTAGGCAAAACAATGGAAGTGTATGTTGATGATATGCTTATCAAGAGAAAGACCGAGGATCAACATGTAGGTTACCTAGCAATGTGCTTCTCAATCTTGAGGAAGTATGGAATGAAGCTCAATCCAGCAAAGTGTACCTTTGGAGTCAAAGGGGGGAAGTTCCTCGGTTACATGGTAACAGAGAGAGGAATAGAAGCGAACCCCGAGAAAATAAAGGCCATCCTCGATCTTCCTCAACCTCAATCCATCAATGAGGTGCAACAATTGGTCGGAAAGTCAATCACATTGAGTAGATTCATCTCGAGGTCTGCCGAGAAAAATCTCCCATTTTTCAAAGTGTTGAGAAAGAGCAACCACTTCGAGTGGACGAAAGAATGCGAGGAAGCCTTCGAGAAGCTCAAAGAGTATCTACTCTCTCCCCCACTATTGTCAAAACCCATAGAAGCAGAGGTACTTTACTTGTACCTAGCAGCGACGGGAGAAGCTATCAGCTCGGTCTTGGTGCGAATCCAAGGTAACGACCACTTGTCCATCTACTACTTGAGTAAAGTACTCGCCGGAGCTGAAACGCGGTACATGGATATTGAGAGGCTATCTCTCGCCCTAGTCTACACGGCAAGGAGGTTGAAGCCTTACTTTGGAGCTCACAAGGTTGTAGTCTTGACGAAGCAACCTCTCAAACAAGTCCTTGAAAAACCTGAAAACTCGGGAAGATTAGCAAGATGGGCAATCGAATTGAGCGAGTACGACATCGACTATCAAGCACCATTGGCCAAAAAAGCACAAGTCATTGCCGATTTCCTCGTAGAGTATCCCTCCAAGGGAACTTCAGAGGAAAACCCTCCGAAGACACAGAATGTCATGATGATGGTCGTGGAGTAGCCACGACAAAGCAACCCTATGCAAGCTCTTGAAAATGCTTTGAAAGAGCTCAAAGATATGTCCCAGACAAAAAGAAAAAGACATGAAGTGTTCCTGGCAGAGAAAATCGAGGAGCCAAAGGGTACGGAGACCGTCTCTCCAAAACCTAAGGAACTAGTCAACCATAGAGACGTCTAGATTCTTCATGTGGATGGATCATCATCAGGAAAAAATGACGGGATAGGAATATACTTCAAGAGCCCCAGAGGAGCTGAACTTGAGTACGCCGTCACTCTTAGTTTCCCGGTCTCCAACAATGAAGCTGAGTATGAAGCCATCCTCATAGCTCTACGTATGGCAAAAGCACTGGAAGTGAAGAAGCTACATCTCTTCACTGATTCTCAATTGGCCGAGAAGCAAATCTCGGGAAAATTCAAAACCAAGAAGGATTCACTCGCCGAGTACAAGAGCGCCATCACGGAGGAAATCCAGAAATTTGAAAGTTGTGAGATTGAGAAGTTCTGAAGGGATCTCAATCAAAGAGCAGATGTCCTATCAAAGTATGCTTCAGCTTCCGGAGGAGTGGATAACCGGAATGTGATACTTATGAGAATCAACGCGTCATCCTTATGGTCATCAAAGCCAAACGTCTTGGCAAATGACACTCAACCAAGTTGGATGCAAGAGATCACTACATATCTCACAAATGGAAGCCTTCCTCGTGATAAGGCTGAAGCAAGGAAGATTAAAGGAAAGGCAGGCCACTACATCATGCAAGGAGACTACTTGTACAAGAGATCCTTTGAGGGAGTCTACTTGAGATGTGTCGCCGAACAAGAAGTCCAGAAACTTTTGGGAGAGATGCATCGAGGAAGTTGCGGGGACCATGCCGGAGGAAGAACGCTCGCGCAAAAAATCATTCGACAATGATACTACTGGCCCACTGTTCGTGAAGATGCTGCTCAATTTGTAAGAAGGTGCGAGGAGTGTCAAATGCACGCCAACTTGATCAATGTCCCAGCGAAACCTCTCATGCCCATTACCATCACTTGCCCTTTCGACATATGGGGCATCGACATAGTCGGTCCTTTCCCAAGAGGCACGAGTCAAAAGAAGTTCATCATCGTTGCGGTCGAATACTTTAGCAAGTGGGCGGAGGTTGAGGCAGTATCTACCATCACCGAACAGATGGTGATGAACTTTGTATAGAGAAACATTGTGTGTCGATTTGGCTTGCCGAGAGTCCTCATCTCGGACAATGGTGCTCAATTTTGTGGCCAAAGGTTCAATGAATGGTGCAAGGAAATGAAGATTGAGAGGAGGTATACCTCGGTAGGACATCCTCAATCCAACGGGCAAACAGAAGCCGTCAACAAAATCCTCGTTAACAACTTGCAAAAGAGGTTCGCCACCAACAAAGACTGGGTCGACGAGCTTGATGGAGTGGTATGGGCATACCGCACAACTTCAAAAACATCTACAAGAAAGACTCCCTTCTCGCTAGTTTATGGTTCTGAAGCAGTCATACCAGCGGAAGTGGTTGTAGAAACCCTCAGAATCCAAGGGTATCAACCCGAGGACAATCATACCGAGAGTCTCTTCAATCTAGAGACGGTAAGCGAAGCAAGGACAAACGCCTTGGCCAACATCCTCAGATATCAAGCACTGATCGCGAAGACCTACAACAAGGGCGTAAGAGAGAGAGACTTCCAAGTAGGAGACTTAGTACTCCGAAGAGCGGACATCCTGGGCAAAGTTGGGAAGACGCAACCCAATTGGGAAGGCCCCTACAAGATAATTGAAGCAAGGTCCAATGGAAGCTATCGTCTCCAAGACATGGAGGGAAGAGTATTGAAGAACCCATGGAATACTTCTAACCTCCAAAGATTCTACGCTTAAGTTGTTTGATGACCAAGCTTTTTGAAAGAACTCCTGTGAAAGGCCCGAAGATCGAGAAGGATTCCTCACAAGCTTGTGTGAGAGGTACCTCATGTTTTTTGGTTAAGAAAATGTTGTAAGAAAGCTGGCCGCGAAGCCCCCATTGTAATTGCATTTCCGACAAATCAATACAATGTCCATCTTTCAACAAAGAAAATGCTCAAGTATAGAACTACTATACTCATAAAAGCTATTCGATTTTCATGATTAAGGAGAACGCTCCCCGCTCTCTCATCTCTTGAAGAGAATTAATCGGGACGCTTATTAAAGAGGTAAAAGCGAGGAGTAGAAAGAAATCGAGGAGGATGAGTCCGATTCTTTCTGGCTCAACACTTGGAATTTTTTCTGAGTTCAACACTTAGAGTTTTTCCTTAGTTGTCAAGAAAATCGACAAGCGCGGAAACTACTTTGATAGCTCGAGGAGCTTAATTCGAATTATTAGAAGCAAAGATCACTTTGCCGATCAACGGTGTGGAGAACTTCTATCCTCGGTTCTAACTTATACATGTTTAACTACTCTATCAAGTTATACGTCATAACAGAAATTGGAGTTAGTAAAAAACAAAAGTATAAGCAAGAAAACGAAGAGCAACAAACTTTTATTAAAGAAACAAGAGCGAGAAGACAAACAGTTGACAACATATATTACAAGGAGATATGTTTCGAGGAGTGCCACAAGGGGCCGAATGGATGATGAACGTATTTTTGACGCGTTCATCTTGTCTTTTTTACCTTCTTTTGCTATCTTTTAGCCTTGTTTTTTGGTTAGTTTTGTAGAATAGTGTCACGTTTATTGTTTTCTGCATTTTCAGGCACTTAGGTACGAAATGGCATTTTTGGAGCTAAAAACGAGCTTTTTTGATAGAAAATGGCCTCGTTGAAGTTCCTTGATCTCCATGGCTTGTTCGTGAGTGTTTGAGCATCAATAAGCATCGAGAAGGATGAGTCCAAGGCCCCCGAGGGCCGTGCGTGGGCAAAAATATTGAGTTTGAAGACAAAAATCTGCCCAGGTGCCAAGCTAAGCGCCTGGAATAGTGAAGCGCTCCGCTTCATTTACCAGGAGCTTTGGCACAGAAGACAAGCGAAGCGCTTGGAGGGCCAAAGCGCTTCGCTTGCCAAGCGCTCCGCTTGGCCTCTCCAAGGGGTCCGCTTGGCAGCGGTTACGTTTTCGGATTTTCCTTCTTAGATCTGATCTTCTGTTATTTTTTGAAGACTTTTGAACTGTAGCTTCGTTTTGGAGAGCTCCTAAGCCCCAAAACTCAGAGAAAACTCAGATTACATTGTATTTTAGATTGGATTAAAGGTTTTGTCATAGGATTTCATCCTTTGTTTCATCTACGGAGAGGTTTTCATCAATACCCACCGATTAGTGTTAGCTTGGTGGTAACATTGTATCATTATCTCTTGTCTAGTAGTTTGATTTAATGTATTCTATTTACAATTCATATGATTTGATGTCTATGTTGATGAATATGAGTAGCTAAATCCTTTGTGTTGGTGGTAGAATGTAGAATATGCATGCTATGGGTTATGTTTATGCTTACATGAGATTGTGATTCAATCTTGCTGCAAATTCCTTCATATGATTCTTAGTTGCCTATAAAATATATTCGAATTGAGTATAGTGACAAACTCTTGGTCAATGAAAGCTATAGGATTGTATGTTAGAGATTTCCAGCATGCTAGATAAATGGTGTTAGTGACAAGCACCTCTAAAGTATTGATAGTGGTCTTTTATGATGTGTGTCTTGAAAGTTACCTAGACGAGTTGCTTAGCAGACTTGATCGAAGGTTTTACGCACTGAACTTGTGAGCATATTCGTAACCCATGCATGTGTATTTGATTTCTACCACTAACCGTTTTCCAAACTTGATTACATCAATCTGATTTCTCGTTGCTTTGTTCTAAGAAAGCGATTCTACAAACATTTGAACTCGTTGTCGGAAATTACTAGAAAAAACCTCAAACAAAGCCACGTTAGGTCCCGAGAGAACGACACTCGGGGAAAACTTGCCATTGCACTCTAGTTTGTGTAGTGATAAGTGTTCTTTGGCTTTTAAAACAAATTTAATTGGTGAAAAACGACATCATCAATTTGGCGCTGCTGCCGGGGACTTAACTCCTTTGGTTGGTGTTTTTGTTTTGGTGTTTTCAGCCAACATCTCTTCTTTGTCTCATTTCTGTTTTTGTTTCTTTTTGCTTGAGATACTCACTATCTTGTATTTCAGGTGAGTGCATGCCTAGAACCCGAACGGGTGGACCTAGTATTGAACCTTTTGTAGACGAGATTGACCGTTTGTTTCAAAGGAGAAGGAGGAATTTGAATCTCGAGTTTGAAGGAGTAGCATCTAGAGCTTCCACTTCTGGTATTCGGGAAGAGTCTTCTTCTTATCTTTTGGAGCCGATTCTTGAATCTGTTTACTTGGAAGGTGAAATGGCGGAGCGGCCTATACGTACAGTTACTAAGCCTACGGTTGGGGCTGGAGGACCAGCAATTGTCCTCAACGATGCCACAAGGAACTTGGAGATCAAGAATCACATGTTCCAACAACTTCCCAAATTCTATGGGATGGCTAATGAGGACGTGATAGGGTACTTGAATGAGCTCGAGAATTTTGTTCTCCATCTTGGGCGACCAGGAGCTGGTGTTACGGATGACAATCTCCGCATGACGGTCTTTTCTATGGGGCTAGGTGATCGTGCAAAGGCTTGGCTTAATACATTGGAGGCTGGGTCTTTGACAACATGGGATCTTTGTTTTGATAAGTTCATGGAGCGTTACTACCCCGCTTCCAAGACAATGGCTATGAAGAGCCAAATTAGCTCCTTCGAGCAGAGGTATGATGAGCCTTTCCACGAGGCCTATGATCGATTCATGGGGTTGCATCATCGATGCCCACATCACGGGTATGATAAAGGTCAGCTTCTCCAATTCTTTTACAATGGTTTACATCCCGAGATTCAATCTCAGGTGGATAGTATTTGTGGAGGTAGTATGGGGGAGTTGCTTCCTTCTCAAGCTCAAGTGAAGCTGGACATGATGTACCGGAATTCCCAAAAGCGGAATGTGAGGGCTCGTGTGCTCCAAAAGGAGCAAAGAGGTGAGGCCAAGGTAGTATTAGAACAAATGCCTTCGATGGGTTCTCCCATGAAGTGAAGCAAGCTTTGAGGCAAAGCGTTCCTTCTCCTTCTACGGATGTTTGTGGTGTGTGCAAGAACTATGGGCACCCGACCTATTTATGCCGTTCTGAATTTGCTAGAGAGCAATATATCACGAACGATGTCCGTCAAGAAGTGTATGCTGCTGAGGGAGAGCAAGTAGTTGGAGATGTGAACTACGGGCAAGGATATGGCAATATGAGGCCACAAAACCGTGGGCCCCGAGGTGGGTACCAGAATCAAGGCAACCGTGGTTATCTTCATAACCCGGATCAAAATGCCTATGGGCCTAATCAAGATAGAAGTCGTCTCAGCTATGGGAACAATTGGTATGAAGGCGCACCGCCTTCTAATCCTACACCTCCACCTCAGGTTGCTAGTTCGGGACCACAAGGTGGAGGGGTGCTTCCTTCACCTCTTGTCTCTTCTCTCAATGATCTTGTGTTGAAGACTAATAAGTTTATGGAGCATTACTATCGTAATGAAGCTACTAACAATCAGCGTTTTGAGAAGCTTGAGGCTAGTAGTAGCAACCTCCATAAGAAGTTGCAAGAGTTGATAGATCGGGGGGCTAGTAGAGAGCAAGGGAAGTTTCCCGGGAACACGGAGAAGGCTATGGCCATAACCGTGGTGACTGATTTGCCCGTGGAGATCACGGTTGTGAGAGACAATGCACGAGATGAGGTGCCAAGTTGCAAGATAACTGAAACTTGCAAGGTGAGTGAGGAGGTCGAGACTCCTAAGGTGGTTAAGGAAGAGGAAGTTGTCACACAATCTGATGCGATAGTTGAAGAGGTGAAAGAAAACTCATCGTCTGAGGATGAGATGGTGGATATGGTGGAAGTGCCCATCCAAGAGAGCTTCGATGTTGAAATCGGCTTGGGGAAGAAGGACGGAATAGTGGCAACTCTAGACACGGGAGCGGGTGCGAATGTTATACCCTTGAACGTGTATGAAAAGTCGGGTTTGTCTGGCTTGAGACCTATGAAATGCATGGTGCAATTAGCGGATGGGTCCATGAAAAAGCCGTTGGGTGTGATTGAGAACTTGGCCGTGAGGGTTGCCGGTGTAGAGGTGAAGACTAATTTCATCGTTATGCCTACATCTTCTGCTAAGCTCAAGGATGTGGTTCTCTTGGGTAGAGCCTTCATCAACAAAGTGCGTATGGTCATAGACATGTATCGCCGAACATGTCACTTTGAGGTAAATGGAAAGCAACACACGTTGCGAGCCATTGTTGATTCATGTGCTTATGTTGATACTAACAAACTTGTAGGATTTTTTGGTCCACTTTATGTTCGTCAAGATGTGCAGGGAATTGATGCTTTGAGAGGCAATTGGAGGGGGAAGTCTAGTACCCGAGGCGAAATCAATTCCGCATGAGTTGTGAAGAGTCGAGCCAACGACTTTTAAACGAAGGCGCTTCTTGGGAGGCAACCCGAGGTTGTAGGTAGTTGCATATAGATTAGAAGCACGTTTAAAATTTTGTTTCGTTGATTAGACAAGGTTTTTGGGGTGAAAATTTAGCAAAAGTCGAAAAAAAATGGATTTGGGAGCTTCAGGTCCCAAGCGAACCGCTTGGCAAGCCCAAGCGGTCCGCTTGGATTTCCAGTAAGAATTTCATTCTTACTGGAAATCCAAGCGGAGCGCTTGGCAGGTCCCAAGCGGACCGCTTGCCAAGCGCTTCGCTTGTGACGGCCTAAGTGCTTCGCTTGGCTTTCCTTAAGAAAGCTAAGCGGAGCACTTGTGTATCAAAGCTCCCCACTTCGTTTTTCTTCCTCCATTGCCGATTTAGCACCCCAAAAATCTCAATCTCTCTCAATTCTCCACCAATTCTTGCAATCTTGTGCATTTTACAAAGCCCATCACCCCCTCTATCATCTAAACCGATCAAATTTCACGTTTGAAGCATCCATAACAAGGAATCAAAGGTACCTCTCATGAACCCTAACTTTCTTGAATTTGGGATTTTATCTTAATTAGCTTCAATTGTGTTATGCATTGGCGAATTAGAGTTTGATGATGATTGTTGAGCATGTTTCTTACTAGATGTGATGTCTAAATTCGAATTTCGCTCCTCTTGATTTATGATGAATTCTATTGCTCGAATTTTTTGCTATATAATTGTTTGATGATTGTTAGCCTTGAATTTGAGTTATGTTAAGATTATGGTGATGTTGTGATTGCATGAGAATGTGTTGGATTGGTTGGGTAATTCAATTGGAGAGTTTGTTTGCTTGGTTTAGATTCGTATGGATTTATCGTAACGAAGTGTTAAAGCTTCTTGATTTGTTCATATGAACTTTAGCAAGCCCTCAAACTCACCATGAGATTACTTGAGTGAGTATTGGAGTCTAGGAGTCAAGTCTAATTCTCATTGTCTCTTGAAGTTATCTAATAAGATTATTCTAGGTACAATGGCATCGAGAAGAACCAAGAGATCAAGGGGAGAAGGGACCTCGAGTGCCCAACAAACGGCCACACCCGGCGAGTATAGCCAATCGGGGAGGGCAAGGCAATTCGAAGCGAGTTTGCATGCCCACAAGCACACGTACATTTCTGAGAGGAGCATTCGCTTCACGGCTGGTGAGAGCGAGTTGGATGGTAGCTCAACAAGCTCATTACTGAGCGAGGGTGGAAGTACTATGGCGAGGTCATGCCAAATTGGGACCAAGCAGTAGTGGAGGACTTCTACATTGCCTTCACGGACTACAATGAACGGACCGGTGAGGTGCCCGTCCGCGGTGTTGGGGTCGAGTTTACTCCTTTGAGCATCACTAGCTTCATTATGCAATTGGATAGGCCACTGGCGCGGGATCCAAACCGCCAGCCTGCATCCAACGAGAGATTTGATCCCGCGGAGCTCTATGTCTACGACCGGGAGTCTGATCATTACCCCATGGAGATACTGAATGGCATTACCGTGGAAGATTTTGAATTGCCTGATGAACCACCCCGGATTTTGCGCCACAACGATCTCATCTTCGAGGCAAGGATGATGTTGAAGTTCGTTCAAGCCAATCTGATTCCTAGCACACATGATTCCGAGGTTCAGTCCTATTACGGAGTCCTAGTCTATGCTCTCTTGCATGATTTGCCTCTCACTCCTGGCATCGTCATCTTCGAGGAATTCAAGCGCCGCCGTAATGCAAACCGGAAGCTTGCCTTTGGTAACTTGATCACGGGCATGTGCAAGGAGGCCGGAGTTCCCGACCTCGTAGTGGACAAGAAGCCGAAGAAATCCATCAACATTAATACGTACAATGAGATGTACGGGACTTGGTGCACTCAGCAAGGAGAACCCATGCAACCAAGAGTTACGCGCCATGTGACACCTCCTCCACCTCCACCTACGGCCGGACAAGCAAGCTTCGACATCTCGGAGTTCAACCGGATCTTGGTCGATCAGTTCGGAAACTTCCAAACCACCATGTTGGAGGCTCAGTCGACCCAGCTTACCGAGCAATTCTTGGGATTTGAGGAGCGCGAAGTCAAGAGGTGGGAGGACTTCCGTGTGATGGAGGAGCAGCGTTGGGATGATTACCAAGGGCGTGTAGATCAGCGTTGGGAAGCCGCTCGAGTAGAGGACACTAGGCGTTGGAGAGCCCACCAAGAGGAGATGATGAACTGCCATGATGCCCTAGCTCGCCGAATTTCGGGGTATCCTTTCTATGATCAGACCAGTGGTAGTGGGAGTGCCTTTCCTAACACCCCCTACGACCCCTTCTCCTAGAGACACCAACCAACAAAGGCCACATTTATCGGTAGTATTTTTATATTATCGTTATTTTGGCTTGTTTACTATTGTTGGTTGAAACTCTTTTCATTTCGATTTGGTTGTATGATGTTGTGACTTATGACTCTTGTACTCTTTATTCGCTTTTGTAGTTGTGGCATGTGTGCCTTTTCTCGTGATTAGTTTAGTCTAGTGTTTGTCTTGGTGCCTTAGGTGATTAAGATAGGAAAAAACATCGAAAATCTGGAAACAAAGCCAAGCGAAGCGCCTGGCAAGCCCAAGCGGTCCGCTTGGAATTCCAGTAAGAATTTCATTCTTACTGGAATTTCAAGCGGAGCGCCTGGAGCCTGCCAAGCGCTCCGCTTGACAAGCGTACCGCTTGGCTCTCGCCAAGCGGTCCACCTGGACCCTGTACCCAGATTTTCCTCGTTTTTTCCATTCTTCTCACCTTTGCGCACCCGTTTTCACATGTTTCTTGAGTCCTTTCAGGTACTACTCATATATAGGAGATTGGACACGAACCTTTATCTCAGGGAAGTGTACTTTCAATCCAATTTTTCCTTTTCATTCAACTTTTCTTTGCTCGAGGACGAGCAAAAGTTTAGGTTTGGGGAGGGGGTATTGGATTTTCAGTACTATATGCTTGTGTGGTTCGTACATGCCTGATTTTACTCAAGTTCATGTGATTTGTCGTGTTTTTTCAAATTTTTGCATGCATATCATCCTAGATTAGTTGTTGCACGTTGTTGTGTGTGGAGTTTATTGCCAAGTCTTTTGAACTTTTTTATTGAGTAGACTAAGTGTTTATGACCATTGATCATATGTTGCATCACTTTGCAAGTAGTTTGAGGCTTGTCTCGCTTGGTTTGTCACATTCGCATGTGCACTAGTTAAGCTTAGTAGTCTCGACATCACCTTGAGTGGTGTTTCTTCTGCTGCGGTTCACGATGGCCTTATAAAATGATGCATGTTAGAGTCTATGGTTGTAACCCGTGTAATTATGTACGTAAGAGGCGACAAGTTCTTCACCTCGATTAGAGATTGCCAAATGCCTAGGAAGGAGGTAGTGTGAGGTGTGCGATTCCTTGTATTAAACCTATTCTATCGAATAGGTTTGGGGAGGGGGTTGCCTTATTGATCTTGTCTTTCGTCTTTGAGTCGTTGTAAAGTTTCCTTTTTCTTTTTCTTTTTGTTTTGTGTCCCAACCTATTCTTTCGAATAGGTTTGGGGAGGTGTCTTTGTAAAAGAGTCTTTCCTTTTTCTTTTTCGTCTTTGTGCTCAAACCTATTCTTTCGAATAGGTTTGGGGAGGTGTTTTTGACACTTAGTACTGCTGCTTGCCCCTATATAAAAAAAAAAAAAAAAAAAAAGAAAAAGAAAAGAAAAAGAAAAAAGAAAAAAAAAAAGAGAAAAAAAAAAAAAAAGAAGAAAGAAAATAAAGAATAAGACCCAAAAGCAAAAGAAGGGTCGTTGCAAGCCAAAAGCAGTCTCGTAGTGTCAAGTGTCATGTAAATATTTTGTCCTTGTGAAGTTATCGAGTTGTAAATTCTATCTTTCGTTTCGTGTCGCCTTTGTCCAAGGCCTGTTCTTGACCACCCTCGTCTTGCTATTCAAGAAGTGGTTGAAAGAGGCTCATTCTTGAGAGTCTGGGTAGAATAGGGGAGTGTTATCTTTCTAGGGAACCCTCCTTCGTTTGATGAGAGCCAGTATTGGTTCGCCCTCTCTTGAGGAAAAGTCTCGCTTGGTGAACAGTAGTAAGCCCTCGGTTTCATAGGCACGGGGCAATTGTAGTATGATAACATGCATCATTGTGTCGTCACTGACCAGGTCCAGGTAGAAGATGTTACGAGAGACTCCTTTGTTTAACCAAGTGCACATGAGAATGTGTATATTCGCAATCGAGGCATTCTTCAACCTACTTGCATGTCATGCTCATTTGGTTTTGTTCATAAGCATTTGGTAGATTCAATAGATTAGTTCACTTTACTTGGCATGAGACTCCTTTTGTGTTGCATTTAGGATAGTTTGTTGCTTGAGGACAAGCAAAGGTTTGGTTTGGGGAGTTTGATGAACGTATTTTTGACGCGTTCATCTTGTCTTTTTTACCTTCTTTTGCTATCTTCTAGCCTTGTTTTTTGGTTAGTTTTGTAGAATAGTGTCACGTTTTTGTTTTCTGCATTTTCAGGCACTTAGGTACGAAATGGCGTTTTTGGAGCTAAAAACGAGCTTTTTGATAGAAAATGGCCCCGTTGAAGTTCCTTGATCTCCATGGCTTGTTCGTGAGTGTTTGAGCATCAATAAGCATCGAGAAGGATGAGTCCAAGGCACCCGAGGGCCGTGCGAGGGCAAAAAGATTGAGTTTGAAGACAAAAATCTGCCCAGGAGCCAAGCTAAGCGCCTGGAATAGTGAAGCGCTCCGCTTCATTTTCCAGGAGCTTTGGCACAGAAGCCAAGCGAAGCGCTTGGAGGGCCAAAGCGCTTCGCTTGCCAAGCGCTCCGCTTGGCCTCTCCAAGCGGTCCGCTTGGCAGCGGTTACGTTTTCGGATTTTCCTTCTTAGATCTGATCTTTGTTATTTTTTGAATACTTTTGAACTGTAGCTTCGTTTTGGAGAGCTCCTAAGCCCCAAAACTCAGAGAAAACTCAGATTACATTGTATTTTAGATTGGATTAAAGGTTTTGGCATAGGATTTCATCCTTTGTTTCATCTACGGAGAGGTTTTCATCAATACCACCGATTAGTGACAGCTTGGTGGTAACATTGTATCACTCTCTTGTCTAGTAGTTTGATTGATGTATTCTATTTATTCATATGATTTGATGTCTATGTTGATGAATATGAGTAGCTAAATCTTTGTGTTGGTGGTAGAATGTAGAATATGCATGCTATGGGTTATGTTTATGCTTACATGAGATTGTGATTCAATCTTGCTGCAAATTCCTTCATATGATTCTTAGTTGCCTATAAAATATATTCGAATTGAGTATAGTGACAAACTCTTGGTCAATGAAAGCTATAGGATTGTATGTTAGAGATTTGCAGCATGCTAGATAAATGGTGTTAGTGACAAGCACCTCTAAAGTATTGATAGTGGTCTTTTATGATGTGTGTCTTGAAAGTTACCTAGACGAGTTGCTTAGCAGACTTGATCGAAGGTTTTACGCACTGAACTTGTGAGCATATTCGTAACCCATGCATGTGTATTTGATTTCTACCACCAACCGTTTTCCAAACTTGATTACATCAATCTGATTTCTCGTTGCTTTGTTCTAAGAAACGATTCTACAAACATTGAACTCGTTGTCTGAAATTACTAGCAAAAACCTCAAACAAAGCCACGTTAGGTCCCGAGAGAACGACACTCGGGGAAAACTTGCCATTGCACTCTAGTTTGTGTAGTGATAAGTGTTCTTTGGCTTTTAAACAAATTTAATTGGTGAAAAACGACATCATCAATGGAAATAAGAGATGTTTGAAAATAAAATGACAAGTACAGAATGGAAAATTACAACATGCCCGAGTATGCTGGTCTTCAAACAGCTCTCCGATTTTAGCGATCCGACTATCGGTAAAGTCAGTGACCGGGCCGCTCGCGCAGGGCTCAACAGTTCTTGAATCTCGGCAGTGTCTCGCTCTAGAGCCTGGGATTCTTTGTATGGCCTTCTCGTACAGACAAGCTCTGGCTCGACGAAAGTTTGCTGCTTCGCAATGACCGGATCGCTCACTTTGACCCAAGCAGCATTGCAGAGAGCTGCCTTCTCGAAGGGTAGAGGATCCCAGTCCTTAAACACTCCGGGACCCCAAGCGGGGAGGTAAGCCAGTTTGCTGGGATATGGTACTTTTGGGTCGGTCACCAGCTCCGAACTCGCACGCTTTATGCATCTCCTCGGTAATCTCCTCGTCTGGGTACGGAGTTAGTCCTCGCGCCTTCGGAATGCGATCCTCGCGCGGGTCCGGGTCAAACTCGGCCGGAAGCAAGTTAACT
>CM051456.1:47620513-47709912 GCA_028274465.1 Plantago ovata | reverse complement strand
GGGTGACTGATTTGCCGTGGAGATCACCGGTTGTGAGAGACAATGCACGAGTTGAGTGCCAATTTTTGTCAAAGATAACGGAAACTTGCAGGTGAGTGAGGAGGTCGAGACTCCTAAGGTGGTTTAAAGGAAGAGAATTGTCACACATACTAATGCGAATGAGACCGTTGAAGAGGTGAATGAAAAATCATCGTCTGAGGATGAGATGGTGGATATGGTGGAAGTGCCCATCCAAGAGAGCTTCGATGGTGAAATCGGCTTGGGGAAGAAGGACGAATTTGGCAACTCTAGACAACGGGAGCGGGTGTGAATGTCATACCTTTGAACGTGTATGAAAGTCGGGTTTGTTGGCTTGAGACCTATGAAATGCATGGTGCAATTAGCAGATTGGTCCATGAAAAACCGTTGGGTGTGATTGAGAAACTTGGCCGTGAGGTTGCCGGTGTAGAGGTCAAGACTAAGTTCATCGTTATGCCTACATCTTCTGCTAAGCTCAAGGAGTGGTTCTCTTGGGTAGAGCCTTCATCAACAAAGTGCGTATGGTCATAGACATGTATCGCCGAACATGTAATTTGAGGTAAATGGAAGCAACATACGTGCGAGCCATAATTGATTCATGTGCTTATGTTTGATCTAACGAACTTGTAGGATTTTTTGGTCCACTTTATGTTCGTCAATGTGCAGGGAATTGATGCTTTGAGAGGCAATTGGAGGGGGAAGTCTAGTCCCGAGGCGAAATCAATTCCGCATGAGCTGTGAAGAGTCGAGCCAACGACTTTTAAACGAAGGCGCTTCTTGGAGGCAACCCGAGGTTGTAGGTACTTGCATATAGATTAGAAGCACGGTTAAAATTTTGTTTCGTATTAGACAAGGTTTTTGGGGTGAAAATTTAGCAAAAGTCGAAAAAAATGGATTTGGGAGCTTCAGTCCCAAGCGAACCGCTTGGCAAGCCCAAGCGGTCCGCTTGGATTTCCAGTAAGAATTTCATTCTTACTGGAAATCCAAGCGGAGCGCTTGGCAGGTCCCAAGCGGACCGCTTGCCAAGCGCTTCGCTTGGGACGGCCCAAGCGCTTCGCTTGGCTTTCCTTAAGAAAGCTAAGCGGAGCACTTGTGTATCAAAGCTCCCCACTTCGTTTTTCTTCCTCCATTGCCGATTTAGCACCCAAAAAATCTCAATCTCTCTCAATTCTCCACCAATTCTTGCAATCTTGTGCATTTTACAAAGCCCATCACCCCCTCTATCATCTAAACCGATCAAATTTCACGTTTGAAGCATCCATAACAAGGAATCAAAGGTACCTCTCATGAACCCTAACTTTCTTGAATTTGGGATTTTATCTTAATTAGCTTCAATTGTGTTATGCATTGGTGAATTAGAGTTTGATGATGATTGTTGAGCATGTTTCTTACTAGATGTGATGTCTAAATTCGAATTTTGCTCCTCTTGATTTATGATGAATTCTATTGCTCGAATTTTTTGCTATATAATTGTTTGATGATTGTTAGCCTTGAATTTGAGTTATGTTATGATTATGGTGATGTTGTGATTGCATGAGAATGTGTTGGATTGGTTGGGTAATTCATTGGAGAGTTTGTTTGCTTGGTTTAGATTCGTATGGATTTATCGTAACGAAGTGTTAAAGCTTCTCGATTTGTTCATATGAACTTTAGCAAGCCCTCAAACTCACCATGAGATTACTTGAGTGAGTATTGGAGTCTAGGAGTCAAGTCTAATTCTCATTGTCTCTTGAAGTTATCTAATAGATTATTCTAGGTACAATGGCATCAGAAGAACCAAGAGATCAGGGGAGAAGGGACCTCGAGTGCCCAACAAACGGCCACACCCGGCGAGTATCGCCAATCGGGGAGGGCAAGGCAATTCGAAGCGAGTTTGCATGCCCACAAGCACACGTACATTTCTGAGAGGAGCATTCGCTTCACGGCTGGTGAGAGCGAGTTGGATGGTGCTCAACAAGCTCATTACTGAGCGAGGTGTGGAAGTACTATGGCGAGGTCATGCCAAATTGGGACCAAGCAGTAGTGGAGGACTTCTACATTGCCTTCACGGACTACAATGAACGGACCGGTGAGGTTCCCGTCCGCGGTGTTGGGGTCGAGTTTACTCCTTTGAGCATCACTAGCTTCATTATGCGATTGGATAGGCCACTGGCGCGGGATCCAAACCGCCAGCCTGCATCCAACGAGAGATTTGATCCCGCGGAGCTCTATGTCTACGACCGGGAGTCTGATCATTACCCCATGGAGATACTGAATGGCATTACCGTGGAAGATTTTGAATTGCCTGATGAACCACCCCGGATTTTGCGCCACAACGATCTCACTTCGAGGCAAGGATGATGTTGAAGTTCGTTCAAGCCAATCTGATTCCTAGCACACATGATTCCGAGGTTCAGTCCTATTACGGAGTCTAGTCTATGCTCTCTTGCATGATTTGCCTCTCACTCCTGGCATCGTCATCTTCGAGGAATTCAAGCGCCGCCGTAATGCAAACCGGAAGCTTGCCTTTGGTAACTTGATCACGGGCATGTGCAAGGAGGCCGGAGTTCCCGACCTCGTAGTGGACAAGAAGCCGAAGAAATCCATCAACATTAATACGTACAATGAGATGTACGGGACTTGGTGCACTCAGCAAGGAGAACCCATGCAACCAAGAGTTACGCGCCATGTGACACCTCCTCCACCTCCACCTACGGCCGGACAAGCAAGCTTCGACATCTCGGAGTTCAACCGGATCTTGGTCGATCAGTTCGGAA
Organism: Plantago ovata; assembly: GCA_028274465.1. Lineage (NCBI taxonomy): Eukaryota > Viridiplantae > Streptophyta > Magnoliopsida > Lamiales > Plantaginaceae > Plantago > Plantago ovata. The sequence goes on along the minus strand of CM051456.1, from coordinate 47,707,138 downwards.
ACTTCCAAACCACCATGTTGGAGGCTCAGTCGACCCAGCTTACCGAGCAATTCTTGGGATTTGAGGAGCGCGAAGTCAAGAGGTGGGAGGACTTCCGTGTGATGGAGGAGCAGCGTTGGGATGATTACCAAGGGCGTGTAGATCAGCGTTGGGAAGCCGCTCGAGTAGAGGACACTAGGCGTTGGAGAGCCCACCAAGAGGAGATGATGAACTGCCATGATGCCCTAGCTCGCCGAATTTCGGGGTATCCTTTCTATGATCAGACCAGTGGTAGTGGGAGTGCCTTTCCTAACACCCCCTACGACCCCTTCTCCTAGAGACACCAACCAACAAAGGCCACATTTATCGGTAGTATTTTTATATTATCGTTATTTTGGCTTGTTTACTATTGTTGGTTGAAACTCTTTTCATTTCGATTTGGTTGTATGATGTTGTGACTTATGACTCTTGTACTCTTTATTCGCTTTGTAGTTGTGGCATGTGTGCCTTTTCTCGTGATTAGTTTAGTCTAGTGTTTGTCTTGGTGCCTTAGGTGATTAAGATAGGAAAAAACATCGAAAATCTGGAAACAAAGCCAAGCGAAGCGCCTGGCAAGCCCAAGCGGTCCGCTTGGAATTCCAGTAAGAATTTCATTCTTACTGGAATTTCAAGCGGAGCGCCTGGAGCCTGCCAAGCGCTCCGCTTGACAAGCGTACCGCTTGGCTCTCGCCAAGCGGTCCACCTGGACCCTGTACCCAGATTTTCCTCGTTTTTTCCATTCTTCTCACCTTTGCGCACCCGTTTTCACATGTTTCTTGAGTCCTTTCAGGTACTACTCATATATAGGAGATTGGACACGAACCTTTATCTCAGGGAAGTGTACTTTCAATCCAATTTTTCCTTTTCACTCAACTTTTCTTTGCTCGAGGACGGGCAAAAGTTTAGGTTTGGGGAGGGGGTATTGGATTTTCAGTACTATATGCTTGTGTGGTTCGTACATGCCTGATTTTACTCAAGTTCATGTGATTTGTCGTGTTTTTTCAAATTTTTGCATGCATATCATCCCTAGATTAGTTGTTGCACGTTGTTGTGTGTGGAGTTTATTGCCAAGTCTTTTGAACTTTTTTATTGAGTAAACTAAGTGTTTATGACCATTGATCATATGTTGCATCACTTTGCAAGTAGTTTGAGGCTTGTCTCGCTTGGTTTGTCACATTCGCATGTGCACTAGTTAAGCTTAGTAGTCTCGACATCACCTTGAGTGGTGTTTCTTCTGCTGCGGTTCGCGATGGCCTTATTAAATGATGCATGTTAGAGTCTGTGGTTGTAACCCGTGTAATTATGTACTTAAGAGGCGACAAGTTCTTCACCTCGATTAGAGATTGCCAAATGCCTAGGAAGGAGGTAGTGTGAGGTGGGCGATTCCTTGTATTAAACCTATTCTTTCGAATAGGTTTGGGGAGGGGGTTGCCTTATTGATCTTGTCTTTCGTCTTTGAGTCGTTGTAAAGTTTCCTTTTTCTTTTTCTTTTTGTTTTGCGTCCCAACCTATTCTTTCGAATAGGTTTGGGGAGGTGTCTTTGTAAAAGAGTCTTTCCTTTTTCTTTTTTGTCTTTGTGCTCAAACCTATTCTTTCAAATAGGTTTGGGGAGGTGTTGTTGACACTTAGTACTGCTGCTTGCCCCAATATAAAAAAAAAAAAAAAAAAGAAAGAGAAAAAGAAAAGAAGAAAAAAAGAGAAAAGAAAAAGAGAAAATAAAAAAAAAAAGGAAGAAGAAAGAAAATAAAGAATAAGACCCAAAAGCAAAAGAAGGGTCGTTGCAAGCCAAAAGCAGTCTCGTAGTGTCAAGTGTCATGTAAATATTTTGTCCTTGTGAAGTTATCGAGTTGTAAATTCTATCTTTCGTTTCGTGTCGCCTTTGTCCAAGGCCTGTTCTTGACCACCCTCGTCTTGTTATTCAAGAAGTGGTTGAAGGAGACTCATTCGTTGAGAGTCTGGGTAGAATAGGGGAATGTCTTCTCTTTCTAGGGAACCCTCCTTCGTTTGATGAGAGCCAGTATTGGTTCGCCCTCTCTTGAGGAAAAGTCTCGCTTGGTGAACAGTAGTAAGCCCTCGGTTTCATAGGCACGGGGCAATTGTAGTATGATAACATGCATCATTGTGTCGTCACTGACCAGGTCCAGGTAGAAGATGTTACGAGAGACTCCTTTGTTTAACCAAGTGCACATGAGAATGTGTATATTCGCAATCGAGGCATTCTTCAACCTACTTGCATGTCATGCTCATTTGGTTTGTTCATAAGCATTTGGTACATTCAATAGATTAGTTCACTTTACTTGGCATGAGACTCCTTTTGTGTTGCATTTCGGATAGTTTGTTGCTTGAGGACAAGCAAAGGTTTGGTTTGGGGAGTTTGATGAACGTATTTTTGACGCGTTCATCTTGTCTTTTTTACCTTCTTTTGCTATCTTTTAGCCTTGTTTTTTGGTTAGTTTTGTAGAATAGTGTCACGTTTATTGTTTTCTGCATTTTCAGGCACTTAGGTACGAAATGGCGTTTTTGGAGCTAAAAACGAGCTTTTTTGATAGAAAATGGCCTCGTTGAAGTTCCTTGATCTCCATGGCTTGTTCGTGAGTGTTTGAGCATCAATAAGCATCGAGAAGGATGAGTCCAAGGCACCCGAGGGCCGTGCGTGGGCAAAAAGATTGAGTTTGAAGACAAAAATCTGCCCAGGAGCCAAGCTAAGCGTCTGGAATAGTGAAGCGCTCCGCTTCATTTTCCAGGAGCTTTGGCACAGAAGCCAAGCGAAGCGCTTGGAGGGCCAAAGCGCTTCGCTTGCCAAGCGCTCCGCTTGGCCTCTCCAAGCGGTCCGCTTGGCAGCGGTTACATTTTCGGATTTTCCTTCTTAGATCTGATCTTCTGTTATTTTTTGAAGACTTTTGAACTGTAGCTTCGTTTTGGAGAGCTCCTAAGCCCCAAAACTCAGAGAAAACTCAGATAACATTGTATTTTAGATTGGATTAAAGGTTTTGGCATAGGATTTCATCCTTTGTTTCATATACGGAGAGGTTTTCATCAATACCCACCGATTAGTGACAGCTTGGTGGTAACATTGTATCATTATTTCTTGTCTAGTAGTTTGATTTGATGTATTCTATTTACAATTCATATGATTTGATGTCTATGTTGATGAATATGAGTAGCTAAATCCTTTGTGTTGGTGGTAGAATGTAGAATATGCATGCTATGGGTTATGTTTATGCTTACATGAGATTGTGATTCAATCTTGCTGCAAATTCCTTTATATGATTCTTAGTTGCCTATAAAATATATTCGAATTGAGTATAGTGACAAACTCTTGGTCAATGAAAGCTATAGGATTGTATGTTAGAGATTTCCAGCATGCTAGATACATGGTGTTAGTGACAAGCACCTCTAAAGTATTGATAGTGGTCTTTTATGATGTGTGTCTTGAAAGTTACCTAGACGAGTTGCTTAGCAGACTTGATCGAAGGTTTTACGCACTGAACTTGTGAGCATATTCGTAACCCATGCATGTGTATTTGATTTCTACCACCAACCGTTTTCCAAACTTTATTACATCAATCTGATTTCTCGTTGCTTTGTTCTAAGAAAGCGATTCTACAAACATTTGAACTCGTTGTCTGAAATTACTAGCAAAAACCTCAAACAAAGCCACGTTAGGTCCCGAGAGAAGGACACTCGGGGAAAACTTGCCATTGCACTCTAGTTTGTGTAGTGATAAGTGTTCTTTGGCTTTTAAAACAAATTTAATTGGTGAAAAACGACATCATCAATGGAAATAAGAGATTGTTTGAAAATAAAATGACAAGTACAGAATGGAAAAATTACAACATGCCCGAGTATGCTCGGTCTTCAACAGCTCTCCGATTTTAGCGAGTCCGACTATCGGTAAAGTCAGTGACCGGGCCGCTCGCGCAGGGCTCAACAGTTCTTGAATCTCGGCAGTGTCTCGCTCTAGAGCCTGGGATTCTTTGATGGCCTTCTCGTACAAGACAAGCTCTGGCTCGACGAAGTTTGCTGCTCGCCCAATGACCGGATCGCTCACTTTGACCCAAGCAGCATTGCAGAGAGCTGCCTTCTCGAAAGGGTAGAGGATCCCAGTCCTTAAACACTCCGGGACCCAAGCGGGGAGGTAAGCCAGTTTGCTGGGATATGGTACTTTTGGGTCGGTCACCAGCTCCCCGAACTCGCACGCTTTATGCATCTCCTCGGTAATCTCCTCGTCTGGGTACGGAGTTAGGTCCTCGCGCCTTCCGGAATGCAGATCCTCGCGCGTGTCCGGGTCAAACTCGGCCGGAAGCAAGTTAACTCTCTTGAGCTGACCGACGCACGAGAAGAAGCCCTCCTCGCGAGAAGCTACTCGCACATCTTGCTGGGCCAGCTTGTAGGTATCTGAGGCCATAAAGTCGCGAGCAGCTGCGATGCGACTTCCCTTAATAAAGGAGAGGACACTGGCCTTGAACTTTTCCATGCAAATCGACAAGGTAGCGTAGGCCCCCTTGTAGCCCTTGGTCCTCGCCTTTTCTTTCGAGAGCTCCTTCTCGAGCTCATCGACTTTGGCGTAGAGCTTGCCAGTCTCGGCCTCCGCGACCTTATTTTTAGCTTCTGAAGCAGCAAGCCTCTTCTCGAGGTCCTCGATCACCACCCCAATGTCGGCCCGATCAGCAGCAACTTGGCCATAAGCCTCCTTCAAGTGCTTGAGCTACAACATGAAGATTACACTGTTAGCGAGGAGAAGGTATGTCATACTTAGAAAAATTTACTGAGGACTTGTAAGTAGATTTACCAGAAGCGAGCACATGCTCAACTCATGTGCACGATCTAGGTCGCTCATTTGGATGAGCCTCTTCACTTCATCTCCACCAGAAGCGGCCATCTTCCCCTTCTTTCGAGGAGGCTCATTACTGCCTCCCCAGGGTGAGCTTCCTCGACCGTTTTTTGGGCGCCGGCCTTTCAGGCCTCTTCTCGGCCTCTATTGTATTGGACTCCTCCTCGGCCTCCTTAGCTCGCTTCGCCGCAGCCTTCTCCTCGGCTTTCTTCAAGGCGTCCACCGGGTTCTCGCGAGTCTCGAGCCCCTCTTGGACTAAAGCATCTCTATGATGCGCAGCGCTGCGAGGAGGGGTAAGGCTTAAAGATCCGAGGATCTTTGTCTCTTTGTTGGCCAATCTCTGCTTCCTCCTCTGCTCTTCTTTAGCTGCGAGGGTCTTCGGCATTATCCAATTGAACCAATAAGCTGCAAAGGAAAAACACAAGTCAGTAAGAAATCAAAGAGCAGAAAAACCGAGAAGGAAAGAAAAATCGAGCACATATTGCAAGCAAGCAAAAAGGGAAGAAAAATACAAGTATGAGATTGTTTCACTCTTACCGAAGAGCACATCATTTGAATACCGGTTCCCGGTATAACCAGTGTACGAGTAGGGGAAAGCCCCGCTAAGTAAGGAAGCGGCTGGAGAACAAGTCCCCAATAAAAGTACTTCTCGGGATGAGGTCCCCGATTCCTCTCCTCAAGTTCCAAAACCCAAGGATCTATCTCCTCGGGCAAGGGGTGGTTCTCGGCAATCTTTCCCCGAAACATAAGCTTGGGAACTCCACACTCCGCATCCTCCTCGCTCATATCCGGTAACTAATTCTTCTTTATATAGAAGTACCGATGAAACCATTTGTAGCCCGAGGAGCTGGGAGCATCCATGATGAAGCCAAGTCCTGGTCGCGCATTGAAGTAGTAGAAAAACTTGTTTCCAGAGCTCATCGAGACTCTGAAGAGCTGGTTGAAATTGTGGAAGTTTAGCTTGAGCCCCTTCTTCTTGCAAAACACGCCAAAGCACACCAAAGTACCAAAAACACTTGGCACCAGCTGCCAAGGAGCGATGCCCAACGTGTTGAAGACGTTGCGGAAAGCCTCGCAGAAAGGAAATATCCATCCTTGATCCAAGCTTAGGCAATGAACGACCATGTACCCCGGGGGAGCATTGTAGAAAGTTTGATTGTCCTTAGGCACGAGGATGTCGAACTTACTCTCAGGAAGGGAGTACTTCCATCGTAGAGTAGGGACCTCATCCACCTTCACTATGGAAGCCGTGGTAGGGATGATACCATCCTCGTTTTTCTCACCCTCAGGATCGGGGAGGTCCACGGTGCGAGCACTCTTAGTAAATTTGTTCTGAGCAGCCTTGCTGGACTTAGGCTCAGGCTCGGGCTCCTTAACGGCTTTGGTCTTCTTACTCTTTCCATAGCGAGAACGTTTCTTCGCTTTCTTGGCCTCTTTGGCTTTAGCCTTTGCCGCATCTGCTGCTCGCTGCACGAGATGAAGTTGGTATTCTTGCTCCTCAAGGGGATTGGGTGCTCGAGTCTCACTCGGAAAGGAGAAATCTATGGTGCGAGGATCAACCGAATGATAGCTGGTCTCCTCCTCGGGCGCGAACCTATTTGCATCTCGGATAGCTTGTCTTTGCATCTCCAAGACAGAAGGAGACAAGGGCGCTATGGTGCTCGGACCAGCTTCATCCCTATGCACGTCCATGATAGCCAAGGGAGGATCCGCCTCATCATCTGTAACTATGGTTCTTTGAGTAGTTTGTGGAGGGAATCTAACCCTCTTCGGCGGTGGAGTAGTTCGAGGAGAGGTAGCATCGTCGTCCTCATCGCTCTCATCATCATCGTCCTCGCTATCGATAATTTGTATAGGGACAGGTCCCTTTCCGCGCTGAACCGAGTGATCACCCTCCTCGTAAAGGAACAGAGCCAAATCAGGTCGCTCCGTGTTATCCATGTCCTCGACCCTTATGTCAGCAGGGGGCACTACGTTGACCGCCCCATAATTTCGGCCGTGTACTTGGACGGCTAGGGTGATCAACTCCGCGGACACCCAATGATTCGAAGGACCGCCTTCCTCCTCGGTCCTATCATCTATGAAGTCGTCGTCTTCAGTACGACGCCTTTTACGAGTTACCAGTTGATACAAGTCCTCCTCCTCCGGATGAATCACGGGATTGTCAGTTCCGGATCAATCAAATAAATTTGTTATTTAGCCAAAGGCAATTCACAACTACAACGAAAACCGTAGTGTAGCAGTAGAATAACCTCGAGTGTCGATCTCTAAGGACTATAACTAGCTTAATCAAATCTAATTTAGAATATAAAAACAGCAGACGATATAGCAAAGGTTTTTCTAAAAGATAATGGAGATTGGTGATAGTATGGTCCTTCAAAGCATAACGGGTTAATAATCATGCGTAAATTTCTCGGTTTTGCATAGAGATCTTTGATCAATGAATTGTACTGTTGTAATTATCAAACACTACGAAGATAAAGATTCTGATAGATCAATGAATTGTCCAATTGTGTTCCGTAATTATTCAACACTACGAAGATATAGATTCTGATAGGTCAAAGTCTAATGAGTTGTCCAATTGTGTGCAATAATTAATCAACACACGAAGATAGAGATTTCGATAGATCAAAGAAATAAATCAATAACACGGAGTATAATGCGCGATATAGCCATTAGCATAATTATCAACCCTTCGCCAAGAATTCACATACTATCACCAACGAGAAGTTTAGCTACTCATATTTGTCATGCAATAAAAAGAAATCATAGAAGAAAACATGTTGAAAGATATATAAAAATAAGTAGAAAAACTGTAAGATACAATGTTACCGAAGGTTGTCAGTCTCCGAAGAATCGCGATCTTACAAGCTCCAAACTGCTATGAAAAAGTATCTCCTAAGCTATGAACCCCCAGAAGAGGATCTGGGAAGTTCCTACCTAAAACTACAGAGAAAGGTGAGAGAACAGGTCTGGAAAAGTATGAAATTCGGAGAAAAACTGAGCAACTATATATAGTGTTCGAATTTGTGTGGGGCGAAGGGCCCCACACACCGGGCGAATCGCCTATTTTAGCTATCCTCTATGTTAATTTAGCTATATTTTAGTACATTTTATTAGAATAGTGTCACGTTTCCCTTTAGATTTTATTTTACAGGTTTTGGTTGAAAATCGAGGATTTCCGGGAAATTATATTGAAGTTGACAAGGAATTGGTGTTCCAGAAGCCTATTTGGAGTATCTGAAGGTTTCCGGATAGGATTTGGAGTCTAGGGGTCGAATCTGGAGGTTAGAAGGCCACTAGAAGTCAGAAACCAAGTCCGAAAAGAGGAAGAAATCCAAAAACGCGTCAAAAATGCGGAATTCCGCGAAAAATACTCCCGGGCGAACCGCCCGGGACGTGGGGCGAACCGCCCCACACTTATTCGAGGCCTATATATAGTTGCTCAGATTTTCTCCGAAATTCATACTTTTCCAGACCTTCTCTCTCACCTTTCTCTGTAGTTTTAGGTAGGAACTTCCCAGAGCCTGTTCTGGGGGTTCGTAGCTTAGGAGACACTTTTTCATAGCAGATTGGAGCTTGTAGGATCGCAATTCTCCGGAGATTGACAACCTTCGGTAACTTTGTATCTTACAGTTTATTCTACTTATTTTTATATATCTTTCAACATGTTTTCTTCTATGATTCCTGTTGATTGCATGCCTATTATGAGTAGCTAAACTTATCGTTGGTGGTAGTATGTGAATTCTTAGCGAAGGGAAGATAATCATGCTAATGGTTATATCGAGCATTATACTCCGTGTTATTGCTTTATTTTGTTGATCAGGCTCAGCCTAAATTCTCGTATGTTGTATTAATTATTATGCACAATTGGACCCTCGTCGACCTATGCGCATGTTTATCTTCGTAGTGTTGAATAATTACGGAACACAATAGGACAATAGTGATTGACTTGTCAGTACCTTTATCTTCGTAGTGCTTAATAATTGCAACAGGACATTAGATTCATCAAATATCTCCATGCAAGACCGAGGAATTTACGCATGATTATTGACCCGTTATGCTTTGAAGGATCATACTATCACCAATCTCCATTATCTGTTAGAAAAACCTTTGCTATTACGTCTGCTGTTTTTATATTCTCTAGTTAAATAGATAAAGCTAGTTATAGTCCTGAGAGAACGACACTCGAGTCATTCTACTGCTACACTACGGTTTTCGTTGTAGTTGTGGATTGTCTTTGGCTAAATAACAAATTTATTTGCTGAATCGGGACCCGACAAACCCGCGACTACTTCAAAGGCGTGCACTAGAGGAAATAGAGGATACCGATTTCTCTGAATCTCTACACAGTCTTTTCAAGGAAATCGACGGAATGGCAGAAGCTAGACCACTGAAAGCATGGGTTCAACCCACCAAGGATCATATGAGGGGACCGGCGATTGTTCTTTCGTCTGCAACTCGAGATCTGGAAATCAAGAACCACGCATTCCAACAACTTCCAAGGTTCTATGGCTTATCAAGGGAAGATGTGATGGGGTACTTGCACGATATCGATGATTTCGTCAACCAACTCCCACGACCCAGAGCTGAAATAACAACGGATGAGTTGAGAATGAAGGTTTTTGCTATGGGACTTGGCGACAGAGCCAAGTCATGGTTGAGTTCTCTACCAGCAGGCTCGCTGGACACTTGTGAGAAGGTTTTTTCAGCTTTCATGGAGAAATACTTCCCTCACACCTTGACTACCGCGCTAAAGGCGCAAATCACTGGATTCAAGAAGGACTATGATGAGACCATCTACACCGCGTTTGAGAGGTTCCAAGATCTCACGAACAAGTGCCCTCACCATGGTTTTGAACTTTCTGACCTAGTCCAACACTTCTACAATGGACTAACCTTCGAGAACCAACAAGTGGTGGATTTCCAATGCCGAGGCAATATTTGGGAGGAAACCGCGGAAGCCGTCTGGGCAGTTTTCGAAAGGCTTGCTAAGGGTTCGCAGTTCAAGGACCCAAGAGAAATGGTTAGAAGGTGTGGACCTGAAGCTCCACCGACTCAAGAAGCCCCTATGTACAGGGGGAATGGGGATCAATTCGAGTGCTTTACCAACGAATTGAAGCAAGTCCTCAAGAGCGCCACCGGAACAACCGTTTCAAACGAAGTATGCCGAATATGCAAGAACTATGGACATGGGGCTCATATGTGTAGATCGGAGCTTGCATATGATGATGGCAACTGGACTCGAGGAGGCGAAGAGGAAGCCTTTGCTACGGAGTTTGGTACTCAAGAAGTTAGCTACGGACAAGACGGTAGGAATCCTGGAGGTGGATTTTGGAGAAGAGGATTCCGAAACAATCAAGGATATGCACCGGCTAACCAAACTTATGGCCCTAACCAAGACTGTAGTAGGCTAAACTATGGTAATGATCACTGCGAAAACCCCGCTCCGAAAGAGCCACCAAAGTCGAAGTCGGCTCAACTGATGGAGAACTTGCAAAAGATGGTTGATCACACACAAAGTTTTCTCAAACGTTATGAAGAAGATTCCGAGAGAACTAGGGCAAAGCTCGATAGGTTGGAAGAAAGCACTAGGCTTGCCCATCAAAAGATGCAAGAGTTGATCGACCGAGGAACAAGTAGGGAGCAAGGCAACCTGCCTAGCAACACTGAGAAGTCGAATTCCATTACATTAGCTGGTGATCTACCTGACGAAATCACCATCAAGAAGGTTGCTAAGTGCGAGTGTTGCAAGAAGGAGGAACTTCTACAGGCTAAGGAAGAAGAGAAGGGCCTTGGTTCTGAAGTAAGTGATGAGGAGCAAGAGGATCCCGAGCCACTCCCTAAAAGTTTCGATGTTAAGGTAGGGATTGGTGAGCTTGAAGATGTCCGTGCCACACTAGACACGGGATCCTACTCAAACATACTCCCTTTAAATGTGTTTGAAAAGAGTAGCCTTGGAAAACTATCTGAGCATAGGGCTATTGTGCAACTGGCAGATGGATCCTTTATGAGACCCGAAGGCGTTGTGAAAAATGTGTTGGTCAAGATTGGTGAAGCTTCTGTATACACCAATTTTGTAGTTATGCCGGTGTCTGCACCTGGAACGAGGGATGTCATACTCGTAGGGCGAACGTTCTTGACTAAACTACGCTCCGTGATGGACATCTACCAAAGGACTTGCACTATTGAAGTAAATGGCAAGCAACACGTGTTGCAAGCCATATCTGATCCGCCTGATATTTCTTTCACTACTCACTACTGTGGTCTTGCAGCCTATATTCTTTCTTATTCACAGGTTCGTGGCATGGAGAGGAGATCAATGAAGGGGAAGCCTAGTACCCGCAAAAAGAAGAGATCTGCCCAGACAGGAGTCGAGTCAAAGACTTCAAACAATGATGCTATCCGGGAGGCAACCCGGAGTTTTTATCGCTTTCTTTACCGCTTTATTGCATGCATTCATTCTTGAACTATTTGCTTCTCTTATACGAATTTGTTCATGTCTCTGTCGTATATGCTTATGTTTGAGTGATATTTTTCGAGTGGTTTTTGAAAAATTGGTTTCGGGGATTAAAACCGCGTTTTCTGACAAAAGGAACCGTCTCCCCGCATCGGGGAGCGGGGGGCGAATCGCCCCCCATGAGGGGCGAACCGCCCCGCATGGGGCAACTCGCCCCACACCGAGGGCGACTCGCCCCACGGGTCCAGTAAGTTAAAAACGCGAATTTCTTCCTCTTTACCTCATTTTCTTCATATCTTCATCATTCCTCCTTCGCAAAAACCGAAAATCGCGATTTTACCTTCAAAATCTCATAACTTCTTCATTTCTTCACCAAATTTAGTGTTCTTTAGCTTAAATCGAAGCCTATTACATGATCTATCTTTTCATCCGAACAGATTTCGTCCTAATGCATTAGATTTTCAGATCTGAGGTATCATCTTATGAACCCTAATTTTCGAATTTGGGGGTTTTCTAATTTGAGCTTCAATTATGCCTATTTGATGCATGGGTATGTTGTTTGTGGGATTAGGAGTGTTATTTACTATCAATTGCATGCTCAATTATGCTTGGATTGTTGATTTGGGAATTTTGCTACTAGATGATATATTTTGTTATGCAATATGCCTTTATCTTTGATTTCATGCTTATGATTGTGTTTATTGGTGTAATGTTGGTGGATTTGATAATAGAATGCTTAATTGTTGAGTATGAGGATTTATGATGCTAGAATTTTTCGCTATTATGGTATGAATTGAGCCTTGTTATCTAGGATATTTGTTGTATAGTAAGAGCATACTGTGATGTATTGCGTGTAGTAGTTACATTGGTATGTTGCATGATGAAGAAGCTAGGCTAGACATTTAAGGTTTGGGGAGCTCGATTGTTGATATTATCACTTGTGTGTTATGTTCTTACACTAGCATATGCATGAGTCAGTTTTGTGTCATACGAGGTACTAACTGTTGTTTGTAGGAACCATGCCAAGGGAAAGGAGCATTCCCGTATGATTACTATGAAGTATTGGAGGGGGATCGATTACAACCATGTCAAGAAGAGTGACCTCGTTAGATGTGCGTTCGAGCCAAGAGGTTTTGCGACAACGTCGTGGATTATCCAAGAGGAGGAGCTAGAGTACACCTGGAGTAAGGACTCCTATGCCTATTCATGCACCACCGAAGGGACAGAAACCATTATTACGTCAGCAATCCATCACGAGGACTGCAAAGTTCGAGTGAACTGGAAGGCACCGGGACAATCTAGCCGCGACGGATTCAATCTCGAGTTCGCAGTTGCTAGAAGGTTCCGAAGCGCTAGCTTGGTTCCAAAACATAATGACATGGGTGCCCAGCCCCTCGTTGGGGTGCCCCTTACCTGCCTTTAAAGGGAGCATCATATAGACATCGGTCGGAGCAACCGTAGAGAATGTGGTCGGCATTGGAAAAAATGGTAGAAGACTTCTGAGTATCCGAGCAGCTTACTGTAACCTTCTCGTGGTGTAAAACGTTGGAGGGGGAGGTCCTGATACCACTGCCCTTTCCCCTTCAACAGTTCACATTCTATTGGAGGGCTTCAGGATGGAGGATTCCATAACAGCGGCGGCTAATCTTGAGAATTCTACTCGACACTACAACTCTACTAGTGAGGATGTGCGTGACAGTAGTGACAATGAAGGCCATTCGGGCAATGATGATACTAATGGAGGAGTTGTTCCTATACGGCCTACAATTGAAACTACCACGCGTACCAGAAGACCTGATGACACCCTATAAAGCTCCCGGAGTAGTCCCAATAACTCACAAACAGCATACTCAGCCGACCGAGGCCAAACCATGGGGTAACATCTAGTATCACATCTTATTTCCTCATTTTCTTACTGCTAGGGACTAGCGTTAATTTCATGAGGGGGGATGGGATTGAAGTGATCTAATGTTGTTAGTTTGGAGCTTGGTATTGGTAGGATGAGTATAGTACCTCGCATGTTTTATCCGTCTGCATTTGCATCTGCACGTTTACTGCTTTCTTAGATTTTATAGGTTGCATTTACTACATTCATCCTAGGATAGTCTTGCATGTTCTATATTGAGTTTATTGCCGAATTTTTTGAACTTTTTTATTGGGTAGATCAACCAACTATGCCATTACTCGTATGCTTCATCTCTATGAATTTGATTGAGGTTTTTCTCGCTTGGCTTGTCACATTTATGTATTGCACTTAGTTAAGCTTGGTAGTCTCGACATCACTTAGTGGTGTTTTCTCTACTGCGGTTCACGAAGGACTTTATAATAGGATGATGCATGTTAGGGTCTTATGGTTGATTTCCCGAGTAATTATGTACCTAAGAGGCAACAAGTCTTCACCATGCTTTGAGATTGCTAAATGCCTAGGAAGGAGGTAGTGTGAGGTTGTGTGATCCTTCGTTTATAAACTATTCTTCCGAATAGGTTTGGGGAGGGGGTTACACCATCATTAGACTTGTTTTCGTTTTTCATTTCCGTATCGTGAGTTTATTTTTCCTTTTCCGTAAATTTTGTACTCCAACCTATTCTTTCGAATAGGTTTGGGGAAGTCGTGTGAGTCATTTTGTTTCTCTTTTTGTTAAGCTACTGCTGGCTAAAAAAAAGAAAAAGAAAGAAAAAATTTCCAGGAAAAAAGAAAAAAAAGAAAAAAAGAAACTGGAAAGGAAAAAAAGAAAAAAGAAAGACCCCAAAAAAGAAAAGACGGGTCTAAAAAGAAAGCCAAATAGCAGTTTAGCAAAGTGTTGTGTCTCATTCTTGTAATGTTCCGTAATCGTGTTCTAATTTTCTGTTTTTTATCTTTTTATTTGAGTGTCATTTGTTCTAGACCACCCTCGTCCTGCCATTCAGGAAGTGGTGAATAGCTTAAGACTTTACTTGAGAGATGGGTAGAATAGGGGAGTGTTAACTTTTATAGGGAACCCTCCTTCGTTTGATGAGAGCCAGTACTGGTTCGACCACTTTGAGGAAAAGTCTTAACATGGTGGAACAACAGTAAGTCCTCAGTTTCATAGGCACGGGACAACCATTCGTATCTTAGCATGCTTCATTACGTCGTCACTGACTAGGTCCAGGTAGAGAATGTTACGAGAGACTATCTTGTCTTGACATAAGTGCTTATGTTGATGTGTATAAGTCAATCGAGGTATTCTTCAACCTATATTCATGCTTTGATTTATATGGTTTTTGTTCATATGTTTATTGGTAGATTCAGTAGATTAGTTCATTTTATTTGGCATGAGACTCCATTTTGTGTCTTGGATTGTTTTTTGTATTAGAGTCTAGCTTAGTTGCTTGAGGACAAGCAAAGGTTCGGTTTGGGGAGTTTGATGATTGTGTATTTTACACTTTCATTTGAGTCTTTTTCACCTATTTTAGCTATCCTCTATGTTAATTTAGCTATATTTTAGTACATTTTATTAGAATAGTGTCACGTTTCCCTTTAGATTTTATTTTACAGATTTTGGATGAAAATCGAGGATTTCCAGGCAATTATATTGAAGTTGACAAGGAATTGGTGTTCCAGAAGCCTATTTGGAGTATCTGAAGGTTTCCGGATAGGATTTAGAGTCTAGGGGTCGAATCTGGAGGTTAGAAGACCACTAGAAGTCAGAAACCGAGTCCGAAAACGGGAAGAAATCCAAAAACGCGTCGAAAACAGGGAATTCTGCAAAAATACTCCCGGGCGAACCGCCCGGGACGTGGGGCGAACCGCCCCACACCGGGCGAACCGCCCGGTGTGTGGAGCGAACCGCCCCACACTTATTCGAGGCCTATATATAGTTGCTCAGATTTTCTCCGAAATTCATACTTTTCCAGACCTTCTCTCTCACCTTTCTCTGTAGTTTTAGGTAGGAACTTCCCAGAGCCTGTTCTGGGGGTTCGTAGCTTAGGAGACACTTTTCATAGCAGATTGGAGCTTGTAGGATCGCAATTCTCCGGAGATTGACAACCTTCGGTAACTTTGTATCTTACAGTTTATTCTACTTATTTTTATATATCTTTCAACATGTTTTCTTCTATGATTCCTGTTGATTGCATGCCTATTATGAGTAGCTAAACTTATCGTTGGTGGTAGTATGTGAATTCTTAGCGAAAGGAAGATAATCATGCTAATGGCTATATCGCGCATTATACTCCGTGTTATTGCTTTATTTCGTTGATCAGGCTCAGCCTAAATTCTCGTATGTTGTATTAATTATTATGCACAATTGGACCCTCGTCAACCTATGCGCATGTTTATCTTCGTAGTGTTGAATAATTACGGAACACAATAGGACAATAGTGATTGACTTGTCAGTAACTTTATCTTCGTAGTGCTTAATAATTGCAACAGGACATTAGATTGATCAAAGATCTCCATGCAAGACCGAGGAATTTACGCATGATTATTGACCCGTTATGCTTTGAAGGATCATACTATCACCAATCTCCATTATCTGTTAGAAAAACCTTTGCTATTACGTCTGCTGTTTTTATATTCTCTAGTTAAATAGATAAAGCTAGTTATAGTCCTAAGAGAACGACACTCGAGTCATTCTACTGCTACACTACGGTTTTCGTTGTAGTTGTGGATTGCCTTTGGCTAAATAACAAATTTATTTGCTGAATCGGGACCAGACAAACCCACGTTCATCACCGCAGTAGAGAAAACACCACTAAGTGATGTCGAGACTACCAAACTTAACTAAGTGCAATACATAAATGTGACAAGCCAAGCGAGAAAAACCTCAAACAAATTCATAGAGATGAAGCATATGATTAATGGCATAGTTAGTTGATCTACCCAATAAAAAAGTTCAAAAAATTCGGCAATAAACTCCATATAAAACATGCAAGACTATCCTAGGATGAATGCAGTGAATGCAACCTAAAAAACTAAGAAAGCGGTAAACGTGCAAATGCAAATGCAAACAAAGAACAAGATACTAGTCAACGCAAAGCCAAACAATACTTAACATCGCGGTTCACATCCCATCCCCCTTATGATTCTTAAGCTAGCCCCTAGCAAAAGAGAATGAGTAATAAGAAGTGATACTAGATGTTACCGAACGGTTTGGCCTCGGTTGGCTGAGAGTGGACATGTGAAAAGACTAATCATCGGGATGGTAATCCCCATAAAAGTCCCTCCACATGTCAGACAGGAGTTCATTGGACTGCCGTAGAGCCTCCTGTTGCTGCTGGATGAGCTGTTGCTGCTCCCACCTTTGTTGCCTATCCTCTCGGCGATGCTCCTCGAATGTCTCCCAATCGCGGTTGCGCTGGGTAATGTGCCCATTGAGGTCCTGTCGCAAGGCCGCGGTACTGGTATCAATTCTATCGAAACGACCGTTGAGGTAGGTCCGGAATTCAGAGAAGTCAAATCCTCTAGACCCCTATGGTGCTCGAGGCGGTGCATGCGGTGCTCTATGGACAAATGGGATATCCGGGATAGGGGCTTGGCCATGATCAGCCTCCATAGCATCCTCATATTCATTCTCATTATCGGAATCGCTCGGTTTGAAGGGTGCTTCCACATCAGCAGCGGCAGCCGTGGGGTTCTTTAACTGATACCTAGCCAGCTACACCTCAATAGTCGAGGGTGAAAGGGCAGCGACCTCGCAATCCCCCTCGTCAATGCCCTCGACCCCATGATATTTGCAGTAGGCAGTGATGAAGCTCGGAAAGATGAAGGGCTTCTTCTTCTTTTCCCAGTGGCGCTCATACTCTTCATACATGATGTGCCCGATGTCGATCCGATGTCTGTCTATCAAGCAGTACAGGAGCTCGGCGTAGTTGGGCTGTATCCAAGTGTCATTCTTCCTAGGGATCAAGTTGAAGATGCAAAATTTCATCATCACCTTAGCTTCAATGCTAAGGTCGCTCTGACGGATCTGTGCACGTTCTCCCCCGATTTCTGGATATCTGTACTCCCTATTTCAGATCACGTCTGTAATATGTCTTCCTATCCCCCTAGAGGCCCTCAAATACAGGTAGGCATGGTCGCTCCCTGTGAACTCCTACTGCCCAAAATGGATGAATGAAGAAATGGACTCTGGTGTCCATGGTATTATCAGGCCTCGAACTAGTACCCCATTCTTCTCCTCGAGATCGGTGAATCCAGTGTAGAACTCTTGGAGGAGGCTCACGTCGTACCCCTTGAACCTGTTGGAACTATACCAAACCCAATTCCTTCTTGATGCCAATCGGGATAGCGTCCTATACCCCGCCGTTCCAGCTGCTGCCTTCGGGATATCAATCCTCCTGTCTGGAATGATCGATCTTCCCCCTTCGGCCATCTCCGCTTCGAGCCTTTGTCGGACATCTATCGCAGCTAAAGACATCTCGTACATGTGGTGAGAAGGTTGGAAGCTTGATGATACTCCCTTCCCCTTCTTGCCCGAGCCAGCTCTCCTCGATCCTCTTGGAGCCATGATTCCTACAAACAACAATTAGTATCTTGTATGACGCAAAACAGACTTATGCATATGTAAATGTACGAGCGAACAAACGAGCAATATCTACAACAATCCAACTTCTCAAAAACCCAATGTCTAGTCTAGGTACTTCATCACGCAACATATCAATGTAACTACTACAATAACATATCACATTATGCTCTTGCATACCAACAAATGCCTTGAATCACAAGGTTCAATCCATACCATAGTAATCAAAAATCTAACAACATAAATCCTCAACTTCATCGATCATGCATTCTTCCATTACATCCACCATTATCATATCAACAAACACATGTTTAAACACGGAATGAAAGTAAAAGATACATTTCCTAACAAGATATATCATCTAATAGCAAAAAATCTCAAACCTACAAACCAAGCCTAATTGAACATGCAATTGATAATGAATAACGTTTCTAATCACATAAATCATCAACCCATACATCATACAAGCTTAATTGAAGCATAAATCAAAAAAACCCCAAATTTGAAAAATTAGGGTTCATGTGAGATTACCTCAAATCCGAAGATTGAATGAACTAGGAAGAGATTTGTTCGGATGAAATGAAAGAGCACGTAACGGGCTTCGATTGAAGCTAAAGAACACAAAATTTGGTGGAAATATGAAGAAGTTATGAAGGTTTTAAGGTATTTTGAAAATGGGGAGGTTCTTTGGAGTTTAGATGAAGAAGATGGAGAAAAAATGAAGAAATGGGGAAGAACCCCGATTTTTTTTTCTGCAAGTCGTGGGGCGAGTAGCCCCACGCCTGGGGCGAATCGCCCCGTGCGTCCAGAGCGCGCGCGCGCTCTGGTCTTGTAGGGCGATTCGCCCCCCATGGGGGCGGTTCGCCTCCCACCTCCTGAGGTGGGGAGACGAACTTTTCGAAAAAATGTGATTTTTTAGTCCCCGAAAACCATTTTTTTCACGAAATCACTCGAGAAATCTCACTCAAACATAACATAAGCACATACGACACAGAGACGAACAAATTCACATATGAAAAGCAAATTGTTCAAGTATGAATGCATGCAATAAAGCAGTAAAGAAAGCGATAAAAACCTCGGGTTGCGTCCCGGATAGCGCCATTGTTTAAAGTCTTTGACTCGACTCCTGTCTGTGCCTAGCTCTTCTTCTTGAGGGTACTAGACTTCCCCTTCATGGATCTCCTCCTCATGCCTTGAACCTGTGAATAACAATGAACATAGACATTAAGACCGCTGTAGTCAATAGTGTGAGAAGTATCTGGTGGATCAGGTGGATCAAATATGGCTCGCAACACATGTTGCTTGCCATCCACTTCAATAGTGCAAGTTCTTCAGTAGATATCCATTACGGAGTGTAGCTTAGTCAAGAAGGTTCGCCCCAAGAGAATGACATCCCCCGTCCCAGGTGTAGACGCCGGCATAACTACAAAATTGGTGTATACAGAACCTTCACCAATCTTGACCAATACATTCTTCACAACGCCTTCGGGTCTCACAAAGGATCCATCCGCCAGTTGCACAATAGCCTTATGCACAGATAGTTTTCCAAGGCTACTCTTCTCGAACACATTCAAAGGGAGCACATTAGAGTAGGATCCCGTGTCTAGTGTGGCACGGACATCTTCAAGTTCCCCAATCCCGACCTTAACATCGAAACTTTGAGGGAGTGGCTCCGGATCCTCTTGCTCCTCTTCACTCTCGTCAGCACCAAGGTCCTTCTCTTCTTCCTTAGCCTGTGGGGGCACTTCCCCCTTGCAAGGTAATGGACATCGACTTCTCAGTGTTACTAGGCAGTTTGCCTTGTTCCCTACTTGCTCCTCGGTCGATTAATTCTTGCATCTGTTGATGGTCAAGCCTAGTGCTCTCTTCCAACCTATCAAGTCTCGCTCTAGTCTTCTCAGAATCTTCTTCATAACGTTTGAGAAAACTTTGGGTGTGATCAACCATCTTCTGCAAGTTCTCCATCAGTTGAGCCGACTTCGACTTTGGTTGCTCCTTCGGAGCGGGGTTTTCGCAGTGGTTATTACCATAGTTAAGCCTACTACGGTCTTGGTTAGGGCCATAAGTTTGGCTTGCTGGTGCATATCCTTGATTGTTTCGGAACCCTCTTCTCCAAAATCCACTTCGAGGATTCCTACCGTCTTGTCCGTAGCTAGCTTCTTGAGTACCAAACTCCGTAGCAAAGGCTTCCTCTTCGCCTCCTTGAGCCTAGTTGCCATCATCGTATGCAAGCTCCGATCTACACATATGAGCCCCATGTCCATAGTTCTTGCATATTCGGCAAACTTCGTTCGAAACAGTTGTTCCAGGGGCGCTCTTGAGGACTTGCTTCAATTCGTTGGTAAAGCACTCGAATTTATCCCCATTCCCCCTATACATTGGGGCTTCTTGAGTCGGTGGAGCTTCAGGTCCACGTCTCCTAACCATCTCTCTTGGGTCCTTGAACTGCGAACCCTTAGCAAGCCTTTCGAAAACTGCCCAGATGGCTTCTGCGGTTTCCTCCCAAATATTGCCTCGGCATTGGAAATCCACCACTTGTTGGTTCTCGAAGGTTAGTCCATTGTAGAAGTGTTGGACTAGGTCAGAAAGCTCAAAACCATGGTGAGGGCACTTGTTGTGAGATCTTGGAACCTCTCAAACGCGGTGTAGATGGTCTCATCATAGTCCTGCTTGAATCCAATGATTTGCGCCTTTAGCGCGGTAGTCAAGGTGTGAGGGAAGTATTTTTCCATGAAAGCTGAAAAAACCTCGAATGAAATTGTAAAATACACATTCATCACTGGACACTTGGGAGAAGGTTTTTTCAGCTTCCATGGAGAAATACTTCCCTCACGCCTTGACTACCGCGCTAAAGGCGCAGATCACTGGATTCAAACAGGACTATGATGAGACCATCTACACCGCGTTCGAGAGGTTCCAAGATCTCACGAACAAGTGCCCTCACCATGGTTTTGAACTTTCCGACCTAGTCCACCACTTCTACAATGGACTGACCTTCGAGAACCAACAAGTGGTGGATTTCCAATGCCGAGGCAATATTTGGGAGAAAACCGCAGAAGCCGTCTGGGCAGTTTTCGAAAGGCTTGCTAAGGGTTCGCAGTTCAAGGACCCAAGAGCAATGGTTAGGAGGCGTGGACCTGAAGCTCCACCGACTCAAGAAGCCCCTATGTATAGGGGGAATGGGGATCAATTCGAGTGCTTTACCAACGAATTGAAGCAAGTCCTCAAGAGCGCCACCGGAACAACTGTTTCGAACGAAGTATGTCGAATATGCAAGAACTATGGGCATGGGGCTCATATGTGTAGAACGGAGCTGGCATACGATGATGGCAACTGGGCTCGAGGAGGCGAAGAAGAAGCCTTTGCTACGGAGTTTGGTACTCAAGAAGTTAGCTACGGACAAGACGGTAGGAATCCTCGAGGTGGATTTTGGAGAAGAGGATACCGTAACAATCAAGGATATGCACCGGCTAACCAAACTTATGGCCCTAACCAAGACCGTAGTAGGCTGAACTATGGTAATGACCACTGCGAAAACCCCGCTCCGAAAGAGCCACCGAAGTCGAAGTCGGCTCAACTAATGGAGAACTTGCAAAAGATGGTCGATCACACACAAAATTTTCTCAAACGTTATGAAGAAGATTCCGAGAAGACTAGGACAAGGATTGATAGGTTGGAAGAGAGCACTAGGCTTGCCCATCAAAAGATGCAAGAGTTGATCGACCGAGGAGCAAGTAGGGAACAAGGCAAACTGCCTAGCAGCACTGTGAAGTCGAATGCCATTACATTGGCTGGTGATGTACCTGACGAAATCACCATCAGGAAGGTTGTTAGGTGCGAGTGTTGCATGAAGGAAGAACTTCTACAGGCCGAGGAAGAAGAGAAGGACCTTGGTTCTTGGTTCTGACACAAGTGATGAGGAGCAAGAGGATCCCGAACCACTCCATAAAAGTTTCGATGTTAAGGTAGGGATTAGTGAGCTTGAAGATGTCCGTGCCACACTAGACACGGGATCCTACTCAAACATAATTCCTTTGAATGTGTTTGAAAACAGCAACCTTGGAAAACTATCTGAGCAAAGGGCTATTGTGCAACTGGCGGATGGATCCTTTATGAGCCCCGAGGGCGTTGTGAAAAATGTGTTGGTCAAGATTGGTGAAAAATCCATATACACCAATTTCGTAGTTATGCTGGCATCTGCACCTGGGACGGGGATGTCATACTGTTAGGGCAAACGTTCTTGACTAGACTACGCTCAGTGATGGATATCTACAAAATAACTTGCACCATCGAAGTAAATGGCAAGCAACACGTGTTGAAAGCCATACCAGATCCACTTGATCCGCCTGAAATTACTACTCACTACTGTGGTCTTGCAGCCTATATTCTTTCTTGTTCCAGGTTCGTGGCATGGAAAGGAGATCAATGAAGGGGAAGCCTAGTACCCGCAAGAAGAAGAGATAGGCGCAGACAGGAGTCGAGTCAAAGACTTTAAACAATGACGCTATCCGGAAGGCAACCCGGAATTTTTATCGCTTTCTTTACTGCTTTTCTGCATGCATTTCATTCTTGAACTATTTGCTTCTCGTATGCGAATTTGTTCATTTCTGTGTCGTATATGCTTATGTTTGAGTGAGATTTTTCGAGTGGTTTTTTGAAAAAATTGGTTTCGGGGATTAAAACCGCATTTTCTGACGACGGTCCGCATTGGGGAGCACGGGGCGAACCGCCCCACGACCCCAGATCTTCAAAACGCGGATTTCTTCCCCAAAACCTCATTTTCTTCATTCTTCTTCATTCATCCTCCCAAAAAACCCGAAAAAACGCGATTTTACATTTAAATCTTCATAACTTCTTCATTTCTTGACCAAATTGAGTGTTCTTTAGCTTAATTCGAAGCCTATTACATGATCTTTCATCCCATCCGATCAGATTTCATCCTTAAGCGTTAGATTTTCAGATCTGAGGTATCATCCGTAGAACCCTAATTTTCGAATTTGGGTGTTTTCTAATTTGAGCTTCAATTATGCTTATTTGATGCATGGGTATGTTGTTTGTATGATTAGACATGTTATTTACTATCAATTGCATGCTCAATTTTGCTTAGATTGTTGATTTGGGTATTTTGCTGCTAGATAATATATCTTGTTCTGCAATATGTCTTTATCTTTGATTTCTTGCATATGATTGTGTTTATTGATGTAATGTTGGTGAATTTGACAATAGAATTCTTAATTGTTGAGTATGAGGACTTATGATGGTTGAATTTTTCGCTTCTATGGTATGAATTGAGCCTTGTTATCAAGGATATTGGCTGTCTAGTAAGAGCATGATGTGATGTATTGCATGTAGTAGTTATATTAGTATGTTGCATGATGAAGAAGCTAGGCTAGACATTACGGTTTGGGGAGCTCGATTGTTGATTTGATCACTTGTGTGTTTCACTTTTACACTAGCATATATTTGAGTCAGTTTTGTGTCATACGAGGTGCTAACGGCTATTTGTAGGTACCATACCAAGGGAAAGGAGCATTACCGTATGATTTCTGTGAAGAACCATGTCAAGGAAGGTGACCTCGCTAGATGTGCGTTCGAGCCAAGGGGTTTTGCAACAATGTCGTGGATTATCCAAGAGGAGGAGCTAGAGTACACCTGGAGTAAGGACTCCTATGCCTATTCATGCACCACCGAAGGGACAGAAACCATTATTACGTCATCACTCCATCACGAGGACTGCAGAGTTCGAGTGCACAGCAGGGAGCCGGGACATTCTCGCCGCGACGAATTCAATCTTGAGTTCGTAGTTGCTAGAAGATTCCGAAGCGCTAGCTTGGTTCCAAAACATAATGACATGGGTGCCCATCACCTTGTTGGGGTGCCCCTTGCCTGCCTCTAAAGTGAGCATCATATAGACATCGGTCGGATCCACCGTAGAGAATGTGGTCGAAATTGGAGAAAAAGGTAGAAGACTTCTGAGTATCCGAGCAGCTTCCTGAAACCTTCTCGTGGTGTAAAACGTTGGAGGGGGAGGTCCTGATACCACTTCCCTTTCCCCTTCAACGGTTCACATCCTATGGGAGGGCTACAGGATGGAGGATTCCATAACAGCGGCGGCTAATCTTGAGGATTCTACTCGACAATACAACTCTACTGGCGATGATAATGGTGACAGTAGTGACAATGAAGGCCATACGGGCAATGATGATACTAACTGAGGAGTTGTTCCTATACGGCCCATAATTGAAACTACCGCGCCTACCTGAAGACCTGATGACTCCCTATTAAGCTCACAGAGGAGGCCCAATAAATCACAAGCAGCATACTCAGCCGACCGAGGCCAAACCATGGGGTAACATCTAGTATCACATCTTATTTCCTCATTTTCTTACTGCTAGGGACTAGCGTTAATTTCATGAGGGGGGATGGGATTTAAGTGATCTAGTATTGCTAGTTTGGAGCTTGACATTGGTAGGCTGAGTATAGTACCTCGCATGCTTTATCCGTCTGCATTTGCATTTGCACGTTTACTGCTTTCTTAGATTTTTTAGGTTGCATTTCACTGCATTCATCCTAGGATAGTCTTGCACGTTTTATATGGAGTTTATTGCCCGAATTTTTTGAACTTTTTTATTGGGTAGATCAACTAACTATGCCATTAATCGTATGCTTCATCTCTATGAATTTGTTTGAGGTTTTTCTCGCTTGACTTGTCACATTTATGTATTGCACTTAGTTAAGCTAGGTAGTCTCGACATCACTTAGTGGTGTTTTCTCTACTGCGGTTCACGAAGGCCTTTATAATAGGATAATGCATGTTAGGGTCTTATGGTTGTTTTCCCGAGTAATTATGTACCTAAGAGGCAACAAGTCTTCACCATGCTTTGAGTTTGCTAAATGCCTAGGAAGGAGGTAGTGTGAGGTCGTGTGATCCTTTGTTTATAACCTATTCTTCCGAATAGGTTTGGGGAGGGGGTTACGCCATCATTAGACTTGTTTCTGTTTTTCATTTTCGTATCGTGAGTTTATTTTTCATTTTCCGTAAATTTTGTGCTCCAACCTATTCTTTCGAATAGGTTTTGGGAAGTCGTGTGAGTCATTTTGTTTCTCTTTTTGTTATGCTTCTGCTGGCTAGAAAAATCGAAAAAAAAAAAAAAAGAAGAAAAATTCCAGAAAAAAAAAGAAAAAGAAAAAGAAAAAAAAGAATCTGGAAAGAAAAGAAGACCCCAAAAAAGCAAAGAAGGGTCCAAAAAAAGAAAGCCAAATAGCAGTTAGCAAAGTGTTGAGTCTTTTCCATTTTTTGTAATGTTCGTAATCGTGTTTTTATCTTTTTTTTGGTGTCATCTGTTCTAGACCACCCTCGTCCTGCCATTCAGGAAGTGGTGAATAGCTTAAGACTTTACTTGAGAGATGGGTAGAATAGGGGAGTGTTATCTTTTATAGGGAACCCTCCTTCGTTCGATGAGAGCCAGTATTGGTTCGACCTCTTTTGAGGAAAAGTCTTAACATGGTGGAACAGCAGTAAGTCCTCAGTTTCATAGGCACGGGACAACCATTCGTATCTTAGCATGCTTCATTACGTCGTCACTGACTAGGTCCAGGTAGAGAATGTTACGAGAGACTATCTTGTCTTGACATAAGTGCTTATGTGGATGTGTATAAGTCAATCGAGGTATTCTTCAACTTATATTCATGCTTTGATTTATATGGTTTTTGTTCATATGTTATTTGATAGATTCAGTAGATTAGTTCATTTTCTTTGGCATGAGACTCCATTTTGTGTCTTGCATGTTTTTTGTATTAGAGTCTAGCTTAGTTGCTTGAGGACAAGCAAAGGTTCGGTTTGGGGAGTTTGATGAATGTGTATTTTACACTTTCATTCGAGGCTTTTTCACCTATTTTAGCTATCCTCTATGTTAATTTAGCTATATTTTAATGTATTTTATTAGAATAGTGTCACGTTTCCCTTTAGATTTTATTTTACAGGTTTTGGTTGAAATTCGAAGATTTCCGGGCAATTATATTGAAGTTGACAAGGAATTGGTGTTCCAGAAGCCTATTTGGAGTATCTGAAGGTTTCCGGATAGGATTTCAAGTCTAGGGGCCGAATCTGGAGGTTAGAAGGCTACTAGAAGTCAGAAACCGTGTCCGAAAAGTGGAAGAAATCCAAAAACGCGTCGAAAACGCGGAATTCCGCGAGAAAAGCCCGGGGGCGAACCGCCGGAGAGCTGGGGCGAACCGCCCCGTGGTTTTTCGGGGCCTATATATAGTTGCTCAGTTTTTCTCCGAAAATCATATCTTTCCAGACCTACTTTCTCACCTCTCTCTATAGTTTTAGGTAGGAACTACCCGGGGCCTGTCCTGGGAGTTCTGTAGCTTAGGGGATACTTTTTCATAGCGGATTGGAGCTCGTAGGATCGCAATTCTTCGGAGATTGACAACCTTCGGTAACTTGTATCTTACAGTTTAATCTACTTATTTTATATATCTTTCAATATGTTTTCTTCTATGATTTCTGTTGATTGCATGCCTATTATGAGTAGCTAAACTTATCGTTGGTGGTAGTATGTGAATTCTTAGCGAAGGGAAGATAATCATGCTAATGGCTATATCGCGCATTATACTCCGTGTCATTGCTTTATTTCGTTGATCAGTTGCAGCCTATATTCTCGTATGTTGTATTAATTATTATGCACAATTGGACACTTGTCGACCATCAGACCAATTATGTTCGTAGTGTTGAATAATTACGGAACACATTAGGATAATCGTGATTGACTTGACAGACCAATTATCTTCGTAGTGCTTAATATTTGCAACAGGACACTAGATTGATTCAAAGATCTCTATGCAAGACCGAGGAATTTATGCATGATTATCGACCCGTTATGTTAAGAAGGACCATACTATCACCAATCTCCATTATCTGCTAGAAACCCCCTATTGCTATCTGTCTGCTGTTTTTATATTCTAAATTAGATTTGATAAAGCTAGTTATAGTCCTGAGAGAACGACACTCGAGTCATTCTACTGCTACACTACGGTTTTCGTTGTAGTTGTGGATTGCCTTTGACTAATAACAAATTTATTTGCAGAATCGAGACCCGAAAAATCTCCGTTCATCATCCAGCGAGCCCGCTGGTAGAGATCTCAACCATGACTTGGCTCTGTCGCCAAGCCCCATAGCAAAAACCTTCATCCTCAACTCATCCGTTGTTATTTCAGCTCCGGGTCGTGGGAATTGGTTGACGAAATCATCGATATCGTGCAAGTACTCCATCACATCTTCCCTTGATAAGCCATAGAACCTCGGAAGATGTTGGAATGCGTGGTTCTTGATTTCCAAATCTCGAGTTGCAGACGAAAGAACAATCGCCGTTCCCCTCATACGATCCTTGGAGGGTTGAACCCATGCTTTCAGTGGTCTAGCTTCTGCCATTCCGTCGATTTCCTTGAAAAGACTGTGTAGAGATTCAGAGAAATCGGTATCCTCTATTTCCTCTAGCTCACGCCTTTGAAGTAGTCGCCTTCTCAGGTGGTAGACTCTGTCCATCTCAGCAATTGAATCAGCAAGCGGTGTTCCCCTAGATCGTGTATGTGGCATACACAATCTGTAACAGACTAGGAAAGCAGTATCAGATAGAGATTAAAAAGGAAAACTAAAACTACTAGAATTAGGAATTGAATGCTGAAAATATAAACAAATTAAACAGAAATAAGGAGTATAGTCCCCGGCAGCGGCGACAATTTGATGAATCACGGGATTGTCAGTTTCGGATCAATCAAATAAATTTGTTATTTAGCCAAAGACAATTCACAACTACAACGAAAACCGTAGTGTAGCAGTAGAATAACCTCGAGTGTCGATCTCTAAGGACTATAACTAGCTTAATCAAATCTAATTTAGAATATAAAAACAGCAGACGATATAGCAAAGGTTTTTCTAACAGATAATGGAGATTGGTGATAGTATGGTCCTTCAAAGCATAACGGGTTAATAATCATGCGTAAATTCCTCGGTTTTGCATAGAGATCTTTGATCAATGAATTGTCCTGTTGTAATTATCAAACACTACGAAGATAAAGATTCTGATAGACCAATGAATTGTCCAATTGTGTTCCGTAATTATTCAACACTACGAAGATATAGATTCTGATAGGTCAAAGTCTAATGAATTGTCCAATTGTGTGCAATAATTAATCAACATATGAAGATAGAGATTTCGATAGATCAAAGAAATAAAGCAATAACACGGAGTATAATGCGTGATATAGCCATTAGCATAATTATCAACCCTTCGCCAAGAATTCACATACTATCACCAACGAGAAGTTTAGCTACTCATAGTTGTCATGCAATCAACAGAAATCATAGAAGAAAACATGTTGAAAGATATATAAAAATAAGTAGAAAAACTGTAAGATACAATGTTACCGAAGGTTGTCAGTCTCCGAAGAATCGCGATATTACAAGCTCCAAACTGCTATGAAAAAGTATCTCCTAAGCTATGAACCCCCAGAACAGGCTCTGGGAAGTTCCTACCTAAAACTACAGACAAAGGTGAGAGAATAAGTCTGGAAAAGTATGAAATTCGGAGAAAAACTGAGCAACTATATATAGTGTTCGAATTTGTGTGGGGCGAAGGGCCCCACACACCAGGCGATTCGCCTGGTGTGGGGCGATTCGCCCCACATCCCGGGCGATTCGCCCGGGAGTAAAAGTCGGAATATTACGCGTTTTCGACGCGTTTTTGGATTTCTTCCCCTTTTCGGACTCGGTTTCTGACTTCTAGTGGCCTTCTAACTTCCAGATTCGACCCCTAGACTTCAAATCCTATCCGGAAACCTTCAGATACTCCAAATAGGCTTCTGGAACACCAATTCCTTGTCAACTTCAATATAATTGCCCGGAAAACCTCGTTTTTCAACCAAAACCTGTAAAATAAAAACTAAAGGGAAACGTGACACTATTCTAATAAAATGCACTAAAATATAGCTAAATTAACATAGAGGATAGCTAAAATAGGTGAAAAAGACCGAAATGAAAGTGTAAAATACACATTCATCACCTCCTCGCTCTCATCGTCATCACTCTCCTCGCTATTGGCATCATCGCCTTCTTCACCCTCCTTGAGATTTTCTTCTTCAGATGCCTCCTCGCCGACATGTTCGACATTGGGCTCCTCGCCCCCGACTGTTTGCTCCATAGTGTCATCAAGGAACGCCGCCGATACATCTGACGTATCGGGTGACGTAGTATGGTCGCTCCCATACTCTCCTACTGCCGAGCGGTTCTGGCTGTCGTCGCTCCTCTCGGACATCCTAAAGGGGTAGGCAAAGAGGAAGTTAGGATGGTTTGTTATCGTCCGAGAGGTCCTTTTAGGTATATTCATTATGTTCGACCTCCCGAACGGAGAAAAATCTCAAAAAATAACAAGGAAAACATAATGAAGAAGTTATTCTACGGAGCGACCAACCGCTCGAAACAGGCAAGAACGAGCATACACATGAAAAATCGAGGAGCATATAAAGAAAATTGATTCGAGGAGCAATCGAGCTACCAACCACTCTCAAAAAGAGTTACAGTTACTTCTACGGCCATACGCTAAGGAGGAAAAGGGGGTTTACAGCAAGATAAAAAGGCATACAAAAGGGGAATTAATTCTACGGCCATGCAAGTCTATCAATTCAAGGCATACGATTACAAAGGTCCATTTATAGCTTTTTAAGTCCAAGGCCGCCGCCCACCGACGGAATCTCAGGCAACAAAAAGGGGAAGAAGTGTACTTGGGCATAATCGAAAGAATTCAATCAAAAAGGAGGCGGAAACTTACTTGATGTTAAGTGTTTGAAGGTTGGAAGCCGGAAGGTAAACCGGAAACGATGAAGATCGCCTGAAAAACTGGTTCTGGACGTCGGAATTGGTTCCTCGCGCTCTACTTGTATAGATCACCTGCTCGTCGATCAATTATAAGACGCTCCTCGCTCTCTCTATTTTCTCTGAGTATTTATGTTGCGAAAAGTGTGGAATGATCAAGTATCGACCTATTTATAGAAGGGTATCTCGGGAATACGAACCGTCGCATACCCTCGCTCCATCCAGACCGAACACGTGGCCACTATCAACGGCTCAGATCACAGCCGCCTGGCGATTTTACGGATTTACCCTCCGCGCTCCTGCTCTGAGACACCTTCCCAGGTAAACGCGGATTACCTAGCTACACCAGATAATCCGCAGAGCGAGGACTCTGACGCGAGAATTAAAAAAATGGAGCGACGAGCAACCATCTACCCGAGGAGAAAAATTCGGTGGATCCGTTTTACGGGATCGAGAAGCTGCTCTCACAATTGTCTCCTCGAGATAATTCGCAAAGAAAAAGGTGGCAAGAAGTCATTCTATTCCACGCTCTCAATTATCTCTCCTCGAGATAATTCGCAAAGAAAAAGGCGGCAAGAAGTCATTCCATTCCACCAAGGAATACTTACCCGGACCCAATCTCTGTCCAGCAAATATACCTCTTTTCATAAGGTTCGAGCAACGTCTGCTCGCAACCTATAAAAAGGGGGGGAGGGAGAGATAGGAGGACGGAAAGATACCAAGGCGCGAATACGGAAAATCTTTTTTCGCCCACTACTAGTCGAGGCTCTGCTCGACCTCTACTTCAACATAGTTCCTCAACTATCTTCTACAAAGATACTTGGAAACTAGGGGGACATATGTTAGTGTTGAAATATGTCCAGTCCGCATTTACGAACTGGAGCGGTTTAAGAGCGCGACAAAGCATCATAGGCCGTCCCTCAAGGGGCGCGACCACACCCAAGTATGTCACTAAAGTGTGGTTCGACCAACATAGGGTCCGACCATCACTAAGAAGCCAACCCTCAAAATAAGCTTATCACAAGGACAAGGCAACTATTGAGCTCGAGGAGCATCTCTAGGGATCGAGGAGGCCTTACGTCAAGGTAACACACTTTGAGAGAAACTAGGCAGAGCACTACTCGGACCACATATGTAAGAGGAAGGCACGAGGACACCAGGGCGACCACCCATGGTCGCTCCTAAGGGGGGTCCACCTTCCAGATTACTACGTGGGACCCGAAATATCTATGTTGCCCTCTCAACCCTAGCCGAGATGATTGGGCCAAGGCCCATGGACCTCCTTAATGGGCTCGGGCCTAAGGAGGCTTCAATCCCGTCCGGACACTTGTCACGATCCTACAAGGGATGACATTAAAATACTACGAGTATATAAGGAGCTCATTCATTACCCAGCGGGTAAGCATTAACACATCTCACCTACCACTCACCCACCACATTTACTACTCGTACTAGGGAAGCCCCACAACTCCCTACACGTAAAGTCGTCACTCCGGTCTGATATCTTACAGACCGGGCAAGAGACACTAACCCCCACTCCAGTATATTTCAGGTACGAGGAAGCTACAAGAAGGTTCCCTACCAATTCAAGAGGAACACTACATGAAGAAGTACTAGAATAGCTTAGCGTGACGATCTACTGCGAAAGTAGGAAGAAGTACGAATTACCCTTCAACAAGCTACTTCATCATCATCCGTGTACTCATCAACGTCTTCATGATCCCCATATGCACCGACTGCTGTAGCATCATCAACTGCTTCAAAATCCCCATTCATATCGACTACTTCATCATCTGCATACGCATCAACTTCCGCAACATTCTCGTATGGATCAACTACTTCACCATCATCTGCATACGCATCAACTTCCTCAACATCCTCATATGCATCGACTACTTCATCATCATCTGGATATGCATCTACTTCATCATTCCCACGTGCATCACTAGTTCATCATCATCTGTGTACACATCAACGTCTTCATCATCCCCACATGAATTGATTGCTATATCATCATCAACTTCTTCATCATCCCCATTCATATCGACTACTTCATCATGCACATATACTTCGACTGCATCATCATCATCCGCGTACTAATCAACCTCTTCATCATCCCCGTATGCTCCAACAAAAATTTGCTTGCCAATGTCTTCTTTCGTGCCAGATCATACTTATCATCATTATCAAAACCCGAATTATCAACCTGGTCAGCGCCTTCAATCTTGCCAGCTACTTCATGATGAACGTATTTTTGACGCGTTCATCTTGTCTTTTTTACCTTCTTTTGCTATCTTTTAGCCTTGTTTTTTGGTTAGTTTTGTAGAATAGTGTCACGTTTATTGTTTTCTGCATTTCCAGGCACTTAGGAACGAAATGGCGTTCTTGGAGCTAAAAATGAGGTTTTTTGATAGAAAATGGCCCCGTTGAAGTTCCTTGATCTCCACGGCTTGTTCGTGAGTGTTTGAGCATCAATAAGCATTGAGAAGGATGAGTCCAAGGCACCCGAGGGCCGTACGAGGGCAAAAAGATTGAGTTGGAAGATAAAAATCTGCCCAGGAGCCAAGCTAAGCGCCTGGAATAGTGAAGCGCTCCGCTTCATTTTCCAGGAGTTTTGGCACAGTAGCCAAGCGAAGCGCTTGGAGGGCCCAAGCGCTTCGCTTGCCAAGCGCTCCGCTTGGCCTCTCCAAGTGGTCCGCTTGGCAGCGGTTACGTTTTCGGATTTTCCTTCTTAAATCTGATTTTCAGTTACTTTTTGGATACTTTGAACATTGGCAACGTTTTGGCAGAGCTCCTAAGCCCCAAAACTCAGAGAAAACTCAGATTACATTGTATTTTAGATTGGATTAAAGGTTTTGGCATAGGATTGCATCCATTGTTTCATCTACGGAGAGGTTTTCATCAATACCCACCGATTAGTGACAGCTTGGTGGTAACATTGTATCATTATCTCTTGTCTAGTAGTTTGATTTGATGTATTCTATTTACAATTCATATGATTTGATGTCTATGTTGATGAATATGAGTAGCTAAATCCTTTGTGTTGGTGGTAGAATGTAGAATTATGCATGTTATGGATTATGCTTATGCTTACATGAAATTGTGAATCAATCTTGCTGCAAATTACTTCATATGATTCGTAGTTGCCTATAAAATATATTCGAATAGAGTATGTGACAAAATCGTTGGTCAATGAAAGCTATAGGATTGTATGTTAGTGATTTGCAGCATGCTAGATAAATGGTGTTAGTGACAAACACCTCTAAATTATTGATAGTGGCCTTTCATGATGTGTGTCTTGAAAGTTACCTAGACAAGTTGCTTAGAAGACTTAGTTGAAGGTTTTACGCACTGAACTTGTGAGCATATTCGTAATCCATGCATGTGTATTCGATTTCTACCACCGATCGTTTTCCAAACTTGATTACAACAATCTGATTTCTCGTTGCATTGTTCTAAGAAAGCAATTCTATAAACACTTGAACGCGTTGTTTGAAATAACTAGCAAAAACCACAAACAAAGCCACGTTAGGTCCCGAGAGAACGACACTCGGGGACAACTTGCCATTGCACTCTAGTTTGTGTAGTGATAAGTGTTCTTTGGCTATTAAACAAATTTAATTGGTGAAAAACGACATCATCACTTCACTCGCATCATGGTTCTTTAAACCAAGAACGAATTCATGTTTTAGTAAATTATCATCCACACACCTTTCTTGTAGATCCCTCTCCAAACAAAGCCTGATAAAATCTTTTTCCACCTCGGATATCTCACTGGGTATTGTAGGTAATTCACCCATCCTTATCATATCAAAAACTTCCTTATCATTCAAATATTTATCCAACTGCCAAGCCTTTTTACCCATCAACATCTCAAGAACTACGCACCCGAGCGCCCATATATCCGAATGAGTCCCCTGCACCCCGTACTTGATCCCCTCAGGAGCCATATAGTTAGTTGTACCTCTCGAACAGTGTTGCGAGTCCAACTTCCGCCTTTCAACAACTCGCGTTCTTCAGATTCTATCTTCTGCGCAAATCCAAGATCTCCAATCTTGATAGAAAAAACAGTCCTACCACCATCATTAGCCACAAGAAAAATATTCTCCGGTTCGAGATCACAGTTAGCATACCCCGAACGATGAATATGCTCCAAACCCTTGAGAATAGACCACGTATACGACCTAACCTCACTCTCAGGCAAACCGCCGCCCGCTTACCGATCTTTTCACCCAAAGTACCGCCAGAAGCGTATTCCAAGAGAATATTGTAGGACATAGTTTGTTCTCCACTGTGATCTCTTAACCGAAGTACTTAAGAACATGGGGGCAGGAATTTCCGATCTTCTCGAAAGTATTGAGCGCGTTTATAAACAAACGAGGGCACTGCAGGGAGCAGGATTTGTTAGCCATGAAAGACCGATAGTCTTTGCTGTAAATAGTTAATTTTTGAATACCCAAAAACACGTAGGAGAGGCTGCCTGCTCCGATCATCGTACCGCAATACCATGCTCGGCCTTCGTCGTACTCGTTGGCCATATATTCGCAACGCTGGTTGTCAACCGCCATGCTTGCTAGTTGCTATGTTGGTCTATGTAAGAAAATACGGTCAGAGTTACCCCAAGGGTACGCAGCGGAATTTCAAAAAATTTCATAACATACAGATTAATTGATTATGTATATGCCGTATATATTTAAACACGTCAATTAGAAGACTAACCTTACCTCCAAAGCAAGAACAACTTCCAAGTCTTCGTAATAATCCGGTGTATCTTCTCCTTCGTCGAAGTCGAAGATATCTCCAATACTCTGATTATCTGCAAGACAATAAGAGTTAGTTTCCAGCTCCTAGAACCTCAACCTTTGTATCCACGGATGAACAGCCTATCGGAAGAATGCTAGGATATTCTTTGTGTGACCAAGAAGATGGGGCAGCGATTTTCCTCCGGCAAGAGGGGTGGCGCGCGCGGCTTATAGAAGAGAGGGGGAGAGCTTTTATTTTCTCTAAGAAAGGTAGAATAATTCTCTAAGAATTTGATACTGAAAAAGCTCTCTAATGACTTACTTATATATTAGTCAATAGAAGCCTAAAGCATAAGCAATTAGACTTCATAAAGGAATAAAAATCTAATTCTCATCGCACCAGGAAACCAATTTCAAGTCTAGATTCATTCCCAATTAAATTAAAACTCAATCAGGAAAATCTAACTTATCCCTTGGACTTCTAATAGAGGAAGGAGTCGAACTCCTTCCCCTACTCAGCTCGCACGCGCGCGTGTCCTGCGGGAGATAGGTGGGTCCCGATTTTGGGACCCACTTATAGCTCTAAGGCAATTTAAACTCCAAGTAGATTTTGCCCATGTGCATATGTTAATTCTAAATTAACATATCCTTTCAAATCAAACCTCTATTATATTTCTCAAATATAATCTTTAATTGTATTTACATAAAATACAATCAATTAGCCAATTCAATTAATAATTCCAAATGATTAATTGAGCCACTAAATATTATAATTAATTCCAAATCAATTATAATCCATCAATCACAATTAATTTCAAATCAATTGCGATTCCATCTTCAAGGATATTCTGATAAGCTGAATCACCACATAGTGTGACCCATAGGGCCTCATTGTATTAAGCAAGTCCTAGACTAGGCAAAATGGAATTCCTAGACGGTTCCATTTGCAATATTAATATATGAGGACGTTTGAGAGGTTTCTCAAAGTAAACCCTTTCGTTGCGAAGCCTATTGCGCTCAACACGGTGATGGTAACGTCCCTTCATCTGACTGACTCGAATGCATCTAGGATCGATGATGTGTCTATCCCAATAATACATCCACGGGCGTCTCAGGGAGTTGCTTGGTTACGAAGATATACTTATGACCATCATAATATATCAATGCACTGGCCAGTGACTTTACCAACACAACTATGAAGACTATGAGCAGTACTCTCCTGTGCTACACATGAGAGATGAATCCTTCACAGAAACACTTATCATCCCCATTTGTATGTAGCCATAATCCTGGATCGTGTCTTAGGTCAACTGCTTATTCAGAGCTGACATCGACGGGTCCACCAAGGATATGGGGCAACAAATATGATGATAAAGTCCTGTAAGTCCAAAGGACGACTGGCATCACTTCGACAACTTACCGATTCCCATAGACACTTCGGTGTAGAGTATACATCGATTGGAGTGTCCGGTAGGTACTTCCATTGTTCGGTAATCATCCTTCGAACAACTATGCGCAGTTATGGGAACGTTTTTTGATTGTCCAACAATCCGTTCCGTGGTCGTGGGATCGGCTCACACTTACTCCAACAAGTATAACCTCCACGCATACTAGTCTCGGCTGGTTCATTCAGATCCCTACATCCGAGATGAACCTCGACTAGGGAGAGTTTGGGATAGATGATAACTCACATAGATCCCACTATCTGTGTGATCGGTCATCTATCCGAGGGGACATGTTTAATATCAATACAGACAGAAATAGAGATATGACATGCTGCATGCCTGGTGTAATATAAATATGAAAGCGATACTCAATAGTCAAACAACAAACATATATTATATTACGTTGACCTGTGTAATAGTACATATATGCCATCTATAAGGGTTGCGTGCCCTTAATAAGGACTGTCTCTCGGACATATACACTATCAATCTCCCACTTGGACTAGAGCCAGTCACCTTTATGCTTAATACCCATATTAGCATAATGTCTTAAGTGGACTTCCACTGATAAGACCTTGGTGAAAGGATCTGCCACGTTGTCCGTCGTAGAAACACGTTCTATACTAACTTCTCCTCTATCAATAATCTCACGTATAACATGATACTTTCTAAGTACATGTTTGTTCTTGTTTGTAGATCTAGGCTCCCTAGCTTGAGCGACGACGCCCGTATTGTCACAATAAATCGTTATTGGACTAGGAGCAGGAACAACCCTCAATTCCTTCAAGAACTCTGAAATTCAGACAGCTTCTTTCGATGCTTCTGATGCAGCAATGTACTCGGCTTCTGTGGATGAGTCAGCAACCGTGGCTTGCTTAGAACTCTTCCAACAGATAGCTCCTCCGTTAAATTTGAATACGTATCCTGTCTGTGACTTAAAGTCATCAGGATCTGATTCAAATCCAGCGTCGACATACCCAGACATCTTTAATTCTGGTTTTCCACCAAACACCAAGAACATCTCTTTAGTCCGTCGAAGGTACTTAAGAATGTTCTTTACAGCAGTCCAGTGAGGTACTCCTGGATTCTGTTGGTGTCGACAAGTGACACTAAGCGCATATGCCACATCGGGCCTTGTGCAATTCATTGCATACATTATAGACCCTACTGCCGAAGCATAGGGCACACAACTCATTGCATTTCTTTCTTCCTCAGTTTTAGGACCATCCTTAACTGATAAGACAATCCCATGCCTAGCTGGGAGAAAGCCTCTCTTTGAGTCGTCCATCTTATAACGCTTCAGTATTTTGTCGATGTAGGTGGACTGTGTCAATCCTAACATCCTCTTAGATCTATCTCTATAGATCTAGATCCCTAGGATGTAGTTCGCTTCACCCAAGTCCTTCATTGAGAAGGTACTTGATAACCAAACTTTAGCCTCTTCTAGCATAGAGACATTGTTTCCCATGATCAAAATGTCATCAACATAGATGATCATGAAAATGACTCCCTTGTCGCTGTGCCTAGCGTAGACACAGGGATTTTCCTTGCTTCTGATGAAGTCAAACGATTTGACAGCTTCATCAAAGCGGATATTCCAGCTCCTAGACGCTTGCTTTAGCCCATAGATGGATCTTTGTAATTTGCATACAGCAGTTGGCCTGGTTTTACTAATAAAACCTTCCGGCTGTACCATATAGACCTCTTCCTCAAGGTTGCCATTGAGCAAGGCAGTCTTTACATCCATCTGCCAGATCTCATAATCATAGTAGGCATCTATCGCAAGTAGAATTCGAATGGACTTCAATTTTTCTACCGGTGAAAAGGTTTCATCGTAATCGATGCCATACCTTTGCGTGTAGCCTTTCGCCACAAGTCTAGCCTTGTGCATTTGTACCTTGCCATCGACATCTGTCTTTCGTTTAAAGACCCATTTGCACCCAATAGGTCTAACCCCTTGGGGCAAGTCTACCAAGTTCCAAACTTGGTTCTGGTACGTGGAGTCCAATTTCAATTCCATGGCCTCTTGCCATTTGTCTGAGTCAATATCAATTATTGCCTCTTCGTAGGTCTCGGGATCTTCCCGATCTGATAAGCCGACATCAAGTTCACTGATGTCTTTTATCATAAGGCTTTGCTTCTAAGGTCCTTTTAGGATCCTCTTCGACCTACGGAGCTCGACTGGTTCTGGTGCTTTTATTTTCTGACTTCGTGTAACACGAACATTATCAGTGGGTACTGATGCAGCTGGTCGCGCCTCGTGACCCTGTTCCCTTGCGGCAGGCTGCTCTTGTGCAACTTGTTGCACAGGTTGGTTGACAATGGGTTTTATTGGTGTGGTTTCAACTGTTGATCTAATCACAGGACTCCCACTGACTATGACATGCCTAGCAAGTGTCATATCATTACCCTTGTCTGCTTCGAAAGCTCCCACTGAACTTGAGTCCAAATCAGAAGATTTAGAGAACTCATGTTCGCGCGTGTCAAAGTCTTGAATTTCTTCAAGTTCTATCATGTCATCTAACCTCTCTTCTTCGAGGTATTCTGCTTCTAAAAACTTGAAGTTTCTAGATACTATCACCTTGTGATCTTCAGCATGATAGAATTCATAGCCTCTCGTCTGACGAGGATAGCCTATGAAATATACTTTGACACCCTTGGCATCTAACTTATCAGTGAGCATCAGTTTGACTATCGCAGGACAGCCCCAAGGTCTAAGATAGCCCAGTGAGGGCTTCTTTCCTTTCCATAACTCATAAGGAGTTTTCTCCACTGATTTAGATGGTACACGGTTCAGAATGTAGATTGCAGTTTGTAGTGCATATCCCCACATATATGTTGGAAGAGTCGAGAATCCAATAATTGATCTCACCATGTCTAACAGGGTTCGATTCCTTCTCTCAGACACACCATTTAACTGTGGTGTTCCAGGAGGAGTCCATTGCGATTGAATTCCATTTTCCTTTAAGTAGTCGATAAATTCTTCACCAAGGTATTCACCTCCTCGGTCTGATAGAAGAGTGACTATCCTTAGGTTCAATTCATTCTTGACCTCATTCCTAAACTCTTTGAATTTTTCCCAAAGGTCTCTGATTTATTCTTCATAAGATAAATATATCCATACCTTGAGAAATTGTCAGTAAAGGTAACGAAGTAAGGATAACCCCCACGCGCATGGACTTTAAAAGGTCCACATACATCGGTATGTATGAGCTCTAAGCAGCGGGTGACACGAACACCTTGTCCAACAAAAGGTTTGTTCGTCATCTTACCCTTAACACATGATTCGCATGTACCATATGATTCGAAATCAAATGGTTCTAAGTAGTCCAACTTCCTTAATCTTCGAATCCGTGTTTCATTGATATGGCCTAGCCGACAATGCCATAGATAAGATGGATTATTCTTCCTACTTGAAGACGGTTGTTTGTTATGTATTTGAAATAAAGGTAGACTACTTTGCAAAATATATAAACCATTCACTAAGCGAGCTTTTCCATAATACTGATCATTCAATGAAAAATAACAAGTATTATTCGCAAATCAAAAGGAAAAATCCATATTGTCTAACAATGGAATGGAAATAATATTTCTGACAATGGATGGAATAAAATAAACGTTATCAAGTTCTAAACATTGTCCTGAAGGTAAATCTATCTTTTCGCGTCCAACGCGTTTGGCTTCAACTGGATTGCCGTTCCCAACATGCAAGTCGATTTCACCTTGCTTGACTAGCCTGTGATCAATTAGCCCCTGCACATTATTACAAATGTGTGAGCCACAGGCTGTATCTAATACCCAACCATTAGAGTCAAAAGTAGTCATGTTCATTTCAATAACAAACATACCTGAGCTAGAAGTCGGTGGCTTCTTAGCTTGATCTGCCCTCAGCTTAGGGCAATCTTTCTTCCAATGTCCTTTCTCCTTACAGAAAAGACATTCATCTGTGCGTACCGTTCCGCTTGTTGAACTTCCTTTTCTGGTTCAGACGCTTAGGCTTATCACTCGAAGTGTTAGCCTTGGCTCCCGACTTTCCCTTACCCACCTTTGTTTCTCAGGTTTGGGTTAGACGGTTGCCCAACAAACATGATCGACTTTTCCTTCTTAGGAAGAGTTTGATCATATGTCTTCAGCAGATTATGGAGTTCGGGCAGTGTTTCGTCCTTCGCATTCATTGTGTAGTTGATGATGAACTGCGAATACGAACTCGGCAATGATTGGAGGACAAAGATCACCATGATCTTGTTCTCTAGCTTAACACCGGCATCGGCAATCTTTTCAAAGAGACCAATCATTTTGAGAACATGTTCAGACATGTTCCCTCCTTCATTGAACTTGCATCTGTGTATCTCTTTGATCAAATCAAATTCAACACTTCTAGCTGTCGTCTTAAAGAGCGACTCAAGATGCTTGAGCATCTCATACGGCAACATGCTTTCATGTTGCCTCTGCAACTCATTGCTCATTGCCGCCAGCATAACACACTGCGCGGATCTAGCATCCTCAAGATGCTTATCAGACTTTGCCTTGTTGGCTTGATTCCAAGCAGCAACCTGATCGGCAGTCTGATTTTTGGGGCACACGGGAATGACCTCGTCCAAGACGTACTCAATCGTTTCGTACCTCAGCACCAAACGTATATTCCTGATCCAATCTAGGAAGTTTGGTCCGGTCAAAATTTGCTTCTCTAAGACAGCATGGAGCGAGATACTCGCCATTTCTAATTTCCTAAGGAGAAATTATATCAGACGAAAATAATAAATCAACTATTGAAATATTACTTCTAAATACACAGTCAACATAACTAAACAACAAGGTCCTTTAGCTGTTTAGCTCCCACTATTTTCACATATGCTTGCCCCCACAACAAACATACGGGTAATGTCCAACAAGTTACCGTAGTGGCCAAGATACACATTCATACTATGCTATACTCCAACGGGGGCTGGTCGCATAGCATAATATGACCAGTAGGACTATCCAATTGCGTCACGCAACTCTTGGGTGTTAAATATAATTTAACCCGATGCTCTACATATTGTACCTATCGAGGTCGCTAGATACAATATGCAGTAAGTTATAACCATAGGCTTACTCTAATCTGACGATCACTGCGAGTTTGTAAGACGAGGTCGCCAATACAAGAAAACGCAATGAAAGTTCAGAATTAAAGCACCCTATGGAAAGCATCTCAGAAATACATACATATATATATTTCTGCACTTATATTGGTTGGGGCTTGAGCTTGAGGGTTGTTATCAGTCATCTACAAACAAATAAGGGCGCCGCCTACACATCATGCATGAGCGGTCTACACGTAATGGATGCCGCCTATCCATTCTAGTTCTAAACGCGTTCAAGCGCATAATGGGTGCCGCCTACCCATACATAAAATATGCAGTCCGACAAATAAGAGGGCGCCGCCTACCATTGCATGCATAGCGGTCGAACGGAAAGTAAAATACATGGTATTTAAACATGCATTGTCAAACAATAGCATATCGAGCAAACAAAACAAGTAGTAGCCTATGTGGATGCCAAATGACTTCATAATTTCATTATGAAAATTATAATCCCATACATATAATCTCTATGAAATAATTGAAAATTTGGACTAGATTGAAAAATCGAAAATTCTATTGACCAGGTAGCAATTTTCGAAAACCCAAAGGACTTAATTGTAATTTTTGAAACATTGGAGGTGTTAAATCTAAAATTCAAAAGTAGAAGGACTAATTTGCAATAAACAATAAATTGATACATTACAAATAAGTCCTTTAACTTTATACTAATTAAATTTAACCCCTCTAGTTAAAAACAATTACAATTAAATCATATTTATATTCCAAATATAAAATTCAATCCTCAAAATTTTCAAAAATTCGATTTTGGGTCCAACCCGGAAAAAAATATATATATATTAAAATACGGGACGGGACTTGGTCAAAGTTACCGCTAGGGTACGCAGCGGAATTTCAAAAATTTTCTTAACATACAGGTTAATTGATTATGTATATGCCGTATATATTTAAACACGTCAATTAGAAGACTAACCTTACTTCCAAAGGAAGCACAACTTCCAAGTCTTCGTAATAATCCGGTGTATCTTCTCCTTCGTCGAAGTCGAAGATATCTGCAATACTCTGATTATCTGCAAGACAATAAGAGTTAGTTTCCAGTTCCTAGAACCTCAACCTTGGTATACACGGATGAACAGCCTATCGGAAGAATGCTAGGATATTCATTGTGTGACCAAGAAGATGGGGCGGCGATTTTCCTCCGGCAAGAGGGGTGGCGTGCGCAGCTTATAGAGCTTTTATTTACTCTAAGAAAGGTAGAATAATTCTCTAAGAATTTGATACTGAAAAAGCTCTCTAATGACTTACTTATATAGTAGTCAATAGAAGCCTAAAACATAAGCAAATTAGACTTCATAAAGGAATAAGAATCTAATTCTCATCGCACTAGGAAACCAATTTCAAGTCTAGATTCATTCTCAATTAAATTAAAACTCAATTAGGAAAATCTAACTTATCCCTTGGACTTCTAATAGAGGAAGGAGTCGAACTCCTTCCCCTACTCAGCTCGCGCGCGCGCATGTCCTACGGGAGATAGGTGGGTCCCGATTTTGGGACCCACTTATAGTTCTAAGGCAATTCAAACTCCAAGTAGATTTTGCCCATGTGCATATGTTAATTCTAAATTAACATATCCTTTCAAATCAAACCTCTATTATATTTCTATAATATAATCTTTAATTGTATTTACATAAAATACAATCAATTAGCCAATTTAA
This sequence comes from Plantago ovata, assembly GCA_028274465.1. Lineage (NCBI taxonomy): Eukaryota > Viridiplantae > Streptophyta > Magnoliopsida > Lamiales > Plantaginaceae > Plantago > Plantago ovata. Next base: position 47,664,483 of record CM051456.1, on the reverse strand, counting down.
TTAATAATTCCAAATAATTAATTGAGCCACTAAATATTATAATTAATTCCAAATCAATTATAATCCATCAATCACAATTAATTCCAAATCAATTGCGATTCCATCTTCAAGGATATTCTGATAAGCTGAATAACCACATAGTGTGACACATAGGGCCTCATTGTATTAAGCAAGTCCTAGACTAGGCAAAATGGAATTCCTCGACGGTTCCATTTGCAATATTAATACATGAGGACGTTTGAGAGGTTTCTCAAAGAAAACCCTTTCGTTGCGAAGCTTGTTGCGCTCAACGCGGTGATGGTAACGTCCCTTCATCTGACTGACTCGAATGCATCTAGGATCGATGATGTGTCTATCCCAATAATACATCCACGGGCGTCTCAGGGAGTTGCTTGGTTACGAAGATATACTTATGACCATCACAATATATCAATGCACTGGCCAGTGACTGTTAGAAAACCTGTAATTTTGATGAGCAATTAACCATGCTAAATTAAGGAAAGTCCCGTAACTAGTACTCTTAAGGTCCGTAGGAATTTAGAATTTTAAGGACATTGTAAAAGAGGAACGTTTGCTGAAGCATTTGCTGATGATGTACTTTGTTTACACAAACAAACTATTGAAGCATTTAGAACCGCTCAGAATTTTGAACATTTCGAAGACTGAAGACTAGAAGATTTCTGAAGACTGGTATCTACAAAGGCACATGTTGCTCAGAAAGTGGAAACTTCAGCAACAACATTGCATAAGTGAAAATCTATATGACAGAGTAGGTTGTGCTTGCTGAAACTGAGACTGACCACTTGCTGATGAACATTTGTGACCTCTTGCTGAAAGTACTTGTTTTTGCGCTCCAATGTTACTGTTTGAATTTTATTCAAAAGAGCATTAAATGCAAAGCATGCACGCGAAGGACATGAAGACTAGAAGACAAACAAGGACGCTGCTAAAAGTACAAAAGCAAGATAGTGACATTTTAAGGAACAAAAGCCTTAGAATTTGAAATTCAAACGGCTCCTTATTTCACTATAAATAGAGGTCATCCGGCAAAGAGTTGAAGTGTGTCAACAACGTGATCATACTCTCACTTGTGCTTAAACTCACATACCCTTCAATACTCTTTACTGCCATTGATCCGTTCCAAGACTTAAAGCTTGAAAAAGCTACTTGTGAAGAAGTAGAACTTACACGACTAAGAAATTAGTTAAGTGTTCTTTCTTTCTTTCGAACAAGAACAAGTCTTGACACCAGAAACAATCAAACTTGTTTACTGCAAAGTATTCATAGTTTTGTTTCTTAGATTACTTGTTGTAACTGAATAAGTTATAATTAAGTTATCTCATCCCAAACCTCTCTAACTGAAAATACACCCTTTCAGGCGTGATATTCAGGGGGAACTTAATCGAGCATAGTGTTGCTGATTAAAAGTACCAAGTTTGGTGGAGAACAAGGTTACGTTCTCTAGTTAGGTTGGAGACGAAGCAAGTGTGCTTTGGTTCCTGTTTGAATCGCTCTAGATAGGTGTTGTAAGGAACCTCAAACTTATCTTAGTGGATTCAGTCCTCGAAAGGACAAAGTGGATTAGTTGAGAAATTACGCCACTCTCAGATACCACTATAAAAGTGTTTGTGTGATTTACTTACTGTACTTAGTTTTCAGCAAATCATATCTATCTGTACACAGTCACTCACATCACTTGCTGAAACTTTCATTTACTGAAAAAGCACTTATTGTATCAAAGACTTCCGCTCTCTGATTTTAAGTATCAGCAAACCTATTTACTGCAAAGTAACTTGCGCTTGCTGAGAAAGTTAAGTATCAGCAAACTCATTACTGAAAAGTAATAAGCACTTGCTGAGAAAGTTTTTAAACGACAAAAGTTTAAAAAGACTATTCACCCCCCCCTCTCTAGTCTTTTCTTGTTGTTTAAAGGGACCTACAAGTGGTATCAGGGCTGGAGGTTCTTTAACCTTCAGCATTGAACCTAGATCCCCTTAGGTGCTTTCCGTAAATCACTCTCACTTGATCAGTTTGGTAGTGATTTGCTGACAGGATGTCTTTAGGAGACGCTCCCTTGCTGAAGCTGGAAAACTACGAAAAATGACGAAACAACATGATGCTACATCTTGAGGCCATTAGTGATGAGATGGTCACTGTAATTAATGATGGACCTATCAAGATCACTAAGGTTGAAAGAAGTTTTCCTCACAAAACCACTGAAGCTGGAAAGGAAACTATCTTAGGCGAACCGGTTGATACCGTTGTGCCAAAACTAGGAGAGGAATGGATTTCTGACGAAGCTAAGAGATTCCGTCTTGATGGCCAAGCAAGAAACATCATCATTCGATCAACTCCGGATACCATACAGTGCAAACTGTGGGGTGCTAAAACTGCTAAGGAAGCTTGGAAAATGGTTCAAGATCTTTGTGCTGGATCTGACAAAACCAAGGAAAACAAACTTGAAGTGCTGAAATTAAAGTTCCAAAACTTTAAACAAGGTACAAACGAGTCACTGGAAGACTTGGACATCAGATTCACAACTCTTGTTAGTGAAATGGCAGCCTTGGGTGTTGGAAATCTTTACTCAGATTCTGAGAAGGTGAAAACCATCATCAGAAGTCTGAATCAAGAATGGATCCACACTCAGAACTTCTACTACAATCAAGGAATGCCAGACATTACACCAACAGAGTTGTTCTCTCATCTTGCTACTGTCAACTACGTGACAAAGCAAAAAGAAAATGTGTTTGCTGAAAAATCGCAAGACATTGCTCTTGCTGCAAAGCCGTCATCTTCTGAAAAGAAGAATGATAAAGAGCCTGCTGATGAAAACTCTTTGGTTGTTAAAAACATGAAGAAATTCATCAGTAAGGAACTTGAAAGGCGTAAAGCAAAACAGAAGCTGAAAAAGCATCTTGGTAACAACTACCCTAAGTACAAGAATGAGACTAGCTCGCTGAACAAGCAAGCTCAGCAAGCAACTTCATAATAGGAACCAGCAGTTGGAAATGATCTCTGCTTTTACTGCAAAAAGCCTGGACACTTCAAAGCAAATTGCCCTTTAATGAAAGGCAAATCTGCTGAAAAGAAGAAAAAGTTCAAAAGAGCTTTTATTGCTGAAGAAAAGAAGAAGCTTCAAGCATTGTGCATTGATACTAGCTCCAAAGACAGTGATGAAGAAAGCTCAGACACCGACGATGAAGAAGCCACTCTTGACGTAGAGATTGGCAAGGAAGTTTGTGGAATAGCTATGGAAGCTTATCCATATGTGTCAAACTACGAGTTCTGCCTCATGGCCGGTCAGGTAAAAAACTCTACCTCTGACTCAGACTCAGAAAGTGAAGACGAGATTGACCTTGACAAGAGTCAAGGAGAAATCGAAAGATTTGAGAAAACTCTGAGCAGACAGCAAGAGAAACTACAGATTGCTGAAACTCTGACCAAGCAAACTACTGAAAAGTATGTCTTGCTGAAGGAAGAGACAGAAGAAAAGGATGCTGAAATAAGGCGTCTTAAGAAGTTGATTGTTGAAGCTACAGAGAAGAATTCTCAAATGGCATTAGAATTGGAAGAATATCAGTCCTCAATTCTAAAGTTACTTGCTGAAATCCAAGAAATGAAAAAGATGAAAATCAATTTCAAATCTTTTGCTGACGCAAGTAATACGCTGACTGAACTAAACTCTTATTTGAGAGATCCATCTCAGAAAGAAGGTTTAGGTGCATCGTATGAAGGTGATGACGTAGAAATCTTGAGTAAAGACAAATCACCGATTTCCTTCGTACGTGCTACTGATAGTGGTCAACCAGAACTCTATCAGTTTGGTCAATCTAAGGTTGCTGAAACATGCAATCAAGTACCTATGACCATAAAGCCCGCTGTTGCTACTCAAAGTAACAAGACTTTAAAAGGAAAACAGGTTGCTGAAAAGCAAACTGTAAAGAAGAAGGATGTTGTGAAGCATTCCGCCAAACAAGTTGCTGAAAAGCAATTTGTCAAGTCAAAAGGCAAGATTACTAAAAGTAATCAGAAGACCTTTGCTGACAAACCTGAATCAAGTAAGGTTGCTGACACAAAAGCTCAGCATTCTCCGAATAGTGGACTCGGTTTCAAAACCAAGCAAAGTCAACTTTTTCACGAGTATAAGCAAAGTCAGCAAGGGCTAGAAGGAACCTTGCTAGAAAAGAACTTACTGAAAAGTACGTTCAGCAAAAAGGTCAACTGAGCAAGACACCACATCAGAAAGTGGACTTGATCAGCATGAATCAAAAGTCTTTCAGCTCAAAACCTCCTAGTTCCTCATCAAGTAGAAAACAAGTCAAAGTTGAAAAACTTAAGACTTGGGTTTCCACTGGACGCATTCTTGAACATGTTAATGGACATCCAATATTGGATAATTAACTTGTTTGCTCTTGATTGTGCAGACTTCAGCCACGGAGACAAACGATGCAATCTGGCACTTTGATAGTGGTTGTGGAAAGCACATGACGGGCAACAAGAATAACCTTATAAACTATAGACGGTGGTCTAAAGGTCCAACAATAAGGTTTGCTGGTGGAGGCTCTGGTTCTACAAAAGGCTATGGTGACGTGAAGTTAGGATGCATTACCATTACTGGAGTTCTTTATGTCAAAAATCTTAAGTTTAATCTTTTCAGCATGAGTCAGTTTGCTGACAAAGGATACTTCATAAAAATCAAAAGTGATGAATGTAAACTTATAGATTTCGAGACTAAAAAGGTTATTATGATTGCAAGAAGATCAGGAGGCTTGTACACCGTAGATTGGTCTTCAGCAATCGTTGAAAAATGCCTTGTCTCAGATCACGATTGCCTTGCTGAAAAAGCATGGTTATGGCATAAACGAACAAGTCATCTAAACTTCAAGACGCTGAATAAGCTGTCTAAAAAGGTACTTGTAGTTGGATTACCTAAGGTTACTTTTAAGAAGGATGGTGTTTGCAATGCATGTCAGCAAGGAAAGCAAACCAAATCTTCTTTCAGGAACAAGGCAGTACCGTCAACTACAAAACATTTACAACTCTTACACATGGACTTGTTTGAATCTTCTTCAACAAGCTATGCTGGTAAGAAGTATGGTTTGGTCGTGGTGGATGACTATTCAAGATTCACTTGGATAGTATTCATCAAGCACAAATCTGAAACTAGGACTGAAATACCTAACTTGCTGAATAAGCTTGAAGTCATGAAAAATGACAAGGTAAAAGTCATAAGGACAGACCATGGTACTGAGTCTTAAACCAGTACATAACTGAGTATTGCACCTCAAAAGGCATACAACATCAGTTATCCTCAGTAAGGACACCACAACAAAACGGTGTTGCTGAACGGAAGAATCGTACCCTGAAAGAAGCCGCAAGAACAATGCTTGCTGACACTGAAATAAGTGAGGCTTACTGGGTTGAAGCGATTAATACCGCCTGTTACACTCAAAACAGATGTTTGATTACTAAGGAATACAACAAAACTCCTTATGAATTGTTTGTTGGAAGGCCTCCTAATATCACTCATCTAAGAGTATTTTGTTGCGAGTGTTTTGTTCTTAATAACGGTAGAGAATACCTAAGAACATTTCAACCAAAGGTAGATGAAGCGATATTTCTCGGTTACTCCTTGCATAGTAAAGCTTATAGAGTTTACAACAAAAAGGCACAAAAGATCGAAGAATCAGTGCATGTTGTATTCTACGAAAACACACAAGGAGTGCCTGCTGAAGAAGAAATATCAGAATGTATGAAAAAGTTAATCATACATGAGCAAAGAACTGAATCTAATGCTAGGCAAATCAAGTCAATTGAACTAAATGATGATTCTGACAATGACTCACCTCCCCCAAGTCATGACAAGATAAATATAGTTCACGACAAGGAATTTCCAGCAAAAGATGCAGTTGCTCCGGAAGTTGCTGAAACTATGAAACTCCCGTGCCTGCTGAAGAGTTACCACAATCGAGCAATGCTGAACAAGCAGTTGCTGATGAACCAATCTCAGCAGAGACACAAAATCCCAGTAGTACTGAACAAGTACATGCTGAAGAGTCACATGCTGATGAGCAAACATATCCAGATCCAACAAGCAGAAAACCTGTTAATAAATGGATTAGAGATCATCCCTCTACGGATATAATTGGTGATATTAATAAACGCCAAGTGACTAGATCCAAAGTGTCTACTACTCATGGACTTGCTGAAGAAGCAACTGTCGTAGAAGTAGAATCATTGTTCTCTTGCTTTGTTTCAGAAATTGAACCTAAAACCATAGAAGAAGCTTTAAAGCATTCTGAATGGATAAAGGCAATGCAAGAAGAACTGGATCAATTCGAAAGGAACAAAGTCTGGAAACTTGTACCACTTGCTGAAGGTAAGAAAGCTATTGGTACAAAGTTGGTGTTCAGAAACAAACTGAGTGAGTCTGGTGAAGTAACAAGAAATAAAGCACGTTTAGTTGCTCAAGGTTACTGTCAGACTGAAGGATTGGACTATGATGAGTCTTATGCACCAGTTGCAAGATTGGATGCAATTAGGCTTTTCTCGGCCTTTGCTGCTCACAACGACTTCATTGTCTACCAAATGGATGTTAAAAGTGCATTCTTGAATGGTGAACTTGCTGAAGAAGTCTACTTAGAACAATGATGAATGTGTATTTTACACTTTCATTCGAGTCTTTTTCACCTATTTTAGCTATCCTCTATGTTAATTTAGCTATATTTTAGTACATTTTATTAGAATAGTGTCACGTTTCCCTCTAGATTTTATTTTACAGGTTTTGGTTGAAATTCGGAGATTTACGGGCAATTATATTGAAGTCTACAAAGAATTGGTGTTCCAGAAGCATATTTGGAGTATCTGAAGGTTTCCGGATAGGATTTGGAGTCTAGGGGCCGAATCTGGAGGTTAAAAGGCTACTCGAAGTCATAAACCGAGTCCGAAAAGGTGAAGAAATCCAAAACCGCGTCGAAAACGCGAAAATTTTGCGTTTACACTGGGGGGCGAACCGCCCCGTGTCTCGGGCGAACCGCCCCAGAGATATTTCGGGCCTATATATAGTTGCGAGTTTTCTCTCCGAAAATCATATCTTTCCAAGCCTACTTTCTCACCTCTCTCTATAGTTTTAGGTAGGAACTTCCCGGGGCCTGTCCTGGGAGTTCCATAACTTAGGGGATACTTTTTCATAGCAGATTGGAGCGCGTAGGATCGCAATCATCCGGAGATTGACAACCTTCGGTAACTTTGTATCTTACAACTTTTATCTACTTATTTTATATATTCTTTCAATATGTTTTCTTCTATGATTGCTATTGATTGCATGCACATTATGAGTAGCTAAATTTATCGTTGGTGGTAGTATGTGAATTCTTAGCGAGGGAAGATAATCATGCTAATGGCTATATCGCGCATTATACTCCGTGTCATTGCTTTATTTCTTTGATGAGTTGAACACCAAAATTCTCGTATGTTGTATTGATCATTATGCACACTAGGACACTTGTCGGCCAATCAGACTAAATTATCTTCGTAGTGTTGAATGATTACGGAACACAATAGGACGTTAGTTGTTGACAGGTCAGACCCATATTATCTTCGTAGTGCACAATACTTACAACAGGACCCAAGATTCATTCAAAGATCTCTATGCAAGACCGAGGAATTTATGCATGATTATCGACCCATTATGTTAAGAAGGACCATACTATCACCAACCTCCATTATCTGCTTGAAAACCCCCTATTGCTTTTTATTTGCTGTTTTATATTCTCTTGATTAAATAGATAAAGCTAGTTATAGTCCTGAGAGAACGACACTCGAGTCATTCTGCTACTACACTACGGTTTTCGTTGTAGTTGTGGATTGCCTTTGGCTAATTACAAATTTATTTGACTGAACCCTGACAACGTTCATCAAATTGGCGTCGCTGCCGGGGACTATACTCCTTTTTTCTATTTAATTTGTTTTTATTTACAGCTTTAGATTCCTAATTCTTTTAGTTTTAGTTTTCCTTTTTAATTTCTCTCTCTGTTTTCCTATTTGTTTCTAATCACTTTTCCTAGTCTGTCACAGATTGTGTATGCCGCATACACGTTCTGCAGGAACACCGCTTGCTAATTCAATTGCTGAGATCGATAGAGTCTACCACCAGAGAAGGCGACTACTTGAAAGGCGCACACTAGAGGAAATAGAGGAATGGCATGGGTACAACCCACCAAGGATCGTATGAGGGGACCGGCGATTGTTCTTTCGCCTGCAACCCGAGATCTGGAAATCAAGAACCACGCATTCCAACAACTTCCGAGGTTCTATGGCTTATCAAGGGAAGATGTGATGGGGTACTTGAACGATATCGATGATTTCGTCAACCAACTCCCACGACCCGGAGCTGACATAACAACGGATGAGTTGAGGATGAAGGTTTTTGCAATGGGACTTGGCGACAGAGCCAAGTCATGGCTGAGTTCTCTACCAGCCGGCTCGCTGGACACTTGGGAAAAGGTTTTTTCAGCCTTCATGGAGAAATACTTCCCACACACTCTGACTACCGCGCTCAAAGCGCAAATCACTGGATTCAAGCAAGACTATGATGAGACCATCTACACCGCATTCGAGAGGTTCCAAGATCTCACGAACAAGTGCCCTCACCATGGCTTTGAACTCTCCGACCTAGTCCAACACTTCTACAATGGACTAACCTTCGAGAACCAACAAGTGGTGGATTTCCAATGCCGAGGCAATATTTGGGAGGAAACCGCAGAAGCCGTCTGGGAAGTTTTCGAAAGGCTTGCTAAGGGTTCGCAGTTCAAGGACCCAAGAGCAATGGTTAGGAGACGTGGACCCGAAGCTCCACCAAATCAAGAAGCCCCTATGTACAGGGGGAATGGAGATCAATTCGAGTGCTTTACCAACGAATTGAAGCAAGTCCTCAAGAGCGCCACCGGAACAACTGTTTCGAACGAAGTATGCCGAATATGCAAGAACTATGGGCATGGGGCTCATATGTGTAGATCGGAGTTGGCATACGATGATGGCAACTGGGCTCGAGGAGGCGAAGAAGAAGCCTTTGCTACGGAGTTTGGCACTCATGAAGTTAGCTACGGACAAGACGGTAGGAATCCTCGAGGTGGATTTTGGAGAAGAGGATACCGTAACAATCAAGGATATGCACCGGCTAACCAAACTTATGGACCTAACCAAGACCGTAGCAGGCTGAACTATGGTAATGATCACTGCGAAAACCCCGCTCCGAAAGAGCCACCGAAGTCGAAGACGGCTCTACTGATGGAGAACTTACAGAAGATGGTCGATCACACACAAAGTTTTCTCAAACGGTATGAGGAGGATTCCGAGAAAACTAGGGCAAGGCTTGATAAGTTGGAAGAGAGCACTAGGCTTGCCCATCAAAAGATGCAAGAGTTGATCGACCGAAGAGCAAGTAAGGAACAAGGCAACATTGATAAGGTAGTTAGGTGCGAGTGTTGCATGAAGGAAGAACTTCTACAGGTCGAGGAAGAAGAGGAGGACCTTAGTTCTGACGCAAGTGATGAGGAGCAAGAGGATCCCGAACCACTCCCTAAAAGTTTCGATGTTAAGGTAGGGATTGGTGAGCTTGAAGATGTCTGTGCCACACTAGACACAGGATCCTACTCAAACATAATTCCTTTGAATGTGTTTTAAAAGAGTAACCTTGGAAAAGTATCTGAGGAAAGGGCTATTGTGCGACTGGCGGATGGATCATTCATGAGACCCGAAGGCGTTGTGAAAAATGTGTTGGTCAAGATTGGTGAAGCATCAATAAACACCAATTTCGTAGTTATGCCGGCATCTGCACCTGGGACGGGGGATGTCATACTCTTAGGGCAAACATTCTTGACCAAGCTACGCTCCGTAATGGACATCTACCAAAGAACTTGCACCAGCAGGTGGATGGCAAACAACACGTATTGCAAGCCATACCTGATCCACCAGAACCGCCAGATATTATTACTCACTATTGTGGTCTTGCAGCCTATATTCTTTCTTATTCACAGGTTCATGGCATGGAAAGGAGATCAATGAAGGGGAAGCCTAGTACCCGCAAAAAGAGGAGATAGGCGCAGACAGGAGTCGAGTCAAAGACTTAAAACAATGATGCTATCCGGGAGGCAACCCGGAATTTTTTATCGCTTTCTTTACTGCTTTTCTGCATGCATCTCATTCTTGAACTATTTGCTTCTCATATGCGAACTTGTTCATGTATGTGTCGTATATGCTTTTGTTTGAGTGAAGATTTTTCGAGTGGTTTTTTGAAAAAAAATTAGTTTTGGGATTAAAACCGCATTTTCTGACATCGGGACCCGTCTCCCCGCATTGGGGAGTACGGGGCGAACCGCCCCACAGTCCCAGATCTTAAAAAACGCGGATTTCAACCCCAAATCATCATTCTCTTCATTCTTCTTCATCCATACTCCCAAAAAACCCGAAAAGTGCGATTTTGCTTCTAAATCTTCATAACTTCTTCGTTTCTTGACCAAATTGAGTGTTCTTTAGCTTATTTCGAAGCCTATTACATGATCTATCATCCTAACCGATCAGATTTCATCCTAATTCGTTATATTTGCAGATTTGAGGTATCATCTTTAAGAACCCTAATTTTCGAATTTGGAGGTTTTCTAATTGAGCTTCAATTATGCTTGTTTGATGCATGGGTATGTTGTTTATGCGATTAGACATGTTATTTACTATCAATTGCATGCTCAATTTTGCTTAAATTGTTGATTTGGGTATTTTGCTATTAGATGATATATCTTGTTATGCATTATGTCTTTATCTTTGATTATTAGCATATGGATATGTTTATTGGTGTAATGTTGGTGGATTTGACGATAGAATACTTATTAGTTAAGAATGAGGATTTGTGCTGTTGAATTTTTTGCGCTGCTATGGTATGAATTGAAACCTTGTTATCAAGGATTATTGGTTGTCTAGTAAGAGCATGATGTGATGTATTGCATGTAGTAGTTACGTTGATATGTTGCATGATGAAGTAGCTAGGCTAGACATTGCGGCTTGGGGAGTTCGATTGATGAATTTATCACTTGTGTGTCTCGCTTTTACACTAGCATATATTTGAGTCTGTTTTGAGTCGTACGAGGTGCTAATCGCTGTTTGTAGGTACCATACTAAGGGAAGGGAGTATTTCTGTATGATTGCTGTGAAGAACCATGTCAAGGAAGGTGATCTCGCTAGATGTGCGTTCGAGCCAAGGGGTTTGGCAACAACGTCGTGGATTATCCGAGAGGAGGAGCTAGAGTACACATGGAGTAAGGACTCCTATGCCTATTCATGCACCACAGAAGGGTCAGAAACCACTATTATGTCAGCACTCCATCACGTGGACTGCAGAGTTCGAGTGAACAGGAAGGCACCGGGACATTCTAGCAGCGACGGATTTGATCTTGAGTTCGCAGTTGCTAGAAGGTTCCGAAGCGCTAGCTTGGTTCCAAAACGTAACGACATGGGTACACAGTCTCTCGTTGGGGCACCCCTTACCTGCCTCTAAAGTGAGCATCATATTGACATTGGTCGGAGCAACAGTGGATAAAGTGGTCAAAATTGGAGAAAAAGGTAGAAGACTTCTGAGTATCCGAACAGCTTACTGTAACCTTCTCGAGGTGTAAATCGTTGGAGGGGGAGGTCCTGATACCATTGCCCTTTCCCCTTCAACAGTTCACATCCTATTGAAGGGCTACAGGATGGAGAATTCCATAACAGCGGCGGCTAATCTTGAGAATTCTACCTACCACTGCAACTCTACTGGCGATGATGATGATGATGACAGTAGTGACAATGAAGGCCATACGGGCAATGATGACTCTGATAGAGGAGTTGATCTTGACCGGCCTAAAAATGGAACTACCGCAACCATCAGAAGACCTGATGTCACACTATGAAACTCACAGAGGAGGCCCAATAAATCACAAGCAGCATACTCAGCCGACCGAGGCCAAACCATGGGGTAACATCTAGTATCACATCTTATTTCCTCATTTTCTTACTGCTAGGGACTAGCGTTAATTTCATGAGGGGGGATGGGATTTAAGTGATCTGATGTTGTTAGTTTGGAGCTTGGAATTGGTAGGATGAGTATAGTACCTCGCATGCTTTATTTGTCTGCATCTGCATTTGCACGTTTACAGCTTTCTTAGATTTTTTAGGTTGCATTCACTACATTCATCCTAGGATAGTCTTGCATGTTTTATATGGAGTTTATTGCCGAATTTTTTGAACTTTTTTATTGGGTAGATCAACTAGCTATGCCATTAATCGTATGCTTCATCTCTATGAATTTGTTTGAGGTTTTTCTCGCTTGGCTTGTCACATTTATGTATTGCACTTAGTCGAGCTAGGTAGTCTCGACATCACTTAGTGGTGTTTTGTCTACTGCGGTTCACGAAGGCCTTTATAATAGGATGATGCATGTTAGGATCTTGTGGTTGTTTTCCCGAGTAATTATGTACCTAAGAGGCACAAGTCTTCACCATGCTTTTAGATTGCTAAATGCCTAGGAAGGAGGTAGTGTGAGGTTGTGTGATCCTTTGTCTAAAACCTATTCTTCCGAATAGGTTTGGGGAGGGGGTTACGCCATCATTAGACTTGTTTCTGTTTTTCATTTTTCGTATCATGAGTCTATTTTTCCTTTTCCGTAATTTTGTACTCCAACCTATTCTTTCGAATAGGTTTGGGGAAGTCGTGTGAGTCTTTTTGTTTCTCTTTTTGTTATGCTACTGCTGGCTAGAAAAAAAATCGAAAAAAAAAAAAGAAAGAAAAAATTCCAGAAAAAAAGAGAAAAAGAAAAAAAAAGAATCTGGAAAGAAAAAAGAAAAGACCCCAAAAAAAGCAGAGAAGGGTCCAAAAATAAAGCCAAATAGCAGTTTAGCAAAGTTTGAGTCTTTTCCATTTTTCGTATTGTTCGTAATTGTGTTTTTCTATTTTTTATCTTTTTTGTCTTAAGTGTCATCTGTTCTAGACCACCCTCGTCCTGCCATTCAGGAAGTGGTGAATAGCTTAAGACTTTACTTGAGAGATGGGTAGAATAGGGGAGTGTTATCTTTTATAGGGAACCCTCATTCGTTTGATGAGAGCCAGTACTGGTTCGACCTCTTTTGAGGAAAAGTCTTGACATGGTGGAACAGCAGTAAGTCCTCAGTTTCATAGGCACGGGGCAACCATTCGTATCTTAGCATGCATCATTACGTCGTCACTGACTAGGTCCAGGTAAAGAATGTTACGAGAGACTATCTTGTCTTGACATAAGTGCTTATGTGGATGTGTATAAGTCAACCGAGGTATTCTTCAACCTATATTCATGCTTTGATTTATATGGTTTTTGTTCATATGTTATTTGATAGATTCAGTAGATTAGTTCATTTTATTTGGCATGAAAATCCATTTTTGAGTCTCGCATGTTTTTTGTATTAGAGTCTAGCTTAGTTGCTTGAGGACAAGCAAAGGTTCGGTTTGGGAGTTTGATGAATGTGTATTTTACACTTTCATTCGAGTCTTTTTCACCTATTTTAGCTATCCTCTATGTTAATTTAGCTATTTTTTAGTACATTCTATTAGAATAGTGTCACGTTTCCCTCTAGATTTTATTTTACAGGTTTTGGTTGAAATTCGGAGATTTACGGGCAATTATATTGAAGTCTACAAAGAATTGGTGTTCCAGAAGCATATTTGGAGTATCTGAAGGTTTCCGGATAGGATTTGGAGTCTAGGGGCCGAATCTGGAGGTTAGAAGGCTACTAGAAGTCATAAACCGAGTCCGAAAAGGTGAAGAAATCCAAAACCGCGTCGAAAACGCGAAAATTTCGCGTTTACACTGGGGGGCGAACCGCCCCGTGTCTCGGGCGAACCGCCCCAGAGATATTTCGGGCCTATATATAGTTGCGAGTTTTCTCTCCGAAAATCATATCTTTCCAAGCCTACTTTCTCACCTCTCTCTATAGTTTTAGGTAGGAACTTCCCGGGGCCTGTCCTGGGAGTTCCATAGCTTAGGGGATACTTTTTCATAGCAGATTGGAGCGCGTAGGATCGCAATCATCCGGAGATTGACAACCTTCGGTAACTTTGTATCTTACAACTTTTATCTACTTATTTTATATATTCTTTCAATATGTTTTCTTCTATGATTGCTATTGATTGCATGCACATTATGAGTAGCTAAATTTATCGTTGGTGGTAGTATGTGAATTCTTAGCGAGGGAAGATAATCATGCTAATGGCTATATCGCGCATTATACTCCGTGTCATTGCTTTATTTCGTTGATGAGTTGAACACCAAAATTCTCGTATGTTGTATTGATCATTATGCACACTAGGACACTTGTCGGCCAATCAGACTAAATTATCTTCGTAGTGTTGAATGATTACGGAACACAATAGGACGTTAGTTGTTGACAGGTCAGACCCATATTATCTTCGTAGTGCACAATACTTACAACAGGACCCAAGATTCATTCAAAGATCTCTATGCAAGACCGAGGAATTTATGCATGATTATCGACCCATTATGTTAAGAAGGACCATACTATCACCAACCTCCATTATCTGCTTGAAAACCCCCTATTGCTTTTTATTTGCTGTTTTATATTCTCTTGATTAAATAGATAAAGCTAGTTATAGTCCTGAGAGAACGACACTCGAGTCATTCTGCTACTACACTACGGTTTTCGTTGTAGTTGTGGATTGCCTTTGGCTAATTACAAATTTATTTGACTGAACCCTGACAACGTTCATCAAACAACCCCCTGGCTTTGAACTTCCTTCAGAAACCAAGATGGTATACAAGCTTCAGAAAGCTGTATATGGTCTAAAGCAAGCACCAAGAGCATGGTATGATACCTTGGCTAAGTTCTTGCTAGATAATGGTTTCAAGAAAGGTGAAGTTGACAAAACCTTATTTACCATGAACCATGATGGTAAAATACTCTTAGTTCAAATTTATGTGGATGACATAAATTTTGGATCTAAGGACAAGCAACTTTGTGATGATTTTGCCAAAGTCATGACAAACAAGTTTGAAATGAGTATGATGGGAAAATTGAATTATTTCCTAGGATTGCAAGTCAAGCAACTCAAAGATGGAATATTCATAAATCAAGTAAAGTATGCGAAAGAAATGCTCATAAATTTTAGGATCAAAGAGGAAGAGAAGTCTGAAAAGATCCCTATGAGTGTTGGTACCAAATTGGGCTATACTAAAGAAGATAAAAGTGTTGAAGAACACAAGTATAGGAAACTCATTGGTTCCTTGTTGTATTTAACAACAAGTAGACCTGACATTCAGTATGCTGTTTGTGTGTGTGCAAGATTCCAATCTGATCCAAGAGAATCACACTACAAAAAGGCAATCAAGATACTGAAATATGTCAAAGGTACAGTCAATGTTGGATTATGGTATCCTAAAGATTCTGGACTAGAATTGGTTGGTTATTCAGATGCTGATCATGGAGGATCAACTCTTGATAGAAAAAGTACCTCTGGAACTTGTCAGTTTTTGAGCACTAGATTAATATCATGGTTCAGCAAAAAGCAAACCTGTGTTGCCAATTCATCCACTGAATCTGAATACATTGCGGCTGGATGTTGCACAGCTCAAATCCTATGGATTCAGCAACAATTAAGAGATTATGGTATTTCTGCAAAGAAAACACCAATCTTTTGTGATAATACGAGTGCTATTGCTATTACGCAAAATCCTAAGTTTCACTCTAGGACCAAACACATTGATATTAGACATCATTTCATTAGAGATCATGTGGAAAAGGGAGATATTGAGGTTGTGAAAGTAGGTACTGATGATCAACTTGTTGACATCTTTACCAAGCCCCTACCAGATAATAGGTTCGCAATGCTAAGGTATAACCTTGGATTGATTGAACTACCTCAATAAAAGGATACAAGTGGCAGAATGCTGAAACAGGTATTCAACAAGCCAAAGTATTCTTATGTAAAAGCTCCATCCACTAATTTCTTCTAAGAAATGATAGGTCACTACATGATTGCTGAAACAGGCATTCAGCAAGTAATTCCTTCAAAACGGGTATTTCTTAGGAAACTTGATCACTTGCTGAGATGGGCACTCAGTGAGAGAAAAACCTTAAAGATTGCTGAAACGGGCATTCAGACAATCAAAGATACTGAAATAGGTATTCAAGTATCAAGGGAATATTCTGAGACGGGAACTCAGAAAAAGAGCAAAACTCATTTCTCTGATTTTACCAAAGGATATCTCAAGTACAAAAGAATTTACTGATACGGGAACTCAGAAATGTCTTTTAAAACTTAAGAAAATATGAGATGTCTAATTGAGGGGGAACTTTCAGCAAGTATCTAGGCTATTTATGCAAACTCGCTGAAAAGATTCTTGTCTATTTCAGCAAGTAATCTAATCCCATAAAACTCGGTAAAATCAATTTGTGACGTTAATCGGGCACAGATAAACTCGTAATAATCATGACATGAAATACAATCGTGGCCATTGATTAAAAGGAGTTATTGATCTAACGGTTAACAAAACAAAGAGAGAGAGTGCTCTGACGGTTTTAGTTAGTGGGCCACTACGCATTCAGTGCAAAGGCTCCACTAACGCCTTTGTTTCTCTGTTTTACCCTTGCTGAAAACTCAAATCGATTGAGTTTCTCACACATCAGAGACACTATATAAAGAGGGAGTTAGAGAAATGACAAAATTCTTTAACTCACATTTCCTTTCTCTGCAAATTTTAGCCTGAATCTACTGTACCTCCGGTCAAAAAGCAAACTATCTTTTTCGTACACATTTTCTTCTATATAAAGAAATGGCACCAAAGAGACAGCCCTCCAAGACCTCCAAGTCGTCTAAGGTTGACAGTGCTGAGAAACGCCCTGCTCCGATGACTACTCCGGCAACAAACACAACGAAAGTTGTGTTGAAAAACGATAGAATCTCTGAAAAACCTATGCCTCCTTCATATCTTGACACTGCAAATTGTGAGATGATGATGCAATGGGGCGGATTTGCTAAAGAGAAGTATATTCGATACTTCTACGAACAAGAACTTGACGGTGACAATGAAGAGGCGCTTGAATTTATCAAGCAGCAAGGCCTCATTCATTTTATAACTGCTCGCACTAAGCAAGTGAGCATGTTAGACACAATGGAGTTCTACAACAATGCAGAAATCCAGTCCCTAACTGATAGTAAAGGAGTCACTGAAAAAGTGATCTTTACTACAGTTCTGAACACGCAAATCGTCCTAAAATGGACTGATTTAGCGGAAATTTTTCAGATTCCAACCACTGGAACTGAAGATGACGTCACTGCCACTGATGAAGAAATTGAAGCTTTCTACACTGACGTCAAAAATGAGAAAATGAAGAAAGGAGAGATTTCTCCCGTGACTTGGACAAAGCACGTTAAGAGGAAGCATCTCTGCCATTCACTTGGTCTAGTAGCTCTGCTACTAATCAAAGTCTTGGACTCCCAAGTTGGAGGAATAGACCAAGTAGGCCTAAGAAGGTGGCCGCTGCTGATGCATATCTATGAAAACAAAACGGAGCTTAACTGGACTAAGTACATTTTCAACAGACTTGTTGATTGTGTTACTAAGTTTAAGGTTAAGGTGGAAGACAACAAAGTCTCACATTCCTTCTCAGTTATATATGGAATAAGGATATGTTATATCCTTGAACATTTCAGGATTCAACTGAGAAACCCATTGCCAATCAAGAAATCTGTATACAATGTGGGAAGATCCTTCTACAAGCAGAATGTACCTAAGATTGCTGGCAAGAAACTTGAAAAATCTAAGAAGACAACAGCTGCAGATGTTGTCAGCACAAGTCAGCAAAAAAGGTATACAATAGCTGCAAATGTCACCACTCAGCAACTTAGAGAGGAAACTGTTGTAGATGGTGGTGACAAAGATGAAACTTCTCTAGATGGTGATCATGCTGACACCACTACTCCCGTTGCTGAAAATGCAACTACTGACGCCTCTGCTGGGAAACTGGAGAAATCTAAAAAGAAAAAGAGGAAAGCTGATGATGACACTCAGACTGCAGCGTCACCATTAAACCCTATCCCCAAGAGCAAAAGGACAAATAACACAAGGAAGAAAACACTGGCTCGCAAGTCAGTACCTACTGTCCATGACCTCTCAGACAATTCCCAGACAATTGCTGAAACGCAAGTTCCAGTAGATGTTGCTGAGGTGGTTACTGAAACCTATGTCCGCAATGTTGAAGTGTTTGCGGAAGCCTTCAACAATCAACTTAATGTTGATACATCTACTACGAATAGACCACAAGGCAGTGGAAATGAAATTCCTGCCCAAGTCCCAGATATCTACATTGTAGATAATCTAGATGATCAGACTCTGGAACCAGCAAGTGATATTGCTGCTGATCTGAGAACGGCGGCACTTGCTGATGCTGCTGAAAAGATGGTTTCTGAACAAGCAACTCATCAAGTTGCTGAAACCACAGTTGCTGAAGAACCAGTTGTTGAGACAGCAATGGTTCAAGTCCCAGAAGTTGCTGAAGAAACTCAAGAAGCATTATTCAACGACGCATCTCGTGATGCTGAGAATAATGGCCCAAGTTCACCAAAGACATCAATTGACAAAGTCCAGCTTGTACTGGAAGCTTTAAGCCAACAGATGGAATTGGATATTGAAGAATCATCCAACAAAACCATTGATGCTTTTATGACAAGCAGTGAGCTTAATGGTCAAGATGCTTCTGCTCAACTTGTCATTTCAGAGACAAGGGAGATTGCTGAAACCGCGCAGCTTTCTCAAACAGAGCAAGCCAAGAAGTCTGCTGAAGAAACAGTCCCAGAAACTGAAGAAACTGTTAATGCTGAAAGGACTGAGCCACAACCTGTCCTTCTTCAGCAGGTATATAACTCAACCATCTGTAAAACTTCATTTTCTGAAACTTATTCTTTTGCTAATATTATGATATCTCTACAAACTTCTCAAGATGCAAGTCAGATGGTTGCTGAAGCCTCTGCACCAGAATCAACACTTCCTGCTCAGCAGGTAGTTAAAGTTTTTGGTAATAAAACTAAGTTTGACAACTCAGTACTTGTATCTAACTCATATTTATTTCAGGATGAACAAATGGAGGATGCTACTCAAGCTCCTCAAGGAATGGAAATTGTACAACATGAGCTTGTTGAAACTCAGCAGGTAATTCATGTTTCAGCTTTGAACTCTAAGGCAATTATCCAAACCTCTCCTGATCTAAATATTATTGTTTTCAGGCTCTAAAGGAGACCACTGAAGTGGTGCACATCACTGAAGATTCACAAGTGAGTTCTGAGGAACTTTACTTGAACTTCAAAAGAACAACCTTGTCAAGAGTTGCTAAGTCTGTCAGCAACTGGCAAAGGTACAGAAGGATGGACTTTTCTGACCTCCATCTTCATCTATCAAATGAGAAAAAGAGATCCTCTCTACTGATGCTCGAGACATTTGTCCACTCCATACTTCCTGAAGAATTCTCATATTCTCAGCTAATGAGCTCGAATCTGATTGCTCAAATCAGAGAGAATATGAAGGCAAAATTTAAGAGTGCCTG
Organism: Plantago ovata; assembly: GCA_028274465.1. Classification (NCBI taxonomy): domain Eukaryota; kingdom Viridiplantae; phylum Streptophyta; class Magnoliopsida; order Lamiales; family Plantaginaceae; genus Plantago; species Plantago ovata. The sequence goes on along the minus strand of CM051456.1, from coordinate 47,644,870 downwards.
TCCAGCTGAACAAGCTGTGATGCTCAAGGGTTTATTTGTACCCGTGGTGGCTGATCCCCACAAATCAATGAGGAAGAGGAAGTATCGAGTGTTGCTCTATACAAGCATCTTGAGCTAGTCATTCTGACTGATGATGATGAAGAGGAAGAAGATGAAAACATCCCTACCGATCCCAGTGATGATGAAGGGAAAGATTCAAAGGACAAAAAGGATGACGATGATAACAATCAAGGTCCAAGTCCTGATGTTGGTGGACTAAAAATGACAGTTGCTGAAACTGAACAACAAGACAATCAGCAAGCTGAACAACCACAACCTCAGCATGAATATCAACCTGCTCCTGCTGATGCTGAAAATCAAGCACCTGTACAAGGTGCTGATACTGAAGAAGAATATGCCAGAAAACGGGCTGCCTTGAAACATGGCAAGAGCCAACTTTCTGATGCCAAGGTCACTGATGCAAACCTTGATGATGAAGATGAAATGGATGAAGATTACCAACGAGCTCTACAAAATAGTCTCCTGATCCATGCAAGGCAGACGCAGGATCTGGAAATTGGTCAATCTTCAGGAGTAAAACCAAAGGAAGTCCCCTCCCTTCCACTTACTACTGGCGAAACTCCAGTAATTGAGCCTCAAATGTTGCCCTCAGCAACTACTCAATTAAAACTAACTACTGGCGAAAGTCCAGTAATTGAGTCTCAAACGTTGCCCTCAGCAACTACTCAATTAAAACTAACTACTGGTGAAACTCCAGTTGTTGAGTCTGAAGCGTTGCCATCAGCAACCACTCAACCAAAAGGAAATGAAGCTGCTGACTTAGGTTCCAAGGTTTCTGGCCTTGATGAATCTGAGGATGAAGATGATCTATCAGCAAACGAGGATGAAAACTCAAAGAGAGACACGAAAGTGGTTGAAATTCCTCCTCCTGACTATATAAATGATGTAGACGATGATTTGAGAGGAGAATTGCTGATGAAAGATGATCAGTTTGCTTCAGAACTGAAAGTTCATTCCTTGACCCCAAATCTAGTGCCTTTCCCACGTGTAGAGGAGTTTACTCCTAGAATTTTGGCACTGAAGAAAGTCCATGATGCCTGCAAAGCAGAAGATGAGGCATTGCTTGCTGAGAGCCCGCTTGATATTGGAAAAATATTTGCTACAGTGCTGAGACGCACTACTACTCTTACAATAGCTCAGAAAGACATCAGTTTTTATCACAAGAGCTATGAAGAAGATGTAAGTCAAGCACTCCGGCTAGCAAAGACCGCTCTAGTAAAGGCTTAGACTTTCATGGAAGACAAGGCCGCAACAGAACAAAGACATGAGGAGAACATGGTGAGTATTAAAAATGAGTTGTCAAAAATGACTTCTGATCAGCAACAAATCATCATGAAATACAACAGCCTAAGTACTCTTGCTGAAAACTGCAATGAGTTCTATTCTCTGCACATCACTCCGATGTTGCAATCCATGTCTAAGGGGGAAAAGAGAAGTAAGAACCCAAACCCCTCCTACTGTTGATGCGCCACTACCAATAGAACCTCTTACTGAAAAAGAGCAAAGTTCTAAAAGACAAGCAGAATCTGAGTTGAATTCAGCAAGTCCCAAAAAGAGAAAAACTGCTGCTGAAACTCAAGGTTTTTGTCACACTGAAAGTCATCAAGATCTGAATGAAGATGATGATGATGATGACAATCAGACAATAGCTCAAGCCATAAGAGCTAGACCCTTAACAGCCTTAACTCCGTCTGGCCATTCAAAGCATTTCTCTTCTGACTCAAGATCTTCAGCAAGAGATCAAGACAATGCAAAGTCAAGAAGAAGAAGGCAAAGACATGAAGAAAAGAGGCTGGCCAGCATTGCTATTGGCTCCGGCATCGAATATACAAAGACCAGCAATGATGAAACCACTCAGAACGTGATCAGAAACGTTCATGGTTGCTGGATATTAAAGCTGGAAGATTTTCTGGTGAATGAGTTCTTTCCTACAACCATTTTGAACCAAATGTTCACTTGGATTGAACTCAAGGTAAAAAGGAAAGAAAGGGCTGAGTCCCTCCCAAGAAATATTGCTGGGAGATGGTTGAATCTTGAAGTCTCAGTAAGAAGAACTGCAATTGGTAAGTCTATAAGACAAGAACCAGAATTGATAAAACCAGTTGGCATTGCTTATTACTCTGACCCAGTGACCAAGAAAACAAAGAAGAGACTTGGATTGATTCCTTATGAGTATTTCTATCTCACTGCTAAGGATCAAGAAGAAGATCTTCTCTGGCTAAGGAAGATTCATCCTAAAAGCATTTCAGATACACAGCTTCTCCATGCCATCAATTGGGGCATGCATTTATGGGTAACTCATTACATGGAAATGAATGCTGAAAAGCATCATCACACTGCCTGCAAAAATGCAAGGATTCTTCAATTACAAGTCCGTAGGCTACTTGAGAACTACGAAAAGGACTGTATTGAATTCACTACACTTGCTGAGAAGAGTGTAAGAGAGATTTTGAGAAAATCTTCTGGAAGAGCTTAACTCTCTGTAATATTTTTGATAAAGTTTTTATTTGCTGATTTTGTTTAGTTATCTCTGCTCTTTCCTGTAAACTTGCTGAAAGATAACTATCAACAATAAAGCTTTTTTACTCTTATTGGTTTTTGATTATGCAAATTACTTATGCTTACTGTTTAATTATTCAAGTATGCTTGCATTAATCAACTGATTTATTCAACATCAGAAACCTCTAAAAGGGTAACAATTAATTTAGCCATGGATTCCTAACATCAAAAAGGGGGAAATTTGTTCGGAAACTTGTAATTTTGATGAGCAATTAACCATGCTAAATTAAGGAAAGTCCAGTAACTAGTACTCTTAAGGTCCATAGGAATTTAGAATTTTAAGGACATTGTAAAAGAGGAACGTTTGCTGAGGATTTAGAGTAGGTGCTAGATAGGTTGGTTTTACCGCTTATGATGTATCTTGTTTTCTGAAAAGAAATACAACCTATTGAAGCATTTGCTGATGATGTACTTTGTTTACACAAACAAACTATTGAAGCATTTAGAATCGCTCAGAATCTTGAAGATTTCGAAGACTGAAGACTAGAAGATTTCTGAAGACTGGTATCTACAAATGCACATGTTGCTCAGAAAGTGGAAACTTCAGCAACAGCATTGCATAAGTGAAAATCTATATGATAGAATAGGTTGTGCTTGCTGAAACTGAGACTGACCACTTGCTGATGAACATTTGTGACCTCTTGCTGAAAGTACTTGTTTTTGCGCTCCAATGATACTGTTTGAATTTTATTCCAAAGAGCATTAAATGCAAAGCATGCACGCGAAGGACATGAAGACTAGAAGACAAACAAGGATGCTGCTGAAAGTACAAAAGCAAGATAGTGACATTTTAAGGAACAAAAGCCTTAGAATTTGAAATTCGAACGGCTCCTTATTTCACTATAAATAGAGGTCATCCGGCAAAGAGTTGAAGTGTGTCAACAACGTGATCATACTCTCACTTGTGCTTAAACTCACATACCCTTCAATACTCTTTACTGCCATTGATTCGTTCCAAGACTTAAAGCTTGAAAAATCTACTTGTGAAGAAGTAGAACTTACACGACTAAGAAATTAGTTAAGTGTTCTTTCTTTCTTTCGAACAAGAACAAGTCTTGACACCAGAAACAATCAAACTTGTTTACTGCAAAGTATTCATAGTTTTGTTTCTTAGATTACTTGTTGTAACTGAATAAGTTATAATTAAGTTATCTCATCCCAAACCTCTCTAACTGAAAATACACCCTTTCAGGCGTGATATTCAGGGGGAACTTAATCGAGCATAGTGTTGCTGATTAAAAGTACCAAGTTTGGTGGAGAACAAGGTTACGTTCTCTAGTTAGGTTGGAGACGAAGCAAGTGTGCTTTGGTTTCTGTTTGAATCGCTCTAGATAGGTGTTGTAAGGAACCTCAAACTTATCTTAGTGGATTCAGTCCTCGAAAGGACAAAGTCGATTAGTTGAGAGATTACACCACTCTCAGATACCACTATAAAAGTGTTTGTGTGATTTACTTACTGTACTTAGTTTTCAGCAAATCATATCAATCTGTACACAGTCACTCACATCACTTGCTGAAACTTTCATTTACTGAAAAAGCACTTATTGTATCAAAGACTTCCGCTCTCTGATTTTAAGTATCAACAAACCTAGTTACTGCAAAGTAACTTGCGCTTGCTGAGAAAGTTAAGTATGAGCAAACTCATTACTGAAAAGTAATAAGCACTTGCTGAGAAAGTTTTTAAACGACAAAAGTTTGAAAAGACTATTCACCCCCCCCCCCTCTCTAGTCTTTTCTTGTTGTTTAAAGGGACCAACAGTGACTTTACCAACACAACTATGAAGACTATGAGCAGTACTCTCCTTTGCTACACATGAGAGATGAATCCTTCACAGAAACACTTATCATCCCCATTTGTATGTAGCCATAATCCTGGATCGTGTCTTAGGTCAACTGCTTATTCAGAGCTGACATCGACGGGTCCACCAAGGATATGGGGAAACAAATGTGATGATAAAGTCTTGTAAGTCCAAAGGACGAGTAGCATCACTTCAACAACTTACCGGCTCCCATAGACACTTCGATGTAGAGTATACATCGATGGGAGTGTCCGTTGGGTACTTCCATTGTTCGGTAATCATCCTTCGAACAACTATGCGCAGTTATGGAACGTTTCTTGATTGTCCAACAATCCGTTCCGTGGCCGTGGGATCGGCTCACACTTGCTCCAACAAGTATAACCTCCACGCATACTAGTCTCGGCTGGTTCATTCAGACCCCTACATCCCAGATGAACCTCGACTAGGGATAGTTTGGGATAGATGATAACTCACATAGCTCCCACCATATGTGTGATCGGTCATCTATCCGAAGGGACATGTTTAATATCAATACAGACAGAAATAGAGATATGACATGCTGCATGCCTGGTGTAATATAAATATGAAAGCGATACTCAATAGTCAAACAACAAACATATATTGTATTACGTTGACCTGTGTAATAGTACATATATGCCCTCTATAAGGGCTACATGCCCTTAATAAGGACTGTCTCTAGGACATATACACTATCGGTCTATTTGTTTTCAAGAAGGTATAGTGGAACTGAACCAACACAGAGAAAAGAGAAACCAAGTACTTGATAGTACTATTATCAAAAGTTAAGGAACGAACAACTCTGTTTGTCATGTTCTCTATATATATAGAGGGTAATTAAAGAAGGGTGAATCTTCTACCTGTAGGTTACGGAAGAAAGAAAAGGTACTTTCTAACTGTAACGCCAGAGATTTTGTTTATGCTTGAATGTGTGTTATGTTTCTTAAGCTACAATTCCATGTCAGGTTACACCCAACAATGTGGACATTGCCAAGGTTTCTCCATCATACCACTTGTACTCTCCCTCAGAAGTCGAAGCAGTTATCACTCGCCTATGAGAACGAAACTTCCACCTATCTCAATGATTTTGAACTTAATGACATTTGTCTTCATTATGGTTGTTGCAGTCTAATCTTGGAAACTTTTTGTCTGTGAATGAAAGCTCAGCGATACGAATTAGCCTAGTTGGCAAGTTAAATTCTTGGGACTGAGTTCCCGGGTTCTTTTTCTCTAGAGTGAACTGATGATGTCGTTTTTCACCAATTAAATTTGTTTAAAAGCCTAAGAACACTTATCACTACACAAACTAGAGTGCAATGGCAAGTTGTCCCCGAGTGTCGTTCTCTCGGGACCTAACGTGGCTTTGCTTGAGGTTTTTGCTAGTAATTTTAGTCAACAAGTTCAAATGTTTACAGAATTGTTTTTCTTTGAACAAAGCAACGAGAAATCAGATTGCTGTAATCAAGTTTGGAAAACGGTTGGTGGTAGAAATCAAATACACATGCATGGGTTACGAATATGCTCACAAGTTCAGTGCGTAAAACCTTCGATCAAGTCTGCTAAGCAACTCGTCTAGGTAACTTTTAAGACACACATCATAAAAGACCACTATCAATACTTTAGAGGTGCTTGTCACTAACACCATTTATCTAGCATGCTGCAAATCTCTAACATACAATCCTATAGCTTTCATTGACCAAGAGTTTGTCACTATACTCAATTCGAATATATTTTATAGGCAACTAAGAATCATATGAAGGAATTTGCAGCAAGATTGAATCACAATCTCATGTAAGCATAAACATAACCCATAGCATGCATATTCTACATTCTACCACCAACACAAAAGATTTAGCTACTCATATTCATCAACATAGACATCAATTCATATGAATAATAATCAGAATACATCATATCAAACTACAAGACAAGAGAGTGATACAAGTTACCACCAAAGCTGTCACTAATCGGTGGAAAGCAAAGAAAACCTCTCCGTAGATGATTACAAAGGATGAATTCCAATCAAAATCTTGAATCCCAAGCTAAATACAATGTAATCTGAGTTTTCTCTGAGTTTTGGGGCTTAGGAGCTCTCCAAAACGAAGCTACCGTTCAAAAGATATTCAAAAAATGACTAAAGATCAGATCTAAGAAGGAAAATCCGAAAACGTAACCGCTGCCAAGCGGACCGCTTGGAGAAGCCAAGCGGAGCGCTTGGCAAGCGAAGCGCTTTGGCACTCCAAGCGCTTCGCTTGGCTTCTGTGCCAAAGCTCCTGGAAAATGAAGCGGAGCGCTTCACTATTCCAGACGCTTAGCTTGGCTCCTGGGCAGATTTTTGTCTTCAAACTCAATCTTTTTGCCCTCGCATGGCCCTCGGGTGCCTTGGACTCATCCTTCTCGATGCTTATTGATGCTCAAACACTTATGAACAAGCCACGGAGATTGGGGAACTTCAACGGGGCCATCATTTCCATCAAAATGGCTCGTTTTTTGCTCCAAAAACGCCGTTTCGTACCTAAGTGCCTGAAAATGCAGAAAACACAAAACATGACACTATTCTACAAAACTAACCAAAAAACAAGGCTAGAAGATAGCAAAAGAAGGTAAAAAAGACAAGATGAACGCGTCAAAAATACGTTCATCATGAACTCGTCCCGGTTTGAACAAGTTGGCATCAAAGTTTTATTGATGTAATACTGTTTACCTTGAAAACAATTTAAATTTGGCTCATGAAATGACTTTTATCCGTTGAAACATTAATTTTCGAAATTGATAAGATAATATTTTTAAATATCTATGCATAGCAGCAAAGGTTATTTCGAACATTGGACATGCATCAAACCACAAAACAATCAAAATCTGCGGATATTGAAAGCAGGAAATGATAAAATTTTACAACTTCAAGATACATTTAACAATAGAATTCCTATTGAAAATAATTGCTATAGAGAGTAACAGAGATTCTCTCTTTAGATACAGAATACTGTCTATAGTTATTAGGTAGCATAAATGTATTCTTCATCATCTGAATATGCATCATGATCTTCTTCATCATCATCTGAATATGCGTCATGAGCTTCCTCATCATTGGCAGCTTCTAATGCATATGGATCAACTAGTTCATCATCATCTGCATATGATTCTGGAGCTTCTTCATCATTGCCGTTCACATCAGCTTCTAACACATCTGCATATGATTCTGGAGCTTCTTCATCATTGCCGTTCACATCAGCTTCTAACACATATGGATCAACTACTTCATCATCATTTGCATACGCATCAACTTCCGCAACATCCTCGTATGGATCAACTACTTCACCATCATCTGCATACACATCAACTTCCTCAGCATCCTCATATGCATCGACTACTTCACCATCATCTGCCTACGCATCAACTTCCTCAGCATCCTCATATGCATCGAATACTTCACCGTCATCTGCATTGGCATCAGCTTCCTCAGCATCCTCATATGCATCGACTACTTCATCATCATCCGGATACGCATCTACTTCGTCATCCCTACGTGCATCAACTACTTCATCATCATCCGTGGACTCATCAACATCTTCATCATCCCCATATGCACCGACTGCTATATCATCATCAACTGCTTCAAAATCCCCATTCATATCGACTACTTCATCATATGCATACGCATCAACTTCCGCAACATTCTCGTATGGATCAACTACTTCACCAGCATCTGCATACGCATCAACTTCCTCAACATCCTCATATGCATCGACTACTTCATCATCATCCGGATGCGCATCTACTTCATCATTCCCACGTGCATCACTAGTTCATCATCATATGTGTACACATCAAGGTCTTCATCATCCCCATATGCATTGACTGCTATATCATCATCAACTTCTTCATCATCCCCATTCATATCGACTACTTCATCATCCACATATGCTTCGACTGCTTCATCATCATCCGTGTACTAATCAACTTCTTCATCATCCCCGTATGCTCCAAACAAAATTCGCTTGTCAGTGTCTTCTTTCGAGCAAGATGCATACTTATCATCATTATCAAAACTAGAATTATCAACCTGGTCAGCGCCTTCAATCTTGCAAGCTACTTCACTCTCATCATGGTTCTTTAAACCAAGAACAAATTCATGTTTAATAAATCATCAGCCCCACATCTTTCTTGTAGATCCCTCTCCAAACAAAGCCTGATAAAATCTTTTTCCACCTCGGATATCTCACTGGGTATTGTAGGTAATTCACCCATCCTTATCATATCAAAAACTTCCTTATCATTCAAATATTTATCCAACTGCCAAGCCTTTTTACCCATCAACATCTCAAGAACTACGCACCCGAGCGCCCATATATCTGAATGAGTCCCCTGCACCCCGTACTTGATTACCTTAGGAGCCATATAGTTAGTTGTACCTCTCAAACAGTGTTGCGAGTTCAACTTCCGCCTCTTCAACAACTCGCGTTCTTCAGATTCTACCTTCTGCAAAAATCAAAGATCTCCAATCTTGATAAAAAAACAGTCCTACCACCATCATTAGCCACAAGAAAAATATTCTCCGGTTCGAGATCACAGTGAGCATACCCCGAACGATGAATATGCTCCAAACCCTTGACAATAGACCACGTATACGACCTAACCTCACTCTCAAGCAAACCGCCGCCCGATTTACCGATCTTTTCACCCAAATTACCACCAGAAGCGTATTCCAAGAGAATATTGTAGGACATAATTTGTTCTCCACCAGTGATCTCTCTACCGAAGTACTTAAGAACATGGGGGCACGAATTTCCGATCTTCTCGAAAGTATTGAGCTCGTTTATAAACAAACAAGGGCAATGCACGGAGCAGGATTTGATAGCCATGAGAGAAGAATAGTCTTTGACGTAAATAGTCGATTTTCGAGTACCCAAAAACACGTAGGAGAGGTTGCCTCCTCCGATCATTGTACCGCAATAGCATGCTCGGCCTTCGTCGTACTCGTTGGCCATATATTCGCAACGCTGGTTGTTGATGAATGTGTATCTTACACTTTCATTTAGGTCTTTTTCACCTATTTTAGCTATCTTCTATGTTAATTTAGCTATATTTTAGTGCATTTTATTAGAATAGTGTCACGTTTCCCTTTAGTTTTTATTTTACAGGTTTTGGTTGAAAAACGAGGATTTCAGGGCAATTATATTGAAGTTGACAAGGAATTGGTGTTCCAGAAGCCTATTTGGAGTATCTGAAGGTTTCTGGATAGGGTTTGAAGTCTAGGGGTCGAATCGCCCGGGATGTGGGGCGAATCGCCCGACACCAGGAAACTCGCCCGGTGTGTGGGGCCCTTCGCCCCACACTATTTCGAACACTATATATAGTTGCTTAGTTTTTCTCCGAAATTCATACTTTTCCAGACCTATTCTCTCACCTTTCTCTGTAGTTTTAGGTAGGAACTTCCCAGAGCCTGTTTTGGGGGTTCATAGCTTAGGAGACACTTTTTCATAGCAGTTTGGAGCTTGTAAGATCGCGATTCTTCAGAGACTGACAACCTTCGGTAACATTGTATCTTACAGTTTTTCTACTTATTTTTATATATCTTTCAACATGTTTTCTTCTATGATTTCTGTTGATTGCATGACAAGTATGAGTATCCAAACTTATCGTTGGTGATAGTATGTGAATTCTTAGCGAAGGGTTGATGATTATGCTAATGGCTATATCGCGCATTATACTCCGTGTTATTGCTTTATTTCTTTGATCTAGCAGAATCTCTATCTTCGTATTGTTGAATAATTATTGCACACAATTGGACAATAGTCTTTAACCTATCAAAATCTATATCTTCGTATTGTTGAATAATTACGGAACACAATTGGACAATAGTGTTTGACCTATCAGAATCTATATCTTCGTAGTGTTTGATAATTACAACAGGACAATTCATTGATCAAAGATCTCCATGCAAAACCGAGGAATTTACGCATGATTATTAACCCGTTATGCTTTGAAGGACCATACTATCACCAATCTCCATTATCTGTTAGAAAAACCTTTGCTATACCGTCTGCTGTTTTTATATTCTTTAGTTAAATTAGATAAAGCAAGTTATAGTCCTTAGAGATCGACACTCGAGGTTATTCTACCGCTACACTACGGTTTTCGTTGTAGTTGTGAATTGCCTTTGGCTAAATAACAAATTTATTTGATACGTTCGGAGTACGACATCCGCGCGTTCACCAATACTCCTTTTTTCTATTTAATTTGTTTATATTTCCAGCATTCAATTCCTAATTCTAGTAGTTTTAGTTTTCCTTTTTAATCTCTCTCTGATACTGTTTTCCTAGTCTGTTACAGATAGTGTATGCCACATACACAATCTAGAGGAACACCGCTTGCTGATTCAATTGCTAAGATCGACAGAGGTTACCACCAAAGAAGGCGACTACTTCAAAGGCGTGAACTAGAGGAAATAGAGGATACCGATTTCTCTGAATCTCTACACAGTCTTTTCAAGGAAATCGACGGAATGGCAGAAGCTAGACCACTGAAAGCATGGGTTCAACCCTCCAAGGATCGTATGAGGGGACCGGCGATTGTTCTTTCGTCTGCAACTCGAGATCTGGAAATCAAGAACCACGTATTCCAACAACTTCCGAGGTTCTATGGCTTATCAAGGGAAGATGTGATGGGGTACGTGCACGATATCGATGATTTCGTCAACCAACTCCCACGACCCGGAGCTGAGATAACAACGAATGAGTTGAGGATGAAGGTTTTTGCTATGGGGCTTGGCGACAGAGCCAAATCATGGTTGAGTTCTCTACCAGCAGGCTCGTTGGACACTTGGGAGAAGGTTTTTTCAGCTTTCATGGAAAAATACTTCACTCACACCTTGACTACCGCGCTTAAGGCGCAAATCACTGGATTCAAGCAGGACTATGATGAGACGATCTACACCGCGTTTGAGAGATTCCAAGATCTCACGAACAAGTGCCCTCACCATGGTTTTGAGCTTTCTGACCTAGTCCAACACTTCTACGATGGACTAACCTTCGAGAACCAACAAGTGGTGGATTTCCAATGCCGAGGCAATATTTGGGAGGAAATCGCAGAAGCCGTCTGGGCAGTTTTCGAAAGGCTTGCTAAGGGTTCGCAGTTCAAGACCCAAGGGCTATGATTAGGAGACGTGGACCTGAAGCTCCACCGACTCAAGAAGCCCCTATGTATAGGGGGATTGGGGATCAATTCGAGTGCTTTACCAACGAATTGAAGCAAGTCCTCAAGAGCGCCACTGGAACAACTGTTTCGAACGAAGTATGCCGGATATGCAAGAACTATGGGCATGGGGCTCATATGTGTAGATCGGAGCTTGCGTATGATGATGGCAACTGGGCTCAAAGAGGCGAAGAGGAAGCCTTTGCTATGGATTTTGGTACTCAAGAAGCTAGCTACGGACAAGATGGGAGGAATCCTCGAGGTGGATTTTGGAGAAGAGGATTCCGAAACAATCAAGGATATGCACCGGCTAGCCAAACTTATGGCCCTAACCAAGACCGTAGTAGGCTAAACTATGGTAATGATCACTGCGAAAACCCCACTCCGAAAGAGCCACCGAAGTCGAAGTCGGCTCAACTGATGGAGAACTTGCAAAAAATGGTTGATCACACCCAAAGTTTTCTCAAACGTTATGAAGAAGATTCTGAGAAGACTAGAGCGAGACTTGATAGGTTGGAAGAGAGCACTAGGCTTGCCCATCAAAAGATGCAAGAGTTGATCGACCGAGGAGCAAGTAGGGAGCAAGGCAAGCTGCCTAGCAACACTGAGAAGTCGATGTCCATTACCTTGGTGGGTGATCTACCTGTTGAAATCACCATTAAGAAGGTTGCTAAGTGCGAGAGTTGCGAGGGGGAAGTGCCCCCACAGGGTAAGTGTTAGGAAACTTGTAATTTTGATGAGCAATTAACCATGCTAAATTAAGGAAAGTCCAGTAACTAGTACTCTTAAGGTCCATAGGAATTTAGAATTTTAAGGACATTGTAAAAGAGGAACGTTTGCTGAAGACTTAGATTAGGTATTAGTTAAGTTGGTTTTTACCGCGAATGATGTATTTTCTTTTCTGAAAAGAAAATAACTTATTGATGCTGAAGCTTATGATGTATCTTATTTTCTGAAAAGTGAATAACCTATTCAAGCATTTAGGAACCGCTCAGAATCTTGAAGACTTTTGAAGATCTGAAGACTTGAAGAATTCGAAGATCTGAAGACTAGAAGATTGCTGAAGACTGGCATCTACAAAGGCACGTGTTGCTCAGAAAGTGGAAAATTCAGCAACAGCATTGCATAAGTGAAAATCTGAAAGACAGAGTAGGTTATGCTTGATGAAACTGAGACTAACCACTTCCTGATGGAACATATGTGACCTCTTGCTGAAAGTACTTGAATTTGCGCTCCAATGTTACTGTTTGAATTCTATTCAAATATGCATTAAATCCAAAGCTTACACGCGAAGGACATGAAGACTAGAAGACAAAAAAAGACGCTGCTGAAAGTATAAAAGCAAGATAGTGACATGTTAAGGAACAAAAGCCTTAGGATTTGAAATTCAAACGGCTCTTTACTTGCACTATAAATAGAGGTCATCCGGCGAAGAGTTGAAGTGTGTCAACAACGTGATCAAACTCTCACTTGTGCTTAAAACTCACATACCTTCAAACTCTCTATAACTGCCATTGATCCATTCCAAGACTAAAAGCTTGAAAGAGCTACTTGTGAAGAAGTAGAACAAACTCGGCTAAGAAATTAGTTAAGTGTTCTTTCTTTCGAACAAGAACAAGTCTTGACACCAGAAACAATCAAACTTGTTTACTGCAAAGTATTCAAAGTTGTGTTTCTTAGATTACTTGTTGTAACTGAATAAGTTATAATTAAGTTATCTCACCCCAAAACTCTCTAACTGAAAATACACCCTTTCAGGCGTGATATTCAAGGGGAACTTAATCGAGCATAGTTTTGCTGATTAAAAGTGATAGTGTATATGTCCTAGAGACAGTCCTTACTAAGGGCATGGTGCCCTTATAGAGGACATATATGTACTATTACACTGGTCAACGTAATATAATATATGTTTGTTGCATTTTACTGATGAGTATCGCTTTCATATTTATATTACACCAGGCTGCAGCATGTCATATCTTTATTACTGTCTGTATTGATATTAAACATGTCCCCTCGGATAGATGACCGATCATACAGTTAGTGGGAGCTATGTGAGTTATCATCTATCCCAAACTCTCCCTAGTCGTGGTACATCTCGGATGTGGGGGTCTGAATGAACCTGACAAGACTAGTATGCGTGGAGGTTATACTTGTTGGAGCAAGTGTGAGCTGATCCCACGGCCACGAAACGGATTGTTGGACAATCGAGAAACGTTCCCATAACTGCGCATAGTTGTTCGAAGAAGCTTTATCGAACAATGGAAGTACCCACCGGACACTCCCATCGATGTATACTCTACACCGACGTGTCTATGGGAACCGGTGAGTTGTCGAAGTGATGCCATTCGTCCTTTGCACTTACAGGACTTTATCATCACATTTGTTGCCCCATATCCTTGGTGGACCCATCGATGTCAGCTCTGAATAAGCAGCTGACCTAAGACACGATCCAAGATTATGGCTAAATACAAATGGGGGTGATAAGTGATTCTGTGAAGGATTCATCTCTCAAGTGTAGCACAGGAGAGCACTGCTCATAGTCTGCATAGTTGTGTTGGTAAAGTCACTGGCCAGTGCAAATGATATATTATGATGGTCATAAGTATATCTTAACCAAACAACTCCCTGAGACGCCCGTGGATGTATTATTGGCATAGACACTTCATCGATCCTAGATACATTCGAGCAAGTCAGATGAAGGGACGTTACCATCGCCGCGTTGAGCGCAACAGGCTTCGCAACGAAAGGGTTAGCTTTGAGAAACCTCTCAAACGTCCTCACGTATTAATATTGCAAATGGAACCGTCTAGGAATTCCATGTTGCCTAGTCTAGGACTTGCTTAATACGGTGAGGCCCTATGGGTCACACTATGTGGTGATTCAGTCTATCAGAATATCCTTGAAGATGGAATCGCAATTAATTTGGAATTAATTGTGATTGATGGATTATAATTGATTTGGAATTAATTATAATATTTGGTGGCTCAATTAATGATTTAGAATTATTAATTGAATAGGCTAATTAATTGTATTTTATGTAAATACAATTAAAGATTATATTTTAGAAATATAATGGAGGTTTCGATAAGAAATGATATGTTAATTTAGAATTAACATATGCACTTGGGCAAAATCTACTTGGAGTTTGGATTGCCTTAGAAATATAAGTGGGTCCCAAAAGTGGGACCCACCTCCCGTAGGACAAGGCGCGCGCGCGCGCGTGGCCAGATAAGGGGAAGGAGTTCGACTCCTTCCTCTATTAGAAGTCCAAGGGATAAGTTAGATTTTCCTGATTGAGTTTTAATTTGATTGAGAATGAATCTAGACTTGATATTGGTTTCCTTGTGCGATAAGAATTAGATTCTTATTCCTTTACGAAGTCTAATTGCTTATGCTTTAGGCTTCTATAGACTACTATATATAGTAGACTATTAGAGAGAGTTTTACACACAGTTTTGAACACAGTTATTCTACCCAGTTTCTTAGAGAAAATAAAAACTCTCCCCTCCTCCCTTAGCCAACCCGCGCGCGCAACCACCACCCGGAGGAAATTGCCGCCTCGTCTTCTTGGTCACATAAAGAATATCCTAGCATTCTTCCGATAGGCTGTTCATCCGTGGATACCAAGGTTGAGGTTCTAGGAGCTGGAAACTAACTCTTACTGTCTTGCACATATACAGAGTATTGTAGATATCTTCGACTTCGACGAAGGAGAAGATACACCGGAATATTACGAAGACTTGGAAGCTGCTTTGGAAGTAAGGTTAGTCTTCTAATTGACGTGTTTATATATATACGACATATGCATAATCAATTAACCTGTATGTTAAGAAAATTTTTGAAATTCCGCTGCGTACCCTAGGGGTAACTCTGACCATATTTTCTTACAAAAAGTACCAAGTTTGGTGGAGAACAAGGTTACGTTCTCTAGATTAGGTTGGAGACAAAGCAAGTGTGCTTTGGTTTCTGTTGAATCGCTCTAGATAGGAGATTGTAAGGAACCTCAATCATATCTTAGTGGATTCAGTCCTAGAAAGGACGAAGTGGATTAGTTGAGAGATTACACCACTCTCAGATACCACTATAAAAGTGTTTGTGTGATTTACTTACTGTACTTAGTTTTCAGCAAATCATATCTGTCTGTACACAGTCACTCACATCACTTGCTGAAACCTTTACTTACTGAAAAAGCACTTATTGTATCAAAGACTTCTGCTCTCTGATTTTAAGTATCAGCAAACCAAGCTACTATAAAGTACCTTATGCTTGCTGAGAAAGTTAAGTATCAGCAAACTCATTACTGAAAAGTAATAAGCACTTGCTGAGAAAGTTTTAAACGACGAAAGTTTGAAAAGACTATTCACCCCCCCCCCTCTAGTCTTTTCTTGTTGTTTAAAGGGACCAACAAGTGGTATCAGAGTTGGAGGTTCTTTAACCTTCAGCATTGAACCTAGATCCCCTTAGGTGCTTTCCGTAAATCACTCTCACTTGATCAGTTTGGTAGTGCTTTGCTGACAGGATGTCTTTAGGAAATGCTCCCTTGCTGAAGCTGGAAAATTACGAGAAATGGCGAAACAACATGATGCTACATCTTGAGGCCATTAGTGATGAGATGGTTACCATCATTAATGATGGACCTATCAAGATCACTAAGTTTGAAAGGAGTTTTCCTCACAAGACCACTGAAGCTGGAAAGGAAACTATCCTAGGCGAACCATCAGATACGGTTGTGCCAAAACCAAGAGAGGAATGGACTTCTAACGAAGCTAAGAGATTCCGTCTTGATGGCCAAGCAAGAAATATCATCATTCGATCAACTCCGGATACCATACAGTGCAAACTGTGGGGTGCTAAGACTGCAAAGGAGGCTTGGAAAATGGTTCAAGATCTTTGTGCTGGATCTGACAAGACCAAGGAAAACAAACTTGAAGTACTTTAATTAAAGTTTCAAAACTTTAAGCAAGGTACAAACGAGTCACTGGAAGACTTGGATTTCACATTCACAACTCTTGTTAGTGAAATGGCAGCCTTGGGTGTTGGAAATCTTTACTCAGATTCTGAGAAAGTGAAAACTATCATCAGAAGTCTGAATCAAGAATGGATCCACACTCAGAACTTCTATTATAATCAAGGAATGCCAGATATTACACCAACAGAGTTGTTCTCTCATCTTGCTACTGTCAAATATGAGACAAAGCAAAGAGAAAGTGTATTTGCTGAAAAATCGCAAAACATTGCTCTTGTTGCAAAGCCATCATCTTCTGAAAAGAAGAATGAAAAAGAACCTACTGATGAAAACGCTTTGGTTGTCAAAAACATGAAGAAATTCATCAGCAAGGAACTTGAAAGGCGAAAAGCAAAAGAGAAGCTGAAAAAGCATCTTGGTAACAACTACCATAAGTACAAGAATGAGACTAGCTCGCTGAACAAGCAAGCTCAGCAAGCTACTTCATCAGAAGAACCAGCAGTTGGAAATGATCTATGTTTTTACTGCAAAAAGCCTGGACACTTCAAAACAAATTGCCCTTTGCTGAAAGGCAAATCTGCTGAAAACAAGAAGAAGTTCAAAAGAGCTTTTATTGCTGAAGAAAAGAAGAAGCTTCAAGCAAAAATCGATGCATTGTGCATTGATACTAGCTCCGAAGACAGTGAGGATGAAAGTTCAGACACCGACGATGAAGAAGCCACTCTAGACGTGGAGATTGGCAAAGAAGTTTGTGGAATAGCTATGGAAGCTTATCCAGATGTGTCAAACTACGAATTCTGCCTCATGGCCGGTCAGGTAAACAACCCTACCTCTGACTTAGACTCAGAAAGTGAAGACGAGATTGACCTTGACAAGATTCAAGGAGAAATCGAAAGATTTGAGAAAACTCTGAGCAAACAGCAAGAGAAACTACAATTTGCTGAAACTCTGACCAAGCAGACTACTGAAAAGTACGTCTTGCTGAAGGAAGAGACAGAAGAAAAGGATGCTGAAATAAGGCGTCTTAAGAAGTTGATTGCTAAGGCTGCAGAGAAAAATTCTCAAATGGCATTAGAATTGGAAGAATATCAGTCCTCAATTCTAAAGTTACTTGTTGAAATCCAAGAGATGAAAAAGATGAAAATAAATTTCAAATCCTATGTGCACGCAAGTAATACGCTGACTGATCTAAACTCTTATTTGAGAGATCCATCTCAGAAAGAAGGTTTAGGAGCAACGTACGAAGATGATAACGTAGAAATCTTGAGTAAAGATAAATCACCAATTTCCTTTGTACGTGCTACTGATAGTGGTCTACCAGAACTCTATCAGATTGGTATATCTAAGGTTGCAGAAACATTCAATCAAGTACCTATGACCATAAAGCCCGCTGTTGCTACTCAAAGTAACAAGACTTTAAAAGCAAAACAGGTTGCTGATGAACGCGGATTTGTCGGCTCCGAATTCAGCAAATAATATTTGTTATTTAGCCAAAGGAAATCCACAACTACAACGAAAACCGTAGTGTAGCAGTAGAATGACTCGAGTGTCGTTCTCTCAGGACTATAACTAGCTTTATCAAATCTAATTTAGAATATAAAAAAAGCAAACAGATAGCAAAGGGGTTTCTAGCAGATAATGGAGATTGGTGATAGTATGATCCTTCAAAGCATAACGGGTCGATAATCATACATAAATTCCTCGGTCTTGCATGGAGATCTTTGAATCAATCTAGTGTCCTGTTGCAATTATTAAGCACTACGAAGATAATGGGTCTGACAAGTCAATCACTATTGTCCAGTTGTGTTCCGTAATTATTCAACACTACGAAGATAAACTCGCGAACAGGTCGACGAGGGTCCAATTGTGCATAATACTTAATACAACATACGAGAATTTAGGTTGTGCCTGATCAACGAAATAAAGCAATGACACGGAGTATAATGCGCGATATAGCCATTAGCATGATTATCTTCCCTTCGCTAAGAATTCACATACTACCACCAACGATAAGTTTAGCTAGTCATAATAGGCATGCAATCAACAGAAATCATAGAAGAAAACATATTGAAAGAGATAATAAAATAAGTAGAATAAACTGTAAGATACAAAGTTACCGAAGGTTGTCAATCTCCGGAGAATTGCGATCCTACGAGCTCCAACCTGCTATGAAAAAGAGTCCCCTAAGCTACGGACCCCCAGAACAGGCTCTGGGAAGTCCCTACCTCAAACTACAGAGAGAGGTGAGAAAGTAGGTCTGGAAAAGTATGATTTTCGGAGAAAACTGAGGAACTATATATAGGCTTCGAATTATTGTGGGGCGGTTCGCCCCACACACCGGGCGGTTCGCTCGGTGTGGGGCTGTTCGTCCCACGTCTGGGGCGGTTCGCCCCAGAGAATTTCTCTCGGAATTCAGCGTTTTCGACGCGTTTTTGGATTTCTTCCCCTTTTCGGACTCGGTTTCTGACTTCTAGTGGCCTTCTAACCTCCAGATTCGACCCCTAGACTCCAAATCCTATCCGGAAACCTTCAGATACTCCAAATAGGCTTCTGGAACACCAATTCCTTGTCAACTTCAATATAATTGCCCGGAAATCCTCGAATTTCAACCAAAACCTGTAAAATAAAATCTAAAGGGAAACGTGATACTATTCTAATAAAATGCACTAAAATATAGCTAAATTAACATAGAGGATAGCTAGAATAGGTGAAAAAGACTCGAATGAAAGTGTAAAATACACATTCATCAGTTGCTGAGAAGCAAACTGGAAAGAAAAAGGATGTTGGGAAGCATCCCGCCAAACAAGTTGCTGAAAAGCAAGTTGTTCAGAAGTCATTTGCTGACAAACCTGAATCAAGTAAGGTTGCTGAAGCTAAAGCTCAGCATTCTCCGAAAAGTGGACTCGGTTTCAAAACCAAGCAAAGTCAACCCTTTCATGAGTATAAGCAAAGTCAGCAAAGATACTTCAAAGAGATGAAGAAACTCAAGCCTAAGAATTCTGAAAAAGAATCTTAATGCTAGGGCTAGAAGGAACCTTGCTAGAAAAGAACTTACTGAAAAGTATGTTCAGCAAAAAGGTCAACCGAGCAAGACACCACATCAGAAAGTGGATTTGACCAGCACGAGTCAAAAGTCTTTCAGCTCAAAACCTCCTAGTTCCTCAGCAAGTAGAAAACAAGTCAAAGTTGAAAAACCTAAGACTTGGGTTTCCACTGGACGCATTCTTGAACATGTTAATGGACATCCATCATTGGATAATTAACTTGTTTGCTCTTGATTGTGCAGACTTCAGCCACGGAGACATACGATGCAATCTGGCACTTTGATAGTGGTTGTGGAAAGCACATGATGGGCAACAAGAATAACCTTATAAACTATAGACGGTGGTCTAAAGGTCCAACAATAAGGTTTGCTGGTGGAGGCTCCGGTTCTACAAAAGGCTATGGTGATGTGAAGTTAGGATGCATAACCATTACTGGAGTTCTTTATGTCAAAAATCTTAAGTTTAACCTTTTCAGCATGAGTCAGTTTGCTGACAAAGGATACTTCATCGAAATTAAAAGTGATGAATGTAAACTTGTAGATTTCGAGACTAAAAAGGTAATAATGATTGCAAGAAGATCAGGAGGCTTGTACACCGTTGATTGGTCTTCAGCAATTGTTGAAAAATGCCTTGTCTCAGATCATGATTGCCTTGCTGAAAAAGCATTGTTATGGCATAAACGAACAAGTCATCTAAACTTCAAGTCGCTGAATAAGTTGTCTAAAAAGGCACTTGTAGTTGGATTACCTAGGGTTACTTTTAAGAAGGATTGTGTTTGCAATGCATGTCAGCAAGGAAAGCAAACCAAATCTTCTTTCAAGAACAAGGCAGTACCGTCAACTACAAAACCTTTACAACTCTTGCACATGGACTTGTTTGAATCTTCTTCAACAAGCTATGCTGGTAAGAAGTATGGTCTAGTCGTGGTAGATGACTATTCAAGATTCACTTGGGTAGTATTCATCAAACACAAATCTGAAACCAAGACTGAAATACCCAACTTGCTGAATAAGCTTGAAGTCATGAAAAATGACAAGGTAAAAGTCATAAGGACAGACCATGGTACTGAGTTTGTAAACCATTACATAACTGATTATTGTACCTCAAAAGGTATACAACATCAGTTATCCTCAGTAAGAACACCTCAACAAAACCGTGTTGCTGAACGGAAGAATCGTACCCTGAAAGAAGTCGCAAGAACAATGCTTGCTGACACTGAAATAAGTGAAGCTTATTGGGTTGAAGCGATTAATACCGCCTGTTATACTCAAAACAGATGTTTGATTACTAAGGAATACAACAAAACTCCTTATGAATTGTTTGTTGGAAGACCTCCTAACATCACTCATCTAAGAATATTTGGTTGCAAGTGTTTTGTTCTTAACAATGGTAGAGAATACCTAAGAACATTTCAACCAAAGGCAGACGAAGCGATATTTCTTGGCTACTCCTTGCATAGTAAAGCTTATAGAGTTTATAACAAAAAGGCACAAAAGATTGAAGAATCAGTGCATGATGTATTCTACGAAAAGTCACAAGGTGTGCCTGCTGAAGAAGAAATATCAGAATGTATGAAAAAGCTAATCATACATGAGCAAAGAACTGAATCTGATGCTAGGCAAATCAAGTCGATTGAACTAAATGATGATTCTGACAATGACTCTCCTCCCCCGAGTCATGACAAGATAAATATAGTTCACGACAAAGAATTTCCAGCAAAAGACGCGGTTGCTCCGGAAGTTGCTGAAATTACGCAATCTCCAGTGCCTGCTGATGAAATACCTCAATCTAGCAATGCTGAACAAGCAGTTGCTGATGAACAAATCTCAGCAGAGACACAAATTCCCAGTAGTACTGAACAGGTACATACTGAAGAGTCACATGCTGATGAGCAAACATATCCTGATCCAACAAACAAAAAACCTGTTAATAAATGGATTAGAGATCATCCCTCTACGGATATGATTGGCGACATTAATAAACGCCAAGTGACAAGATCCAAAGCTACTCATGGACTTGCTGAAGAAGCAACTGTCGTAGAAGTAGAATCATTGTTCTCTTGCTTTGTGTCAGAAATTGAACCTAAAACCATAGAAGAAGCTTTGAAGCATTCTGAATGGATAAAGGCAATGCAAGAAGAACTGGATCAATATGAAAGAACAAAGTCTGGAAACTTGTGCCACTTGCTGAACACAAGAAAGCTATTGGTACAAAGTGGGTGTTCAGAAACAAGCTGAGCGAGTTTGGTGAAGTAACAAGAAATAAAGCACGTTTAGTTGCTCAAGGTTACTGTCAGACTGAAGGATTGGACTATGATGAGTCTTATGCACCAGTTGCAAGATTGGATGCAATTAGGCTTTTCTTTGCCTTTGCTGCTCACAATGACTTCATTGTTTACCAAATGGATGTTAAAAGTGCATTTTAAATGGTGAACTTGCTGAAGAAGTCTACCTAGAACAACCCCCTGGCTTTGAACTTCCCTCAGAAATCAAGATGGTATACAAGCTTCAGAAAGTTGTATATGGTCTAAAGCAAGCACCAAGAGCATGGTATGATACCTTGGCTAAGTTCTTGCTGGAAAATGGTTTCAAGAAAGGTGAAGTTTACAAAACCTTATTTACCATGAACCATGATGGTAAAATACTCTTAGTTCAAATTTATGTGGATGACATAATTTTTGGATCTAAGGACAAGCAACTTTGTGATGATTTTGCCAAACTCATGACAAATAAGTTTGAAATGAGTATGATGGGAAAACTGAATTACTTCCTAGGATTGCAAGTCAAGCACTCAAAGATGGAATATTCATAAATCAAACAAAGTATGCGAAAGAAATGCTCATAAAGTTTAGGATCAAAGAGGATGAGAAACCTGAAAAGATCCCTATGAGTGTTGGTACCAAATTGGGCTATAATAAAGAGGACAAAAGTGTTGAAGAACACAAGTATAGGAAGCTCATTGGTTCCTTGTTGTATCTAACAACAAGTAGACCTGACATTCAGTATGCTGTTTGTGTGTGAGTGCAAGATTCCAATCTGATCCAAGAGAATCACACTACAAAAAGGCAATCAAGATACTGAAATATGTTAAAGGTACATTCAATGTTGGATTATGGTATCCTAAAGATTCTGGACTTGAATTGGTTGGTTATTCTGATGCTGATCATGGAGGATCAACTCTTGATAGAAAAAGTACCTCTGGAACTTGTCAGTTTTGGGTACTAGATTAATATCATGGTTCATCAAGAAGCAAACTTGTGTTGCCAATTCATCTACTGAATCATAATACATTGCAGCTGGTTGTTGCACAGCTCAAATCCTATGGATTCAGCAACAATTAAGAGATTATGGTATTTCTGCAAAGAAAACACCAATCTTTTGTGATAATACAAGTGCTATTACAATTACGCAAAATCCTAAGTTTCACTCTAGGACCAAGCACATTGATATTAGACATCATTTCATTAGAGATCATGTGGAAAAAGGTGATATTGAGGTTGTGAAAGTAGGCACTGATGATCAGCTTGCTGACATCTTTACCAAGCCCCTACCGGATAATAGGTTCGCAATGCTAAGGTATAACCTTGGATTGATTGAACTACCTCAATAAAGGATACACTTGGCAGAATGCTGAAACAGGTATTCAGCAAGCCAAAGTATTCCTGTTTAAAAGACCAGTCACTGATTTCTTCTAAGAAATGATAAGTCACTACATGATTGCTGAAACAGGCATTCAGCAAGTAATTCCTTCAAAACGGGTATTTGTTAGGAAACTTGATCACTTGCTGAGACAGGCACTCAGTAAGAGAAAGAACTTAAGGATTGCTGAGACGGCACTCAGACAATCAAAAGATACTGAAACAGGTATTCAAGTATCAAAGGAATTTTCTGAGACGGGAACTCAGAAAAAGAGCAAAGCTCATCTCTCAGATTTTACCAAAGGATATCTCAAGTACAAAAGAATTTACTGATACGGGAAAGAAATATCTTTTAAACTTAAGAAATATGAGATATCTAAGTAAGGGGGAACTTTCAGCAAGTATCTAGGTTGTTAATTCAAACTCGCTGAAAAGATTCTTGTCTATTTCAGCAAGCAATCTATTCCCTTAAACTCTCGGTAAAATCAATTTGTGACGTTAAACTGGCACAGATAAACTCGCAATAATCATGACATGAAATTCAATCGTGGCCATTGATTAAAAGGAGTTACTTATCTAACGGCTAACAAAACAAAGAGAGAGAGTGCTCTGACGGTTTTAGTTAGTGGGCCACTACGCATTCAATGCAAAGGCTCCACTAACTCCAGTGTTTCTCTGTTTTACCCTTGCTGAGAGCTCAAATCGATTGAGTTTCTCACACACCAGAGACACTATATAAAGAAGGAGTTAGAGAAATGACAAAATTCTTTAACTCACATTTCCTTTCTCTGCAAATTTAGCCTGATCTACTGTACCTCCGGTCAAAAAGCAAACTATCTTTTTCGTACACATTTTCTTCTCTATAAAAGAAATGGATCCCAAGAGACAGTCATCTAAGTCCTCAAAGTCATCAAAGGTTGACAGTGCTGAAACACGCACTTGCTGCTCCGGTGACTACTCCGGCTACAACCACAACGAAAGTTGTGTTGAAAAACGACCGACATCACTGAAAACCTATGCCTCCGTCATATCTTGACACTGCAAAGTGTGAGATGTTGATGCAATGGGGAGGGTTGCAAA
>CM051456.1:47534289-47620413 GCA_028274465.1 Plantago ovata | reverse complement strand
CGGAGTCTAGAGTCTTACTAACATAATAAATCACACGATACTGCTTATCAACTTTTGGCATAAAACAGCACCCATAGCAAAATTCGAAGCATCACACATAATTTCGAAAGGAAGATTCCAGTCAGGCGGCACAACTATGGGGGCAGAAACAAGCTTTTCCTTAAGGGTATTAAAAGCTACTAGGCATTCATTAGAGAAATGGAAAACCACATCTTTAGCAAGCAAGCTACTTAGAGGTTTAGCAATTTTCGAAAAATCCTTAATAAACCTCCTATGAAAACCTACATGGCCAAGAAAAGACTGCAATTCTTTCACACAAGTAGGTGGGGGAAGTTTTTCAATAATTTCAATCTTAGCCTTGTCTACCTCAATACCCCTTTCAGAAACTACATGTCCTAGAACAATGCCCTCTCTAACCATATAATGACTCTTTTCCCAGCTTAAGGTCAAGTTGCATTCGATGCATCTTTTCAAAACTAGATCTAGTCTTTGCAAGCATTCATCAAATGAATCACCAAAAAGGGAAAAATCATCCATGAAAACTTCAACAAATTTAGTTACCATGTCAGAGAAAACAGAAAGCATGCACCTTTGAAAAGTGGCGGGGGCATTGCATAATCCAAATGGCATCCTCCTATAGGCAAATGTTCCGAATGGGCAAGTGAATGTCGTCTTTTCCTGATCCTCCGGTGTAATCGGAATTTGGTAGTAACCTGATAAACCATCAAGAAAACAATAGAACTTCCGCCCCGCAAGGCGGTTTAGCATGTCATCTATAAATGGTAAAGGGAAGTGGTCTTTTTTAGTGGCGGCATTTAATCTCCTGTAGTCAATGCACATCCGCCATCCAGTGGTCTTCCTAACCGGTACCAATTCTCCCTTCTCGTTTTCTTCCCCCGTGACTCCCGATTTCTTAGGAACTACATGTACCGGGCTCACCCATCGACTATCTGGAATGGGGTAAATCATATCAGCGTCTAGCAACTTGATCACTTCCTTTTTTACCACCTCTTGCATTGCTGGATTTATCCTTCGCTGAGGTTGCCTAACGGGTTTGGCATCTTGTTCTAGAGTGATGTTGTGCACGCATCTTGTAGGGCTAATTCCTTTGATATCACTGATCCCCCATCCTATAGCTGTGGAGTTTTCCTTCAATACTTCAATCAGCTTACTTTCTTCATTGTTGGAGAGATGTGAGGAGACGATCACAGGCTTTTTCTGATTTTCTCCCAGATATACGTAGTTGAGGTGCGCAGGGAGCGGTTTCAATTCTAAGCTAGGTTCTTCAGGAAACCCACTTTCTTCTTCTTCTTCATCTAAAGGTTCAAGTACCTCTTCTCCTTCGGGAAGTTCTGGGGTGCTATCCATTATTTCGACTAGTTCCCTTGCCTCTTTGGTCATGCAGCACGTCTCAGCTTGCATTGTTAGTGCTTCCTCAAGTGGCTCGTGATTTCCAAGGCTATGATGAAATTCGGGAATTACGGATTCGTACCAATCGACAAATTTTAACTCTTCCGCAACTTCCTTATCTCTGATGCTACATCCTACCAACTCAATCTTTTCGCCCATTACCCCCATGGTTATCTTCTTGCCCTTAAGTTCAAGGCATGTGTTGGTAGTTGCCATGAATGGTCTCCCAAGTAGTACTACGTGCTCACGGATATGGCTCTTTCCTTCGTCCGCGGACTTCATTACTACAAAATCAGCTGGGATTATCAATTTGTCCACTTTCACAAGGATATCTTCTATGATCCCGACTGGCCTCTTCACACTTTGGTCTGCCATTTGGACCACCATATTGATGAACGAGATTGTCAGACTCGAACAATCAAATAAATTTGTATTAGCCAAAGGCAATCCACAACTACAACGAAAACCGTAGTGTAGTAGTAGAATGACTCGAGTGTCGTTCTCTCAGGACTATACTAGCTTTATCAAATCTAATTAAGAATATAAAACAGCAGATAGAAAGCAATAGGGGGTTTTCAAGCAGATAATGGAGATTGGTGATAGTATGGTCCTTCTTAACATAATGGGTCGATAATCATGCATAAATTCCTCGGTCTTGCATAGAGATCTTTGAATCAATCTTGTGTCCTTGTTGCAAGTATTAAGCACTACGAAGATAATATGGGTCTGACTCATCAACAACTAACGTCCTATTGTGTTCCGTAATTATTCAACACTACGAAGATATTTTGGTCTGATTGGTCGACAAGTGTCCAAGTGTGCATAATGATCAATACAACATACGAGAATTTTGGTGTTCAACTGATCAACGAAATAAAGCAATGACACGGAGTATAATGCGCGATATAGCCATTAGCATGATTATTTTCCCTCGCTAAGAATTCACATACTACCACCAACGATAAATTTAGCTACTCATAGGCCTGCAATCAATAGCAATCATAGAAGAAAACATATTGAAAGAATATAAAATAAGTAGATAAAAGTTGTAAGATACAAAGTTACCGAAGGTTGTCAATCTCCGGATGATTGCGATCCTACGCGCTCCAATCTGCTATGAAAAAGTATCCCCTAAGCTACGGAACTCCCAGGACAGGCCCCGGGAAGTTCCTACCTAAAACTATAGAGAGAGGTGAGAAAGTAGGCTTGGAAAGATATGATTTTCGGAGAGAAAACTCGCAACTATATATAGGCCCTAAATATCTCTGGGGCGGTTCGCCCCACCGCCCCAGGATTCCGGCGGTTCGCCCAACAGTGTAAACGCGGAATTTCCGCGTTTTCGACGCGGTTTTGGATTTTTTCGCCTTTTCGGACTCGGTTTCAGACTTCTAATGGCCTTCTAACGTCCAGATTCGACCCCTAGACTCCAAATCCTATCCAGAAACCTTCAGATACTCCAAATAGGCTTCTGGAACACCAATTCCTTGTAGACTTCAATATAATTGCCCGTAAATCTCCGAATTTCAACCAAAACCTGTAAAATAAAATCTAAAGGGAAACGTGACACTATTCTAATAAAATGTACTAAAATATAGCTAAATTAACATAGAGGATAGCTAAAATAGGTGAAAAAGACTCGAATGAAAGTGTAAAATACACATTCATCAAACTCCCCAAACCGAACCTTTGCTTGTCCTCAAGCAACTAAGATAGACTCTAATACAAAAAACATGCAAGACTCAAAAATGGAGTTTCATGCCAAATAAAATGAGCTAAATTACTGAATCTATCAAATAATATATGAAATAAAAACTATATAAATCAAAGCATGAATATAGGTTGAAGAATACCTCGATTGACTTATACACATCCACATAAGCACTTATGTCAAGACAAGATAGTCACTCGTAACATTCTCTACCTGGACCTAGTCAGTGACGACGTAATGATGCATACTAAGATACGAATGGTTGCCCCGTGCCTATGAAACTGAGGACTTACTGCTGTTCCACCATGTTAAGTCTTTTTCGAACCAGTACTGGCTCTCATCAAACGAAGGAGGGTTCCCTATAAAAGATAACTCTCCCCTATTCTACCCATCTCTCAAGTAAAGTCTTAAGCTATTCACCACTTCCTGAATGGCAGGACGAGGGTGGTCTAGAACAGATGACATTTAAGACAAAAAAGATAAAAAAAAATAGAAAAACACGATTACGAACAATACGAAAAATGGAAAAGACTCAAAACTTTGCTACACTGCTATTTGGCTTTATTTTTTGGACCCTTCTTTGCTTTTTTGGGGTCTTCTTTTTTTTTTTCTTTTTTTTTCTTTCCATATTCTTTTTTTTCTTTTTCTGGAATTTTTCCTTCTTTTTTTTCGATTTTTTTCTAGCCAGCAGTAGCATAACAAAAAGAGAAACAAAATGACTCACACGACTTCCCCAAACCTATTCGAAAGAATAGGTTGGAGTACAAAATTCACGAAAAAGGAAAAATAAACTCACGATATGAAAAATTAAAAACAGAAACAAGTCTATGATGTTGTAACCCCCTCCCCAAACCTATTCGGAAGAATAGGTTATAAACAAAGGATCACACAACCTCACACTACCTCCTTCCTAGGCATTTAGCAATCTCAAAGCATGGTGAAGACTTGTTGCCTCTTAGGTACATAATTACTCGGGAAAACAACCATAAGACCCTAAAATGCATCATCCTATTATAAAGGCCTTCCTGAACCGCAGTAGAGAAAACACCACTAAGTGATGTCGAGACTACCATGCTTAACTAAGTGCAATACATAAATGTGACAAGCCAAGCGAGAAAAACCTCAAACAAATTCATAGAGATGAAACATACGATTAATGGCATAGTTGGTTGATCTACCCAATAAAAAAGTTCAAAAAATTCGGCAATAAAACTCCATATAAAACATGAAAGACTATCCTAGGAAAGCAGCAAACGTGCAAATGCAAATGATAAAGTATGCGAGGTACTATACTCATCCTACCAATGCCAGCTCCAAACTAACAACATCAGGTCACTTAAATCCCATCCCCCCTCATGAAATTAACGCTAGTCCCTAGCAGTAAGAAAATGAGGAAATAAGATGTGATACTAGATGTTACCCCATGGTTTGGCCTCGGTCGGCTGAGTATGCTGCTTGTGATTTATTGGGCCTCTTCTGTGAGCTTTATAGTGTGACATCAGGTCTTCTGGTAGGTGCGGTAGTTCCGTTTTTAGGCCGGTCAGGAACAACTCCTCTATCAGAGTCATCATTGCCCATATGGCCTTCATCGTCACTACTGTCACCATCATCATTGCCAGTAGAGTTGCAGTGGCAGGTAGAACTCTCAAGATTAGCCGCCGCTGTTATGGAATTCTCCATCCTGTAGCCCTTCAATAGGATGTGAACTGTTGAAGGGGAAAGGGCAGTGGTATCAGGACCTCCCCCTCCAACGTTTTACACCACGAGAAGGTTACAGTAAGCTGCTCGGATACTCAGAAGTCTTCTACCTTTTTCTCCAATTTCGACCACATTCTCCACTGTTGCTCCGACCAATGTCTATATGATGCTCACTTTAGAGGCAGGCAAAGGGCGCCCCAACGAGGGACTGTGTACCCATGTCATTATGTTTTGGAACCAAGCTAGCGCTTCGGAACCTTCTAGCAACTGCGAACTCAAGATCAAATCCGTCGCTGCGAGAATGTCCCGGTGTCTTCCAGTTCACACGAACTTTGCAGTCCTCGTGATGGAGTGATGATGTAATAACGGTTTCTGTCCCTTCGGTGGTGCATGAATAGGCATAGGAGTCCTTACTCCAGGTGTATTCTAGCTCCTCCTCTTGGATAATCCACGACGTTGTTGCAAAACCCCTTGGCTCGAACGCACATCTAGCGAGATCACCTTCCTTGACATGGTTCTTCACAGCAATCATACGGGAATGCTCCCTTCCCTTGGTATGGTACCTACAAACAGCAATTAGCACCTCGTACGACACAAAACAGACTCAAATATATGCTAGTGTAAAAGCGAAAAATTCGAGTGATAAAATCAACAATCAAGCTCCCCAAACCGTAATGTCTAGCCTAGTTTCTTCATCATGCAACACACCAATGTAACTACTACATGCAATACATCACATCATGCTTTCACTAGACAACCAATATCCTTGATAACAAGGCTCAATTCATACCATAGCAGTGCAAAAATTCTACCAACAAAAATCCTCATACTCAACAATTAAGCATTCTAATGTCAAATCCACCATCATTACTTCAATAAACACAATCATATGCAATAAATCAAAGATAAAGACATATTGCAGAACAAGATATATCATCTAGTAGCAAAATACCCATATCAACAATCCAAGCAAAATTGAGCATGCAATTGATAGTAAATAACATGTCTAATCATACAAACAACATACCCATGCATCAAATAAGCATAATTGAAGCTCAAATTAAAAAACCCCCAAATTCGAAAATTAGGGTTCTAAGCATGATACCTCAGATCTGCAAATCTAACGAGTTAGGATGAAATCTGTTCGGGTAGGATGATAGATCATGTAATAGGCTTCGAATTAAGCTAAAGAACACTCAATTTGGTCAAGAAATGAAGAAGTTATGAAGATTTAGAAGCAAAATCGCACTTTTCGGGTTTTTTTGGAGTATGGATGAAGAAGAATGAAGAAAATAGGGTTTTGGGGTTGAAATCCGCGTTTTTTAAGATCTGGGACCGTGGGGAGGTTCGCCCCACCACGGGGCGGTTCGCCCGGTGCTCCCCAATACGGGGAGACGGGTCTTGATGTCAGAAAATGCGGTTTAAATCCCGAAACTAATTTTTTTCAAAAAACCACTCGAAAATTCTCACTCAAACAAAAGCATAAACGACACAGATATGAACAAATTCGCATATGAGAAGCAAATAGTTCAAGAATGAATGCATGCAGAAAAGCAGTAAAAAAAGCGATAAAAATTCCGGGTTGCCTCCCGGATAGCGTCATTGTTTAAAGTCTTTGACTCGACTCATGTCTGCGCCTATCTTTTCTTTTTGCGGGTACTATCCTTCCCCTTCATTGATCTCCTTTCCATGCCACGAACCTGTGAATAAGAAAGAATATAGGTTGCAAGACCACAGTAGTGAGTAGTGATATCAGGCGGTTCAGGTGGATCTGGTATGGCTTGCAACACGTGTTGCTTGCCATTCACTTCGATGGTGCAAGTTCTTTGGTAGATATCCATCACCGAGCGTAGTTTAGTCAAGAATGTTTGCCCTAAGAGTATGACATCCCCCGTTCCAGGTGCAGACGCCGGCATAACTACAAAGTTGGTGTATACAGATGCTTCACCAATCTTGACCAACACATTTTTCACAACGCCCTCGGGTCTCATAAATGATCCATCCGCCAGTTGCACAATAGCCCTTTGCTCAGATAGTTTTCCGATGTTGCTTTTTTCAAACACATTCAAAGGAATTATGTTTGAGTAGTATCCCGTATCTAGTGTGGCACGGACATCTTCAAGCTCACCAATCCCTACTTTAACATCGAAACTTTTTGGAGTGGTTCGGGATCCTCTTGCTCCTCATCTCTTGTGTCAGAACCGAGGTCCTTCTCTTCTTCCTCAGCCTGTAGAAGTTCTTCCTTCATGCAACACTCGCACCTAACAACCTTCTTGATGGTGATTCAGTCAGGTACATCACCAGCCAACGTAATGGCATTTGTCTTCACAGTGCTGCTAGGTAGTTTCCGGTCGATCAACTCTTGCATCTTTTGATGGGCAAGCCTAGTGCTTTCTTCCAACTTATCAAGCCTTGCCCTAGTTTTCTCGGAATCTTCTTCATAACGTTTGAGAAAACTTTGTGTGTGATCAACCATCTTCTGCAAGTTCTCCATCAGTAGAGCTGTCTTCGACTTCGGTGGCTCTTTCGGAGCGGGGTTTTCGCAGTGATCATTACCATAGTTCAGCCTACTACGGTCTTGGTTAGGTCCATAAGTTTGGTTAGCCGGTGCATATCCTTGATTGTTACGGTATCCTCTTCTCAAGAATCCACCTCGAGGATTCCTACCGTCTTGTCCGTAGCTAACTTCTTGAGTACCAAACTCCGTAGCAAAGGCTTCTTCTTCGCCTCCTCGAGCCCAGTAGCCATCATCGTATGCCAGTTCCGATCTACACATATGAGCCCCATGCCCAGAGTTATTGCATATTCGGCATACTTCGTTCGAAACAGTTGTTCCGGTGGCGCTCTTGAGGACTTGCTTCAATTCGTTGGTAAAGCACTCGAATTGATCCCCATTCCCCCTGTACATAGGGGCTTCTTGAGTCGGTGGAGCTTCAGGTCCACGCCTCCTAACCATTGCTCTTGGGTCCTTGAACTGCGAACCCTTAGCAAGCCTTTCGAAAACTGCCCAGACGGCTTCTGCGGTTTCCTCCCAAATATTGCCTCGGCATTGGAAATCCACCACTTGTTGGTTCTCGAAGGTTAGTCCATTGTAGAAGTGTTGGACTAGGTCGGAAAGTTCAAAACCATGGTGAGGGCACTTGTTCGTGAGATCTTGGAACCTCTCGAACGCGGTGTAGATGGTCTCATCATAGTCCTGCTTGAATCCAGTGATCTGCGCCTTAAGCGCGGTAGTCAGAGTGTGTGGGAAGTATTTCTCCATGAAAGCTGAAAAAACCTTTTCCCAAGTGTCCAGCGAGCCTGCTGGAAGAGAGCTCAGCCATGACTTGGCTCTGTCGTCAAGTCCCATTGCAAAAACCTTCATCCTTAACTCATCCGTTGTTATGTCAGCTCCGGGTCGTGGGAGTTGGTTGACGAAATCATCGATATGGTGCAAGTACCCCATCACATCTTCCCTTGATAAGCCATAGAACCTCGGAAGTTGTTGGAATGCGTGGTTCTTGATCTCCAGATCTCGGGTTGCAGACGAAAGAACTATTGCTGGTCCCCTCATACGATCTTTGGTGGGTTGTACCCATGCCTTCAGTGGTCTAGCTTCTGCCATTCCGTCGATTTCCTTGAATAGACTAATTAGAGATTCAGAGAAACCGGTTTCCTCTATTTCCTCTAGTGCGCGCCTTTCAAGTAGTCGCCTTCTTTGGTGGTAGACTCTATCGATCTCAGCAATTGAATTAGCAAGCGGTGTTCCTGCAGAACGTGTATGCGGCATACACTATCTGTGACAGACTAGGAAAGGTGATTAGAAACAAATAGGAAAGCAGAGAGAGATTAAAAAGGAAAACTAAAACTAAAAGAATTAGGAATCTAAAGCTGTAAATATAAACAAATTAAACAGAAAAAAGGAGTATAGTCCCCGGCAACGGCGCCAATTTGATGAACGAGATTGTCAGACTCGAACAGTCAAATAAATTTGTATTAGCCAAAGGCAATCCACAACTACAACGAAAACCGTAGTGTAGTAGTAGATTGACTCGAGTGTCGTTCTCTCAGGACTATACTAGCTTTATCAAATCTAATTAAGAATATAAAATAGCAGAGAGAAAGCAATAGGGGGTTTTCAAGCAGATAATGGAGATTGGTGATAGTATGGTCCTTCTTAACATAATGGGTCGATAATCATGCAAAAATTCCTCGGTCTCGCATAGATATCTTTGAATCAATCTTGTGTCCTTGTTGCAAGTATTAAGCACTACGAAGATAATATGGTCTGACTCATCAACAACTAACGTCCTATGATGTTCCGTAATTATTCAACACTACGAAGATATTTTGGTCTGATTGGTCGACAAGTGTCCAAGTGTGCATAATGATCAATACAACATACGAGAATTTTGGTGTTCAACTGATCAACGAAATAAAGCAATGACACGGAGTATAATGCGCGATATAGACATTAGCATGATTATTTTCCCTCGCTAAGAATTCACATACTACCACCAACGATAAATTTAGCTACTCATAGGCATGCAATCAATAGCAATCATAGAAGAAAACATATTGAAAGAATATAAAATAAGTAGATAAAGCTGTAAGATACAAAGTTACCGAAGGTTGTCAGTCTCCGGATGATTGCGATCCTACGCGCTCCAATCTGCTATGAAAAAGTATCCCCTAAGCTACGGAACTCCCAGGACAGGCCCCGGGAAGTTCCTACCTAAAACTATAGAGAGAGGTGAGAAAGTAGGCTTGGAAAGATATGATTTTCGGAGAGAAAACTCGCAACTATATATAGGCCCGAAATATCTGGATTCCGGCGGTTCGCCCCACAGTGTAAACGCAGAATTTCCGCATTTTCGACGCGGTTTTGGATTTCTTCGCCTTTTCGGACTCGGTTTCAGACTTCTAATGGCCTTCTAACCTCCAGATTCGACCCCTAGACTCCAAATCCTATCCGGAAACCTTCAGATACTCCAAATAGGCTTCTGGAACACCAATTCCTTGTAGACTTCAATATAATTGCCCGTAAATCTCCGAATTTCAACCAAAACCTGTAAAATAAAATCTAAAGGGAAACGTGACACTATTCAAATAAAATGTACTAAAATATAGCTAAATTAACATAGAGGATAGCTAAAATAGGTGAAAAAGACTCGAATGAAAGTGTAAAATACACATTCATCAAACTCCCCAAACCGAACCTTTGCTTGTCCTCAAGCAACTAAGCTAGACTCTAATACAAAAAACATGCAAGACTCAAAAATGGAGTTTCATGCCAAATAAAATGAGCTAAATTACTGAATCTATCAAATAACATATGAACAAAAACCATATAAATCAAAGCATGAATATAGGTTGAAGAATACCTCGATTGACTTATACACATCCACATAAGCACTTATGTCAAGACAAGATAGTCTATCGTAACATTCTCTACCTGGACCTAGTCAGTGACGACGTAATGATGCATACTAAGATACGAATGGTTGTCCCGTGCCTATGAAACTGAGGACTTACTGCTGTTCACCAAGTTTAAGACTTTCCCTCAAAAGAGGTCGAACAAGTACTGGCTCTCATCAAACAAAGGAGGGTTCCCTATAAAAGATAACTCACCCCTATTCTACCCATCTCACAAGTAACGTCTTAAGCTATTCACCACTTCCTGAATGGCAGGACGAGGGTGGTCTAGAACAGATGACATTTAAGACAAAAAAGATAAAAAAAATAGAAAAACACGATTACGAACAATACGAAAAATGAAAAAGACTCAAAACTTTGCTAAACTGCTATTTGGCTTTATTTTTGGACCCTTCTTTGCTTTTTTGGGGTCTTCTTTTTTTTTCTTTTTTTTCTTTCCAGATTCTTTTTTTTCTTTTTCTCTTTTTCTGGAATTTGTCCTTCTTTTTTTTCGATTTTTTTCTAGCCAGCAGTAGCATAACAAAAAGAGAAACAAAATGACTCACACGACTTCCCCAAACCTATTCGAAAGAATAGGTTGGAGTACAAAATTCACGAAAAAGGAAAAATAAACTCACGATATGAAAAATGAAAAACAGAAACAAGTCTATGATGTTGTAACCCCCTCCCCAAACCTATTCGGAAGAATAGGTTATAAACAAAGGATCACACAACCTCACACTACCTCCTTCCTAGGCATTTAGCAATCTCAAAGCATGGTGAAGACTTGTTGCCTCTTAGGTACATAATTACTCGGGAAAACAACCATAAGACCCTAACATGCATCATCCTATTATAAAGGCCTTCGTGAACCGCAGTAGAGAAAACACCACTAAGTGATGTCGAGACTACCATGCTTAACTAAGTGCAATACATAAATGTGACAAGCCAAGCGAGAAAAACCTCAAACAAATTCATAGAGATGAAGCATACGATTAATGGCATAGTTGGTTGATCTACCCAATAAAAAAGTTCAAAAAATTCGGCAATAAAACTCCATATAAAACATGCAAGACTATCCTAGGAAATCAGTAAACGTGCAAATGCAAATGATAAAGTATGCGAGGTACTATACTCATCCTACCAATGCCAAGCTCCAAACTAACAACATCAGGTAACTTAAATCCCATCCCCCCTCATTAAATTAACGCTAGTCCCTAGCAGTAAGAAAATGAGGAAATAAGATGTGATACTAGATGTTACCCCATGGTTTGGCCTCGGTCGGCTGAGTATGCTGATTGTGATTTATTGGGCCTCTTCTGTGAGCTTTATAGTGTGACATCAGGTCTTCTGGTAGGTGCGGTAGTTCCGTTTTTAGGCCGGTCAGGAACAACTCCTCTATCAAAGTCATCATTGCCCATATGGCCTTCATCGTCACTACTGTCACCATCATCATTGCCAGTAGAGTTGCAGTGGCAGGTAGAACTCTCAAGATTAGCCGCCGCTGTTATGGAATTCTCCATCATGTAGCCCTTCAATAGGATGTGAACTGTTGAAGGGGAAAGGGCAGTGGTATCAGGACCTCCCCCTCCAACGTTTTACACCACGAGAAGGTTACAGTAAGCTGCTCGGATACTCAGAAGTCTTCTACCTTTTTCTCCAATTTCGACCACATTCTCTACTGTTGCTCCGACCAATGTCTATATGATGCTCACTTTAGAGGCAGGCAAAGGGCGCCCCAACGAGGGACTGTGTACCTGTAACGACCCGACCAATCCGGCCGGCGTGGTTACTCATGGGCGCTCTCCGGGGTGATATGCTGGCCCCACAGACCAACACGGGTTCTAATCCGCGCACTTTGTCCTCACTCGTGCGCGCACCGGGAACTTCCCAGTGGGTCACCCATCCTAGAATTGCTCCAGAGCAAGCACGCTTAACTCTGAAGTTCTTCTAGGTGGTTTCCCGAAAAGAAAGGTGCACCTTGATGGTATGAGTAGCGTTCTCAACCCTTTTAAGCCTCTGAAATCTGGGGCGTTACAATCACCCCCTCTTAAATTGCGCAACGTCCTCGTTGCGCGCTGTCCCGAGACCAACCATCCGTGCAGGATTCTAGAGGTGGCCCCTCCAGGCTCAAGAGGTGGCTCCCACCGCCGATACGGTGTAGCACTTTGTCCCAGATGGCACTTAGTTCCTGCAGTTCCGGATAGTCCCGCTCTGATACCATTTGTAACGACCCGACCAATCCGGCCGGCGTGGTTACTCATGGGCGCTCTCCGGGGTGATATGCTGGCCCCACATACCAACACGGGTTCTAATCCGCGCACTTTGTCCTCACTCGTGCGCGCACCGGGAACTTCCCAGTGGGTCACCCATCCTAGAATTGCTCCAGAGCCAGCACGCTTAACTCTGAAGTTCTTCTAGGTGGATTTCCGAAAAGAAAGGTGCACCTTGTTGGTATGAGTAGCGTTCTCAACCCTTTTAAGCCTCTGAAATCTGGGGCGTTACAATCGGGAATCCACCTAGAAGAACTTCAGAGTTAAGCGTGCTTGCTCTGGAGCAATTCTAGGATGGGTGACCCACTGGGAAGTTCCCGGTGCGCGCACGAGTGAGGACAAAGTGCGCGGATTAGAACCCGTGTTGGTCTGTGGGGCCAGCATATCACCCCGGAGAGCGCCCATGAGTAACCACGCCGGCCGGATTGGCCGGGTCGTTACAAGTGGTATCAGAGCGGGACTATCCGGAACTGCAGGAACTAAGTGCCATCCGGGGCAAAGTGCTACACCGTATCGACGGTGGGAGCCACCTCTTGAGCCTGGAGGGGCCACCTCTAGAATCCTGCACGGATGGTTGGTCTCGGGACAGCGCGCAACAAGGACGTTGCGCAATTTAAGAGGGGGTGATTGTAACGCCCCAGATTTCAGAGGCTTAAAAGGGTTGAGAACGCTACTCATACCAACAAGGTGCACCTTTCTTTTCGGAAATCCACCTAGAAGAACTTCAGAGTTAAGCGTGCTTGCTCTGGAGCAATTCTAGGATGGGTGACCCACTGGGAAGTTCCCGGTGCGCGCACGAGTGAGGACAAAGTGCGCGGATTAGAACCCGTGTTGCTATGTGGGGCCAGCATATCACCCCGGAGAGCGCCCATGAGTAACCACGCCGGCCGGATTGGTCGGGTCGTTACAGTACCCATGTCATTATGTTTTGGAACCAAGCTAGCGCTTCGGAACCTTCTAGCAACTGCGAACTCAAGATCAAATCCGTCGCTGCGAGAATGTCCCGGTGTCTTCCAGTTCACACGAACTTTGCAGTCCTCGTGATGGAGTGATGATGTAATAACAGTTTCTGTCCCTTCGGTGGTGCATGAATAGGCATAGGATTCCTTACTCCAGGTGTATTCTAGCTCCTCCTCTTGGATAATCCACGACGTTGTTGCAAAACGCCTTGGCTCGAATGCACATCTAGCGAGATCACCTTCCTTGACATGGTTCTTCACAGCAATCATACGGGAATGCTCCCTTCCCTTGGTATGGTACCTACAAACAGCAATTAACACCTCGTACGACACAAAACAGACTCAAATATATGCTAGTGTAAAAGCGAAAAATTCAAGTGATAAAATCAACAATCAAGCTCCCCAAACCGTAATGTCTAGCCTAGTTTCTTCATCATGCAACACACCAATGTAACTACTACATGCAATACATCACATCATGCTTTCACTAGACAACCAATATCCTTGATAACAAGGCTCCATTCATACCATAGCAGCGCAAAAATTCTACCAACATAAATCCTCATACTCAACAATTAAGCATTCTAATGTCAAATCCACCATCATTACTTCAATAAACACAATCATATGCAATAAATCAAAGATAAAGACATATTGCAGAACAAGATATATCATCTAGTAGCAAAATACCCATATCAACAATCCAAGCAAAATTGAGCATGCAATTGATAGTAAATAACATGTCTAATCATACAAACAACATACCCATGCATCAAATAAGCATAATTGAAGCTCAAATTAAAAAACCCCCAAATTCAAAAATTAGGGTTCTAAGGATGATACCTCAGATCTGCAAATCTAACGAGTTAGGATGAAATCTGTTCGGGTAGGATGATAGATCATGTCATAGGCTTCGAATTAAGCTAAAGAACACTCAATTTGGTCAAGAAATGAAGAAGTTATGAAGATTTAGAAGCAAAATCGCACTTTTCGGGTTTTTTTTGGAGTATGGATGAAGAAGAATGAAGAAAATAGGGTTTTGGGGTTGAAATCCGCGTTTTTTAAGATCTGGGACCGTGGGGCAGTTCGCCCCGTGCTCCCCAATACGGGGAGACGGGTCTCGATGTCAGAAAATGCGGTTTAAATCCCGAAACTAATTTTTTTCAAAAAACCACTCGAAAATTCTCACTCAAACAAAAGCATAAACGACACAGATATGAACAAATTCGCATATGAGAAGCAAATAGTTCAAGAATGAATGCATGCAGAAAAGCAGTAAAGAAAGCGATAAAAATTCCGGGTCGCCTCCCGGATAGCGTCATTGTTTAAAGTCTTTGACTCGACTCCTGTCTGCGCCTATCTTTTCTTTTTGCGGGTACTAGCCTTCCCCTTCATTGATCTCCTTTCTATGCCACGAACCTGTGAATAAGAAAGAATATAGGTTGCAAGACCACAGTAGTGAGTAGTGATATCAGGCGGTTCAGGTGGATCTGGTATGGCTTGCAACACGTGTTGCTTGCCATTTACTTCGATGGTGCAAGTTCTTTGGTAGATATCCATCACCGAGCGTAGTTTAGTCAAGAATGTTTGCCCTAAGAGTATGACATCCCCCGTTCCAGGTGCAGACGCCAGCATAACTACAAAGTTGGTGTATATAGATGCTTCACCAATCTTGACCAACACATTTTTCACAACGCCCTCGGGTCTCATAAATGATCCATCCGCCAGTTGCACAATAGCCCTTTGCTCAGATAGTTTTCCGATGTGGCTTTTTTCAAACACATTCAAAGGAATTATGTTTGAGTAGGATCCCGTATCTAGTGTGGCACGGACATCTTCAAGCTCACCAATCCCTATTTTAACATCGAAACTTTTTGGGAGTGGTTCGGGATCCTCTTGCTCCTCATCACTTGTGTCAGAACCGAGGTCCTTCTCTTCTTCCTCAGCCTGTAGAAGTTCTTCCTTCATGCAACACTCGCACCTAACAACCTTCTTGATGGTGATTCCGTCAGGTACATCACCAGCCAACGTAATGGCATTTGTCTTCACAGTGCTGCTAGGTAGTTTTCGGTCGATCAACTCTTGCATCTTTTGATGGGCAAGCCTAGTGCTTTCTTCCAACTTATCAAGCCTTGCCCTAGTTTTCTCGGAATCTTCTTCATAACGCTTGAGAAAACTTTGTGTGTGATCAACCATCTTCTGCAAGTTCTCCATCAGTAGAGCCGTCTTCGACTTCGGTGGCTCTTTCGGAGCGGGGTTTTCGCAGTGATCATTACCATAGTTCAGCCTACTACGGTCTTGGTTAGGTCCATAAGTTTGG
This sequence comes from Plantago ovata, assembly GCA_028274465.1. NCBI lineage: Eukaryota > Viridiplantae > Streptophyta > Magnoliopsida > Lamiales > Plantaginaceae > Plantago > Plantago ovata. Next base: position 47,604,651 of record CM051456.1, on the reverse strand, counting down.
TTAGCCGGTGCATATCCTTGATTGTTACGGTATCCTCTTCTCCAGAATCCACCTCGAGGATTCCTACCGTCTTGTCCGTAGCTAACTTCTTGAGTACCAAACTCCGTAGCAAAGGCTTCTTCTTCGCCTCCTCGAGCCCAGTAGCCATCATCGTATGCCAGTTCCGATCTACACATATGAGCCCCATGCCCATAGTTCTTGCATATTCGGCATACTTCGTTCGAAACAGTTGTTCTGGTGGCGCTCTTGAGGACTTGCTTCAATTCGTTGGTAAAGCACTCGAATTGATCCCCATTCCCCCTGTACATAGGGGCTTCTTGAGTCGGTGGAGCTTCAGGTCCACGCCTCCTAACCATTGCTCTTGGGTCCTTGAACTGCGAACCCTTAGCAAGCCTTTCGAAAACTGCCCAGACGGCTTCCGCGGTTTCCTCCCAAATATTGCCTCGGCATTGGAAATCCACCACTTGTTGGTTCTCGAAGGTTAGTGCATTGTAGAAGTGTTGGACTAGGTCGGAAAGTTCAAAACCATGGTGAGGGCACTTGTTCGTGAGATCTTGAAACCTCTCGAACGCGGTGTAGATGGCCTCATCATAGTCCTGCTTGAATCCAGTGATCAGCGCCTTAAGCGCGGTAGTCAGAGTGTGTGGGAAGTATTTCTCCATGAAAGCTGAAAAAACCTTTTCCCACGTGTGCAGCGAGCCTGCTGGAAGAGAGCTCAGCCATGACTTGGCTCTGTCGCCAAGTCCCATTGCAAAAACCTTCATCCTTAACTCATCCGTTGTTATGTCAGCTCCGGGTCGTGGGAGTTGGTTGACGAAATCATCGATATCGTGCAAGACCCCATCACATCTTCCCTTGATAAGCCATAGAACCTCGGAAGTTGTTGGAATGCGTGGTTCTTGATCTCCGGATCTCGGGTTGCAGACGAAAGAACTATTGCTGGTCCCCTCATATGATCTTTGGTGGGTTGTACCCATGCCTTCAGTGGTCTAGCTTCTGCCATTCCGTCGATTTCCTTGAATAGACTAATTAGAGATTCAGAGAAATCGGTTTCATCTATTTCCTCTAGTGCGCGCCTTTCAAGTAGTCGCCTTCTTTGGTGGTAGACTCTATCGATCTCAGCAATTGAATTCGCAAGCGGTGTTCCTGCAGAACGTGTATGCGGCATACACTATCTGTGACAGACTAGGAAAGGTGATTAGAAACAAATAGGAAAGCAGAGAGAGATTAAAAAGGAAAACTAAAACTAAAAGAATTAGGAATCTAAAGCTGTAAATATAAACAAATTAAACAGAAAAAAGGAGTATAGTCCCCGACAACGGCGCTAATTTGATGAACGAGATTGTCAGACTCGAACAGTCAAATAAATTTGTATTAGCCAAAGGCAATCCACAACTACAACGAAAACCGTAGTGTAGTAGTAGAATGACTCGAGTGTCGTTCTCTCAGGACTATACTAGCTTTATCAAATCTAATTAAGAATATAAAACAGCAGATAGAAAGCAATTGGGGGTTTTCAAGCAGATAATGGAGATTGGTGATAGTATGGTCCTTCTTAACATAATGGGTCGATAATCATGCATAAATTCCTCGGTCTTGCATAGAGATCTTTGAATCAATCTTGTGTCCTTATTGCAAGTATTAAGCACTACGAAGATAATATGGATCTGACACATCAACAACTAACATCCTATTGTGTTCCGTAATTATTCAACACTACGAAGATATTTTGGTCTGATTGGTCGACAAGTGTCCAAGTGTGCATAATGATCAATACAACATACGAGAATTTTGGTGTTCAACTGATCAACGAAATAAAGCAATGACACGGAGTATAATGCGCGATATAGCCATTAGCATGATTATTTTCCCTCGCTAAGAATTCACATACTACCACCAACGATAAATTTAACTACTCATAGGCATGCAATCAATAGCAATCATAGAAGAAAACATATTGAAAGAATATAAAATAAGTAGATAAAAGTTGTAAGATACAAAGTTACCGAAGGTTGTCAATCTCCGGATGATTGCGATCCTACGCGCTCCAATCTACTATGAAAAAGTATCCCCTAAGCGACGGAACTCCCAGGACAGGCCCCGGGAAGTTCCTACCTAAAACTATAGAGAGAGGTGAGAAAGTAGGCTTGGAAAGATATGATTTTCGGAGAGAAAACTCGCAACTATATATAGGCCCGAAATATCTCTGGGGCGGTTCGCCCCAGGATTCCGGCGGTTCGCCCCACACTGTAAACGCGGAATTTCCGCGTTTTCGACGCGGTTTTGGATTTCTTCGCCTTTTCGGACTCGGTTTCAGACTTCCAATGGCCTTCTAACCTCCAGATTCGACCCCTAGACTCCAAATCCTATCCGGAAACCTTCAGATACTCCAAATAGGCTTCTGGAACACCAATTCCTTGTAGACTTCAATATAATTGCCCGTAAATCTCCAAATTTCAACCAAAACCTGTAAAATAAAATCTAAAGGGAAACGTGACACTATTCTAATAAAATGTACTAAAATATAGCTAAATTAACATAGAGGATAGCTAAAATAGGTGAAAAAGACTCGAATGAAAGTGCAAAATACACATTCATCACATATCAGTTGGTGTCAATTCTCCGAGTTCCAGGGCCTTGTATACCGTATATAGCATTAAGTTAATGCTTGCTCCTAAGTCAAGCATAGACTGAGTAGTTCGTCCATTCCCTAAGGCGATGTCGATGATGAAGCTGCCAGGATCCTTTTTCTTCATGGGCAATCCGGCAATCGAGTTGACCGTTTCAACCCCATTCACTTCCTTTCCTGAAGTAATCCTTTTGTTCTTGATCTCACGAAAGAATTTCGTATAAGCTGGCATATTCTGGATTAACTCTAAGAGGGGCACATTGACTTCCACCTTTGACAGGCGTTGGAATAAGGGTGAATCTTGAATATCCTTCTTGGCTGGTTTGATTCGACTTGGGTATGGCACATGTGGCTTTGGAGGCACGTATGGATTGGAAGATTTGTGAATTTCTCCTGGTATACTAGTTCCAACTTCGACTTCGTCATCATCGATGTCTATTACAGATGGTCTTGGTTCATCATTCTTCTCTGGAACTTCTTGAGGTTCTTCGGAACTTCCGCCATCCTCATGTTCTGTGCTTGGCCCTCTATTATCGATCTCAGTCGGTTCCACCCGTTTAGGACGTACGAAGTTTGGAATTTTGGTCATCTTGCGTCCTCGGAGCAGTAGATTCACCTCTTCGCACTCATTCTCCTCAGTAGCAACAGCTGGAGATTGCTCGGGATCAGCTTCAGATGTCTCATCGGCAAGATTAGGACTGATCGGTTCCCTAGAGTTGGGGGGTGATTCGCTCCTCACCTCGGGTGGTTTGCTCACTACGGTATCCTCGACTTCTTTACCACACCTTCCACACTTCAGCAGGCTAAGTTCTTTGATAAGTTGCTCAGTTACTTCGATCGCTTCAAAAGCCTTCTCGATGCGAAGATTGTTCTCAGCTTGCCCTGCGTGTGCTACCTCGAAGACACTCTCAATGGCTTTAATCCCTGCGTAAAACGCAAGTTCCTCATCCTCACTGATGTCCTCGTCCTCAGAATAGCCTTCGTATGATCCGTCAGTATCGTCTTGATTTGAGTATATGTTGGCGACTTCATTCGGCATTATCTTCTCGGATTGTGCGGATTCATTGGCGTACGTTTGAAAGACCTTCACTGCCTCTTCAACTGTACATTCTTCTAAACCTCCGCATATCCCATCTATTTGAAGTCTGACTTCATCTCGTAGTCATCCAACAAAAAACCAAATCAGCTCCCCATCGTCGAAACGGTGGTGGGGGCACTCACGTTTATACAGCTCAAGTCGTTCATAGGTGTCACAGAACCGCTCGTATTCTCCTTGCTTGAAGTATTCAATCCGATTCCGTAGTGAAATTGTCTCATGGTAAGGCATGAAACGTGCCAAGAACTCCTCTACTACTTGGCTCCAGGTCCTCAGTGATCCTAGTGCTAACCTTGCTATCCGTATCCTCGGTTCATATCCCAAAGCAAAAGGAAATAATTTCCTGCATAATTGATCCTCGGTGAACCCCCTCGCTAGAACTTTTGCTACTTCCTCTTCATAGGACCTGATGAAGCTTATTGGATTCATATCCTCTCCTTCTTCGAACCTTGGTATCCTTCTTACTATGGTGCTTGTTACCTCGTACCCCGATAACTCTTCTTCCAAGTATATAGCTGACCCCCTCCTGACTTGCGAGAATGTTGGTGTCAAGCGGGCTTTTAACGTCGTCATACCTAGAAATCTGTATCAGGAGTAACTCAAAACTAAAAATTAGCCTTGTTAGAAATTTCGAAAAATCGAGAATAATTCTAGATATCGAATACTACTAAGGCTAGGAAAGGTGATTAGAAACAGACTAGGAAAGCTGTATTAGAGAGAGATTAAAAAGGAAAACTAAAACTAATAGAATTAGGAATCTAAAGCTGTAAATATAAACAAATTAAACAGAAAAAAGGAGTATAATCCCCGGCAGCGGCGCCAATTTGATGAACTGAGATTTGTCGGGTCTCGATTCAGCAAATAAATTTGTTATTAAGCCAAAGGCAATCCACAACTACAACGAAAACCGTAGTGTAGCAGTAGAATGACTCGAGTGTCGTTCTCTCAGGACTATAACTAGCTTTATCAAATCTAATTTAGAATATAAAAACAGCAAACAGATAGCAGAGGGGTTTCTAGCAGATAATGGAGATTGGTGATAGTATGGTCCTTCTTAACATAACGGGTCGATAATCATGCATAAATTTCTCGGTCTTGCATAGAGATCTTTGAATCAATCTAGTGTCCTGTTGCAAGTATTAAGCACTACGAAGATAATTGGTCTGACAAGTCAATCACGATTGTCCTAATGTGTTCCGTAATTATTCAACACTACGAAGATAATTGGTCTGATGGTCGACAAGTGTCCAATTGTGCATAATAATCAATACAACATACGAGAATTTTGGTTACAACTGATCAACGAAATAAAGCAATGACACGGAGTATAATGCGCGATATAGCCATTAGCATGATTATCTTCCCTTCGCTAAGAATTCACATACTACCACCAACGATAAGTCTAGCTACTCATAATAGGCATGCAATCAACATAAATCATAGAAGAAAACATGTTGAAAGAATATAATAAAATAAGTAGAATAAAACTGTAAGATACAAAGTTACCGAAGGTTGTCAATCTCCGGATGATTGCGGTCCTACGAGCTCCAAACTGCTATGAAAAAGTATCCCCTAAGTTACAGAACTCCCAGGACAGGCCCCGGGAAGTTCCTACCTAAAACTATAGAGAGAGGTGAGAAAGTAGGTCTGGAAAGATATGATTTTCGGAGAAAAACTGAGCACTATATATAGGCCCTGAAAAACCACGGGGCGGTTCGCCCCCGGGTATTTCTCGCGGAATTCCGCATTTTCGACGCATTTTTGGATTTCTTCCCCTTTCCGGACTCGGTTTTTGACTTCTAGTAGCCTTCTAACCTCCAGATTCGGCCCCTAGACTTCAAATCCTATCCGGAAACCTTCAGATACTCCAAATAGGCTTCTGGAACACCAATTCCTTGTCAACTTCAATATAATTGCCCGGAAATCTTCGAATTTCAACCAAAACCTGTAAAACAAAATCTAAAGGGAAACGTGACACTATTCTAATAAAATGTACTAAAATATAGCTAAATTAACATAGATGATAGCTAAAATAGGTGAAAAAGACTCGAATGAAAGTGTAAAATACACATTCATCAGGTTACACCATCATTAGACTTGTTTTTCATTTCCGTATTGTGAGTTTATTTTTCCTTTCTCGTAAATTTTGTACTCCAACCTATTCTTTCGAATAGGTTTGGGGAAGTCGTTGTGAGTCATTTTGTTTATCTTTTTGTTATGGTACTGCCGGCTAAAAAAACAAAATCGAAAAAAGAGAGAAAAAATTCAAGGAAAAAAAGAAAAAAAAAGAAAAAAGAAACTGGAAAGAAAAAAAAGAGAAAAAAAAAGAAAAAGACCCCAAAAAAGCAAAGAAGGATCCCGAAAAGAAAGCCAAATAGCAGTTTAGCAAAGTGTTGTGTCTCGTTTCCAATTCTTGCAATGTTCGTAATCGTGTTTGTAATTTTTTTTTTTTTGAGTGTCATCTGTTCTAGACCACCCTCGTCCTGCCATTCAGGAAGTGGTGAATAGCTTAAGACTTTGCTTGAGAGGCGTGTAGAATAGGGGAGTGTTATCTTTTATAGGGAACCCTCCTTCGTTTGATGAGAGCCAGTACTGGTTCGACCTCTTTGAGGGAAAGTCTTAAACTTGGTGAACAACAGTAAGTCCTCAGTTTCATAGGCACGGGACAACCATTCGTATCTTAGCATGCTTCATTACGTCGTCACTGACTAGGTCCAGGTAGACAATGTTACGAGAGACTATCTTGTCTTGACATAAGTGCTTATGTGGATGTGTATGAGTCAATCGAGGTATTCTTTTCAACCTATATTCATGCTTTGATTTATATGGTTCTTTTTCATATGTTTTTTAATAGATTCGGTAGATTAGTTCATTTTATTTGGCATGAGACTCCATTTTGTGTCTTGCATTGTTTTTTGCATTAGAGTCTAGCTTAGTTGCTTGAGGACAAGCAAAGGTTCGGTTTGGGGAGTTTGATTAATGTGTATTTTACACTTTCATTTAGGTCTTTTTCACCTATTTTAGCTATCCTCTATGTTAATTTAGCTATATTTTAGTGCATTTTATTAGAATAGTGTTACGTTCCCTTTAGTTTTTATTTTACAGGTTTTGGTTGAAAAACGAGGATTTCAGGGCAATTATATTGATGTTGACAAGGAATTGGTGTTCCAGAAGCCCATTTGGAGTATCTGAAGGTTTCCGGATAGGATTTGAAGTCTAGGGGTCGAATCTGGAGGTTAGAAGGCCACTAGAAGTCAGAAACCGAGTCCGAAAAGGGGAAGAAATCCAAAAACGCGTCGAAAACACGGAAGTTCCGGAAAAATACTCCCGGGCGAATCGCCCGGGATGTGGGGCGAATCGCCCCACACCAGGCGACTTGCCCGGTGTGTGGGGCCCTTCGTCCCACACTATTTCGAACACTATATATAGTTGCTCAGTTTTTCTCCAAAATTCATACTTTTCCAGACCTATTCTCTCACCTTTCTCTGTAGTTTTAGGTAGGAACTTCCAGAGCCTGTTCTGGGGGTTCATAGCTTAGGAGACACTTTTTCATAGCAGTTTGGAGCTTGTAAGATCGCGATTCTTCAGAGACTGACAACCTTCGGTAATATTGTATCTTACAGTTTTTCTACTTATTTTTATATATCTTTCAACATGTTTTCTTCTATGATTTCTGTTGATTGCATGACAAGTATGAGTAGCTAAACTTATCGTCGGTGATAGTATGTGAATTCTTAGCGAAGGGTTGATGATTATGCTAATGGCTATATCGCGCATTATACTCCGTGTTATTGCTTTATTTCTTTGATCTAGCAGAATCTCTATCTTCGTATTGTTGAATAATTATTGCACACAATTGGACAATAGTCTTTAACCTATCAGAATCTATATCTTCGTAGTGTTGAATAATTACGGAACACAATTGGACAATAGTGTTTGACCTATCAGAATCTATATCTTCGTAGTGTTTGATAATTACAACAGGATAATTCATTGATCAAAGATCTCCATGCAAAACCGAGGAATTTACGCATGATTATTAACCCGTTATGCTTTGAAGGACCATACTATCACCAATCTCCATTATCTGTTAGAAAAACCTTTGCTATACCGTCTGCTCTTTTTATATTCTTTAGTTAAATTAGATAAAGCTAGTTATAGTCCTTAGAGATCGACACTCGAGGTTATTCTACCGCTACACTACGGTTTTCGTTGTAGTTGTGAATCGCCTTTGGCTAAATAACAAATTTATTTGATTTGCTCGGAGTACGACATCCGCGCGTTCATCAGTTGTCAGCCGCCATGCTTGCTAGTTGCTATGTTGGTCTATTTGTTTTCAAGAAGGTATAATTGAACCGAACCAACACAGAGAAAAGAGAAACCAAGTACTTGATAGTACTATTATTAAATGTTAAGGAACGAACAACTCTATTTGTTATGTTCTCTGTATATATAGAGGGTAATTAAAGAAGGGTGAATCTTCTACCAGAGATTTTGTTTATGATTGAATGTGTGTTACATTTCTTAAGCTAAAATTCCATGTCAGGATACACCCAACAATGTGGACATTGCCAAGGTTTCTCCATCATACCACTTGTACTCTCCCTCAGAAGTCGAAGCAGTTATCACTCGCCTATGAGAACGAGACTTCCACCTATCTCAATGATTTTGAACTTATTGACATTTGTGTTCATTATGGTTGTTGCAGTCTAATCTTGGAAACTTTTTGTCTGTGAATGAAAGCTCATCGATACGAATTAGCCTAGTTGGCAAGTTAAATTCTTGGGACTGAGTTCCCGGGTTCTTTTTCTCTAGAGTGAACTCGTCCCGGTTTGAACAAGTTGGCATCAAAGTTTTATTGATGTAATACTGTTTACCTTGAAAACAATTTAAATTTGGCTCATGCAATGACTTTTATCCGTTGAAACATTAATTTTCGAAATTGATAAGATAATATTTTTACATATCTATGCATAGCAGCAAAGGTTATTTCGAACATCGGACATGCATCAAACCACAAAACAATAAAAATCTGCGGATATTGAAATTAGGAAATGATAAAATTTTACATCTTCAAGATACATTTAACAATAGAATTCCTATTGAAAATAATTGCTATAGAGAGTAACAAAGATTCTCTCTTTAGATACAGAATAATGTCTGTAGTTATTAGGTAGGCTAAATGTATTGTTCATCATCTGAATATGATTATGATCTTCTTCATCATCATCTGAATATGCGTCATGAGCTTCTTCATCATTGGCAACTTCTAATGCATATGGATCAACTACTTCATCATCATCTGCATATGTTTCTGGAGCTTCTTCATCATTGTCGTTCACATCAGCTTCTAACACATATGGATCAACTACTTCATCATCATTTGCATACGTATCAACTTCCGCAACATCCTCGTATGGATCAACTACTTCACCATCATCTGCATACACATCAACTTCCTCAGCATCCTCATATGCATCGACTACTTCACCATTATCTGCATACGCATCAACTTCCTCAACATCCTCATATGGATCGACTACTTCACCATCATCTGCATTGGCATCAACTTCCTCAGCATTCTCATATGCATCGACTACTTCATCATCATCCGGATACGCATCTACTTCGTCATCCCTACGTGCATCAACTACTTCATCATCATACATGTACTCATCAACATCTTCATCATCCCCATATACACCGACTGCTATTTCATCATCAACTGCTTCAAAATCCCCATTCATATCGACTACTTCATCATATGCATACGCATCAACTTCCGCAACATTCTCGTATGGATCAACTACTTCACCAGCATCTGCATACGCATCAACTTCCTCAACATCCTCATATGCATCAACTACTTCATCATCATCCGGATGCGCATCTACTTCATCATTCCCACGTGCATCACTAGTTCATCATCATCTGTGTACACATCAACGTCTTCATCATCCCCATATGCATTGACTGTTATATCATCATCAACTTCTTCATCATCCCCATTCATATCGACTACTTCATCATCCACATATGCTTCGACTGCTTCATCATCATCCGTGTACTAATCCACTTCTTCATCATCCCCGTATGCTCCAACCAAAATTTGCTTGCCAGTGTCTTCTTTCGAGCAAGATGCATACTTATCATCATTATCAAAACTAGAATTATCAACCTGGTCAGCGCCTTCAATCTTGCAAGCTACTTCACTCTCATCATGGTTCTTTAAACCAAGAAAAAATTCATGTTTTCATAAATCATCAACCCCACATCTTTCTTGTAGATCCCTCTCCAAACAAAGCCTGATAAAATATTATTCCACCTCGGATATCTCACTGGGTATTGTAGGTAATTCACCCATCCTTATCATATCAAAAACTTCCTTATCATTCAAATATTTATCCAACTGCCAAGCCTTTTTACCCATCAACATCTCAAGAACTACGCACCCGAGCGCCCATATATCCGAATGAGTCCCCTGCACCCCGTACTTGATTACCTTAGGAGCCATATAGTTAGTTGTACCTCTCGAACAGTGTTGCGAGTCCAACTTCCGCCTCTTCAACAACTCGCGTTCTTCAGATTCTACCTTCTGCGAAAATCAAAGATCTCCAATCTTGATAGAAAAAATAGTCCTACCACCATCATTAGCCACAAGAAAAATATTCTCCGGTTCGAGATCACAGTGAGCATACCCCGAACGATGAATATGCTCCAAACCCTTGAGAATAGACCACGTATACGACCTAACCTCACTCTCAGGCAAACCGCCGCCCGATGTACCGATCTTTTCACCCAAAATACCGCCAGAAGCGTATTCCAAGAGAATATTGTAGGACATAGTTTGTTCTCCACCAGTGATCTCTCTACCGAAGTACTTAAGAACATGGGGGCAGGAATTTCCGATCTTCTCGAAAGCATTGAGCTCGTTTATAAACAAACAAGGGCAATGCACGGAGAAGGATTTGATAGCCATGAGAGACGGATAGTCTTTGATGTAAATAGTCGATTTTCGAATATCCAAAAACACGTAGGAGAGGCTGCCTTCTCCGATCATTGTACCGCAATACCATGCTCGGCCTTCGTCGTACTCGTTGACCATATATTCGCAACGCTGTTTGTCAACCGCCATGCTTGCTAGTTGCTATGTTTGTCTATTTGTTTTCAAGAAGGTATAATGGAACCGAACCAACACAGAGAAAAGAGAAACCAAGTACTTGATAGTACTATTATTAAAAGTTAAGGAACGAACAACTCTGTTTGTTATGTTCTCTATATCTATAGAGGGTAATTAAAGTAGGGTGAATCTTCTACCTGTAGGTTATGGAAGAAAGAAAAGGTACTTTCCAGCTGTAATGCCAGAGATTTTGTTTATGCTTGAATGAGTGTTACGTTTCTTAAGCTACAATTCCATGTCAGGTTACACCCAAAAATGTGGACATTGCCAAGGTTTCTCCATCATACCACTTGTACTCTCCCTCAGAAGTCGAAGCAGTTATAACTCGCCTATGAGAACGAGACTTCCACTTATCTCAATGATTTTGAAATTATTGACATTTGTCTGCATTATGGCTGTTGCAGTCTAATCTTGGAAACTTTTTGTTTGTGAATGAAAGCTCAGTGATACGAATTAGCCTAGTTGGCAAGTTAAATTCTTGGGACTGAGTTCCCGGGTTCTTTTTCTCTAGAGTGAACCCGTCCCGGTTTGAACATGTTGGCATCAAAGTTTTATTGATGTAATACTGTTTACCTTGAAAACAATTTAAATTTGGCTCATGCAATGACTTTTATCCGTTGAAACATTAATTTTCAAAATTGATAAGATAATATTTTTACATATTTATGCATAGCAACAAAGGTTATTTCGAACATCGGACATGCATCAAACCACAAAACAATCAAAATCTACGGATATTGAAAGCAGGAAATGATAAAATTTTACAACTTCAAGATACATTTAACAATAGAATTCCTATTGAAAATAATTGCTATATAGAGTAACAGAGATTCTCTCTTTAGATACAGAATAATGTCTATAGTTATTAGGTAGCCTAAATGTATTTTTCATCATCTAAATATGCATCATGATCTTCTTCATCATCATCTGAATATGCGTCATGAGCTTCTTCATCATTGGCAGCTTCTAATGCATATGGATCAACTACTTCATCATCATCTGCATATGTTTCTGGAGCTTCTTCATCATTGTCCTTCACATCAGCTTCTAACACATATGGATCAACTACTTCATCATCATTTGCATACGCATCAACTTCAGCAACATCCTCGTATGGATCAACTACTTCACCATCATCTGCATACATATCAACTTCCTCAGCATCCTCATATGCATCGACTACTTCACCATCATCTGCATACGCATCAACTTCCTCAGCATCCTAATATGCATCGACTACTTCACCGTCATCTGCATTGGCATCAGCTTCCTCAGCATCCTCATATGCATCGACTACTTCATCATCATCCGGATACGCATCTACTTCGCCATCCCTACGTGCATCAACTACTTCATCATCATGTGTACTCATCACCATCTTCATCATCCCCATATGCACCGACTGCTATATCATCATCAACCGCTTCAAAATCCCCATTCATATCGACTACTTCATCATATGCATACGCATCAACTTCCGCAACATTCTCGTAAGGATCAACTACTTCACCAGCATCTGCATACGCATCAACTTCCTCAACATCCTCATATGCATCGACTACTTCATCATCATCCGGATGCGCATCTACTTCATCATTCCCACGTGCATCACTAGTTCATCATCATCTGTGTACACATCAACGTCTTCATCATCCCCATATGCATTGACTGTTATATCATCATCAACTTCTTCATCATCCCCATTCATATCGACTACTTCATCATCCACATATGCTTCGACTGCTTCATCATCATCCGTGTACTAATCAACTTCTTCATCATCCCCGTATGCTCCAACCAAAATTTTCTTGCCAGTGTCTTCTTTCGCGCAATGCATACTTATCATCATTATCAAAACTAGAATTATCAACCTGGTTAGCGCCTTCAATCTTGCCAGCTACTTCACTCTCATCATGGTTCTTTGAACCAAGAACAAATTCATGTTTTAATAAATCATCAGCCCCACATCTTTCTTGTAGATCCCTCTCCAAACAAAGCCTGATAAAATATTTTTCCACCTCGGATATCTCACTGGGTATTGTAGGTAATTCACCCATCCTTATCATATCAAAAACTTCCTTATCATTCAAATATTTATCCAACTGCCAAGCCTTTTTACCCATCAACATCTCAAAAACTACGCACCCGAGTGCCCATATATCCGAATGAGTCCCCTGCAATCCGTACTTGATTACCTTAGGAGCCATATAGTTAGTTGTACCTCTCGAACAGTGTTGCGAGTCCGACTTCCGCCTATTCAACAACTCGCATTCTTCAGATTCTACCTTCTGCGAAAATCAAAGATCTCCAATCTTGATAGAAAAAACAGTCCTACCACAATCATTAGCGACAAGAAAAATATTCTCCGGTTCGAGATCACAGTGAGCATACCCCGAACGATGAATATGCTCCAAACCGTTGAGAATAGACCACGTATACGACCTAACCTCACTCTCAGGCAAATCGCCGCCCGATTTACAGATCTTTTTACCCAAAGTACCGCCAGAAGCGTATTCCAAGAGAATATTGTAGGACATAGTTTGTTCTCCACCAGTGATCTCTCTACCGAAATACTTAAGAACATGGGGGCAGGAATTTCCGATCTTTTCGAAAGCATTGAGCTCGTTTATAAACAAACAAGGGCAATGAAGGGAGCAGGATTTGATAGCCATGAGTGACGGATAGTCTTTGCTGTAAATAGTCGATTTTCGAATACCCAGAAACACGTAGGAGAGGCTGCCTGCTCCGATCATTGTACCGCAATACCATGCTCGGCCTTCGTCGTACTCGTTGGCCATATATTCGCAACACTGGTTGTCAACCGCGATGCTTGCTAGTTGCTATGTTGGTCTATTTGTTTTCAAGAAGGTATAATGGAACCGAACCAACATAGAGAAAAGAGAAACCAAGTACTTGATAGTACTATTATTAAAAGTTAAGGAACGAACATCTCTGTTTGTTATGTTCTCTATATATATAGAGGGTAATTAAAGAAGTGTGAATCTTCTACCTGTAGGTTATGGAAGAAAGAAAAGGTACTTTCCAGCTGTAATGCCAGAGATTTTGTTTATGCTTGAATGTGTGTTACGTTTCTTAAGCTACAATTCCATGTCAGGTTACACCAAAAAATGTGGACATTGCCAAGGTTTCTCCATCATACCACTTGTACTCTCCCTCAGAAGTCGAAGCAGTTATCACTCGCCTATGAGAACGAGACTTCCACCTATCTCAATGATTTTGAACTTATTGACATTTGTCTGCATAATGGTTGTTGCAATCTAATCTTGGAAACTTTTTGTTTGTGAATGAAAGATCAGCGATACGAATTATCCTAGTTGGCAAGTTAAATTCTTGGGACTTAGTTTCCGGGTTCTTTTTCTCTAGAGTGAACCCGTCCCGATTTGAACAAGTTGGCATCAAAGTTTTATTGATGTAATACTGTTTACCTTGAAAACAATTTAAATTTGGCTCATGCAATGACTTTTATCCGTTGAAACATTAATTTTCGAAATTGATAAGATAATATTTTTACATATTTATGCATAGCAACAAAGGTTATTTCGAACATCGGACATGCATCAAACCACAAAACAATCAAAATCTGCGGATATTGAAAGCAGGAAATGATAAAATTTTACAACTTCAAGATACATTTAACAATAGAATTCCTATTGAAAATAATTGCTATATAGAGTAACAGAGATTCTATCTTTAGATACAGAATAATGTCTATAGTTATTAGGTAGCCTAAATGTATTCTTCATCATCTGAATATGCATCATGATCTTCTTCATCATCATCTGAATATGTGTCATGAGCTTCTTCATCATTGGCAGCTTCTAATGCATATGGATCAACTACTTCATCATCATCTGCATATGTTTCTGGAGCTTGTTCATCATTGTCGTTCACATCAACTTCTAACACATATGGATCAACTGCTTCATCATCATTTTCATACGCATCAACTTCCGCAACATCCTCGTATGGATCAACTACTTCACCATCATCTGCATACACATCAACTTCCTCAGCATCCTCATATGCATCAACTACTTCACCATCATCTGCATACGCATCAACTTCCTCAGCATCCTCATATGCATCGACTACTTCACCGTCATCAGCATTGGCATCAGCTTCCTCAGCATCCTCATATGCATCGACTACTTCATCATCATCGGTATACGCATCTACTTCGTCATCCCTACGTGCATCAACTACTTCATCATCATGTGTACTCATCAACATCTTCATCATCCCCATATGCACCGACTGCTATATCATCATCAACCGCTTCAAAATCCCCATTCATATCGACTCCTTCATCATATGCATACGCTTCAACTTCCGCAACATTCTCGTATGGATCAACTACTTCACCAGCATCTGCATACGCATCAACTTCCTCAACATCCTCATATGCATCGACTACTTCATCATCATCCGGATACGCATCTACTTCATCATTCCCACGTGCATCACTAGTTCATCATCATCTGTGTACACATCAACGTCTTCATCATCCCTGTATGCATTGACTGCTATATCGTCATCAACATCTTCATCATCCCCATATGCATTGACTGGTATATCGTCATCAACATCTTCATCATCCCCATTCATATCGACTACTTCATCATCCACATATGCTTCGGCTGCTTCATCATCATCCGTGTACTATTCAACTTCTTCATCATCCCCGTATGCTCCAACCAAAATTTGCTTGCCAATGTCTTCTTTCGAGCAAGATGCATACTTATCATCATTATCAAAACCCGAAATATCAACCTGGTCAGCGCCTTCAATCTTGCCAGCTACTTCACTCTCATCATGGTTCTTTAAACCAAGAACAAATTCATGTTTTAGTAAATCATCAGCCCGACATCTTTGTTGTAGATCCATCTCCAAACAAAGCCTGATAAAATCTTTTTCCACCTCAGATATCTCACTGGGTATTGTAGGTAATTTACCCATCCTTATCATATCAAAAACTTCCTTATCATTCAAATATTTATCCAACTGCCAAGCCTTTTTACCCATCAACATCTCAAGAACTACGCACCCGAGCGCCCATATATCCGAATGAGTCCCGTGCACCCCGTACTTGATTACCTTAGGAGCCACATAGTTAGTTGTACCTCTCGAACAGTGTTGCGAGTCCAACTTTCGCCTCGTCAACAACTCGCGTTCTTCAGATTCTACCTTCTGGGAAAATCAAAGATCTCCAATCATGATAGGAAAAACAGTCCTACCACCATCATTAGCCACAAGAAAAATATTCTCCGGTTCGAGATCACAGTGAGCATACCCCAAACGATGAATATGCTCCAAACCCTTGAGAATAGACCACGTATACGACCTAACCTCACTCTCAGGCAAATCGCCACCCGATTTACCGATCTTTTCACCCAAACTACCGCCAGAAGCGTATTCCAACAGAATATTGTAGGACATAGTTTGTTCTCCACCAATGATCTCTCTACCGAAGTACATAAGAACATGGGGGCAGAAATTTTCGATCTTCTCGAAAGCATTGAGCTCGTTTATAAACAAACAAGGGCAATGCATGATGAACGCGCGGATGTCGTGCTCCGAGCAAATCAAATAAATTTGTTATTTAGCCAAAGGCAATTCACGACTACAACGAAAACCGTAGTGTAGCAGTAGAATGACCTCGAGTGTCGTTCTCTAAGGAATATAACTAGCTTTATCAAATCTAATTTAGAATATAAAACAGCAGACGGAATAGCAAAGGTTTTTCTAACAGATAATGGAGATTGGTGATAGTATGGTCCTTCAAAGCATAACAGGTTAATAATCATGTTATGTCTGCAGAAACGTGTTTCACCTTTTATTTTACTTTAGCAATTTATCTTTTACGTTGCAGTATTTTTCCAGATTAATTAGCCAGGTGAAAAAAGCCGTTAGAGACTTGCTTTGCCGGTTACGCAACCTATTAGTGCCAGTCACCATTCATTGTATCCACAAAGAAGCTGGTGCTACTGGACGTATGGTGTGAGAAGTTTGGTGAGGTAATCATCCTCTCTAATTTTCTAGCTCACACAATATTGATTCCATAATTCCGTCACTCACTCCGTATTCCGATCAATCTCAGGTGCGTTCCGTCAAGCATTCCGGCCAGCTGTAATCGTATCTTGAATTATATTCGAACTGCCTTCCAATTTATAAATCTCTGTCCAATTCTATATTGATTGGATTATTCATATTGTGCTTGTTATTATTATTGTTGTTACATATTATTGTGTGTTTGAGAGCCGGGTCACAACAACTGGTATCCAGAGCGAGGTTACTTTGTGCCTCTGTGATTCCGGCCATGGCAGATCAACGTCTAAAGGAGCTGTTCGAGAAGCAACAACTCCATGATACGGAGATATCCAACTGGGTGAAGGTGATGGAAGGGTTGAAGAAGAATTTTACCACCGGTCTGGCCAAGGTTGATACCAGATTCACCTCAGTGGATCAAAGCATAGCCAATCTGTCAGAAAAGATGGAGCAATTAATCATTCTTCATCATAATATGGCAAACAACAAAGACAAAGAGAAGGAGAGCTTCCAAGAGGAGACTCCAAATTCAAAGAAAACACCATATACTAAACCCCATCTGCGTGCTGAAAACCTTACCCCTCAGCAGCAGCAAACACTCATCCAACAACAACAACAAGCACTCATACTCCAACAACAACAGCAAAACCAGTTCCAGTACCAACAACCACCACCACAAATGCCTACCTATAGACTGGAATTCCCAGAATTCTATGGAGAGAACCCAAGGGGCTGGATTAGAAGAGCTGAGAGGTATTTCCAGGTGAATCGTATTGAAGAAAGGAATAAGGTGTTGTATGCATCTTATTATCTAACAGGAGCAGCTGATCTTTGGTGGTGTGAATATATTGAGGGAAATGACATGACCTGGGCTGATTTCTGTCAATTGCTTCTCAAGAAGTTCTTACTACCAGGTCAGGAGGATGTGGTTATTGATTTTACAAAACTCACTCAAAAATCAGATGTGGCTACTTATATGGAGACTTTGAGGAGATGAAGGCACTAATGAGATCTAAACATCCTGGCATTTCTGAGGATTTTTATGTTTCATGTTTTCTAAAGGGCCTTAAAGAGGAAATCAGAGTACCTGTTCAAATGTTCCAACCCAAGGACCTGGTATCTGCAATGAATCATGCAAGACTGATGGAGAACACCCTGGAGGTCTGGGGAAGAAAGGGCAAATTCCCTGCAAAATCTTCCAGCAACTATACTTACAGGTCTGGCAACTTTTTTGTTACACCTGCAACACCAAAGAGTAACAATCCTTCAACACCACAAAAGGATAATGCAGTTCCCATTCAGAGGTTGTCTAAAGCTGAATATGATGCAAGGAAAGAGAAGGGGTTGTGTTTCACTTGTAATGAGAGGTATTTCAAGGGACATAAGTGTCCTAAGCTGTTCCAGTTTTTGTGTGAGGAGGAAGAGAACAATCAGGAGGAAGGGGAAGAGGAAATCAATGAAGAGGAGCTACCTTCTAATGGAGAAATTAGTTTACATGCTCTACATGGAAGCAGAACTAGTAATTCATTCAAACTCACTGGTCTATACAAAAAGAGGAAACTGACTATCTTATTGGACAGTGGTAGCACTCATAGCTATCTCAATCAAGCTACAGCAGAAGAGATCAAATGTGAGGTGGAACCAACTCCACCATGGGTAATCACAGTTGCCAATGGGGAAAGAACCATTAGTAGGGAAAGGTGCACCTCTTTTCAATGGACATCACAGGGTACCATGTTCCAGGCTGAACTCAGAATAATACCACTTGGAGGTTGTGATATCATCCTAGGCCATGACTGGATGTGGCTACATGATCCAGTGACATTTTCACTTAAGAAGAATTGTTTACTAGTGACAAAACAAGGCAGGCAGATTCAACTTAAAGGTGAAGGTGAAGATGCTAACCTTGGTATGATGAGTGGAACTTCTTTCAACAAGTTTATCTCCAAATCCACCCATGGCACTGTTGCACATTTATATCAGGTGCAAGCTCAAATGATAGCTCCAGAAGTTCCTACCTGCATCACAGTGTTGCTCAATGAATATCATGATGTATTTACAGAAACTAAGTCATTGCCACCAGTCAGACATGTGGATCACAATATACAGCTGAAAGAAGGAGCCATGCCAGTCCAACAAAGACCATACAGAGTGTCCCATATACTAAAAGATGAAATAGAGAAACAAGTACATGACATGCTGGAACAGGGCTTGATCAATGCCAGCTGCAGTCCCTTTGGATCACCAGTTTTAATGGTAAAGAAGAAGGATAACACGTGGAGGATGTGTGTGGATTACAGAAGATTGAATGACATCACTGTCAAAGATAAGTTTCCCATGCCAGTGATTGAAGACCTCTTGTCTGAGCTTCATGGTGCCACCATTTTCAGAAAGTTGGATCTTAGACAAGGCTATTTTCAAATTAGACTCAATCCTAGAGATAAACATAAGACTGCTTTTGTCACTCATCATGGACAGTTTGAGTTTAATGTGATGCCTTTTGGTTTGACCAATGCCCCTGCCACTTTTCAAAAATTGATGAATGAAGTGTTTGCCAAGTACTTAAGGAAAACAGTGCTTGTATTCTTTGATGACATATTGGTCTACAGTAAAACTCTTTCAGATCATTGCACTCATCTAGAACAAGTGCTGGATTTACTAAGGTCTCATGAACTGTATGCCAAAAGAAGCAAGTGCTCCTTTGCTCTCCCCCAAATTGATTACTTGGGTTACATAATCAGTGCTGCAGGAGTGGGCACAGATCCAGCTAAGATCCAAACTATGCTAGACTGGCCTCTTCCCAAATCACTCAAGTCTTTAAGGGGTTTCCTCGGGTTCACTGGCTACTACAGAAGGTTTTCACCTCAATATGGCATTGTGGCCAAACCCTTAACAAATATGACTAAAAAGGGGAACTTCAAGTGGACTCCTAAAGCTGAGAAGGCATTTCTACTCCTCAAAGATCAACTTGTCAGGGCCCCAATTTCGGCACTCCCTAATTTCAGTCTTCCATTTGTGGTAGAGACTGATGCTTGCCAGACAGGGATAGGGGCTGTACTCATGCAACTCGGGAAACCAATTGCCTACTTCAGTCAAGCTCTATGCCCTAGGAACCAAGCCCTATCCACTTATGAGAAAGAACTACTAGCCCTCATGACTGCAGTAAATAAATGGTCATCCTATCTCATTGGCTCCCACTTTATCATCAAAACTGATCATGTGAGTTTAAAGTTTCTTAAGGACCAGAAGATCACAAATACTCTGCAGCAGAAATGGCTTTATAAACTAATGGGTTATGATTTCTCTATTGAGTACAAGCAAGGGAAGACTAATGCAGTTGCAGATGCTTTATCCCGAAAGTACGAGTATGCACAAGAAAAAGAAGATTCTAGTGCTACTGTGTGTACTATACTCACCCAAGTTAAGCCACAATGGATGGAGGAAGTCTTGGCCAGCTATCAAAATGACTCAGTGATCCACACTCTTCTCACCTCTTGCATTCTCCAGTCTCCTGCAGACAGTAACTACACTGTTATAGAAGGCATTCTAAGGTATAAAGGCCGCATTGTAATAGGGAATTCTGGGGGAATCAAACTCAAGATCATGCAGACTCTTCATGACACAGCCATTGGCGGCCACTCAGGCATACACACCAGCTACCTCAGAGCCAAGAGTCTATTCTACTGGAAGGGTTTAAAAAGGGATATTGCAGAGTTCATTTCTTCTTGTGATATCTGCAAAGAATGCAAAAGTGAATCAGTTGCTTCCCCAGGGTTATTGCAGCCTTTACCAGTTCCCCATCAGCCCTGGACTAGTATTTCTATGGATTTCATTGAAGGATTACCTAACTCTCAAGGTAAAACTGTGATTTGGGTTATAATTGACCGCTTAACTAAATATGCCCATTTCATTTCCCTTTCCCACCCCTACACTGCTGAATCCCTGGCTCTATGCTTTTTACACAACATACACAAACTACATGGCATACCAGACTCCATTATCAGTGATAGAGATGTTGTTTTTCAAAGTCAATTCTGGAAAGAGTTTTTTAGGCTCTTAGGCACAAATCTTAACATGAGCACATCACACCACCCACAGAGTGATGGACAAACTGAGCGTTTAAACAGGTGCTTGGAGACTTTTCTCCGTTGTATGATCCACACGAAACCAAAGAAATGGGTGGAATGGTTACCTTTGGCCGAATGGTGGTATAATGCCTGTTATCATCATTCCATCAAGCAATCGCCTTTCGAGGCTCTCTATGGTTATGCTCCTCCGCATCTCTCCTTAGGCCCTAATCTCCAGTAAGCTTCCACAGATGCTCAGAGCCTAATACAGGATAGGCAACAAATGTTACAGATCCTCAAAGAAAATATGACTCAAGCACATATCAGAATGAAGCTATACACCGACACCAATCGTTCAGAACGTACCTTTGAAGTGGGTGACTGGGTTTTCCTAAAAATGCAACCTTTTAAGGTTGGCAACACCTTACTCCGGCGCCGTACTAAACTCTCAGTCAAGTACTTTGGCCCTTTTATGGTTCTCGAAAGGGTGGGCGCGGTGGCTTACAAACTCGATCTGCCCCCCAACACCAAGATGCACAACGTCTTTCATGTCTCTCTCTTGAAGAAGAAGATCAAAACTCGGTTCACACCCATTCCTCTTCTACCAGAAATCAACAGTGATGAAGCTCCACAGACATACCCAGAAGCTGTGTTGAACTCCCGTACTATTCAGAAAAGGCATCGCCGTGCCGAAGAAGTGTTGATTCAGTGGGTCGGCTTACCACCGGCAGCTGCAACTTGGGAAAGTAAAGATGCCATCCTCCGACAGTATCCTCAATTTGACTTGGGGACAAGTCAAAAGTAGCAGGGGTGAATTGTTATGTCTGCAGAAACGTGTTTCACCTTTTATTTTACATTAGCAATTTATCTTTTACGTTGCAGTATTTTTCCAGATTAATTAGCCAGGTGAAAAAGCCGTTAGAGACTTGCTTTGCCGGTTACGCAACCTATTAGTGCCAGTCACCATTCATTGTATCTACAAAGAAGCTGGTGCTACTGGACGTATGGTGTGAGAAGTTTGGTGAGGTAATCATCCTCTCTAATTTTCTAGCTCACACAATATTGATTCCATAATTCCGTCACTCACTCCGTATTCCGATCAATCTCAGGTGCGTTCCGTCAAGCAGTCCGGCCAGCTGTAATCGTATCTTGAATTATATTCGAACTGCCTTCCAATTTATAAATCTCTGTCCAATTCTATATAGATTGGATTATTCATATTGTGCTTGTTATTATTATTGTTGTTACATATTATTGTGTGTTTGAGAGCCGGGTCACAACAAATCATGCGTAAATTCCTCGGTCTTGCATGGAGATCATTGATCAATCAATTGTCCTGTTGTAATTATTAAACACTACGAAGATAAAGATACTGACAGGTCAACACTATTGTCCAATTGTGTTCCGTAATTATTCAACACTACGAAGATAAAGGTGTGCATAGGTCGACGAGGGTCCAGTTGTGCATATTAATCAACATACGAAAATATAGGCTGAGCCTGATCAACGAAATAAAGCAATAACACGGAGTATAATGCGCGATATAGCCATTAGCATGATTATCAACCCTTCGCTAAGAATTCACATACTACCACCAACGATAAGTTTAGCTACTCATAGTTGTCATGCAATCAACAGAAATCATAGAAGAAAACATGTTGAAAGATATATAAAAATAAGTAGAATAAACCGTAAGATACAATGTTACCGAAGGTTGTCAGTCTCCGAAGAATCGCGATCTTACAAGCTCCAAACTTCTATGAAAAAGTGTCTCCTAAGCTACGAACCCCCAGAACAGGCTCTGGAAAGTTCCTACCTAAAACTACATAGAGAGGTGAGAGAATAGGTCTGGAAAAGTATGAATTTCGGAGAAAAACTGAGCAACTATATATAGGCCTCGAATTTGTGTGCGGCGATTCTCCGCACACACCGGGCGATTCGCCTGGTGTGGGGCGGTTCGCCCCACGTCCCGGGCGATTCGACCGGGAGTAATTTTTCGGAATTTCCGCGTTTTCAACGCGTTTTTTGATTTCTTCCCCTTTTCGGACTCGGTTTCTGACTTCTAGTGGCCTTCTAATCTCCAGATTCGACCCCTAGACTCCAAATCCTATCCGGAAACCTTCAGATACTCCAAATAGGCTTCTGGAACACTAATTCCTTGTCAACTTCGATATAATTTCCCTGAAATCCTCATTTTTCAACCAAAACCTGTAAAATAAAATCTAAAGGGAAACGTGACACTATTCTAATAAAATGCACTAAAATATAGCTAAATTAACATAGAAGATAGCTAAAATAGGTGAAAAAGACTCAAATGAAAGTGTAAAATACACATTCATCAATCTCCCCAAACCGAACCCTTGCTTGTCCTCAAGCAACTAAGCTAGACTCTAATGCAAAAAACAATGCAAGACACAAAATGGAGTCTCATGCCAAATGAAATGAACTAATCTACTGAATCTATCAAAAAACATATGAACAAAAACCATATAAATCAAAGCATGAATATAGGTTGAAGAATACCTCGATTGACTTATACACATCCACATAAGCACTTATGTCAAGACAAGATAGTCTCTCGTAACATTCTCTACCTGGACCTAGTCAGTGACGACGTATTGAAGCATGCTAAGATACGAATGGTTGTCCCGTGCCTATGAAACTGAGGACTTACAGTTCACCAAGTTTAAGACTTTCCCTCAAAGAGGTCGAACCAGTACTGGCTCTCATCAAAGTCTTAAGCTATTCACCACTTCCTGAATGGCAGGACGAGGGTGGTCTAGAACAGATGACACTCAAAAACAAAAGACAAAAAATAGAAAATTACAACACGATTACGAACATTACAAAAATTGGGAAATGAGACACAACACTTTGCTAAACTGCTATTTGGCTTTCTTTTTTGGACCCTTCTTTGCTTTTTGGGGTCTTTTCTTTTTTTCTTTCCAGTTTCTTTTTTTTTTTTTTTTTCTTTTTTCCTGGAATTTTTTCTCTCTTTTTTTTGATTTTTTTTACCAGCAGTAGCATAACAAAAAGAAAAACAAAATGACTCACACGACTTCCCCAAACCTATTCGAAAGAATAGGTTGGAGTACAAAATTTACGGAAAAGGAAAAATAAACTCACGATACGGAAATGAAAACGAAAAACAAGTCTAATGATGGTGTAACCCCCTCCCCAAACCTATCCGGAAGAATAGGTTATAAACAAAGGATCACACAACCTCACACTACCTCCTTCCTAGGCATTTAGCAATCTCAAAGCATGGTGAAGACTTGTTGCCTCTTAGACACATAATTACTCGGGAAAACAACCATAAGACCCTAACATGCATCATCCTATTATAAAGGCCTTCGTGAACCGCAGTAGAGAAAACACCACTAAGTGTTGTCGAGACTACCAAGCTTAACTAAGTGCAATACATAAATGTGACAAGCCAAGCGAGAAAAAACCTCAAACAAATTCATAGAGATGAAGCATACAATTAATGGCATAGTTAGTTGATCTACCCAATAAAAAAGTTTAAAAAATTCGGCAATAAACTCCATATAAAACATGCAAGACTATCCTAGGATGAATGTAGTGAGTGCAACCTAAAAAATCTAAGAAAGCAGTAAACGTGCTAATGCAAATGCAGACGGATAAATCATGCAAGGTACTATACTCATCCTACCAATACCAAGCTCCAAACTAACAACATTGGATCACTTAAATCCCATCCCCACTCATGAAATTAACGCTAGTCCCTAGAAGTATGAAAATGAGGAAATAAGATGTGATACTAGATGTTACCCCATGGTTTAGCCTCGGTCGGCTGAGTATGTTGCTTGTGAGTTATTGGGACTGCTCTGGGAGCTTTATAGGGTGTCATCAGGTCTTCTGGTAGGCGTGGTAGTTTCAATTATAGGCCGGATAGGAACAACTCCTCCATTAGTATCATCATTGCTCGTATGGCCTTCATTGTCACTACTGTCACGCACATCCTCACCAGTAGAGTTGCAGTGTCGAGTAGAATCCTCAAGATTAGCCGCCGCTGTTATGGAATCCTCCATTCTGTAGCCCTCCAATAGTATGTGAACTGTTGAAGGGGAAAGAGCAGTGGTATCAGGACCTCCCCCTCCAGCGTTTTACACCCCGAGGTGGTTACAGTAAGCTGCTCGGATACTCAGAAGTCTTCTACCATCTTTTCCAATGTCGACCACATTCTCTACGGTTGATCCGACCGATGTCTATATGATGCTCCCTTTAGAGGCAGTCAAGGGGCACCCCAACGAGGGGCTGGGCACCCATGTCATTATGTTTTGGAACCAAGCTAGCGCTTCAGAACCTTCTAGCAACTGTGAACTCGAGATTGAATCCGTCGGGGCTAGATTGTCCCGGTGCCTTCCAGTTCACTCGAACTTTGCAGTCCTTGTGATGGATTGCTGACGTAATAATGGTTTCTGTTCCTTCGGTGGTGCATGAATAGGCATAGGAGTCCTTACTCCAGGTGTACTCTAGCTCCACCTCTTGGATAATCCGCGATGTTGTTGCAAGATCCCGTGGTTGGAACGCACGTGAGGTCACTCTTCTGGACATGGTTGTAATTGATCCCCCTCCAATACTTCATAGTAATCATACGGGAATGCTCCTTTCCCTTGGCATGGTTCCTACAAACAACAATTAGTACCTCGTATGACACAAAACTGACTCATGCATATGCTAGTGTAAGAAAGAAACACACAAGTGATAATCTCAACAATCGATCTCCCCAAACCTTATGTGTCTAGCCTAGCTTCTTCAACATGCAACATACCAATGTAACTACTACATGTAATACATTACATTATGCTCTTGCTAGACAACCAATAACCTAGATCACTAGGCTCAATTCATACCATAGTAGCGAAAAATTATAGCATCATAAATCCTCATACTCAACAATTAAGCATTCTATCATCAAATCCAACATCATTACATCAATAAACACAATCATAAGCAAGAAATCAAAGATAAAGATACATTGCATAACAAGATATATCATCTAGTAGCAAAATTCCCAAATCAACAATCCAAGCATAATTGAGCATGCAATTGATAGTAAATAATGCTTCTAATCACACAAACAACCTACCCATGCATCATATAAGCATAATTGAAGCTCAAATTGGAAAACCCCCAAATTTGAAAATTAGGGTTCATAAGAAGATACCTCAGATCTTAAAAAACTAATGCACTAGGGAGAAATCTGTTCGGATGAAAAGATAGATCACGTAATAAGCTTCGATTGAAGCTAAAGAACACTAAATTTGGTGAAGAAATGAAGAAGTTATGAAGTTTTGAAGTTATTTTCGCAATTCTCGGTTTTTGGGGAGAAGAAAGTGGAGAGAATGAAGAAAATGAGGTAAAGAAGGGGAGATCCGCATTTTTTAACTACAGGGACCGTGGGGTGAGTCGCCCCACACGGGGCGATTCGCCCCCCATGGGGGGCGATTCGCCCCCCGCTCCCCGATGTGGGGAGACGGTCCTTTCGTCAGAAAACGCGATTTTTAATCCCCGGAACCAATTTTTTCAAAAAACCACTCGAAAAATCTCACTCAAACATAAGCACATACGACACAGAGATGAACAAATTCACATATGAGAAGCAAATTGTTCAAGAATGAATGCATGCAATAAAGCGGTAAAGAAAGCGATAAAAACTCCGGGTTGCCTCCCGGATAGCGCCATTTTTTAAAGTCTTTGACTCGACTCCTGTCTGTGCCTAGCTCTTCTTTCTGCGGGTACTAGACTTCCCCTTCATTAATCTCCTCTTCATGCCACGAACCTGTGAATAAGAAAGAACATAGGCTGCAAGACCACAGTAGTGAGTAGTGTAAGAAATATCAGGCGGATCAGGTGGATCAGATATGGCTTGCAACACGTGTTGCTTGCCATCCACTTCAATAGTGCAAGTTCTTTGGTAGATGCCCATCACGGAGCGTAGCTTAGTCAAGAACGTTCGCCCCAAGAGAATGACATCCCCCGTTCCAGGTGCAGACGCCGGCATAACTACAGAATTGGTGTATACAAAAGCTTCACCAATCTTGACCAACACATTTTTCACAACGCCTTCGGGTCTCATAAAGGATCCATCGGCCAGTTGCACAATAGCTCTATGCTCAGATAGTTTTCCAAGGCTACTCTTTTCCAACACAATCAAAGGGAGTATGTTAGAGTAGGATCCCGTGTCTAGTGTGGCACGGACATCTTTAAGTTCACCAATCCCGACCTTAACATCGAAACTTTTAGGAAGTGGCCCGGGATCCTCTTGCTCCTCCTCACTTCCGTCAGAACCAAGGTCCTTCTCTTCTTCCTTAGCCTGTACAAGTTCTTCCTTCTTGCAACACTCGCACTTAACAACCTTCTTGATGGTGATTTCGTCAGGTAGATCACCAGCCAATGTAATGGAATTCGACTTCTCAATGTTGCTAGGCAGTTTGCCTTGTTCCCTACTTGCTCCTCGGTCGATCATCTCTTGCATCTTTTGATGGGCAAGCCTAGTGCTCTCTTCCAACCTATCAAGTCTCGCTCTAGTCTTCTCAGAATCTTCTTCATAACTTTTGAGAAAACTTTGGGTGTGATCAACCATCTTTTGCAAGTTCTCCATCAGTTGAGCCGACTTCGACTTCGGTGGCTCTTTCGGAGCGGGGTTTTCGCAGTGATCATTACCATAGTTTAGCCTACTACGGTCTTGGTTAGGGCCATAAGTCTGGCTAGCCGGTGCGTATCCTTGATTGTTTCGGAATCCTCTTCTCCAAAATCCACCTCGAGGATTCCTACCATCTTGTCCGTAGCTAGCTTCTTGGGTACCAAACTCCGTAGCAAAGGCTTCCTCTTTGCCTCCTCGAGCCCAGTTGCCATCATCATATGCAAGCTCCGATCTACACATATGAGCCCCATGCCCAAAGTTCATGCATATTCGGCATACTTCGTTCGAAATAGTTGTTCCAGTGGCGCTCTTGAGGACTTGCTTCAATTTGTTGGTAAAGCACTCGAATTGATCCCCATTCCCCCTATACATAGGGGCTTCTTGAGTCGGTGGAGCTTCAGGTCCACGTCTCCTAACCATCGCTCTTGGGTCCTTGAACTGCGAACCCTTAGCAAGCCTTTCGAAAACTGCCCAGACGGCTTTTGCGGTTTCCTCCCAAATATTGCCTCGGCATTGGAAATCCACCACTTGTTGGTTCTCGAAGGTTAGTCCATTGTAGAAGTGTTGGACTAGGTCAGAAAGTTCAAAACCATGGTGAGGGCACTTGTTCGTGAGATCTTGGAATCTCTCAAACGCGGTGTAGATGGTCTCATCATAGTCCTGCTTGAATCCAGTAATTTGCGCCTTAAGCGCGGTAGTCAAGGTGTGAGGGAAGTATTTTTCCATGAAAGCTGAAAAAACCTTCTCCCAAGTGTCCAGCGAGCCTGCTGGTAGAGAACTCAACCATGACTTGGCTCTGTCGCCAAGCCCCATAGCAAAAACCTTCATCCGTAACTCATCCGTTGTTATTTCAGCTCCGGGTCGTGGGAGTTGGTTGACGAAATCATCGATATCGTGCAATTACCTCATCACATCTTCCCTTGCTAAGCCATAGAACCTCGGAAGTTGTTGGAATGCGTGGTTCTTGATTTCCAGATCTCGAGTTGCAGACGAAAGAACAATCGTCGGTCCCCTCATACGATCCTTGGTGGGTGAACCCATGCTTTCAGTGGTCTAGCTTTTGCCATTCCGTCGATTTCCTTGAAAAGACTGTGTAGAGATTCAGAGAAATCGGTATCCTCTAATTCCTCTAGTGCACGCCTTTGAAGTAGTCGCCTTCATTGGTGGTAGACTCTGTCGATCTCAGCAATTGAATCAGCAAGCGGTGTTCCTTTAGATAGTGTATGTGGCATACACTATCTGTAACAGACTAGGAGAGCAGTATCAGAGAGAGATTAAAAAGGAAAACTAAAACTACTAGATTTAGGAATTGAATGCTGAAAATATAAACAAATTAAACAGAAAAAAGGAGTACAGTCCCCGGCAACGGCGCCAATTTGATGAACGCGCTGATGTCGTGTTCCGAGCAAATCAAATAAATTTGTTATTTAGCCAAAGGCAATTCACGACTACAACGAAAACCGTAGTGTAGCAGTAGAATGACCTCGAGTGTCGTTCTCTAAGGACTATAACTAGCTTTATCAAATCTAATTTAGAATATAAAACAGCAAACAAACGGAATAGCAAAGGTTTTTCTAACACATAATGGAGATTGGTGATAGTATGGTCCTTCAAAGCATAACGGGTTAATAATCATGCGTAAATTCCTCGGTCTTGCATGGAGATCTTTGATCAATCAATTGTCCTGTTGTAATTATTAAACACTACGAAGATAAAGATACTGACAGGTCAACACTATTATCCAATTGTGTTCCGTAATTATTCAACACTACGAAGATAAAGGTGTGCATAGGTCGATGAGGGTCCAGTTGTGCATAATAATTAATCAACATACGAAAATATAGGCTGAGCCTGATCAACGAAATAAAGCAATAACACAGAGTATAATGCGCGATATAGCCATTAGCATGATTATCAACCCTTCGCTAAGAATTCACATACTACCACCAACGATAAGTTTAGCTACTCATAGTTGTCATGCAATCAACAGAAATCATAGAAGAAAACATGTTGAAAGATATATAAAAATAAGTAGAATAAACCGTAAGATACAATGTTACCGAAGGTTGTCAGTCTCCGAAGAATCGCGATCTTACAAGCTCCAAACTGCTATGAAAAAGTGTCTCCTAAGCTACGAACCCCCAGAACAGGCTCTGGGAAGTTCCTACCTAAAACTACAGAGAGAGGTGAGAGAATAGGTCTGGAAAAGTATGAATTTCGTAGAAAAACTAAGCAACTATATATAGGCCTCGGCTATTCGCCTGGTATGGGACGGTTCGCCCCACGTCCCGGGCGATTCACCCGGGAGTAATTTTCCGGAATTTCCGCGTTTTCGACGCGTTTTTGGATTTCTTCCCCTTTTCGGACTCGGTTTCTGACTTCTAGTGGCCTTCTAATCTCCAGATTCGACCCCTAGACTCCAAATCCTATCCGGAAACCTTCAGATACTCCAAATAGGCTTGTGGAACACCAATTCCTTATCAACTTCGATATAATTGCCCTGAAATCCTCGTTTTTCAACCAAAACCTGTAAAATAAAATCTAATGGGAAACGTGACACTATTCTAATAAAATGCACTAAAATATAGCTAAATTAACATAGAGGATAGCTAAAATAGGTGAAAAAGACTCAAATGAAAGTGTAAAATACACATTCATCAATGCACGGAGCAGGATTTGATAGCCATGAGAGACGGGTAGTCTTTGCTGTAAATAGTCGATTTTCGAATACCCAAAAACACGTAGGAGAGGCTGCCTGCTCCGATCATTGTACCGCAATACCATTCTCGGTCTTCGTCGTACTCGTTGGCCATATATTCGCAATGCTGGTTGTCAACCGCGATGCTTGCTAGTTGCTATGTTGGTCTATTTGTTTTCAAGAAGGTATAGTGGAACCGAACCAACACAGAGAAAAGAGAAACCAAGTACTTGATAGTACTATTATTAAAAGTTAAGGAACGAACAACTCTGTTTGTTATGTTCTCTATATATATAGAGGGTAATTAAAGAAGGGTTAATCTTCTACCTGTAGGTTATGGAAGAAAGAAAAGGTACTTTCCAAATGTAATGCCAGAGATTTTGTTTATGCTTGAATGTGTGTTAGGTTTCTTAAGCTACAATTCCATGTCAGGTTACACCCAATAATGTGGACATTGCCAAGGTTTCTCCATCATACCACTTGTACTCTCCCTCAGAAGTCGAAGCAGTTATCACTCGCCCATGAGAACGAGACTTCCACCTATCTCAATAATTTTGAACTTATTGACATTTGTCTTCATTATGGCTGTTGCAGTCTGTGAATGAAAGCTCAGCGATACGAATTAGCCTAGTTGGCAAGTTAAATTCTTGGGACTGAGTTCCCGGGTTCTTTTTCTATAGAGTGAACTCGTCCCGGTCTGAATAAGTTGGCATCAAAGTTTTATTGATGTAATACTGTTTACCTTGAAAACAATTTAAATTTGGCTCACGCAATGACTTTTATCCGTTGAAACAGTAATTTTCGAAATTGATAAGATAATATTTTTACATATTTGTGCATAGCAGCAAAGGTGATTTCGAACATCGGACATGCATCAAACCACAAAACAATCAAAATCTGCGAATATTGAAAGCAGGAAATGATAAAATTTTACAACTTCAAGATACATTTAACAATAGAATTCCTATTGAAAACAGTTGCTATACAGAGTAACAGAGATTCTCTCTTTAGATACAGAATAATGTCTATAGTTATTAGGTAGCCTAAATGTATTCTTCATCATCTGAATATGCATCATGATCTTCTTCACCATCATCTGAATATGCATCATGAGCTTCTTCATCATTGGCAGCTTCTAATGCATATGGATCAACTACTTCATCATCATCTGCATATGCATCTGGAGCTTCTTCATCATTGTCATTCACATTAGCTTCTAAAACATATGGATCAACTACTTCATCATCATTTGCGTACGCATCAACTTCCGCAACATCTCGTATGGATCAACTACTTCACCATCATCTGCATACTGATAAACGTGTATTTTACACCTTCATTCGAGTCTTTTTACACCTATTTAGCTATCCTCTATGTTAATTTATCTATATTATAGTGCATTTTATTAGAATAGTGTCACGTTTCCCTTTAGTTTGCATTTTTCAGGTTTTAGGTGAAAAACGTGTTTTTATGGGCAATTATATTGAAGAGAATGAAGATTCGGTGTTTCGTGGTCATTCGTGGAGTATCTAGAACGTTCCGGATGAGATTTGAGGCCTAGGGGATGAGTTTCAAGGCTTAAAGGTCACTAGAAGGCAAAATCCGAGTCCGAAAAGGAAAAGAAGACCAAAAACGCGTCAAAAACACGTCTCCACCGACCTGGAGCTCCCAGGCGATTCGCCCCACGCCTTCCGAACTCCTATATATAGTTTCTTCTGTTTCTACGTTTTTCAGACCCCTTCAGACCTTTTTTCATACTTCTCACATCAGTTTTAGATAGGAATTCTCCAGAGCCTGTTCTGGGAATTCTTAGCATATGAGACTATTTTTCTTATCAATTTGGAGAATTATCTTGCTTGTGAGTTCGCAATTCTTCGGAGATTGACAACCTTCGTCGGTAACATTGTATCTCACCGATTTTTCTATTTATATTTATTTTTTCAACATGTTTTCATTCAATCTTGCTATGATTTTTGTTGATTGCAATTCATCTATGAGTAGCTAAATCTATCATTGGTGATAGTATGTGATTTCTTAGCTAGGGTTCTTAATTATGCATGATGGCTGTAACGCGAATCAGACTTGAGTTGTTGCTTTATTTCTTTGATCTGTCTAAGCCCTCTATCTTCGTAGTGTTGAATTAAACGGAACACATTGGACAATTCATGATGTTAGATTTCTATGCAAAACGATAGGGTACTTCATGCATTATTATTAACCTGATGCTTTGAACGATCATACTATCACTAACTTCCATTATTATTGATAAGAAATTCTGTGCTAAGTCGTTTGTTGAGTTTATAGTTTAAGTTAAATTAGATAAAGCTAGTTATAGTCCTTAGAGATCGACACTCGAGGTTATTTTACTGCTACACTACGGTTTTCGTTGTAGTTGTGAATTGCCTTTGGCTAAAAACATATTTATTTGATTAATTGAGTCTGACAAACTTATGGTTCATCACATACACATCAACTTCCTCAGCATCCTAATATGCATCGACTACTTCACCATCACCTGCATACGCATCAACTTCCTCAGCATCCTCATATGCATCGACTACTTCACAATCATCTGCATAGGCATCAACTTCCTCAGGATCCTCATATGCATCGACTACTTCATCATCATCCGGATACGCATCTACTTCATCATTGCCACGTGCATCACTAGTTCATCATCATCTATGTACACATCAACGTCGTCATCATCCCCATATGCATTGACTGTTATATCATCATCAACTACTTCATCATCCTCATTCATATCGACTACTTCATCATCCCCATATGCTTCGACTGCTTCATCATCATCCGTGTACTCATCAACTTCTTCATCATCCCCGTATGCTCCAACCACAGTTTGCTTGCCAATGTCTTCTTTCGAGCCAGATGCATACTTATCATCATTATCAAAACCTGAATTATCAACCTGGTCAGCGCCTTCAATCTTGCCAGTTACTTCACTCTCATCATGCTTCTCCAAACCAATAAAATCTTTTGCCACCTCGGATATCTCACTGCGTATTGTAGGCAATTCACCCATCCTTATCCTATCGAAAACTTCCTTATCATTAAATTTTTTATCCAACTACCAAGCCTGTTTACCCATCAACATCTCAAGAACTACGCACTCGAGCGCCCATTTATCCGAATGAGTCCCCTGCACCCCGTACTTGATCACCTCAGGAGCCATATAGTTAGTTGTACCTCTCAAACAGTGTTGCGAGTCCAACTTCCGCCTCTTCAACACCTCGCGTTCTTCAGATTCTACCTTCTGCAAAAATCCAAGATCTCCAATCTTGATAGTAAAACCAGTCCTTCCACCTTCATTAGCCACAAGAAAAATATTCTCCAGTCCGAGATCACAGTGAGCATACACCGACCGAACGATGAATATGCTCCAAACCCTTGAGAATAGACCATGTATACGACCTAACCTCACTCTCAGGAAAACCGCCACCCGATTTACCGATATTTTCACCCAAAGTACTGCCAGAAGCGTATTCCAAGAGAAGATTGTTGGACATAGTTTGTTCTCCACCGGTGATCTCTCTACCGAAGTACTTAAGAACATAGGGGCATGAATTTCCGATCTTCTCGAAAGCATTGAACTCGTTTATAAGCAAACGAGAGCAATGCAGGGAGCAGGATTTGATAGCCATGAGAGACGGATAGTCTTTGTTGTAAATTGTCGATTTTCGAATATCCAAAAACACGTAGGGGAGGCTGCCTGCTCCGATCATTGTACCGCAATACCTTGCTTGGCCTTCGTCGTACTCGTTGGCCATATATTCGCAACGCTTGTTGTGAACCGGCATGCTTGCTAGTTGCTATGTAGGTATATTTGTTTTCAAGAAGGTATAATAGAACCGAACCAATACATAGAAAAGAGAAACCAAGAACTTGATAGTACTATTATTGAAAGTTAAGGAACGAACAACTTTGTTTGTTCTGTTCTCTCTATATATAGACGGTAATTAAGGAAGGGTGAATCTTCTACCCGTGGAATTCGAATCCTAGTCGTAATGTAATTACGTAACTAAGGTAAATATTAATTAAAGACGAACACGTATTTCCTAAATAAGTTACTTCCAGATTATTTTTGCACCCTTGAAAATAAGATTTGTAGTGAATTGGTTTGGAATGTATTGGGATTTTAAATCACATATCTTATTTAAATAAACTTAAAACCATTTTTTTCTCAAATGAATATAATGATTAGTAATCAAACTTTGTGTAATTTAAAAGGGCAATAGTAGCAAAATAACATGAAGTTGTATATTTATTTTTTGAAATACATGCCCCCGTGTATTTTAGAATTCATGAATTTGTGTTATCTCAATTAAAATCATAGCTTCCAAGTCGGACAGCTGGGCAGATTACAAAGACCGTTGTCGTAAACCAATAATCAAATGTACTTTGAGCCTTAAGTTTAACTGAAATTTTAGTTATTGGAGCAAACCAATCACTACATTACTTCAAGATTCTTTATAAATTGTCCAAAATTTTGCTTGGTCGGTAAGTCCAACTTTATACAAGTTAATCTCTGATAAACCTATATTCGACTAAATTATTATTTACCCCCAATTATTTATTTAATAAGTATAAGATATGATATATATTTATTGAAATGACTAGAAATATGGTCCCTTATATGAAGAAGTAGAGGTTCTAGTGGGGTGCATATGAAAAATATCATGAAGAAAAAAAAAACACCAATATTCTTCGTACGTAAACATCATTTATCTTTTTATCCGAGACCATCTCACTTGAGAAATGACCTCACTGCAGTTTCCATTTCAAGTAGTCCCTCCATTCCACCAGAACCAGAAGTGTCTAAGTCTAGTTCACATAGAGCGCCAATCTCTCTCTCCACTTTACGCTCAAAACGCGCTCTAGCGCTTTGAGAGCGGAAATCGCGCTCTAGGAAATCATAGAGCGCGCACTAAGACCCACAAATTCGTTTTCCAGAAAAACATAGAAAACTTGCATTAAGAATAGCTTCTTTGCCATGTTGATTTGACGACATCTAAGAGCTGTACGTAGAGGGGAAGAATAACGATTGGATCGTGAGCGTACATGTAAAGGGGGGAGAAGAAATATTAGAACGCATAAGAGAGGATGAGAAAACGGTACTTACCAATTATCATAACTAAATTAGAGTGGCAGACTTTAATGTTGAGAGATGAGAACGAAATCTGAGTTGAGAGAACCACCGCAAAAGTTATAAGCTAATGAATAAGCTTTGGGATGTTAAAGCTTTGTGTTGGAGAGGGAAGTTTGCTAAAGTTGCAACACGCTTTGGTGACTTGTGTGGACAAAGGTAGACTATAGTACTTAGGGTTTGATAAATGGGATGGGCTTATTGGATTACAGGGCCTAATGTTTATCATTTGAACATATAAAGACCTTGTAACTTTTAAAATTTGAAGGTTATTAACTTATATTGTAAAAAAAAAAACACATAAAAAACTCCATATATAATTATAAATTAATTAATTATTAATTAACGCTCTAAGTAGCTTTAGCTTTCTTATATTTTTCATTTTTACGCTTTCGCTCACGCTTTGTCGCTCGCGCTTTATGTGATCTAGCCTGTGACACAAAACTAGGGATGGTAGTTTGGGCTACCTGACCCGGGCCCGACCCGATATAACGAGCCCAGGCCCGACCATGAGTAGCCCATGGGCTGGGTTTGGGCTTATAGCTAGGCCCATGGGCTCAGCCCCGAGCCTAACATCTTGGTCCGTAGGCCCGACCCGTGATTATATATAGAATTAATATTTTATATATATAAATATGTATATATAACTATTGAATTTATAATATTTATACACTTGTATTATTAAATGATGTTGTACTTTAGACATATGTAATACTTTTCTATACTTACGAGATTTCCAAGTGATATACAATTATTTTATATGCTATATTTTTAGTATATTTATATTATTTATTAACTAATTTTAATATGTCAAATAAGGAAGTTCATGATAAATTTTAAATGATAAGTGATATCAAAATATTTGATGTAAAGAAAAAAGATATAAATTAAATAGATTCACCATTCTACTAATACTACACTACATAACTAAAAAAAACATTTTGATTACTAAATAATTAATTGGAAACAAAATTAAAATTTTTAAACCTTAGGCCCGGCCCAGCCCATGACGGTCCCGGGCTTGGGCCTAATGTTTAGACCCGTCCCGGGCCATGAGCCGGCCCTGGGCTTGGTGCTAGTCTTCCCGGGCCCGACCAGACCTCTGAAAGTCCGGCTGGTGCGCCATTGCCATCCCTACACAAAACATACTAAAAGTAAACTATTTTAATGAAAATATATAGTAAAAGAACAATAAAAGATCTAAAAGAACTCATGATGACGGTAACAAATATGTCATCATCAAACTGTGAAAAAGATAAGAACTGATAATGGAGAAGAATGTAACCTAACTACATTCTGCAATGAAAAAGGGATAATACACCAGAAAACATGTCCCTACACACCACAACAAAATGATGTTGCGGAAAGAAAACATCAATACTTGTTGAATGTGGCAAGAGCTCTTATGTTCCAATAAAAAATGATGAAGCATTTCTTGGGAGATGCGGTATTAACAACCGCATATCTAATCAATAGAATACCAACTCCTTAAAAGAAAAATCTATGTATGAAGTGCTTCACAAAGAAAAGCCTGATTACAGCAATATCAAAGTATTTGAAAATTTGTGTTTTGCATCTACACTTCCAGTACAAAGAAACAAATTTGATTCAAGATCAAGAAACTATATCTTTATAGGATATCCTCCTCATATTAAAGGATATAAATGCTATGATCTCAAGACAAAGACTATCTTTGTTTGAAGAGATGTCTTCTTTGCAGAAAATATATTTCCTTTCGACACTGAACAGGTGATAGATAAAAATGTCATTTATTCTCCAGGACTCACTTCAAAGATCAAAGAAAGATGTTTCATAACACTAAATTTGAGCAATGCTTCAGACTCACCAGATCTTTTCCAGAACTTCGATGAAGAATCTCATCTTATGTTTTTCAACAAAACGAAGAAAATTATCTCTTCACCAATTGAAGAAGAAGACTCCGAAAATATACAAGAGACAGAGCCAAGGAAACCAAGTCAAAAAATACATGACCATAATGATCATTCACAAGATTCCAATAATCGAAATTCCTTGAGCAACAACATGTTGCAAAAGAAAAAAATGCCAGATCACATCCAGCTATGAAAATCTAGCCGAGAAATCTGAACACCGACATCTCAAGGTGTATAATCATTCTAAATTGCCAAGGAATAGTGAAAATTCAGTACAATACAACAGAAATGGTATTGCACATCCCATCTCTCAATATTTTGTCAAGTTCTCCTAGCCTTAGCAGCTAAGAACAATTGGCACTTAGAACAATTGGATGTTCATAATGCTTTCTTAACTGGAGAGTTAAATGAAGAAATTTACATGCACTTAACTCCTGGACTTTCAGTTCAGGTGGAGAAAAATACTACGCAAGTTTGTAAACTCAAAAAATCCTTGTATGGCCTCAACCAAGCAAGTAGGCAGCGGAATCACAAGTTCACTAATTTTTTACTCTCAATAATCAAGAAATCCAAAAGTGAATACTCATTGTTCACAAGAAGAAAACATGATAAACCTTTTCATGTTGGTATACGTAGATGATATCATAATAGCAGGAAGTGATCAAGTGACATCAATCATGTCAAACAACAACTTAAACGAAGATTCAAAATAAGAGATTCAGTAAAGTTGAAATACTTTCTTGGACTTTAAAACTGTTAGAAATTCCAAAGGAATTCATCTGTCTCAAACAAAATATGCTTCTAAGATAATTGAACAAACAGGTTTGCTAGGATGCAAACAAGCGGTCAGTCCAATCATTCAAAATCACAAACTCTTGCTGAGTTTGATTAGGATAATCAATTGGTCTTAAACATTTGGAATTCGGAGTATGTTCCGTGTATTTTGGTTGTAATATTCTTGGAGCATTTCTTATGCTCAATTATTAATAAAAACGTTTTTCCGCTTCAAAAAAAAGAAGAAAGAACCAAAGATGAGCTAATAAAGGAACCAACTCATTACAGTCTACAGAAGACTCCTTGTGATGTCGTTAGAATTAAAATTAATATTTGTTTAAAAGCCAAAGAACACTTATCACTACACAAAACTTATTGCAATGGCAAGTTGTCCCCGAGTGTCGTTCTCTCGGGACCTAGAGTGGCTTTGTTGGTAGTTTTCGCAAGTTATTTCAGTCAACGAGTAGAGTGTTTGAAAAGAGTTTTGTAAACTTTGAGCAAACAAGAATTCAGAATGCAACTTGAACGAATTTCTTTGTAAACAATTATGAGAAAGGGTTGGTGGTAGTAATATGGAACAATCATGCAATGAATCACGTAAATACTTGTAAGTTCGGTGCGCAAAGCTTTCCGCAAGTTCTACAAAGTAAACCGCCTAGACAAGTTTAAGACACACGTCTTGAAAGGATTCTATCGATAGCTTAGTAGTGCAATCGCTTACACTATTTATCTAGCATGCTTGCATGTTTTCATATCATAGATCATAGCCTTAATTGACCAAGAGTATATCACATACTCATATTCGAAGATATTTGATTGGCAACTATGTCAAACGAGATAAAACATGCAGTAAGATCGACTCGGAGCCTCATACAAGCATAGCGTAATTCATATTATGATTGAATCCTCATACTACCACCAACACTAAGGGATTTAGCTACTCATACTCATAACATTAAACATCATTTCATATGAATAATCAGAGGAAAACATGAATTCAAACACAAGAGATGGAATTGATACAAAGTTACCACCAAATCTATCACTACTTGATGGTTTTGATATAGAAACCTCTCCGTAGATAAATGTAGAATGCTATCCAACTGCCAAATCTTCCATCTCTAATGTATTACCATGGTGAAAATGTTTAAAACTGAGAATTAGGGCTAGAGAGAGGTCCCAAAAATGCAGGTGCATGTCTGAGAATATCAAAATGTAACTGAAAAATGTGTATTTAATGAGGAAACCCTGTTGCTAGAATTTGAACTAGGTGAAGCACCTGGCAGAGCTGGGCGGGTCGCCCAACCAGGCGATTCGCCTGGCTCTGCTGGGCACTTCGCCCAGCCCAGCTTCGCCCAACAGCGCTGTAGGAAATGGCTCAATTCTGCTCCAATTCTGCTTCTGGGCGCTTCACCTGGAACCAAAACGCATCTCCGACTCTTTTTCTTCAGCTCTAAGCCTCTGAATAGCATCCTATCCCCTTGGAAACACAAATACAGTCACTTATTAGGTCTCGGGTGCTAGCAAGCATGTCCATAGAAGTCGCGGTGCTCAAACATGATCGAAATGCATCAAAAATGCTACGTTTGAGCCTAAAACCGCCACTTTGTACCTAAGTACCTGAGAAATCCAAAACAAACAAAACGTGACACTATTCTAGAAAACTAACAACAAAACTAGACTCAAAGATAGCAAAAGGATGCGTAAAAGACAAGATGATCGTGTTAAAAAACGTTCATCAAACTCCCCAAACCGAACCTTTGCTTGTCCTCAAGCAACAACTAACTAAATGCAACACAAAAAGGAGTCTCATGCCAAGAGAGAAGAACTAATCATTGAATCTACCAAGTGCTTATGAACAAAGACCATACAAATCATAACATGCAAGTAGGTTGAAGAAAGTCTCTGTAACGACCCGACCAATCCGGCCGGCGTGGTTACTCCTTGACGGACCCACACACGTCCCAACAGTATGATATTGTCCGCTTTGGGCCTGAGCCCGCACGGATTTGCTTTTGGAATCACCCAAAAGGCCTCATACCATCGGAGAGTGGTGGTCTAACATATATACCCTTTATTCCACTCACTCTTAAGCGATGTGGGATGCGGGGCATTACAAACTACTCCCCTTAAAGCCTCGACATCCTCGTCGAGCGCCTTAAGTGATGGGGGTGACAAACTGACAATAACGTTTACCAATAGTCCACCCGGTTTGGGCTTTGTGTTGGTGAAGGCTCCGATACCATTTGTAACGACCCGACCAATCCGGCCGGCGTGGTTACTCCTGGACAGACCCACATACGTCCCAACGGTATGATATTGTCCGCTTTCGGCCTGAGCCCACACGGATTTGCTTTTGGATTCACCCAAAAGGCCTCATACCATGTGAGAGTGGTGGTCTAACATATATACCCTTTATTCCAATCACTCTTAAGCGGTGTGGGATGCGGGGCATTACAAATGTAACGTCCCAGATTTCAGAAGTTTAAAAGGGTTGAGAACGCTAGTCATACCAACAAGGTGCACCCTTCTTTTTGGGAATACACATAGAAGAACTTCAGAGTTAAGTGTGCTTGCTCTGGAGCAATTCTAGGAAGGGTGACCCACATGGAAGTTCCCGGTGCGCGCACGAGTGAGGACAAAGTGTTCGGATTAGAACCCGTGTTGGTCTGTGCGGTCAGCATATCACCCCGGAGAGTGCACATGAGTAACCTCGCCGGCCCATTAGTGGGTCGGGTCATTACAGTCTCGATTGAGAATGTACACATTCACATGTGCACTTTGTTAAACCGAGGTGTCTCTCATAACATCTTCTACCTGGACCTGGTCAATGACGACACAATGATGCATATTATCATACTATGATTGGCCCGTGCCTATGAAACCGAGGAATTACTTTTGTTCACCAAGTGAGACGTTTCCTCAAGAGAGGGCGAACCAATACTGGCTCTCATCAAACGAAGGAGGGTTCCCTAGAAAGATAACACTCCCCTATTCTACCCAGGCTCTCAAAGAATGAGTCTCTTTCAACCACTTCCTGAATGGCAGGACGAAGGTGGTCAAGAATAGGCCTCAACACAAGGCGGCACAAAAACACAAGGAAGAATTTACAACTCGACACTTACACAACGAATAAAAAATATTTACAACACTTGACAAAGACTACTTTTTGCTTGCTTTTGACCCTTCTTTTGCTTTTTTGGATCTTATTCTTTACTCCTTTTTCTTTCTTTCTTTCTTTTTTAATTTCCGTTTCTTCTTTTTTTTCTTCTTTTTTGCTTTCCTTTCTTTTTTTTTAGAATCAACAGCTACAACGAAAAGAAAAACAACCACAAACACCTCCACAAACCTACTTGAAAGAATATGTTGGAGTACAAGACACCAAAAGAGAAAGAACAAACTTTACAACGACTCAAAAAGACGAAAGACAAGAACAACAACGACAACCCCCTCCCCAAACCTATTAGGAAGAATAGGTTTAATACAAAGGATCACACACCTCACTCCACCTACTTCCTAGGCATTTGTCAATCTCAGTAGCAAGGTGAAGAACGTATCGCCTCTTAAGTACATAATTACACGGGTATAAAACCATAGACTCAAACATGCATCATTTTATAAGGCCTTCGTGAACCGCAGTAGAAGAAATACCACACAAGGTGATATCGAGACTACAAGGCTTAACTAGTGCACATGCGAATGTGACAAACCAAGCAAGACAAGCTTCAAACTACTTACATAGAAATGCAATGTATGGTCAATGGTCATAAACACTTAGTATACTCAATAAAAAAGTTCTAAACACTTGGCGATCGACTCCACACAAACAAAGTGCAACAACTATACTAAGGATGAAATGCATGCAAGAAACGAAAAACTCACAAACTATCACAATAAAAGGCACACGGGCCACAACTACTAAAACAATAAAAAAGTAAAAGAGTCATCATCACAATATCATACAACCAAATTGAAAAGGCAAGATTACCTCAGCGACAATAGTAAACAAGCCAAATCCAAACAAGTACAACTCCACGACCCCTCCCCAAACCTAGCCGAAAGCTAGTCTCTAGCTGGAAGGATAAGAAAAGAAAAAGTGGAGATGTACTACCAGTCTTGATATGGCCTCTGTAAGCTGCGATCTCTACAAGGGTGGTGCTCCGCCATAGTGAGGAAACGGACCGTCACAAGGGTCCTCAGGAGCTCCGCTACCACTCCCACTCGGCTTGCCATGAGAAGGAAATCCAGGAATATATCATGCCAAAGCATCAAACCTCTCTGAGGCCGCGGTATGATGAGCATCCCGTCTACGAGTATCCGCCGCGACAAACTCGTTCTAGCGACGAGTGTCAGCCTCCTGAAACGCATCCCATCTCCTAGTCTCCTCCTCTCGGAAAGCACCAAAGTGGGCGGTCTGAGCCTCTAGCAAAGATGTCTGGTAAGCACCAAACTGCTCCGACAAGTAAGTCGTGAGCTCCCCGAAATCAAAGGTGGAGGGCTGCCTCGAAGTAGAGGGAGATGCCCTAGGGACCGGGGCCGCACGGGGCAGAAGGACCTCTCTAGTCTGAGTAGCAAAGGAGCGTTGTACCTCAAGATAGATAGATTTGTCGATGGGCTGCTTCGGCTTCTCTCGAAGGAACATGTCGGGAACTCTCGCCTTTTTGCACAAAGCGGTGATAAGACTAGGGAACAGTAGTGGCGCACAAACTGATCACAGATAATCACCCCCGGAGTGAGTGGTAAATCGTGCAATAGTGCATAGATCAAGTTCCCAAGATAGGGTCGCCTCTTCGAATCATTCTTCCTTGGCACCAGATTTTCCATGATAAACTTCATCATCAACCTTGCGGACAACGACAAATCACTCCGCTCAAGTGTGTGAGGCCGGAGTGGTGTGAACTGATAAGTGGAGTGGGTGATAGTATTGTCCACTCGATGACTATAAGTCTCTGCATCCCGATCATAGAGGTAGAGCTCCGCGGGGTTGTAGGTGAAAGGGTTCTTATCGTCACTCCAGTTGCCCAAGTGGTCATTGTCATCCTCCTTCAAGTCGACCTCCAACCCAATCAAGAATCTAGTAATCTTCAAAGGGGAGACTGGGACGCCAACTCCTCTCACAGGGACCTCCTCGGTCACCACATCATAGTCCTCATACCCGATGTAGAACTCCTCAACAACATCACGGTCCCAATATGGAAGCTCTGTGGCATAAAATGCCCAACCACGGTCCGAAATCAACTCCGCAAGCTGCCTAGGACCATTAAGAGCCGCATCATCCTCCGTGAATGAAATTCTACGGTCACCAATCACCGATCTCTCCCCCTCATTAAGAAACTGTTATCGGTAAGCCTTGAGGCTATCCGACTCACGGGGTGCCTCTGGAGCATTCTTCGCCTTCTTCTTCCCCTTGGAGGTACCTTCGCGTCCAGCTCTCTTCGCTCTCATATTCATGGTACGTACATAAGCTTAATTAGCTCCCTTCAAACATAAATGACAACGAGACTCTTCTACACACAAATAACTACACTTAACTAGTTTGCAAACTTGCCATTTGACAAATCCCAGCACAACTAGTTAACACGGACAAGACTCGAACCACTCAACTTGCTCTTGTAATCGAGTTTGAGGGCTTGCTAAGGTTCATACGAAAACAATAGAGAAGGAAGCTTTAACACTTCGATTCTACGAGTTCATTCGAACCAAACCAAGCAAAGAAACTCCAATTTGAGCAAACCAACAACTCTACAACATGCTCAAGCACTTATATCACCAACAACACCTCAACAAATACTCAAAATCAAGCTACCAATCATCATAACAATCATAAGCCAAAATTCGAGCATAATCATTCATCGAAAAATCGAAACGAGTAAAATTCGTAATTGCACATATAATCAACTTAGAAACATGCTCAATAGTCATAATCAAACTCATAATCAACAATTCATAACACAATTGATGCTAATTAAAAGAAATCTCCAAATTCAAAAAGTTAGAGTTCATGAAGAGTACCTTGATTCCTTGAAATTGAAGCAACAATCGGATGATTTGTTCGGTTAGGATGATAGAGGATGTTATGGGTTTCTCAAAATGCCCAAGAATGCAAGAATTGATGGAGAAATGAGTGAATTTGAGTTTTGGGGGTGAAGAAATCGGGAAGAAGAAGAAATGGGGAGTGAAGAGAATGACAGCAGTTAATCTGCTGCTGGGCGAATTGCCCAGCCAGGCGATTCGCCCAGCTCTACTGGGCGCTTAGAATTGAGGCCAATTCTACTCCGTTTCTGGGCGATTCACCTGCATAGTTGGGCAATTCACCTGCCTAGAAAGTCCAAAAACTCCCAATTTCCTTCAATTTTTCCCAAAGTTTTCACCTAACGAAAAAGAAACGTGCTTCTACACTAC
Source organism: Plantago ovata (assembly GCA_028274465.1). Classification (NCBI taxonomy): domain Eukaryota; kingdom Viridiplantae; phylum Streptophyta; class Magnoliopsida; order Lamiales; family Plantaginaceae; genus Plantago; species Plantago ovata. Next base: position 47,560,013 of record CM051456.1, on the reverse strand, counting down.
ATGCATGACTCACCACCTCGGGTTGCCTCCCGAGAAGCGCCTTTTTTTATCAATTCGTTGGCTCGACTCTTCCAAGCTCATGTCGGATCAATTTTGCATTGGGTACTAGCCTTCCCCATCCATGCATCCTTCAAATCTTGAAGCTCCTGCACATCTGAACGAACATATAGAGCACCAAAAAAATCCTACAAGCTCGTTAGTAGCATTGTCATAAGTACACGAATTATCTATGGCACGCAATGAATATTGTTTACCATTTACCTCGAAGTTACATGTACGCCTATACATGTCTATTACCATGTGTACGTTATTGATGAAAGCTCTCCCCAAAAGAACTACATCCTTGAGCTTAGCCTGAGAAGTTGGCATGACAATGAAGCTCGTCTTCATATTCACTCCAGCAACACGGACCACTAGGTCCTTGATCACACCCAAAGGTCTCTTCATAGACCCATCCGCCAATTGAACCATGCATTTTATTGGCGTCATACCAGACAAACCGGACTCCTCATACACGTTCAACGTCAAAGCTCTCAAGTGCTGGAACCTTAATCATATCAGCCATCTCATCCTCGGACCATGACTTTTCTACCACCTCATTAGCCATTGCATCAGATTGTGCGACAACTTCCTCAACCTTCTCAACTAAAGGAGACTCGGGCTCCTTACAAACCGTGCAAGTTTAAGCTATCTTGCAACTAGGCACCTCAACTCGTGCACTATCACATACCACCGTGATCTCAATGGGCATATCAGTAACCACGGTTATAGCCACGGTCGTTTCCATATTTTCCGGAAATTTCCCTTGCTCTCGGCTTGCACATCGATCAATCAGCTCTTGCAATTTCTTGTGGAGGCTATGTGTACTAGCCTCGAGCTTCTAGAAACGCTGATTGTTGGTGGCTTCATTCCGATGATATATATCCATAAACTTATCCGTCTTCACCATGAGATCTTGGAGAGAAACAGAAATCGGAGATGTAGGCACTACATTACCATGAGGGGCAGAAGTAGAAACCGGAGGAGGTGGAGGATTAGAGGGTGGTGCTCCCTTATACCAATTGTTCCCATAACTAAGGTGGCTCCTATATTGATTTGGGTCATAAGTTCCCGTATCTTGATTGTTGGCATAGCCTTGGAGTCAAAACGCTTTGACTCAAAGCTTGCTTCACTTCATGGGCGAAACCATCAAATATATCTTGCTCCACCACTACCTTCAATTCACCCCTTGGTTCCCTTTGAGGAACTCTATCTCTCAAATTTCGGTTTTGTGAGTTACGGTACATAGTGTTTAGCTTCACTTGAGCTTCCGAGGGTGTCAACTCTCTCATGCTACCTCCACAAACGCTATCCACTTGAGCTTGAAACTATTAGAAAATATTGTCAAGATGTACATCAAAGGTAGCGCAGAGGAATTTCAAAAAGTTTCTTAACAAGCATGTCAATTGATTATCTATCTACGTATATTAATATCACATCAGAGTTTATAAGACAAACCTGTGAATCTGCACCTTTGGTTCGGCAGTGAATTTAGAGGGAACACCTTCGTCGATTTCGATGCCCTTTTAAATAAAGGTATGTGAATGAGTCTGGAGTATTCTCCAACTGGAATAACCTCAATATCTCTTCCAAAGAAGCGGTAATTGATTTTACAAAATCGTTGCGCAGTGCAGAAAATCTGCACTCGGGAATGCTTTCTGCAAAACAGAAGTTAGTATATAAACAATATAACAATGTAGAATACTCACCCTTTATATCCATAGATGGATGGTGGCTTATTATTTGGGTTGTGCTCAAATCTTCCTACGTATCTTCAAAAGAATCAAACCCTACGTAGTTCGTAGGAAGGTGTCATGGCGGCGGCATGGGTTAAGAGGGCGTCTCTTTTCCTGTCACAGGGGAGCACGAAATTAAGAGCATAAGAATTAATTTTCAGCTCTCTAATACTCTCTATTTATAGTTTCTATTGGAAGCCTTTAGAAGCCAATAGAATCCTGAAAGTAATAAGAACTCTAATTCTTGTTGCACAAGTAAATCTAGCTTCTAGAAGATTTCCTATTTACACCATGTGTTTAATTAGGAAAACTTATCCCTCAAGTTTAATTAGGAGAAGGAGCACGCGCACCGCCGGTCGTAGAGGAAGGTGGGCCCACGTTTGGGCCCACATGCTAGTTGGGATATTTAAATTCAATTTAAATCTTGCCCAAGTGCATATATTAATCTAATTAATACTTCTATGTCCTTTCAATTTAATCCATAATTGTATTCTCAAAATACAATTAATATATTAATACATAATTCATATATATTTATATATATAATTAATATTTAAAATATTAATTATGTCACAATCAATTATAATTAACCAAGTTAATTATAATTCTTCCTATAGTATTATGGACAAGCCAGTCCACCATATAGTGTGACCCATAGTGCCTCAATGTATTAAGCTAGACAAGACGACTGAGCATTATGGAATTCTTAGATGATTCCATTTGCGATATTAATACATGAGGATGTTTGAGGGAATCCTCAAAACCACCTTTCGTTGAGGAAGCCTGTTGCACTCAATGCGACGATGGTAAGGTCCTTTCATCTAACTGACTCGAATGCATCTAGGATCGATGAACTGTCTATCCCAATAATACACTCATGTATTCTTCAGTGAGTTGTTTGGTTACCGAGATATATTTAGGACATCCTAAATATATATGTGCGTTGGCCAACGACTTTTCCAACACAACAATGAACTCCTTGAGCAGTACTCTCCAATGCTACACATGAGAGATGAATCCTCTCCAATATTACTTATCATCCACATTTGTATTATTTTCATAATTCCAGAAGGGCCACATCTACCTCTTATTCAGGGCATAAGCATTGGTCTCCACCAAAGACTATGGCGCAACAAATGTGATGGTAAAATCCTGAGAGTCTACGGACGAATGGCATCACTTCCACAACTCTGGTTCCCATAGCCACCTTAGTGTAGAGTATACATCGATGGGAGTTTCTAGTGGGTACTTCCATTGTTCGTTATCCTCCTCGAACAACTATGCGCAGTTATGGGAACATCATGGACTCGCTCTAACGATCCGTTCCGTGGTCGTAGGATCGACTCACACTTGCTCTAACAAGTACAACCTCTAGTCTCGACTTCCTCATTCAGACCCCTACACCCGAGATGAGCTTTGACTAGGCAGAGTTCGGGATGAATGATAATTCACATAGTTTCAACTAATTATGTGATCAATCATTCATCCACTGGGGACATGTTTGATATCGATACAGACAAACCAGATAAAGATATGACATGTTGTATGCCTGTTGTAATATAAATACATAAGTAAACATGAACATGAATAACAAACATATATTATATTACATTGATTGTGACGTAGTATAGATGTCCTTAAATGTGGTTGTCTCTAGGACATATTTACTATCAGAAACTAGGGATGTAGACCATTGTAGAAATATTGCAAAATTTGCTCATTAGAGAAACCGTGATGCGGACACCGATGTTGCAACCCCTTTAACCGGTCATGAGCCTCATGAAAGGCTTCATCACATTGTTTCTCGAAGGAGCTAATCTGGCTGTTCATAGCCATAGTCTTGGAAGCGGGGTAGTATTTGTCCATGAACTTGTCAAAGACTTGGTTCCAAGTGGTTAGGGATCCAGCCTCCAACGTCCTCAACCATGCCTTTGCTCTATCGCCTAGACCCATAGAGAAAACCTTCATCTTAAGGTCGCCATCACTCACACCAGCAGCTGGTCTAGCAACATGAAGAATGAAATTCTCCAACTCGTTCAAGAAACCCCACATCCTCATTTGTCATGCCATAGAACTTAGGTAATTGCTGGAACATGTGGTTCTTGATCTCTAAGTTTCTTGTTGCGTCATTGAGGACTATAGCAGGTCCTCTAGGTCCAACCGTGCCCTTGGTGAGTGCCTTAATCGGTTGCTCCGCCATTTCACCTCCTAGATAAACGGATTCAAGAATGGGCTCCGAGAGAAAAGAGTGAGATTCCACTCGATTTTCAGAAATAGGTGGTGCTACTCCTTCAAATTGTGAAACCAAATTCCTCCTTCCTCTATGGAACAATCTATCAATCTCGTCTACAAAAGGTTCAAGGTTTGTCCTACCCTTTCGGGTTGTAGACATACACTCACCTGAAACTGTAAGAAATATTTCCCGTGAATGATTCCATTCCATTATGTAACAATATATAGGAATACAATCCAAAGAGTCCTAATCATTATCTCATAAGTAAATAGTTGTCCTAACTATAAACTAACTTCTATTCTAAGATTATCTAATTATATACAAACTAATTATATAATCTATCACACCCCCGCAGTCAAAACGGAGATTGACACACATTGAGACTGGTACGAAAATCATCAAAGAGCACTTGTGGTAGTCCTTTGGTGAAGGTATCCGCTATCTGACAGCGAGAAGGCACATGTAGCACATGAACCTGCCCACGAGCAACTTGTTCACGAGCAAAATGAATATCTATCTCCATATGCTTGGTGTGTTGGTGTTGCACCGGATTACCAGACAAGTAGATGGCACTCACATTGTAACAATAGACAAGTGTAGCTTTGCAAATTGGACAATGAATCTCCAACAGTAAGTTGCAAAGCCAACATGACTCGGAAACAACATTAGAAATACCACGATATTCAGCTTCCGCACTGGAGCGAGAGATGGAAGGCTGTCGTTTGGCAGACCAGGAGAGTAGATTAATCCCATGAAAAACACAGTAACCGGACATCGATCGACTGTATCAGGACAACCCGCCCAATCAGCATCAGTGTATGAAACAAGTATAGAAGAGGAAGAAGGATAAAGATGAAGGCCATACTCAAGCGTACCCTCAAGATATCGAAGAATGCGTTTGAGGGCATTCATATGTTCAACATTAGGATCATGCATATGCAGACAAACCTGCTGAACAACATAAGAAATATCTAGACGAGTAAAGGTGAGATATTGCAAGTCACATGCAAAACTACGGTACTGTGTGGGGTCGTCATATGGGGTGCCAGACGAGCCACTGAGCTTCGGCTGTGTGTCGACACGTGTTCTGGCCGGGTTACAAGAGGACATACCGGCCCGCTCAATAATTTCACCTGCATACTTGCGTTGAGAGATAAAAAGTCCATCCTAATGACGAGTCACGGCCACACCAAGAAAATAATGCAAGGGACCCAAATCCTTCATGGAAAATTCAGAAGCAAGATGATTCATAATAGATCACCGGAGAGAATCAGAAGAAGCATTCAAAATGATATCATCAACATAGAGAAGAATATATGCCATCTGGGAGCCATTCCGGAATATGAACAAGGAAGTGTCAGATTTACTATTAGTAAAACCCAGAGAAAGCAAGGAATCAGAAAAACATTTATACCATGCCCTGGGCGCCTGTTTCAAGCCATACAGAGATTTGCGAAGAAGACACACATGATCCGAATGAGCATGGTCACGAAAACCCATAGGTTGATGTATATAAACCGTCTCATTAAGTTCTCCATGCAAGAAAGCATTCTTAACGTCCAACGGATGAAGTTGCCAACCATTCCAAAGAGAAAGACTGAGAACTGTACGAATCGTAGAAGGTTTAACCACATGACTAAAAGTCTCACCACAATCGATGCCAACCTGTTGAGTCTTTCAATCACCTAAAAGACGAGCCTTATGCCGCTCAAAAGTACCATCAGAACGTTCTTTATGAGCAAAACTCCACATAGAACGAATAACATTAACATTAGGAGGACGGGGAACCAAATCCCACGCCTTATTATTAATAGGGAAAATTACTCAGACTCCCCCTGTTACAAGCCCACTTTTCATTTTCTCCTTGCTAGTTTCAGAATTACATGTAGCACAATTTTTCCCAAAATGTTTGACCAACTTAAAATACAAATTTTTTTTTCTTGTTTCCAAACATGGCCTTACCAATAATTTTTATTTTTCTTTTTTCTTTCAATTTTTTTTTATCTCCTTCTTCACAACTCCGGTACCGGAATTATTCCGGTACCGGAGCAACACCACAGCTCTGGTCGGAGCTGATTACAGCTCCGACCAGAGCTGTTTTCAGCACTGTACCGGAGCTGTTAACCAGCTCCGACCAGAGCTGATTTACAGCTCTGGTCGGAGCTGTAATCAGCTCCGACCAGAGCTGTTTTCAGCTCTGGACCAGAGCTATTTTTCAGTTCTGGTCGGATCAGCTCCGACCAGAGCTGTTTTCAGCTCTGGACCAGAGCTATTTTCAGCTCTGGTCGGAGCTGTTTGATAGAATTTCCGGTACCGGAAATTCGAAGAAGATGACAGAAAAATGAAAAAAAAAAAGTAAAAGAGAGAAAAAAAAAGAAAATGGAGTTGTTTTTGGATTAAAAATTTGTTTGGGGTTTCTGTTTGAATAATTTTAAGTTTGTTTTGAAATATAAATAAGTTATGTGCGTTTAGAGTTAAATGTGCAATTACTATAAGTTTATTTTGTTTGGCTCTGGGAAAAAGAAGATTTTCAAACGAGGGCAAAATGGTATTTTCCAGGTTTTTAGTTCGCAAAAAGTCAAGGTCGCTGGGTTAGATGTAATTAAATTTTTCTAACAGGGGGGTCGATGTAATATAAAATCTAATAGGGAGAAATACGTAATAAAAAAATCTAACGAGGAAACTGTATGTTATTTGCCCTTATTAATAAGAGCATCAAATTCATCTTGCATAGCCATTCTCCAATTCGGGTCAATAAGGGCATCTAGAGGTTTACGAGGAAGTGGCGATTTTGATACCGTAGTATGCAAATCCCAAAATTTTTTGGGAGCAAAATAACCACGTTGACTACGCGTGACCATCTTACTTGGACTGGAAGGGCACGGGGAGGTAGAGAAGACCAAATGTCTGGATGTATGGGAATAGGATCAACACTTGGACGCTGTGAAGTAGGCGAAATAGGGCTGCCAGCCGAGTCCAAAGAAGAGCCGGACTGGGCTGGAGATGGGGTGGTACTGAATTGGGCCGGAGGTGCTGGGGAGCCCAGAGGAGAGGTAGCTGAGTGGGCTGGAGAGGCTGGGGAACTAGGTTGTGCCGGTGACAACGGTTCAAGTGTTGCGCGTGGGACATGCAACAAATTTTGAAGCCAAGGAGTGGGGGAATGATCTAAAATATCATTCGAACCATTTGATGGTGAAGGAATAGAAGAAAAAGGAAATTGAATCTCATCAAACTGAATGTGACGAGATATAATCACTTTGCGAAATGATAAATCATAACACTTATAGCCACGGTGATCTGGGGGATAACCTAAAAATACACACGGCATAGAATGTGTTTGCAAATTTATGAATAGTAGTGTTTGGTATAAGAGGATAGCAAAGACAACCAAACACACGGAGATGAGAGTATGATGGCATACGATGAAAAAGGAGTTGACTGGAGAACTCTGAAATCCAGACATCTTCTTACGATGCTTCTGATGCAGCAATGTACTCGGCTTCTGTGGATGAGTCAGAAACCGTGGCTTGCTTAGAACTCTTCCAACAGACAGCTCCTCCGTTCAATTTGAATATGTATCCTGTCTGTGACTTAAATTCATCAGGATCTGATTCAAATCCAGCGTCGACATACCCCGAAATCTTTAATTCTGGTTCTCCACCAAACACCAAGAACATCTCTTTAGTCCGTCGAAGGTACTTAAGAATGTTCTTTACAGCAGTCCAGTGAGGTACTCCTGGATTCTGTTGGTGTCGACAAGTGACACTAAGCGCATATGCCACATCGGGCCTTGTGCAATTCATTGCATACATTATAGACCCTACTGCCGAAGCATAGGGCACACGACTCATTGCATTTCTTTCTTCATCAGTTTTAGGACCATCCTTAACTGATAAGACAATCCCATGCCTAGCTGGGAGAAAGCCTCTCTTTGAGTCATCCATCTTATAACGCTTTAGTATTTTGTCGATGTAGGTGGACTGTGTCAATCCTAACATCCTCTTGGATCTATCTCTAAAGATCTTGATCCCTAGGATGTAGTTCGCTTCACCCAAGTCCTTCATCGAGAAGGTACTTGATAACCAAACTTTAGTCTCTTTTAGCATAGAGACATTGTTTCCCATGATCAAAATGTCATCAACATAAATGATCATGAAAACGACTACCTTGTCGCTGTGCCTAGCGTAGACACAGGGATCTTCCTTGCTTCTGATGAAGTCAAACGATTTGACAGCTTCATCAAAGCGGATATTCCAGCTCCTTGACGCTTGCTTTAGCCCATAGATAGATCTTTGTAATTTGCATACAGCAGTTGGCCTGGTTTTACTAATAAAACCTTCCGGCTGTACCATATAGACCTCTTCCTCAAGGTTGCCATTGAGGAAGGCAGTCTTTACATCCATCTGCCAGATCTCATAATCATAGTAGGCAACTATCGCAAGTAGAATTCGAATGGACTTTAATTTTGCTACCGGTGAAAAGGTTTCATCGTAATCGATGCCATACCTTTGCGTGTAGCCTTTTGCCACAAGCCTAGCTTTGTGCGTTTGTACCTTGCCATCGGCATCCGTCTTTCATTTAAAGACCCATTTGCACCCAATAGGTCTAACCCCTTGGGGCAAGTCTACCAAGTTCCAAACTTGGTTCTGGTACATGGAGTCCATTTCCAATTCCATGGCCTCTTGCCATTTGTCTGAGTCAATATCAATTATTGCCTCTTTGTAGGTCTCGGGATATTCCCGATCTGATAAACCGACATCAAGTTCACTGATGTCTTCTATCATAAGGCTTTGCTTCTGAGGTCCTTTTAGGATCCTCTTCGACCTACGGAGCTCAACCGGTTCTGGTGCTTTTCATTTCTAGCTTCGTGTAACACGAACATTATCAGTGGGTACTGATGCAGCTGGTCGCGGGGCGCGACCCTGTTCCCTTGCGGGAGGCTGCTCTTGTGCAACTTGTTGCACAGGTTGGTTGACAACGGGTTCTATTGGTGTGGCTTCAACTGTTGATCTAATCACCGGACTCCCACTGACTATGACATGCCTAGCAAGTGTCATATCATTACCCTTGTCTGCTACGAAAGCTCCCACTGAACTTGAGTCCCAATCAGAAGATTTAGAGAACTCATGTTCGCGCGTGTCAAAGTCTTGAATTACTTCAAGTTCTATCATGTCATCTAACCTCTCTTCTTCGAGGTATTCAGCTTCAAAAACTTGACGTTTCTAGATACGATCACCTTGTGATCTTCAGCATGATAGAATTCATAGTCTCTCGTCTGACGAGGATAGCCTATGAAATATACTTTGACGCCCTTGGCATCTAACTTATCAGTGAGCATCAGTTTGACTATCGCAGGACAGCCCCAAGGTCTAAGATAGCCCAGTGAGGGCTTCTTTCCCTTCCATAACTCATAAGGAGTTTTCTCCACTGATTTAGATGGTACACGGTTCAGAATGTAGATTGTAGTTTGAAGTGCATATCCCCACAAATATTTTGAAAGAGTCGAGTATCCAATCATTGATCTTACCATGTCTAACAAGGTTCGATTCCTCCTTTCAGACACACCATTTAACTGTGGTGTTCCAAGAGGAGTCCATTGCGATTGAATTCTATTTTCCTTCAAGTAGTCGATAAATTCTACACTAAGGTATTCACCTCCTCGATCTGATCGAAGAGTGACTATCCTTACGTTCAATTCATTCTCGACCTCATTCCTAAACTCCTTGAATTTCTCAAAGGTCTCGGATTTATTCTTCATAAGATAAATATATCCATACCTTGAGAAATCGTCAGTAAAGGTAACGAAGTAAGGATAACCCCCACGTGCATGGACTTTAAAAGGTCCACATACATCGGTATGTATGAGCTCTAAGCAGCGAGTGGCACGAACACCTTGTCCAACAAAAGGTTTGTTCGTCATCTTACCCTTAACACATGATTCGCATGTACCATATGATTCAAAATCAGATGGTTCTAAGTAGTCCAACTTCCTTAGTCTTTGAATCCGTGTTTCATTGATATGGCCTAGCCGACAATGCCATAGATAAGATGGATTATTCTTCCTACTTGAAGACGGTTGTTTGTTATGTATTTGAAATAAAGGTAGACTACTTTGCAAAATATATAAACCATTCACTAATCGAGCTTTTCCATAATACTGATCATTTAATGAAAAATAACAAGTATTATTCGCAAATCGAAAGGAAAAACCTATATTGTCTAACAATGGAATGGAAATAATATTTCTGACAATGGATGGAACTAAATAAACATTATCAAGTTCTAAACATTGTCCCGAAGGTAAATCTATCTTTCTGCGTCCAACGCGTTTGGCTTCAACTGGATTGCCGTTCCCAACATGCAAGTCGATTTCATCTTGCTTGACTAGCCTGTGATCAATTAGCCCCTGCACATTATTACAAATGTTTGAGCCACAGGCTGTATCTAATACCCAACCATTGGAGTCAAAAGTAGTCATGTTCATTTCAATAACAAACATACCTGAGCTAGAAGCCGGTGGCTTCTCAGCTTGATCTGCCCTAAGCTTAGGGCAATCATTCTTCCGGTGGCCCTTGAGCTTGCAATAGAGACAAATCTCGATCCTAAGTCGAAATTTAGCCATCCTACGATAGCGCCCATTCTTGCCACCCCTCTTCCTTTTGGGTCTACGATTGACCCTTAGGAATTCGTTGGCAATGGGTCTCTCAGCAATCAACTCTGTTGCTACCCCAACATTGGGATTGTGAATAGATTGCAACAATCTTTGCACGATCAAGATAATGGAAGCCTTAGCTTCTAGCTCCAAGCCATATCCAACAAGTTGTAAGAGGAAGTCAATCAATGACTTAACTTGTTCAGGCGACAACTCTTCTGTCCCAAGCCTTTTGATGAGCATGATCTTGATAGCTTCGAACCCTTCACACATGCTCGGAGTATCCAAGAATGAGGAGAGATATTTTATGATCTCATATGGTTCCTTGTCTCGACATGGTCCAACCATATTGTCAGACATAGCATTCAGCAACAAGTTCTTTACAAACTCGGCCCTTTCCACCACCAATTCATAATAGCAATCATCGGTTGTTGTAGTGAATTCAGTGGGAGGTGGAGAGATAGGTTCGTCCAAGACGTACTCAACCTCGTTGTACCATAGCACCTTTCGTACCTCATGGATCCAATCCACGTAGTTTGGTCCTGTTAGCTTTTGCAACTCCAAGTTGGCAACAAGCTCGGAGGACGGTATAGCCATTTCTAATTTCCTAAGGAGAAATAATATAGAACGAAAATAATAAATCAACTATTGAAATATTATTTCTAAATACACAGTCAACATAACTAAACAACAAGGTCCTTTAGCTGTTTAGCTCCCACTATTTTCACATATGCTTGCCCCCAAAACAAACATACGGGTAATGTCCAACAAGTTACCGTAGTGGCCAAGATCCAAACCCATACTATGCTATACTCCAACGGGGGCTGGTCGCATAGCATAATATGACCGGTAGGACTATCCAATTGCGTCACGCAACTCTTGGTTGTTAAATCTAATTTAACCCGATGCCCTACATACTGTACCTATCGAGGTCGCTAGATACAATATGCAGTACGTCATAACCATAGGCTTACTCTAATCTGACGATCACTGCGAGTCTGTAAGACGAGGTCGCCAATACAAGAAAACGCAATGAAAGTTCAGAATTAAAGCACCCTATGGAAAGCATCTGAGAAATACATACATATATATATTTCTGTACTTATATTGGTTGGGGCTTGTCGCTTGAGGGTTGTTATCAGTCATTTACAAACAAATAAGGGCGCCGCCTACCCATCATGCATGAGCGGTCTACACGTAATGGATGCCGCCTATCCATTCTAGTTCTAAACGCGGTCAAGCACATAATGGGTGCCCCCTACCCATACATAAAATATGCGGTCCGACATATAAGAGGGCGCCACCTACCCTCGCATGCATAGCGGTTGAACGGAAAGTAAAATACTTGGTATTTAAACATGCATTGTCAAACAATAGCATATCGAGCAAACAAAACAAGTAGTAGCCTATGTGGATGCCAAATGACTTCATAATTTCATTATGAAAATTATAATCCCATACTTATAATCTCTATGAAATAATTGAAAATTTGGACTAGATTGAAAAATCGAAAATTCTATTGACCAAGTAGCAATTTTCGAAAACCCGAAGGACTTAAGTGTAATTTTTGAAACCTTGGAGGTGTTAAATCTAAAATTCAAAAGTAGAAGGACTAATTTGCAATAAACAATAAATTGATAAATTACAAATAAGCCCTTTAACTTTATACTAATTAAATTTAACCCCTCTAGTTAAAACAATTACAATTAAATCATATTTATATTCCAAATATAAAATTCAATCCAAACCGAAAAATATATATATTAAAACATGGGACGGGACCTAGTCCTGTCCCCTACCGTGCCTGTGGCAGTGGGCGCCCGGGCGTCGCGGCCGCAGGTGCCCGCCGCCTGCGTCGCGCAGGCGGCCCGGTCGAAAATATATATATATATATATATATAATTATTATTTTTTTTGAAAAAATATAAATTCTAAATTTATATAAAAACAAAACTTTTGAAAAACGAATTTATCATAGAATCAATTGCATCCACATATCTACAAAATCATACAATATATATACGTATATACGTAATCAATTAACTTGGCTCTTATACCACTGTAACAAAATACGGTCAGAGTTACCCCTAGGGTACGCAGCGGAATTTCAAAAATTTTCTTAACATACAGGTTAATTGATTATGTATATGCCGTATATATGTAAACACGTCAATTAGAAGACTAACCTTACTTCCAAAGCAGCTTCCAAGTCTTCGTAATAATCCGGTGTATCTTCTCCTTCGTCGAAGTCGAAGATATCTGCAATACTCTGATTATCTGCAAGACAATAAGAGTTAGTTTCCAGCTCCTAGAACCTCAACCTTGGTATCTACGGATGAACAGCCTATCGGAAGAATGCTAGGATATTCTTTGTGTGACAAAGAAGACGGGGCGGTGAATCCTCCGGCAAGGTGGCACGCGCGTAGGCTTATAGAGGAGGGGAGAGTTTTTATTTTCTCTAAAAAAACTGGGTATTCAACTGTGTGAATGTCTATGTCAAAAACTCTATAATAGTCTACTATATATAGTAGTCAATAGAAGCCTAAAGCATAAGCAATTAGACTTCGTAAAGGAATAAGAATCTAATTCTTATCGCACTAGGAAACCAATATCAAGTCTAGATTCATTCCCAGTCAAATTAAAACTCAATCAGGAAAATCTAACTTATCCCTTGGACTTCTAATAGAGGAAGGAGTCGAACTCCTTCCCCTAATCCACCTCCTGCGCGCGCGCGCCCATATCCTATGGGAGATAGGTGGGTCCCAATTTTGGGACTCACTTATAGTTCCAAGGCAATTCAAACTCTAAGTAGATTTTGCCCAAGTGCATATGTCAATTCTAAATTAACATATTCTTTCAAACCAAACCTCTATTATATTTCTAAAATATAATCTTTAATTGTATTTACATAAAATACAATTAATTAGCCAATTCAATTAATAATTCCAAATCATTAATTGAGCCACCAAATATTATAATTAATTCCAAATCAATTATAATTCATCAATCACAATTAATTCCAAATTAATTGCGATTCCATCTTCAAGGATATTCTGATAAGCTGAATCACCACATAGTGTGACCCATAGGGCCTCATTGTATTAAGCAAGTCCTAGACTAGGCAAAATGGAATTCCTAGACGGTTCCATTTGCAATACTAATACATGAGGACGTTTGAGAGGTTTCTCAAAGCAAACCCTTTCGTTGCGAAGTCTGTTGCGCTCAACGCGGCGATCGTAACGTCCCATCATCTGACTGACTCGTATGCATCTAGGATCGATGATGTGTCTATCCCAATAATACATCCATGGGCGTCTCAGGGAGTTGCTTGGTTACTAAGATATACTTATGACCATCATAATATATCAATGCACTGGCCAGTGACTTTTCCAACACAACTATGAAGACTATGAGCAGTACTCTCATGTGCTACACTTGAGAGATGAATCCTTCACAGAAACACTTATCATCCCCATTTGTATGTAGCCATAATCCTGGATCGTGTCTTAGGTCAACTGCTTATTCAGAGCTGATATCGACGGGTCCACCAAGGATATGGGGCAACAAATGTGATGATAAAGTCCTGTAAGTCCAAAGGACGACTGGCATCACTTCAAAAACTTACCGGTTCCCATAGACACTTCGGTGTAGAGTATACATCGATGGGAGTGTCTGGTGGGTACTTCCATTGTTCGATAATCCTTCTTCGAACAACTATGCGCAGTTATGGGAACGTTTCTCGATTGTCCAACAATCCGTTCCGTGGCCGTGGGATCGGCTCACACTTGCTCCAACAAGTATAACCTCCACGCATACTAGTCTCATCTGGTTCATTCAGACCTATACATCCGAGATGAACCTCGACTAGGGAGAGTTTGGGATAGATGATAACTCACATAGCTCTCACTATCTGTGTGATCGGTCATCTATCCGAGGGGACATGTTTAATATCAATACGGACAGAAATAGAGATATGACATGCTGCATGCCTGGTGTAATATAAATATGAAAGCGATACTCAATAGTAAAAGCAACAAACATATATTATATTACGTTGACCTGTGTAATAGTACATATATGCCCTCTATAAGGGCTCCATGCCCTTAATAAGGACTGTCTCTAGGACATATACACTATCAGGACCAACAAGTGGTATCAGAGCTGGAGGTTCGTTAACCTTCAGCACTGAACCTAGATCCCCTTAGGTGCTTTCCGTAAATCACTCTCACTTGATCCGTTTGGTAGTCTTTTGCTGACAGGATGTCTTTAGGAGACGCTCCCTTGCTGAAGCTGGAAAACTATGAAAAATGGCGAAACAACATGATGCTACATCTTGAGGCCATTAGTGATGAAATGGTTACTGTCATAAATGATGGACCTATCAAGATCACTAAACTTGAGAGAAGATTTTCCAACCAAACCACGGATACCGCTGGTAAAGAAACTATCTTAGGAGAACCGGTTGACAGCGCCGTTCCAAAACCAAGAGAGGAATGGACTTCTGACGAAGCCAAAAGATTACGTCTTGATGGTCAAGCAAGAAACATCACCATTCGATCAACTCCGGATACTATATAGTGCAAACTGTGGGGTGCCAAAACTGCTAAGGAAGCTTGGAAAATGGTTCAAGATCTTTGCGCTGGATCTGACAAAACCAAGGAAAACAAACTCGAAGTGCAGAAGTTAAAGTTCCAGAACTTTAAACAAGGTACAAATGAGTCACTGGAAGACTTGGATTTCAGATTCACAACTCTAGTAAGTGAGATGGCTGCCTTAGAAGTTGAAAATCTTTACTCAGATTCTGAGAAGGTGAAAACCATTATTAGAAGTCTGAACCAAGAGTGGATCCATACTCAGAATTTCTATTATAATCAAGGAATGCCAAACATCACACCTACAGAGTTGTTCTCTCATCTTGCTACTGTCAACTACGAGACAAAGCAAAGAGAAAATGTGTTTGCTGAAAAATCACAAAATATTGCTCTGGCTACAAAGCCGTCATCTTCTGAAAAGAAGAATGATAAAGAGCCCGCGGATGAAAATGCTTTAGTTGTTAAAAACATGAAGAAATTAACCAGTAAGGAACTTGAAAGGCGAAAAGCAAAAGAGAAGCTAAAAAAGAATCTTGGTAACAACTACCATAAATACAAGAATGAGGCTAGCTCGCTGAACAAGCAGCCTCAGCAAGCAAATTCCTCAGAAGAACCAGCAGTTGGAAATGATCTTTGCTTTTACTGCAAAAAGCCTGGACACTTCAAAGCAAATTGTCCTTTGCTGAAAGGTAAATCTGCTGAAAAGAAGAAGAAGTTCAAAAGGGCTTTTATTGCTGAAGAAAAGAAGAAGCTTCAAGCAAAAATCGATGCGTTGTGCATTGATACTAGCTCTGAAGACAGTGAGGTAGAGAGCTCAGACACTGAAGAAGAAGAATCCACTCTTGACGTAGAGATTGGCATGGAAGTATGTGGAATAGCTATGGAAGCTTATCCAGATGTGTCAAACTACGAATTCTGCCTCATGGCCGGTCAGGTAAACAGTCCTACCTCTGACTCTGACTCAGAAAGTGAAGATGATATTGACCTTGATAGAATTCAAGGAAAAATCGAAAGGTTTGAGAAAACTCTGAGCAAACAGCAAGAGAAACTACGGAATGCTGAAACTCTGACAAAGCAAACTACTGAAAAGTACGTCTTGCTGAAAGAAGAATCAGAAAAGAAGGATGCTGAAATATTGCATCTCAAGAAGTTGATTGTTGAAGCTACAGAGAAGAATTCTCAAATGGCAATAGAATGGGAAGAATACCAGTCCTCAATTCTAAAGTTATTTGCTGAAATACAAGAAATGAAAAAGATGAAAATCAATTTCAAATCTTATGCTGATGCAAGTAATACGCTGACATAACTAAACTCTTATCTGAGAGATCCATCTCAGAAAGAAGGTTTAGGTGCAACGTATGAACGTGATGATGTAATAATCTTGAATAAAGACAAATCACCAATTACCTTTGTACGCGCAACTGATAGTGGTCAACCAGAACTCTATCAGAGATCAATCTAAGGTTGCTGAAAAATGCAATCAAGTACCTACGACCGTAAAGCCCGCTGTTGCTACTCAAAGTAACAAGACTTTAAAAGGTAAACAGGTTGCTGAAAAGCAAACTGTTAAGAAAAAGGATGCTACAAAGCATTCTGCCAAACAAGTTGCTGAAAAGCAATTTGTTAAGTCAAAAGGCAAGATTACTAAAAGTAATCAGAAGACCTTTGCTGACAAACCCGAATCAAGTAAGGTTGCTGAGACAAAAGCTCAGCATTCTCCGAAAAGTGGACTCGGTTTCAAAACCAAGCAAAGTCAACTTTTTCATGAGTATAAGCAAAGTCAGCAAAGATACTTCAAAGAGATGAATAAAACCAAGCCTAAGATTTCTGACAAAACTCAAAACACTAGGGCTAGAAGGAACCTTGCCAGAAAAGAACTTACTGAAAAGTATGTTCAACAGAAAGGTCAACCGAGAAAGACACCACATCAAAAAGTGGATTTTATCAGCACTAATCAAAAGTCTTTCGGCCCAAAACCTTCTAGTTCCTCACCAAGTAGAAAACAAGTCAAAGTTGAAAAACTTACGACTTGGGTTTCCACTGGACGCATTCTTGAACATGTTAATGGACATCCAATATTGGATAATTAACTTGTTTGCTCTTGATTGTGCAGACTTCAGCCACGGAGACAAACAATGCAATCTGGCACTTTGACAGTGGTTGTGGAAAGCACATGACGGGCAACAAGTAAAACCTTATAAACTATAGACGGTGGTCTAAAGGTCCAACAATAAGGTTTGCTGGTGGAGGCTTTGGTTCTACAAAAGGTTATGGTGACGTGAAGTTAGGATGCATTACCATTTCGGGAGTTCTTTATGTCAAAAATTTTAAGTTTAACCTTTTCAGCATGAGTCAATTCGTTGATAAAGGATATTTCATCAAAATCAAAAGTGATGAATGTAAACTTATAGACTTTGAGACAAAGAAGGTTATTATGGTTGCTAGAAGATCAGGAGGTTTGTACACTGTAGATTGGTCTTCGACAATCATTGAAAAACGCCTTGTCTCAGTTCATGATTGGCTTGCTGAAAAAGCATGGTTATGGCATAAACGAACAAGTCACCTATACTTCAAGACGTTGAATAAGCTGTCTAAAAAGGCACTTGTAGTTAGATTACCTAAGGTTACTTTCAAGAAGGATGGTGTTTGCAATGCATGTCAGCAAGGAAAACAAACCAAATCTTCTTTTAAGAACAAGGCAGTACCGTCAACTACAAAATCTTTACAACTCTTGCACATGGACTTGTTTGAATCTTCTTCAACAAGCTATGCTGGCAAGAAGTATGGTCTGGTGGTGGTAGATGACTATTCAAGATTCACATGGGTAGTATTTATCAAGCACAAGTCTGAAACAAGGACTGAAATACCTAACTTGCTGAATATGCTTGAAGTCATAAAAAATGACAAGGTAAAAGTCATAAGAACAGACCATGGTACTGAGTTTGTAAACCAGTACATAAACTGAGTATTGCACTTCAAAAGGCATACAACATCAGTTATCCTCAGTAAGGACACCACAACAAAATGGTGTTGCTGAAAGGAAGAATCGCACCCTAAAGGAAGCAGCAAAAACAATCCTTGCTGACACTGAAATAAGTGAAGCTTACTGGGTTGAAGCGATTAATACCGCCTGCTATACTCAAAACAGATGTCTGATTACTAAGGAATACAACAATACTCCCTATGAGTGATTTGTTGGAAGACCTCCTAATATCACCCATCTAAGAGTATTTGGTTGTAAGTGTTTTGTTCTTAACAATGGTAGACAGTGTTTTTTACACTATCATTCCAGTCTTTTTTTCACCAATTTAGCTATCCTCTTGCATGCATTTTAGTGCATTTTGTTAGAATAGTGTCGCGATTCCATTTCTTTTGTTCTTTTCAGGTTTTAGGTAAAAATCGCGTTTTTGCATGTAATTTATGGCGAAACAATGATGTTTTGGTACAACGAGATCACCCGTAGTGTGTCAAGGAGTACCGAGACGAGTTTCAAGGCCAAGAGATCAAGTTTCGGAGCTCAAAACCGTGCAAGGGGCCGAATTCGAGGATCCAAAGGAGGAATTCCGCACGGGCCGCGTTCTGCCCGGGCGGGGAGCAACGCCGCGTGCGTGGCGGACCGCCGCGTACGGGGCGGTGCACCGGGGAGCTTCCGACAGCTCTATATATATCCCAAAATCTGTGAATTTTCATATATTTCATCATATTTTTCCAGACTTAAACCCTAGAGCTTGTTCTGGGGATATTTTCTCTTAGAATCTTTGTTACTTAGCGAATTTGGAGTTTGAGGAGAGATTTAGACACCGTTTTATCTCACCTTGCTAGATCTTTGTGAGTTTTAGCCATTCACAGGAGATTGACAACCTTTGGTGGTAACCTTGTATCTCACAATTCTGCTATTTATCTTTCAATTAAACATGTTTTCATTCATTATTGCTTCGATTATGATTGTATTGTGTTATTAATATGAGTAGCTAAGCATCTAGTTGGTGATAGTATGTGAATTCGTAGCTAGGGTTCGTATTATGCATGATTGAGTTTCTGAGTCTTTTACTTGTTTAATTATCTTAATTCGATTCTTTGATCCGACTAAGCCATATATCTTCGTAGAAAAAGTGTTAGAAACACTAGGACAATTCAAGATCATCGATTCGATCATATATAATTTGCAAGTACTGCTTGAACTAAGACTGACAACCTTAGCCAAGTATTAGTATAGATAGGAAGCTTTCAAAATACACGTCTACAAATCTGTCTTTGGTGTTTGTTTATTCGAATTACTTTTAAGGCAGTACGAGTTGCACTTTCATGCATAATTAGAACTTGATGCTTAGAACGAGCATACTATCACCAGCTTTCTCCATATATTGTTAAGTTAAGTTACAGATAAATTTGTTTTCTGAAATTATATTTAGTTAATTAGTTAAAGCTAGTTTAGTCCCTAGAGATCGACACTCGAGGTCATCTTACCTCTACACTACGTGTTTTGTGTAGTTGTGAGTTGCCATTTGGCTTTCAAACAAATTTATTTGATTGTTCGAGTCTGACAATCTCGTTCATCAAATTGGCGCCGCTGCCGGGGACTATAACTCCTTTTTACTCTTTAGCTTGTTTATTTTCAGCATTCAATTTCCAGAATTTAGTAGTTTAAGTTTGTTTCCCCTTGATACTCACTTAATTCATTTCAGGTAGTTTATGCGGAGCACGAGATCTAGTGGAATTCCTCTTGTTGAACCTATTGCGGAGATTGATAGGGTATATCAGCAAAGGAAGCGAGTGAGTGCTAGAGTTTAGGTAGTGGAGGAAGATTTCTTTGATTCTCTACAGGAGATTTTTAAGCAACCGGATTCTTGGGAAGGTTTTGTGATGGCTCGCCCACTCTTGAAATCATGGGTTCAACCCAACCAGGAATGGATGAGGGTCCGGCTATTTTCTCTCTGCTGCAACTCGTGATTTAGAGATCAAGAATCACATATTCCAGCAACTCCCGAGGTTCTATGGTTTTCCAAGGGAGGATGTTATGGGGTACTTGAATGATATTGGGGATTTCATCAACAATCTTCCAAGGCCTGGAGCTGGAATTACGGATGAAGAGCTAAGGATGAAGGTCTTTGCTATGGGACTTGGAGATAAGGCAAAGGCATGGTTAGGCTCTCTAGAAGCCGGATCACTTGACACCTGGGCTAAGGTGTTTTCAACTTTTATGGAGAAGTATTTTCCCCATACTCTTACTACCGCGCTGAAGGCGCAAATCAGTGGTTTCAAGCAAGACTACGATGAAACCATCTATACTGCTCTCGAGAGGTACAAGGACCTCATGAACAAGTGCCCACACCATGGGATGGATATCTCCGACCTTGTCCAGAACATCTACAATGGGCTCATGATGAATGTGTATTTTACACTTCATTCGAGTCTTTTTCACCTATTTTAGCTATCCTCTATGTTAATTTAGCTATATTTTAGTACATTTTATTAGAATAGTGTCACGTTTCCCTTTAGATTTTATTTTACAGGTTTTGGTTGAAGTTCGAGGATTTCCGGGCAATTATATTGAAGTTGACAAGGAATTGGTGTTCCAGAAGCCTATTTGGAGTATCTGAAGGTTTCCGGATAGGATTTGGAGTCTAGGGGTCGAATCTGGAGGTTAGAAGGCCACTAGAAGTCAGAAACCGAGTCCGAAAAGGGGAAGAAATCCAAAACCGCGTCGAAAACGCGGAATTCCGCGAAAAAACTGGGGGGCGAACCGCCGGAGAGCTCGGGCGAACCGCCCCGTAGTTTTTCGGGGCCTATATATAGTTGCTCAGTTTTTCTCCGAAAATCATATCTTTCCAGACCTACTTTCTCACCTCTCTCTATAGTTTTAGGTAGGAACTTCCCGGGGCCTGTCCTGGGAGTTCTGTAGCTTAGGGGATACTTTTTCATAGCAGTTTGGAGCTCGTAGGACCGCAATCATCTGGAGATTGACAACCTTCGGTAACTTTGTATCTTACAGTTTTATTCTACTTATTTTATTATATTCTTTCAACATGTTTTCTTCTATGATTTCTGTTGATTGCATGCCTATTATGAGTAGCTAAACTTATCGTTGGTGGTAGTATGTGAATTCTTAGCGAAGGGAAGATAATCATGCTAATGGCCATATCGCGCATTATACTCCGTGTCATTGCTTTATTTCGTTGATCAGTTGCAACCAAAATTCTCGTATGTTGTATTAATTATTATGCACAATTGGACACTTGTCGACCATCAGACCAATTATCTTCGTAGTGTTGAATAATTACGGAACACATTAGGACAATCGTGATTGACTTGTCAGACCAATTATCTTCGTAGTGCTTAATATTTGCAACAGGACACTAGATTGATTCAAAGATCTCTATGCAAGACCGAGGAATTTATGCATGATTATCGACCCGTTATGTTAAGAAGGATCATACTATCACCAATCTCCATTATCTGCTAGAAACCCCCTATTGCTATCTGTCTGCTGTTTCATATTCTCTTGTTAAATAGATAAAGCTAGTTATAGTCCTGAGAGAACGACACTCGAGTCATTCTACTGCTACACTACGGTTTTCGTTGTAGTTGTGGATTGCCTTTGGCTAATTACAAATTTATTTGCTTGAATTCGGAGCACGACATCCGCGGTTCATCAAATTGGCGCCGTTGCCGGGGACTATACTCCTTTTTTCTGTTTAATTTGTTTATATTTTCAGCTTTAGATTCCTAATTCTATTAGTTTTAGTTTTCCTTTTTAATCTCTCTCTGATACTTCTTTCCTAGTCTGTTATAGATAGTGTATGCCGCATACATGTTCTGCAGGTACACCGCTTGCTAATTCAATTGCTGAGATCGACAGAGTCTACCACCAAAGAATACGACTACTTGAAAGGCGCGCACTAGAGGAAATAGAGGAAACCGATTTCTCTGAATCTCTACTTAGTCTCTTCAAGGAAATCGACGGAATGGCAGATGCTAGACCACTGAAGGCATGGGTACAACCCACCAAAGATCGTATGAGGGGACCGGCGATTGTTCTTTCATCTGCAACCCGAGATCTGGAGATCAAGAACCACGCATTCCAACAACTTCCGAGGTTCTATGGCTTATGAAGGGAAGATGTGATGGGGTACCTGCACGATATCGATGATTTCATCAACCAACTCCCACGACCCGGAGCTGACATAACAACGGATGAGTTGAGGATGAAGGTTTTTGCTATGGGACTTGGCGACAGAGCCAAGTCATGGCTGAGTTTTCTTCCAGCAGGCTCGCTGGACACTTGGGAAAAGGTTTTTTCATCTTTCAAGCAGGACTATGATGAGACCATCTACACCGCGTTCGAGAGGTTCCAAGATCTCACGAACAAGTGCCCTCACCATGGTTTTGAACTTTCTGACCTAGTCCAACACTTCTACAATGGACTAACCTTCGAGAACCAACAAGTGGTGGATTTCCAATGCCGAGGCAATATTTGGGAGGAAACCGCAGAAGCCGTCTGGGTAGTTTTCGAAAGGCTTGCTAAGGGTTCGCAGTTCAAGGACCCAAGAGCAATGGTTAGGAGACGTGGACCTGAAGCTCCACCGACTCAAGAAGCCCCTATGTATAGGGGGAATGGGGATCAATTCGAGTGCTTTACCAACGAATTGAAGCAAGTCCTCAAGAGCGCCACCGGAACAACTGTTTCGAACGAAGTATGCCGAATATGCAAGAACTATGGGCATGGGGCTCATATGTGTAGATCGGAGCTGGCATACGATGATGGCAACTGGGCTCAAGGAGGCGAAGAAGAAGCCTTTGCTACGGAGTTTGGCACTCAAGAAGTTAGCTACGGACAAGACGGTAGGAATCCTCGAGGTGGATTTTGGAGAAGAGGATACCGTAACAATCAAGGATATGCACCGGCCAACCAAACTTATGGACCTAACCAAGACCGTAGTAGGCTAAACTATGGTAATGACCACTGCGAAAAGCCCGCTCCGAAAGAGCCACCGAAGTCGAAGACGGCTCAACTGATGGAGAACTTGCAGAAGATGGTCGATCACACACAAAGTTTTCTCAAACGTTATGAAGAAGACTCCGAGAAGACTAGGGCAAGGCTCTATAGGTTGGAAGAGAGCACTAGGCTTGCCCATCAAAAGATGCAAGAGTTGATCGACCGAGGAGCAAGTAGGGAACAAGGCAGACTGCCTAGCAGCACTGTGAAGTCGAATGCCATTACATTGGCTGGTGATGTACCTGAAGAAATCACCATCAGGAAGGTTGTTAGGTGCGAGTGTTGCATGAAGGAAGAACTTCTACAGGCTGAGCAAGAAGAGAAGGACCTTGGTTCTGACACAAGTGATGAGGAGCAAGAGGATCCCGAACCACTCCCTAAAAGTTTCGATGTTAAGGTAGGGATTGGTGAGCTTGAAGATGTCCGTGCCACACTAGACACGGGATCCTACTCAAACATAATTCCTTTGAATGTGTTTGAAAAGAGCAACATCGGAAAACTATCTGAGCAAAGGGCTATTGTGCAATTGGCGGATGGATCCTTTATGAGACCTGAGGGCGTTGTGAAAAATGTGTTGGTCAAGATTGGTGAAGCATCTATATACACCAATTTTGTAGTTATGCCGGCGTCTGCACCTGGAACGGGGGATGTCATACTCTTAGGGCAAACGTTCTTGACTAAACTACGCTCAGTGATGGATATCTACCAAAGAACTTGCACCATCGAAGTGAATTGCAAGCAACACGTGTTGCAAGCCATACCTGATCCACCTGAACCGCCTGATATTACTACTCACTACTGTGGTCTTGCAGCCTATATTCTTTCTTATTCACAGGTTCGTGGCATGGAAAGGAGATCAATGAAGGGGAAGCCTAGTACCCGCAAAAAGAAGAGATAGGCGCAGACAGGAGTCGAGTCAAAGACTTTAAACAATGACGCTATCCAGGAGGCAACCCGGAATTTTTATCGCTTTCTTCACCGCTTTATATTTTATCTCACGAGTTTGATTGAGTATTATAGGTCACTTAAACAAGCATTAGCTCTCACCTTGGATCCACTTTCGACGTTCGGGACGAGCGACAACGTTCAGGTTTGGGGAGGAGGCTATCGCTGGTTATCTCTATACTTATCTTGCTTATGATAAACTCGTGAAATTTTTTGCATTTGCACGTTTACTGCTTTCCTAGGATAGTCTTGCATGTTTTATATGGAGTTTACTGCCGAATTTTTTGAGCTTTTTTATTGGGTATATCAACTAACTATGCCATTAATCGTATGCTTCATCTCTATGAATTTATTTGAGGTTTTTCTCGCTTGGCTTGTCACATTTATGTTTTGCACTTAGTTAAGCATGGTAGTCTCGACATCACTTAGTGGTGTTTTCTCTACTGCGGTTCACGAAGGCCTTTATAATAGGATGATGCATGTTAGGGTCTTATGGTTGTTTTCCCGAGTAATTATGTACCTAAGAGGCAACAAGTCTTCACCATGCTTTGAGATTGGTAAATGCCTAGGAAGGAGGTAGTGTGAGGTTGTGTGATCCTTTGTTTATAACCTATTCTTCGGAATAGGTTTGGGGAGGGGGTTACACCATCATAGACTTGTTTCTGTTTTTTATTTTCGTATCGTGAGTTTATTTTTCCTCTTCCCTAAATTTTGTACTCCAACCTATTCTTTCAAATAGGTTTGGGGAAGTCGTGTGAGTCATTTTGTTTCTCTTTTGTTGTGCTACTGCTGGCTAAAAAAAAATCGAAAAAAAAGAAAGAAAAAATTCCCAGGAAAAAAAGAGAAAAAAAGATCCTGGAAAGAAAAAAAAGAAGAAGAAAAAAAAGAAAGACCCCAAAAAAGCAAAGAAGGGTCCAAAAAGAAAGCCAAATAGCAGTTTAGCAAAGTGTTGAGTCTTTTCCATTTTTGTAATGTTCGTAATCGTGTTTTCTATTTTTATCTTTTTTGTCTTAAGTGTCATTTGTTCTAGACCACCATCGTCTTGCCATTCAGGAAGTGGTGAATAGCTTAAGACTTTACTTGAGAGATGGGTAGAATAGGGGAGTGTTATCTTTTATAGGGAACCCTCCTTCGTTTGATGAGAGCCAGTACTGGTTCGACCTCTTTTGAGGAAAAGTCTTAACATGGTGGAACAGCAGTAAGTCCTCAGTTTCATAGGCACGGGGCAACCATTCGTATCTTAGCATGTTTCATTACGTCGTCACTGACTAGGTCCAGGTAGAGAATGTTACGAGAGACTATCTTGTCTTGACATAAGTGCTTATGTGGATGTGTATAAGTCAATCGAGGTATTCTTCAACCTATATTCATGCTTTGATTCATATGGTTTTTGTTCATATGTTATTTGATAGATTTAGTAAATTTGTTCATTTTATTTGGCATGAAACTCCATTTTGTGTCTTGCATGTTTTTTGTATTAGAATCTAGCTTAGTTGCTTGAGGACAAGCAAAGGTTCTCTGACGCCCCACC